>CM019068.1:42423685-43023685 GCA_009667805.1 Leptobrachium leishanense
TCCGGTGAGTGAGTGAGTGAAAATAAATGGTGTGGTGTGTGTGATTGTGCCTGCCCTGCCTGCCAGCCTCATCTTCATGCCCTGCCTGCAGCCAGTGCCACTGCCTAGTATGCCCAGGCCAGGGCCAGGCAGGGCCCAGTGCCCACCCAGTGACTCCACGGTCCTCCTCAGCAGCAGGCCAGCAGCTCAGTCTGACTCTGCTCAGACCGCTCAGTCTGCCATCTGTGAGTGTGAGTGTGTCATCCTTCCATCTGTTGATCGGGCCGAGCGTCTGTCCTCGAGACGAGTGAGACCGAGTGACCCACTGACAGTGACTGGGCCCTGGCCCTGTGTCACGTGTGGTACCTGGGGGGAAGGGTGGTGGGGGGCGGGTCACTGACTTCACTGAACCCAAACCTGAACCCAGGATTTGTATATAGATCTCAGGGGTCATTGCCCCTCCCGAGACTAGACTCTGGATCCGCCCCTGGTCATGCCCCCGCTGCTCACTGCACTGTGTTCTCCATTCATGTTCAGGCAGCACATGTAAAGTGCTGCCCATGCTCAGCAGTGAAACAGTTACACACAGCAAACACGCAACACACCCTCCTGCCTGAAATAAAGGTCCATTCCTCCCTCCCATACATGCTTCAGCATTAAGGTGCTAATCTGTGTTACAAACCAGACGGGCTCCCTGATTTACTCCCATGTACCAAACCCCCTACTTTGACCACTGATTGCCACCTTCTATCAGCCTTTGGCCAACGGACCGTCCTGTGACCATTCTCTTGGAACGCCCACTTGTACCTTGCCTAGATTCTCCTTGTGCCCTGTCTACCACCCCTAAAGTACCTTTCCAAGTGTCTACCAAGAATCCTGGTCCCTACTGTCTGTTTATCTGTGTATCCCTGCATACTGGGTTCAGACCACCCTCCACCCGTTACACACTTGAGCTATAACCACAAAGACTTGGATGATAAAATGTAAAATAAATCTTTTTGCAAACAGTAAAATATTGAAATCTGAAAGGAAATTCTAATTTTTTTACATTTTTTGCTATAGCATTCTGGCAGAACATGACGTATACATATAATAATGATATATTATGAATCTGCCGAGTCTGCCGTAACGAAGGATATATAATTTGTCTCGGTCGAATAAAAAACACGACTTAAAACCGCGTTTAAACATGATGAGCAAAAACAGTCAAAATGGGCTCAGCGCATTGGCAATGGCTCAGCAGTGAAGGGGTTAACAGAAACTGCAAATAATACACATGTGCATGATATATAATCAGATTTTTAATTAATAATGGAAACTTACTGCATCTTCTCCATTTATATTTTTATTTAAATTTAACACAGCCCAACATTTTATATCATTTTCTGTAATATAAAAAAGAAAGTAAATTAAAAAGCAGACAAGAGAGGTATATGTAGGCTGACCACCGAATCAGTCAGTTCTTCATTATATTATAATGCATCATGTGGACTTGGGTATAAAAGTGAGTAAAAATGTGTTCAAATCTATAACTTAAAATTATGAGAATTCCCTATTACTGCCTCCATAGCGTTTAGTAAAAATGGATTCGTAGCCATCAAAGTGCACCCATTCACAAGAAATGAAATGCTCTTACCTACAGAAGTTCTTCATCAAACCACATTTTAAAAAATAGAATCTTTCTGCATTTCAGTTCCTCGCTATATTATTTAAATTGGCCATTTTCTGATCCTATTCCATTTTCAACTGTTTGAGAGATTGTCTGGTTTAAAAAAAATCTTATTATTTATTCTCTGTATTGGAATAGTTCTTTTTTTCTTACAACTGCATTTTTCAGTGTAAAATCTCTTGATTTATACGCCACGATGCAATGCTATATAGCGATATATTACATCACTATCAGGGTTATTCAGGGAAAGGTGAAAATCAGGAGAACTGGCAGAAGAGAACAATCTAGACCAAATAGCCGATTTGGAAAGTGAGATAAATGGGAGAATTTTTCTGGTTTACAGGATAATTCAAAGAGAATGGAAAAGTCACCGAACGTTGGGTGACTTTTCTTTCTTTTCAATTCGGGTCGATTTGGCGATCCCATTCTGGCGACCCTGCGGTGTATTCATCAAGCCCCATAGGGCCGTCGAAGTGCAGGGAAAAGCTGCCGCAAACCCAACGAAAACTCACCGCAAAAACCCAGCGTATGCACACCGAAACCCGCGAAAACATCTGGATTAACCCGCCGAAAACGCCGGAAAAACCCGAGCATGGGCCGATCACACGCAGCGCAGCCACCGGAAAAACCCGACACCGCAGACGAATGCAGTGAATAAATAAGAAAAACAGTTTGCTTGGATGTTTGAAAAGTGAAACGCTGTTTGCAAAGAAACTACTGAGCGAAAATGTTTGAAATTTACATATGAGATCCAGGGAATGATAATAAAAAGGGCTGTTACAGAAAAAATAAGTAAAGTTTATTTTTTTTTTTTTAAAAATCAGATTTTTTTTATTATTATTTTTTTTTATTGTAATAAATTTTTATTGTTTCATAAATTTTTTAACAGAGTGAATGAAGTAGCAAAGATAAGTTGCTCCAAGACAGGTAATCACTTCGTAAATATGGATTCAGGGTGATCGATAAATAACAGCTGCTTAATTCGTGTAAGCGTGATTTTGAATCCAGTATTATGCATATAATTACAACATACAGTATATAAAAGTTAACTAAAAGTATGAATTATATAGACATGAAACATATTCAAAACGTGTAAAGGGAAAGAGAGGGAAGGGATGGCAGGTTAAAGATAGCATGAGAGTCGGTGGCCACTGTGTAAGGCGTGTTATTTACACACGGGGGCGAGCCTCTGACCAGTAGAACCAGCGGCGCAATGGACTGCGCTCGTGCCTGAGGCACTGTGTATTAGCTCTTCAATAGGTGTTATGTACCTCCTGAAGCCATTCGCGTATTATATAATTTATTATTATTATTATTATTATTATTATTCTTTATTTATAAAGCGCCAGCATATTCCGCAGCACTGTACAATAAAAAAACAACCTAAAAAATGCCTAAAATATCCTAAAAAATCTATAAATAAAGAGACTCTTTACTGCAGAATATTATAATCAACGGTTTATTAGATATTGAATTAAAACGGGAATATTTTTAACATTGAAGCCTATGGAATTCACCTGAATAAACCTGTCGAATGAAACCACCGAACAGCAGGGCAATTCGGCAACCTTTCACTGCCGGTTTTTGCTCTCTGAATAGCTGAAGCATTGCTTCTCTATGGGGATTTCACTGCCCTCGGACAGGCACCGTATGTGCAGGCAATTCGCCAAGATTTGGCGAATTGCCTGCTCTCTGGATTGCCGAATGGCCAAGAAAGGTAACCAAAATTGATTTTCAGCGTTCAGTTCCGTGTCGGCAGCCATTCGGATCTCTTTGAATAACCCTGCTAGAGTTTTCAGTTCTCCAGTCATTTCATGAGTTTCACCTTTCTTTGATTAGACCTGTGTGCAGTGGCGTAGCGTGGGTTGTCAGCGCCTGGGGCAAGGCAAGAATTGCGCCCCCCCCAACCTGTGGACATGGTAACACACCCGATTCCCTTCCACCAGTAGAGTATTTGGTGTCTTAGAGTATCTTAAAATATTTGATATTCTGTTAGACGTATACATTTGCCCATTCACTACTAAGGGTATTTTCCAGAAAACATCTGTCGGGAAGCAGTGTTTTATTTTTAAAAAATCATTTTTAATTATTTATATAATAAGAAATATTTGTGAATATCCCCAATGTATTCCTTACTGTAAGAATCTATTTGGCAGGCAGATGTCACCATATTTGATAGGTCCTGGTGCCTGGCAGATCGAGTATAGTTGATCTTGGTAGTGTAGGGATTGAGTATTATTTATTCATTTATAAAGGATTTTACCAGGAAGGATACATTGAGATTTCTCTTATTTTCAAGAATGTCCTGGGTTCAAGAACATTGAATTGTTACAGTCATTACAGAAATACAAAGAAATAAAATGCAAGATATTAAAAACAACACAAATATACAGATTAACAGAAAATAAATATAGTCACTCTGTTACATGTTTACAGGTGCATTCTGTATATAGTCACTATGTTACATGTTTACAGGTGCATTCTGTATATAGTCACTATGTTATATGTTTACAGGTGCATTCTGTATCAAGGTATGTTAATAGGGAGCTCTTAAGTGACTTTAGACTGGGGGAAGATTTGATGGCGTCTGGGAGATTATTCCATATTTGTGGTGCTCTGTAGGAAAATGAGGATCGAGCCACTTTCTTTTTGTATTGTGGTATTGCAAGTAAGGTGCAGGTCCTGGATCGGAGGTTATAGGATGAGGGAACTGCTGGAGGAAGCAGTCTATTCAGGTAGGGTGGTAGCTTCCCAGAAAATCACTTAAACACCAGGTTGGAAAGGCGAAGGGTGCGTCTAGATTCCAGCGACGGACAGTTTAGCTCTTTTAACATGTCACAATGGTGGGTCAGGTAGTTACATTGTAGCACAAAGCGGCCGAATGAGTTATACAATGTAGTAAATGTGGAGATAATTCTATAGGTTTGTTCATCAGAGTCACAGTTGTACCTTTTTAAATTACCCTTATCCTCGAAGCCTGTGTTGTAGAAATGTCCAAAAGAATCCCTTCAAAAAGTACTTTAATTAAATGAGAAAGATTGGTTTCTAAATAAAAACTCATGATGAAACACCACAAGAAAAAAGTATAGTTGCAGTTTATCAGTTTCTGTTGACGTTCCGTAAAGGCACTCACTGACAGCGAGGAATCAAAGAAATAAACTGTTATGGTTGACATTCTATCCCGTAAAACAAATTATCTAAACAGAGCCACTGCTAGAGCCGTTATTTCTACAAACACAGTTACAATTATCTCTCTAAGAATACAATGAAATAAACGATATCCTAAAGAGCTGACATTTTGAGGAGGTATACTAAATTATACATCTAACAATATGTAACTGGCAGAGATTCTATCAACATAGCGTGGCAATATATATAAAATACAACATCAGGGAAACATGATAGTGATTGCTTTTGAGTATTACCACCCATCCAGCATATGTTCTGGAGTACTGCGCTATAAGGCACAAAATATAAATATAAAGTTTAACATGCAGCACCTCACATGTATCCATATCCCTGTTAAAACCTCAACTATTAAGGGGTTATTCATGCAGGGTTATTCAAAGAGAATCGAAAAGCCACTGCACGTTCGGTGACTTTTTGTTCTCTTCAATTCGGGGCGATTTGGCGATACCATTTCGGCGACCCTGCGGTGTATTCAGCAGGCACCACAGGGCCACTGAAATGCAGGGAAAAGTCGCCGCGAACCTGCCGAAAACTCACCGCAAAACTAGGGCGAACGCACACCGAAACCTGCAAAAACATCTGGACTAACCTGCCGAAAACACCGGAAAAACCCGAGCACGAGCCGATCACACGCAGCGCAGCCGCCGGAAGAAGCCGACGAATGTAGTGAATAAATTAGAAAAATAGTTTGCTTGAATGATTGAAAAGCTGTTTGCAAAGAAACTACTGAGCGAAAATGTCTGTAATTTACATATGCGATCCAATGAATGATAATAAAAAGGGCTGTTACAGAAAAAATAAGTAAAGTTAAAAAAATAAATAAAACAAAATCGGAATTTGTTTTTAAAAAGAAAAATCCTGAAAAATCCTTAAGATATCCGAAAAAATCTAAAAAATAAAGAGACTCTTTACTGCAGAATTTTATAATGAATGGTTTATTAGATATTGAATTAAAACGGGAATATTTTTAACATTGAAGCCTATGGGATTCGCCTGAATAAACCTATCGAATTAAACCACCAAATGACAGGGCATTTCGGGAACTTTTCACTGCTGGTTTTTGCTCTCTGAATAGCCGAAGCATTGCTTCTCTATAGGGATTTCACTGCCCTCGAACAGGCACCGTATGTGCAGGCAATTCGCCAGTATTTGGCGAATTGCCTGCTCTCTGGATAGCCGAATGGCCAAGAAAGGTAACCGAACGCTGATTTTCAGCGTTTGGTTCCCTTTCGGCAGCCATTCAAATCTCTTTGAAGAACCCTGATAGTCAGCCAATCTGGCCCCAAAATTGCACCGAACAGTAAATTTCCCGTACGGTGCCATTACTTGGCCATTTGACTATTCAGAGAGCAGTTTGCCAGATTTTGGCTAATTGCCAGCAAATACAGTGCCTGTTCGACAGCAGTGAAATCTCCATAGAGAAGCAATGGTTAATCTATTCAGAGAACACCGGACAGCAGTGAAAAGGTTGCCGAAATGCCCTGGTAGTCTGTGGTCTCATTCAGTTTATTCAGGCGAACCCCATAGGCTTCAATGTTAAAAATAATCCCGTTTTTATTCAACATCTAATAAACCGTTTATTATTTTAATCTGCAGCAAAAAGTCTCTTGAAGTGTTTTTTTCTGGCACAGACCCTTTAATTATTATTCATAGGATCTTATATGTTAATTCATTAGAATGTAACACTTCAATGTTCTTGAACCCAGGACATACTTGAAAACGAGAGAAATCTCAATGTATCCTTCCTGGTAAAATACGTTATAAATAAATAAATAAATAAATAAATAATTCCAGATATTTTCGTCTAGTAGTTTTTTTGCATACAGCGTTTCAAATTTGACACTTTCAATGTTTGTTTGTTTTTTTTACCCGTCTAGCAGCTTGTCAGCTTTTTTCTTGAGCTGGTCGGCGCTGTGTTTGGCGACTGTCCAGCGGGTTTGCGGCGGCTCTCCAGTAGGTTGGCGGTGGTGAGCGATGGGTTTGCTGCGACGGGCTTGCCTATTTCTAATATACCACGTTGTGCTGGATTTCTTCAATATTTTTGCTGCGGCAGTGGTCAGCGGGTCTGTGGCGGCTGTCTGGCGGGAGCGGCCGGCAGGTTTGCGGCTGGTTAGCGGTGGCATTCGGTGGCCAGTTCGCTGCACTTCGGGGACCCTGCAGTGAACGCAGAGTTCACCGCAGGGTCAGCGAATTGGTCTCGCCGAAGTGCTGCGAATCAGGGAGCACCGAAATGTCGGTGACATTTTGGTGCTCTCTGAATATCCCTTTTAATATGGTGCGCTGTTTGCAGGTGGGAATCATAGCAGAAACTTCACATGTGCCATTCTGAAAGAGTTGAGATGCAAGAACGCTAAGCAAGAAATGAGGTGTTAGATTCTGTTAGATGTTCAACTGGCATTTACCAAGTATAATGTCTACAGTTTGCATGCCAGGAGTTAAATGTTATGTGGTCACTAAATGGCATATCTGTAGTTTTGTGGAAAAGCCAAAATAACTGTTTTGTTATTGAAATATAAACACTTTATTTGGGAATAGCTGTCAGTTGTATAAAGGTATATCTTTAACTCGATACATTTAAAGCAATAGAATAGTACTCTCCAAATAATACATTGTAAGTGCAATAACCAATTGCATTGTAGCCTCTGCAGTGCTAAGAATACGTGGGACATGTCCTGCGTACATCTTGCATTCCTCTACAGCCCGCGCTGTATCTTGCAGAGAAATATGGTTGATTCCAATTGTCTCTGCTTTGAGGTGTCTTTGCCCTCTATGCATGTAATATGATCTGTGGTTTGAAACTTTGGCCAAAGAGACAGCAGACATGAGTCTGTACAAAAAAATTCTATGCTAATTCGAAAACTCTATTCTAGAGGGAATATTCCATTCTCCCTTTGACTTAAAGGGACAAGAGACCCCATTTCGGAAAGGAGATTGGCCACTTTTTCTAATAAGATGTTGCTTGTTCAAATTAAATCTGGCAGCCTAAAAGAGGGGTCATAGAAGAACACTGGGAACTATTTGTCCGCAGTGTTTCACTGCACACAAGGAAGCAATGGAACATCCCCCAATGCATATATCCTAGAAACTTGGAAACTCAACTAAATCTTAAGGTTAGGGATGTGCATGGCTGAAAAATTAATTTAGTTTAGTTTAGTCTTGTTACGTTTTTAAATAATTTCGTTTTCGGAATTTCGTAACTAATTTAGTTTCGTATTTCATTTCCTTTCGGATTGATTTGAAATTTCGAATTGATTCGAATTGTATATATCAATTCGAATTTTGGATCACTAGATAAACCCCCAATTAATCAAATGTTGCTGTTAAAAGAAAAGCTAGGGTTAAATTTTAAACTGTTTCACAGTTTTACAGGGTTATTCGAAGAGATCCGAATTGCTTGAGAAAGGTAACCGAACGCTGAAAATCAGCGTTCGGTTCCCTTTCTTGGCCATTCGGCTATCCAGAGAGCAGGCAATTCGCCAAATGTAATTGCCTGCACATACGGTGCCTGTTCGGTGCCTGTTTGAGGACAGTGAAATCCCCATGAAAAAGCAATGCTTCGGCTATTCAGAGAACACAAACCAGCAGTGAAAGGTTCCCGAAATGCCCTGCCATTCGGTGGTTTAACCCCTTAGTGACCGGGCGGTTTTACACAAATCCGTCCGTTCGTGACCGCAGCTGTTTTTACGTTTCTGCGCTCTTAGTGTTTACGTCAAATTTTCCTCTTACTCGTTTATGTAACCCACACATATTTTACACTGTTTTTCTCGTCACTAAATGGACTTTATAAAGATACCATTTTTTTCATCATTTCATATAATTTACTATAAAAAATATTGTGAAATATGACACAAAAATTGAAAAAACACCACTTTTTCGAACTTTGACCCCCAAAATTTCTTATGTATCAACAACCGTCAAAATTTTTTTATTCCTTAGTAGTTTCTAAATTTAGTACTGAGTTTAGCAATACCCAATGTTTACATATTCCTCGCTTTTTTCCTTATTTTATGCAACAATAAGTGCAAGTAGCACTTTGCCATTTCCAAAGAGTTTATTTTCAAAACTAGTGATAGTGACATTGTAACACTGATATCTGTCACTAATTCCTGAATAACCCTCCACATATACATATTTTTTTAAAGTACACAAATCAAGGTATTAAACTTGGGGTATTTTGACTCTTTCCATGCAAACCATTTTACCACAAATCTATGCCAAAGTTTGAAAAAAAAAAAAAATTTTGGTGATTTTTTTTTTTTGAACGCAATTTAAGAATACATGTACTGTGAACTTTAAGGTTTACTGCCAAAAAGCACCCCAAAATATGTTCAGCAACATCTTCTGAGTAAATTGATACCACCCAAGTATAGGTATGTCGGGTCATTTGGGGGCTAAAAGGCCTTATTTGGGGGGTGCACATTTCAGTTTTCCAACTTGGAATTTTCACATTTCGTCATCATGCCCCATGTCCTATTTGGGACATTTTTGAAGCCGGCCAAAGTAATTTACCCCCATCAAACCATATATTTTTAGAAAGGGCACACCCTAGGGTGCTTCAAAGAGTTGTATTTTAACACTTTCCATGCACTAGCTCTTTGTCAATCTTTCAGGTAGTCACTTTTTGTGTTATTTTTTCACACACATTGTACTTTAGGCATGAATTGTCAAATCCAGTTATGGGTTACTGCCAAAAAACACCCCAAAATATGTTCAGCAACATCTTCTGAGTAAATTGATACCACCCATGTATAGGTATGTCGGGTCATTTGGGGGCTAAAAGGCCTTATTGGGGGGTGCGCATTTCAGTTTTCCAACTTGGAATTTTCACATTTCGTCATCATGCACCCATGTCCTATTTGGGACATTTTTGAAGCCGGCCAAAGTAATTTACCCCCATCAAACCATATATTTTTAGAAAGGGCACACCCTAGGGTGCTTCAAAGAGTTGTATTTTAACACTTTCCATGCACTAGCTCTTTGTCAAACTTTCAGGTAGTCACTTTGTGTTATTTTTTCACACACATTGTACTTTAGGCATGAATTGTCAAATCCAGTTATGGGTTACTGCCAAAAAACACCCCAAAATATGTTCAGCAACATCTTCTGAGTAAATTGATACCCCCATGTATAGGTATGTCGGGTCATTTGGGGGCTAAAAGGCCTTATTTGGGGGTGCGCATTTCAGTTTTCCAACTTGGAATTTTCACATTTCGTCATCATGCACCCATGTCCTATTTGGGACATTTTTGAAGCCGGCCAAAGTAATTTACCCCCATCAAACCATATATTTTTAGAAAGGGCACACCCTAGGGTGCTTCAAAGAGTTGTATTTTAACACTTTCCATGCACTAGCTCTTTGTCAAACTTTCAGGTAGTCACTTTTTGTGTTATTTTTTCACACACATTGTACTTTAGGCATGAATTGTCAAATCCAGTTATGGGTTACTGCCAAAAAACACCCCAAAATATGTTCAGCAACATCTTCTGAGTAAATTGATACCACCCATGTATAGGTATGTCGGGTCATTTGGGGGCTAAAAGGCCTTATTTGGGGGGTGCGCATTTCAGTTTTCCAACTTGGAATTTTCACATTTCGTCATCATGCACCCATGTCCTATTTGGGACATTTTTGAAGCCGGCCAAAGTAATTTACCCCCATCAAACCATATATTTTTAGAAAGGGCACACCCTAGGGTGCTTCAAAGAGTTGTATTTTAACACTTTCCATGCACTAGCTCTTTGTCAATCTTTCAGGTAGTCACTTTTTGTGTTATTTTTTCACACACATTGTACTTTAGGCATGAATTGTCAAATCCAGTTATGGGTTACTGCCAAAAAACACCCCAAAATATGTTCAGCAACATCTTCTGAGTAAATTGATACCACCATGTATAGGTATGTCGGGTCATTTGGGGGCTAAAAGGCCTTATTTGGGGGGTGCGCATTTCAGTTTTCCAACTTGGAATTTTCACATTTCGTCATCATGCACCCATGTCCTATTTGGGACATTTTTGAAGCCGGCCAAAGTAATTTACCCCCATCAAACCATATATTTTTAGAAAGGGCACACCCTAGGGTGCTTCAAAGAGTTGTATTTTAACACTTTCCATGCACTAGCTCTTTGTCAATCTTTCAGGTAGTCACTTTTTTGTGTTATTTTCACACACATTGTACTTTAGGCATGAATTGTCAAATCCAGTTATGGGTTACTGCCAAAAAACACCCCAAAATATGTTCAGCAACATCTTCTGAGTAAATTGATACCACCCATGTATAGGTATGTCGGGTCATTTGGGGGCTAAAAGGCCTTATTTGGGGGTGCGCATTTCAGTTTTCCAACTTGGAATTTTCACATTTCGTCATCATGCACCCATGTCCTATTGGGACATTTTTGAAGCCGGCCAAAGTAATTTACCCTCATCAAACCATATATTTTTAGAAAGGGCACACCCTAGGGTGCTTCAAAGAGTTGTATTTTAACACTTTCCATGCACTAGCTCTTTGTCAATCTTTCAGGTAGTCACTTTTTGTGTTATTTTTTCACACACATTGTACTTTAGGCATGAATTGTCAAATCCAGTTATGGGTTACTGCCAAAAAACACCCCAAAATATGTTCAGCAACATCTTCTGAGTAAATTGATACCACCCATGTATAGGTATGTCGGGTCATTTGGGGGCTAAAAGGCCTTATTTGGGGGGTGCGCATTTCAGTTTTCCAACTTGGAATTTTCACATTTCGTCATCATGCACCCATGTCCTATTGGGACATTTTTGAAGCCGGCCAAAGTAATTTACCCCCATCAAACCATATATTTTTAGAAAGGGCACACCCTAGGGTGCTTCAAAGAGTTGTATTTTAACACTTTCCATGCACTAGCTCTTTGTCAAACTTTCAGGTAGTCACTTTTTGTTGTTTATTTTTTCACACACATTGTACTTTAGGCATGAATTGTCAAATCCAGTTATGGGTTACTGCCAAAAAACACCCCAAAATATGTTCAGCAACATCTTCTGAGTAAATTGATACCACCCATATATAGATTTGTTCTGTTGTTTTTGGGGTGCTACGCCAATCTTTGACATGTGCTTGTCAATTTTCTAATTTGACATACAGTATCTTCTTTGCTTATCTTCTTTTTAGGGGCCTTTTTACATACCCCAGTTTTATGAACGTGCATATATTGGTAAGCTAACACCCCAAAGTATTGTAAATGGAGTGTTTTTTATGCTATGGATGCATCCGTTTGCTCCAAACAAATTAGATACTGTTTGGTGGTCATTTTTCATTTTCACACCCACATCAGTTTTGGACTGTGATTTAGGAGACACTGTTGTTTTTTACTGCATGAAAACTCTCCAGGTTGTTTTCTGCAAGGTCTCCTGAGTACACCCATGCCCCCCATGCATAGGTTTGCCAGGATTTTGGGAAGGTTCAAATACAATTTTTATGACTTTGTCATTGGAGTTGAAATTGAGATTATTTCTTCAGCTAGGCCTAGCTTTGGTTTTGGGTCTACCGCATACCCCAGTTTGAATTATTGCCAGAAAATTGTTTATATTTGTTATGTTGACACCCCAAGGTATTGCATATGGAGTGCTTTGATGCCATGGATGCAACGGTTTTAGCCAAAACATTTGAGAAGGTGTGTGGCGGTAATTTTTCAATTTTCAGATTTTTACGCCCACAGTAGTTTTGGACTGTGATTTAGCAGACACTGTTGTTTGTTACTGCATGAAAACTCTCCAGGTTGTTTTCTGCAAGATCTCCTGAGTACACCCATGCCCCCCATGCCTAGGTTTGCCAGGATTTTGGGAAGGTTCAAATACTAGACATGTGCATTCGTTTTAGTACTAAAACGATTTAGTCCGAATTTTGGGATAATTTAGTTTTAGTATGACTCAAGAGAAACGAAACTGCTCAGTACAAAAAACGAAAGAAACTAAAATAAAATGCACTACATTTTAGTTTCAGTCCTTTTTGTGATATTACATTGATGAGTGAAGGAGACCAGCAATGAAGCTCGCAACATCGCAACATCCGAAGTTCTGCACCCTCCACATGCCAATGCAGTAGGATGTTCTATACAGAGAGTGGCATTAATTAATGCAGGAGTATGTTCTATACATTATACAGAGAGGGGTATTAATGCAGGAGGATGTTATATACATTATACAGAGAAAGGTATAAATTGAGGAGAATGTTCTATACAGAGAGGGACATTAATGCAGGAGGATGTTATCTACATTATACAAAGAGGGGTATTAATTAATGCAGGACGATGTTCTAAACATTATACAGAGAGGAGCCTTTTTTTTAGCCCTTAAATCCAGTGGCTGTGAGCGCTGAGATCGGCTGCTTGTTACATTATCTCTCAGTACAATGTATCAGGCTCAGTTGTTACAGTAACTGACTGTAACAGCGCTCAGAGTTTCAGTAAAACAAGGAAATAATATTGTTCTAACCTCTTATATATAAAAATATTATTTACTAGTTTTACAGAAACTCTGAGCGCTGTGATGAGCAGCAGTCAGTTACTGTAACAGCTTTGCCTGACACGGGGCAGTATTACAATGTTGGTGCTAACTTAACCAGAGCTGTTGTAAACTGAAAACCTCCATAGGCTATAATGGCTCTGGGAAGATTACAACAACTCTGGTTAAGTTAGCACCAACTATGTAATATGGCCCACATTGTGCTGAGAGTGAGAGATACTGTAACAAGCAGCGATCTCAGCCCTCTGAGGAGCCACCACTACAATAGTAATTGTATCTACTGGTTTTCGGATGAACGAAATTAGTTTTCATACTAAAGAATTGAAAACGAATTTCTTTAGCAACTAAATAAATTGCATTTTAGGACTAATCCATTAGTTCAAAACGAAATTTTGTGCTGTGCACATGTCTATCAAATACAATTTTTATGACTTTGTCATTAGAGTTGAAATTGAGATTATTTCTTCAGCTAGGCCTATCTTTGGTTTTGGGTCTACCGCATACCCCAGTTTGAATTATTGCCAGAAAATTGTTTATATTTGTTATGTTGACACCCCAAGGTATTGCATATGGAGTGCTTTGATGCCATGGATGCAACGGTTTTAGCCCAAACATTTGGCAACAAGGTGTGTGGCGGTAATTTTTCAAAATTTCAGATTTTTACCCCACAGTAGTTTTGGACTGTGATTTAGGCTAGGGTCAGACGAGCGTAGTGTTCACGTCCGTGATCGCGCCTAAAAGTACGTCCGTGATAGCATGACATAAAGTCCAATGGAGCCCGACACACGAAGTACGTCCGCACTGAACTGCGACGCACAACGGCCGCGGCCCACGGACGCAAGGCAGGCAAGAACGTAGAACCGCTAGAACGGCCGCACAAAGTGCGCTGCGTCCGCAACGTCTGCATAGCTTTGTGTGTGAGTGATGGAACGTGGTCAGACGGACTGCATTTATACGTCCTGCATTTTTCACGGACAAAATGGTTTTGCAATTGAATTTATTGTCCCTCCTACATCTGTCAAAAAATAAATGTCAGTGAAAAAACGGACTGTGTGACCACTACTGTGCGTCTTCCGTACTGACGATGTCCGTACTGCACGGACGTACAGTCCGTAGAAATCACGCTCGTCTGACCCTAGCCTTAGCAGACACTGTTGTTTGTTACTGCATGAAAACTCTCCAGGTTGTTTTCTGCAAGATCTCCTGAGTACACCCATGCCCCCATGCATAGGTGTGCAAAAGATTTGGCAAAATACAGCACCAATTGTAGAACATAAAAATGTACGAATAATGTAAAAGTCTGGTGCCTGTCAAACTGGGGATGCTCTCTAGGGGAGCACAGGCTGTTGTCACTGAAGTGCATGAAATGCAAAATGTTTTCATACCTTCTACGTGACATTGATTGGAGGTAAATGGGGGTAGAGCAGATGGGGCTACTGCTCCAGCAGGAGCGAATTGAGGGCTTCTTTATGATGCCCTCAGCATAGTAAGTGCCCAGAATTTCAGAAATTCTGGCACATCTAGCGGGTCCATTGCTGCCTTGCAAGTAGGAGTCTGGCTTCGCAGCACAATGCTGATGGGCATACAGATTTGATTGGGCCACGATGTGGCCCAACAAATCATCCCCCCATAAACACCTGCAAAAACTGTGTGGCGGTAAATCCTGCAACATCAATATTGATGCCAGGATTTGCCGTGAAAGGAGGGATATCTGGCCTCTGGCGATGAGGCACTACCCACTCCTCAGCTGGAGCTGTGCGTCTCCTGCTGGCAGGTGGTGACCCAGGATCTGCATCAGAAACATCACTAGATACATCAGCCAGCATAGATAATGTATCTAGCGACGCCTCTGAGCAGTTAGCGGGGTCGAAATGAGGGTCTGAGTCTGACGCAGATGCCTCAGATTCTGACGCCAGGATGGCATATGCCTCCTCGGCGCTGTACACCTCTCAGACATTTATATAATAGATTATAAAATTTTATAATTATTATATATATATAAGCGGATTGTTTGGTTCTTAGAAGAACCGTTGGGTTTCACAAGAAAATACAAATAAACACCTAAATCTCTCTAAATCCCTCTAAACTGCCTCAATTCTTCTAAATCTCCCTAAAATCTCTCTAAATCTGCCTCAATTTTTCTAATCTCACTAAATCTCACTAAAATCTCTAACCTGTCAAATCTGATCTCTCTCTCTCTCGCTCACCAAAACACAAGTGAGGAGAGGGAGGGAGAATCACAGAGGTCAGAGCCAATATTTACAAAATATTGGCCTGACCTGACAAATTAGAAATTTTATTTTGATTTTTTCTAACTTCTGATTGGATGTTGCTAGCCTGCCTCTCTGATGAGGCAGGCTAGGAACATCCCACTCAGCCCCAAGATGACCCTGCCCTTAGAACCCTAACCCTACCCCTGACCTGCCCTTAGAACCCTAACCCTATCCCTAACCCTACCCCTAACCCTAACCCTAACCTACTAACCTACCCTAACCCTAACCCTAACCCTAACCCTACCCCTACCCCTAACCCTAACCCTAACCCTAACCCCCTAACCCTCCCTAAACCCTACCCCTAACCCTACCTACCCCTACCCCTAACCTAACCCTAACCCTACCCCTAACCCTAACCCTAACCCTACCCCTACCCTACCCCTAACCCTACCCCTAACCCTAACCCTAACCCTAACCCTAACCCTAACTGTCAGTTTATTTTATTTATTTTTCTTTTTTACACTTTTTTTTACACACTTTTTTTTTACACTTTTTTTTTACTTTTTTTTCACTTTTTTTTTACTTTTTTTTTCTCTGCTGGGTGCCTTGATCCCTCGAGGCACCCAGCAGAGCACCTGATCACTGAAGTGATCGATTTTGTACTTGCCACGATACCTCGTGGCACTCAGTACTTCCTGCCGCTACCGGAAGTGATCGCTCGGGGGGAGCGATCACGGACGGACCGGCGGCAGGTAAGTTATTACAAGGATGCCTCGATGTCGAGGCATCCTTGTAATATGCTCAGAGCAGCTGGAAGCGATCCGATCGCTTCCAGCGCTCTGTAGAAGTGCCGGGCACCTCTCCGGTGCAACCGGATGTAGATCGCTCCCGGGGAGCGATCACATGGTGCCCCGGCACTTCTAACGGCCATTGCACGGATGCCTGGACTCCCAGGCATCCTGCAATGGCGTTTGAGCTGCTGGAAGCGATCCGATCGCTTCCAGCAGCTCAAAAACGGCAGGACGTACCATGTACGTCAGCGGGTCTAAGAGAGACCCGCTGCAATGACGTACATGGTACGTCCGCGGTCGGGAAGGGGTTAATTCAGCAAGTTTATTCAGGAGAATCCCATAGGCTTCAATGTTAAAAATATTCCCGTTTTAATTCAATATCTAATAAACCGTTCATTATAAAATTCTGCTGTAAAGAGTCTCATTACTTATAGATTTTTTAGGATATTTTAAGCTTTTTTCAGATTTTTTTTTTTTTTTTTAAAAGTCCGATTCTTTTTTTTTTTTTTTTATGTTTACTTATTTTTTCTGCAACAGTCCTTTTTATTATCATTCCCTGGACCTCATATGTAAATTTCAGACATTTTCGATCAGTAGTTTCTTTGCAAACAGCGTTTCACTTTTCAATCATTCGTGCAAACTGTTTTTCTAATTTATTAACTTCACTCTGCGGTCTCGGCTTTCTCGGCTTTTTCCGGCGGCTTCACTGCGTGTGATCGGCTCCTGCTCGGGATTTTCCGTGGTTTTCGGCAGGTTAATCCAGATGTTTTTGAGGGTTTTCGGCGTGCATTCGCCGGGTTTTGCGGTTAATTTTCGTCGGGTTTGTGGTAGCTTTTCCCTGCAATTCGGGGGCCCTGTGGTGTTTGCTGAATGCATCGCAGGGTCACCGAAATGGGATCGGCAAAAGGAACCGAATTGAAGAGAACGAAAAGTCACCGAACGTGCGGTGACTTTTCGAATCTCTTTGAATTACCCTGTTAGTGTTTGAGTCAAACTAAACAGTGAAACAAATTAATTAGTTTCATAAAGTCCTTTGCTGACAATTACTTGTATTGTAAGTTAGGATCAATTCGATAGTTGATATCAATTTGATAGTTAATTTCAAATTCCATAGTTGATATCAGTTATTCAAATTTTCTTTTATGATGATCACACAGTGTAAAACGAAATAAATTTGCTATATACCGTTTCATTTCGAATTCGTATCGATTCGTTATTCGGAAGTTCTTCCAAATACGAATTATCAAATTTCGTTCCAATTCAGAATTTTTCCAAAACGAATGCACATCTCTAGTTAAGGTGTCCCTTCCTGGTAAAACATTACCAATAAATACATTTGTTATAGAATCTGCACTGTAATTGTTCAGTCGTAACAGATTTGTTTCTCTTCTCTGAAATGGCTATTTGATGGATATAACTTTCTGGTAAATCTAGGAATGCAGTGAAACATATGAGATTTTATTTGGATACACCTGCATCTCTACGTGATCATATTACTTCCTGTTATCTAGGGTATCTAAATGATTTTTTCACTTGTTCTTCGCTCGATGCCGGCGCATATGCTGCCTATAAACCAGTAATAATATAGTTGAATATGCATAAGTGCAGGTTGTGTTTCTGAATGACACGTCTTTCAAAATATATCTGTTTAAATACCGTCTAACGCACACCAACCTATTGTCTACAGTGATTGGAACAAATCATTAGTGGGAAGCAGATGTCCCATTATTTATGAAACAAAGCAACACAGAAAGTGTGGCTTGTGAAGTAAAGAGGAAAGGATTTTAATAAAGATGGCTTAAAAAAATGGAAAATATGGCGCTACTTCGCATAAAATAAAAAAAATTATGCAAATTATAATATTATTCGTATTAAAGTGATTATGCAGAATTATATAGAGGATGCGGAAACTGTTTTACATGTTTCTACATAACCATAATTTCATACATATTTTTTTCAGTATTTGATCTTGTTTTCCCAAATAATTTGTTCATGAAATATAAATTCATGGGACTAAAGGGGTTATTCAAAAAGCACCGACATTTCGGTGTTCTATTATTCAGCGCACTTCGGCGGGTTCAATTTGCCGACCGTGCAGTGAATTCAGCATTCACCGCAGGGTCCCCAAAGTGCGTCGAATCACTCGCCGAGCGCATCCGATAAACCACCAGATAAATCAGATAAATTGCTGAAAAACCGCTGAATCGATATGAAAAACCGCCAAATCGATCCAATATACCGCCGAATGCAGCCGCCAACCCGGTGAATGCAGAAAATGATTCGCCGAACAGATCGCCGAGTGACTCTGACCAGCCACTGAACGTCACTAGAAAAAGCCAACCGCCGAACAGGGATAAAAAACAAAAAACAAACACCCTGCAACTTTTAAAAGGTGTTTTAAAACAAAATAATGCATGAAAATAATGTATAAGGTCCTATGAATAACAATAAAAGGGTCTACTACAGAATATAAAAAAAAGGCGTCATTTAAAAAAAATTGGGTTTAAGAATTTCGCAGAAAAAAATCCTGAACAATTCCTAAAAAAATTCTAAAAAATAAATTGATAAAGAGACTTTTTGCTGCAAGTGAATAAACTGTTGAGTAAAAAAATAATAAAAACAGGGAATTTTTTTGTACATTGAAATCTATGGGATTCTTCTGTTTAAAGTTTAAAGCTGTCGAATGAAAGCACTGAAAATCTGGGCATTTCGCCAACTTTTATCAGCTGTTCGGCGTTCTCTGAATAGATTAACCGTTAGTGATCTATGGGGAAACTCACTGCCTCCAAATTGCACCGTATTTCACTGGCAATTCGCCAATATTTGGCAAATCGTTAGCTTTCTCAACAGCCGAATTGCCATGAAATTGCACCGTATGAGGAAATTTGCCATTCAGTGCACTTCGGTGGCCAATTCGGTGCTCTTTGATTAACCCCATAAGTATTTTGCAGTGAATGTGTAATCACTAAATTATATATATACCCTTTTAGATAAGATAGCAATTTTTTTTATGGTTTTAAATTCTGTAAATGTTCATCAAACAGAAGGATTTTTCATATCACAAGAAGCAACTGAAATATTATCAGGGTTATTCAAAGAGCTCCGAATTGCTGGCGAAAGGTAACCGAATGCTGAAATTCAGCGTAAGCTTACCTTTCCTGGCCATTCGGCAATTCAGAGAGCAGGCAGTTCGCCAAATGTTGGCGAATTGCCTGCACATATGGTGCCTGTTCATTGCCTGTTCAAGGGCAGTGAAATCCCCATAGAGAAGCAATGCTTCGTCTATTCAGAGAACAAAAACCAGAGTGAAAAGTTGCTGAATTGCCCTGCTGTTCGGTGGTTTCATTCAACAGGTTTATTCAGGCGAATGCCATAGGCTTCAATGTTAAAAATATTCCCGTTTTAATCCAATATCTAATAAACCGTTCATTATAATATTCTGCAGTAAAAAGTTTCCTTATGTTTAGATTTTTTAGAATCTTTTAGGCATTTTTCTGAATATTTTTGCGAAAACAAATCTAAATTTTTTTAATCGTTTTTTCTTTTTTCTGTAACAGACCTTTTAATTATCATTCATTGGACCTCATATGTAAATTTCAGACATTTTCGTTCTGTAGTTTCTTTACAAACAGCGTTTTACTTTTCAAACATTCAAGCGTACTGTTTTTTTTTTTCACTCCATTCGTCTGCGGTGTCAGGTTTTTCCGGTGGCTGCTCTGCGCTGTGATCAGCTCGTGCTCGGTTTCTCCGGCGTGTTCGGCGGGGTTAATCCAGATGTTTTTGCGGGTTTCAGTGTGCGTTCGTCCTGGTTTTGCTGTGTGTTTTCGGCAGGTTTGCGGCGGCTTTTCCCTGCACTACGACGGCCCTGTGGTGCTTGTTGAATACACCGCAGGGTCGCCAAAATGGTATCGCCAAATCGCACTGAATTGAAGAGAACTAAAAGCCACCGAACGTGCGGTGACTATTCGATTCTCTTTGAATAACCCTGTATGTCTTGGAAAATACCACCTGGAAGTGGTACTAACATCTTTTCATGGTCAGTTTGGTTCCGGCATTCGTGCTTTGTGATGCCCACCTTAAAATATGACCTCACAGTATAGCACTTATTGCGGAGATGGAATCCAGTTTACGGAAACTGTTTAGATTACCCAGTAACTCATTAATCAATATACTGTATGTAAATCTGAGTACTGGGTGAATTGTACATGTGATTACATTATGATTACGCTGGGCATATTTATTGCTTTTCTTTTCTTTTTTTGCTCCTAATAATACTGAAGCAATAATAGAAGACAATTATACGAAATGTTATAAATCTAGTGTAGCCAACTGTAAGCTCTCCAGCCAACTACAGCTCCCGCAAACCTTTCACAAAATCTTTATAGACAAACTATAATTAGAAATGGAGTCTATCACAGCAAGATGATTATCTGTCGATTCTGTTTTATGCATCAGAAAAGAAAGATTTATAGGATTTTGAGAACGGGGTACTTCAGCTGTAAAACATCTTGCACCACAGTCTGGCACTACCCATGGCAGCCTGTGCCAGCAGTCAGAAAGCCCAAGCTTATCAATTGGTGGCCATTAGACATGTGCATTCATGTTCGTACGGATCACATTTCGCCCGAAATTTTGGCGATTCGTATTTTGGAAGTGCTTCCAAAATACGAATCGCATAGCCACCTAATCCGAAACAAAAACAATCGATATAACGAATCATTTTGGATGGATTCAGCACCACCGGCAATTGACAGCAAAATATGGTGCATCTCGATGCACTTCGGTGCACTTCAGCGATCTGTATATAGAGGAATCAATCAATGGCTCACTATGGAGACAATTTCACTGCTGCCGAACTGCACCAAACTGCACCGTATTTCCTAGTCAATTGGCCTGAGGTGCTGAATCAATTAGAATTAAATCCTGAGGTCAAAATGCACCAACCTTAAAAATTGACATATATATATATATATATAAAAAAATATGGATATAGGGAGGCACTTGAGGACTTCAATCAATAAAAATATACTTTATTGAGTAGTCACATAAAAACCGACGTTTCGGCCCCTAAAGGCCTTTTTCAAGGTAAAAGCAGCATGTAATAACAAACTTTATATACACAAAAAGCAAATAACTCACCCTATCTCCTCCATCCCCGTACCTCGCCGCGCGAAAAGGGCAACCCGGAAATGCCGGGTGCGTGAGCGCGATGACCTCAGAGGACGTGGCTGGCTAATTTGTTGCCATAGCAGACCCTAACATGTTGAGGGGGAGGAGGGGGACGTAGTGAAAGACCAAGTTACAGTAAATGTATACAAACGTGAACAGTTAAAAGTTGGAGGACTCCCTGATGAGTAATCTCCCCGCACCACTCCACCTCAGAGGGAGGTTCGGCTCCATCAGGAGTGCAAAAATGAGGCCCCGAGGGGTACAGTTAGCACATCTGCTGTCCTGGCATTCCAAAAGTGCCGAGGAGGATGAAGCGAAGGGGGCGGGGCCAGCAAGCCGGCAAATGAACAATATACATAGTCTAAGAAAACCGTCAGAGAGTTACCCCCCCTCATCTGACCGTTTTCTTAGACTATGTATATTGTTCATTTGCCGGCTTGCCGGCCCCGTTCTTGCTCTCTGGGACTGGCGGCATCCTTACTTCGGTGGCGGCATCCTTACCTCGTGGATGTTTGGATGGGGCTCCCTTCCGGCGGAGATCGCGGCGCTTTCGTTTTGCGCTTCTACCTGTCCCGTCTGGCCTGAGGAAGACCTAAGGCACTCATACGTCAATTGTGGACATCCTATTTAAGGGAGCCGCCCCTGGTTTCAGCTGCCTTGACATCTTTTGTTTATGTCTAGACCTGTGCCGTGTATGTATCCTGCCTTACTTTGTTTTGCTTTCACTGCCCTTCCTTATTTGTGTTGCTTTAGCTGAATCTTGTCAATAAACTCACCTGTTACTCAACTACACCTATACAAAAAATGAATAGAGTGATGCTGTCCTACAGTAACGCTGATCACACCCTGGCGTCTCCTCCTAGTGACGTCACAAATAGTAGATATATATACAAGATGGGTGGATCTGCAATAATAAATAAACCGTAATGGTGCAGTATATTAACAACCATGTATAAAATTGGCCCCCTAGGACCTCACTCACTGAATAGTCGAGTATTTTGTTGTCAATATATTTTATTCCCTGATGAAGTCCGTATAGGACGAAACGAGTTGGAACATGCGAATAAATTTATTTTATTTACTGCAACACGCTGATTTTTGGTGATCCATTTGGAACTTCACAGTTTTGGGATACTTGGTTACCCACACGGTTTGCTGGATACCCAATTGATGCACCATATATACTCGACTATTCAGTGAGTGAGGTCCTAGGGGGCCAATTTTATACATGGCTGTTAATATACTGCACCATTACGGTTTATTTATTATTGCAGATCCACCCATCTTGTATATATAACTCAACTACACCTGCCTGCTTGCTCCGTGTCCCCAAAACTTGAGCTCTAACTGCACTCGAATACCATGAACGTGACAATAGCACAGCTCTCCAGCTCTCTCTTATTGCAACACTAGTTGCTCGTCTTCATTAAAACACCATTTCAACGAATCAGAAAGCGCCTCATCTATCCTATCTGCTCGGACCCACGAAGGCCCAATTCCTACTTTAATAGTTAATTTCTATCCTCTATTATAGGGTGATGTACCGATTATCCACTCCTTAGGGATTTAGCGAGGCCCTTTGCACCTATACACCCAATGCCTAACCTATTTCATTTGTTTATTCATGTCCTCTCTTGTTGCATTGAGATCACTTGATCTGTTTACATTTTTATATAATACAATAATTAGAAGTTTACGCTTTACCGTCGGATCAATACTTTCAGTATTTTTCCATTACATACAGGGTTACCCCCTAGACTTCAGCGATCACTGCCTTCTGACATAAGAACTATTCTTTTTCCCCTCGCACAAGTACTTGTGTGCAAACACCAGCATATCTAATACAAAATATGCACTGTTTCTAAACATAGCATTTGTGACAATGTCCTGATAAAGTTGTTATTGTAGGGAAGCAGCGCTAACGAAACCCTAATTAAATGTTTTATTACATAAACATAGCGGCATTATGCCGATACGTAACAGTATAAATGAAAGAACACAAATAGAAACATTGAATCATTGTTTATCTTGCCCCAGTTCTTATTCCATCACTTTCATGTATTTATAATAAATGATGATGATTCACACAGGGATGTTTGATGAAAAGAGGTTTGTGTACTTGTCCTATTTTTTCCGACACCAATAGCCACGTGTGGTTCCTACAGCATGCATTAATATTGCAAGGCATCTCTTTTGTTTTGAATTGCTGATTTGAGGTTACAAACTTAGGGCTCTATTACATTCCTTGCGCAAACGTTAACGCGTGCGCAAAAACGCATTAACGCGAGAGGCAAAACCCTTTGCACCGAACGTCGTATTACAATGTCCGCGCAAAAAATGCGCATTAACGTCTACCATGGGTGAACCTGTGCGTACACTGCACAAGCGTACTGTACTGCGCACGTCCTATACTTAACATTGTGAGCGCAAATGCGTTTGTGCATTGGTATGCGAATGGTATTACAATCTATGCGCAAAATTTAACGCACAGTGTTTGCGCGCATAATTTTAACGTCTTTTAAAAGCTGGTGGTAACGGCAAATTTGAACGTTCTGGCCGAATCCAAATACACCATCCCAAAAAAAAAAAAACAGCAAAGTATAGTTACACATTCTACACATACCCAAACAGTAAAATTGAGAAGTTGTGCGTGTTTTTATTATTGATGCAGCATATATGCTCAGATTGATTTAGACAGGCGCAAAAAAACTTAACGGGAGACAATTGTGGTTCTTTATTCTGATTGGCTGATTTGCGTGAAAAAACAGTCCGAACACCGATTTCTGTGCGCAGCGTTGCTGCTGCGCACGTCTTTGCGCATCTTTTTTTTACGCGTGTTATTTTTTGACGGATGAAAAAATGCGCTCGGATCGTAGTACCAGCGTTAATTTACGCGCGTTAACGTTTAACGCTTCGCGCACAATTTAATGCGCTGCGCGAGTTTTTTTACGCAAAGAATATAATAGAGCCCTTAATGTTGCTATTTTTTATCTACGGTTAGATATCTGGGTTATAGGTATTCTGACAGCAAGTTCACAACATTAGAGTAAAAGAAATGTTAGCTTTTTCAATACATAGATATATATAGAGACTTTGTATAATTTCTTATATGACTCAATATTCTTTTATAGTTTCATAATACTTCAGAATCAGTTTGAAGTCGTGATCCTAAATGAATGGTTGGACTAAAAACAAATTTTTTCTTGCCACGCTAAACAGACAGTTTTTTGATGTTTGCAGTGATCCCATTTTTCACATCACATAGCGTTTATTTATGCATTGCGCATAGCGCCGCTCAAGCCCCTATTTTTCCCTTTGAAAACATAGATGACATGGACATCAAGTGAAGTGTGTTTTGGTTTGATTTGATGGTCTGTATTTAGTCTCTAGTGAATGCGTGTCCAACTGCGAAACTCAGGAAACGTTTCGATGACAGAGCAACAGCGCGGCGTTTTCCTTTCCTAATGGATTAATCATTTTTCAAAGTACAGAGACAAAGACAGAAGTGCTACAGAATATAAAAAAAATGGAAAAAATGTAATCTGATTATTACACATAGGAAAATCTCATTATTTGACCTACATTTCCTTCTACCTCTCGCTGTTCCTCACATTCCTTTTTAGCATATGATTGATTAAAACAAACCTCACAGATCAAGGCGAGTGATGGGCAGACTCTAGCGAAGTAATATAAATGAGGAATAATGCAGGATTTCTTTCAAGATAAGAAAGTAAACTTAGTACACATTTTTCAACACTCTCTCCCTTCTTTCTCTTTTCTTTTTTACACTATATAGACATTATGGGCTCTATTACAATCCCTGTGCTAAAACGGGGGCGGTAGGGAGAAAAAACTGCACCCGCAGTTTTCCCCCTACCGCCCGCGTTTTAATGAGGCATTACAATGCAGGCCAAAAAATGCTGCCTTCATTGTTTGCGCCCGCTAAGTGCAGCCGCGCTCATCCTCTCAATGGAGACCATAGGACTCCATTGAGCTCCCCCCTGCCATTCACATGACCAGCCGGATCTCGCCTCGCGAGATCCGGCCGGACGGCGTAGTGATACGCAGGGAGAGACTGGGGGGACTTTTTCCCCCAGTCTTTCCCTGCTCCCGCCGGCCGGAGGAGGCGAACAAAGCCGCTGTCCTCGTCGCGGGACAGAGGGTGAGTATGTGGTTTGTTTTTTAATTTTTTCGCCTGGTGTTAATGGATTCTGCAGAAGCGGAATCCGTTAACGCCAGGTTCTGGCTCTTGTTAACTTTCCACTAACCAGAACCAGACGATAATCAGCACTGGGACTTTGTAATTAGGGATGAGCTGTTTGGTTCGATCTGTTCAGAGTTCGCATCGAACATCGGCCGTTCGACAGTTCGCTAACTTCGATCTTTTTGGGACCAACGCCAAAAGTTCGAAAAAAAAAAAATGAAAAAAGTATAAGAAATACTAAAAAATCTAGAAATAAAGAGACTCTTTACTGCAGAGTATTATAAGCAATGGTTTATTAGATATTGAATTAAAACGGGAATATTTTTAACATTGAAGGCTATGGGATAAAACATTTTTGTTACTAAAATATCAGGCAGACACGGCCCTCTAATCAGGCACTGTAGAGGGCAGCCTGCAGGGGCCTCCCAAGGATCCCCTTGAGGAGCATGAGGCCGCCGGATGACAGAGCTGCAACTGTGCGGGCTACCCGCCCGGTGCATGTGGCAGAGACAGGCGGTGCAGGGAGGGAGCCACTGCACCTGTGGCCACGGCAGACCCCCCCACAACCAGGATCCAGGGAGCCCCCACTGACCACCAGGCTAAGGTAAGGCGACACATTTCTAAAAAAAATAAAATCCAAGGACATTTTTAAATGTCCCCGGGAACATAAAATATATATATTTTTTTCTTTCTCTACCTGGCTGAATGTATTTAATTATATATATTAGATACATTCAGTCAGGTACAGGAGGGTGGCATGTGGGCTGCGCAGGGTCTCAGGCAGTGGTTTGTTTTTTGTGTGTATATTTTTAGCAAATTTATAGGGGAAGGTAAGGGCAGGTATGATATATATATATATATATAAGATATATATCTATATTCTTATAAATATATATATCCAGACTTGTATTACACACACATTTTGGCAACTAATTGCCCCCACCATTTGGCTGATCCCTCTAGAAGAAATGTTGAACCCGATAGAGCAGAGAATAATATATATATTCTCTGCTCTGTCGGGTTCAACATTTCTTCTGAAGGGATCAGCCAAATGGGGGGGGGGGGCACATTTAGTTGAGATTGACCACATGCCACCCCCCCATGTGCGTATGTGTATATATGGTCTGAGGTCTGTGGGTGGGTGTATATATATATATCTGCGTGTTGATATATACGTGTATATATAGGTCTGCGTGTTGATATATAAGTATATGTCTGTGTGTGGTATCAATGCATCCCTACTCTACACACAGCACTCTGTGTCCCTATAATATACTGTATATGATCAGGGGTTACCTTTTTTTTATATTTTTATACTATTCCTATTAAATTATCAGTAGTTTTTGATGTATTTTATTCAGTAGAAACATTTTTTGCTATATAATATGTGCTTTGTGAAAATAAAATGGTTTTGTGTGTACATTTTAATTTAGTTAGTGGATTCCTGTTCAGTGCGGTGAGAAGCAAACTTAATGCAGTGTAGACACGCTGTGAGGCGGAGTGAAGTCAAGCCTGCAAAATGTTTGCTTCTCTTCGCTTCACTACATTGTGTGCCGCTACATGCTCAGTGTGTCTCAGCCTTTATTCCCGCATCGCTAGCTTACCGAATCAGTTTGTATACTTGTTACTGACCCTGCTTGTTCTGAGGACCTGATCTGTTGCCGACTTTGCCTGCCATTTGACTATTCTCTATGTGTATTCCCTGCCTGTTCTGTTTGCTTCCTGTTGCTACTGGTGTGCGACGATTCTCACCATATACAGTAGCGCAGTACAAGTGCCTAAACATTGCTGACCTGGTTTTGTTATAGCTGCTGATGTAACTGAATAGATCGGGGATCTCTTCTGCATTACCAAAACCTCCACCACTGCACTCTTCCACAATACCTCAGAGGGGTTACGGTGTGAAGGCACTTGCTGCCACCAAAGGCAAAATATTTGGGTGCACTGCCACTGACGCCTATACCAGATTCATATCATTTTAATATTGGACCACAGGGTCCAACCCTGCACTCTTTCACAATACCACAGAGGGGTTACGGTGTGACGGCGCTGTTGCCGACACTACTAAATGCCCAATTTTAAAGCACCTATTGTTACTTTCATCCAAATCCTGCATAAGTTTCACCACAATTTAGCCCAAAAAATCACTAAACTTGTTCTGTGTGTCCTAAAACATCTCTTTTCATACAGACTGCCGCCCCAAGCAGTTGTTTATGAAAAGATTAAAGGAAAACCATTTACCGTCATTTGAAACGTCATTTTTTTGTTTTTAAATGTTTCTATACATCCTACAAATCCGCCACTTCACGGGCAGGTTATGGGGACCTCCTAGACACGATATTTGAAGGAATTTTCCGTTTTTATTCTTAACCTTTAATTCATGGAAAACTCACTGTTCCTTTAAAAACGTTTTTTTTTTACTTTTTGTCCTTGTTTCCTGTCCCCAGGGAACTACCCGGACCCCCATACACCTTTTATGGCAAATATCTAGCATATATGCCCTCTTGCAGGGCACTCTAAAATTCGAACTTTCGAGTCCCATTGACTTGCATTGAGTTTGGTTCGTGTTCGCGTTCGAACTCGAACTTTTGAAATTGTTCAAATGCGAACCGAACACAGGGGTGCTCGGCTCATCACTATTTGTAATACCAGCACTGATTAACACTTTGCGCTCCCCATGTTAAGTATAGGGAGCGCAGAGTACACTAACCTCGCGCTGCAAAAGCGCAAGGTACCAAACGCAAACGGGTTATTTAACCCGTTTGCGTTTGGATTGTAATATGCGGTAGATACCGCAGCTAACGCTAGTGCTCACGCAGGTGAGCGCTACCGTTAGCGTTAGGAGTGTAATAGGGCCCTATATACATTAATTTCGCTCTATCTCTAATATTACATATTAACAGCTGTTTTATTATAGTTTTAAAGAGGCTAGATAAACTGCCAAAAAAAGTCACCAACTGCATTTAATTAAGCCAAGTGGTGCGAGCTGTCCACTGGATAATTACCGCAGTGATTATTATGTTTCAGCATAAAACAAGGTCATTTGACTCCCTGAATATACTGAATGAACAGGTTTTTACATCAATGGTTTTTTTTTCCCCCTGATGGCACAGCGGGCATATTCCAAGATGGCAATGCCAGGATTCATCGGGCTCAAATTGTGCAAGAGTGGTTCAGGGAGCACGAGACATCATTTTCACACATGGATTGGCCACCACACAGTCTAGACCTTAACCCCATTGAGAATCTTTGGGATAATGTGCTGGAGAAGACTTTAGACTCTTCCCATCATTAATACAAGATATTGGCCACAAATTAATGCAACTCTGGACAGAAATAAATGCTGTGACATCACATGATCTTATTCTAATGATGCCACGGCGATTGCGCACCACAATCACAGCAAAAGGAGGTCCAACCAAATATTAGAGTAGGTGACTTTTTTGGCCAGGCTGTGTATATTCCAAAATAAGCATATTTGTTTCTTCTCTAAAATACATTTACACTTAGAACTTAATTTTTTAGCTGGGATTAAGACCACAAGCTCTTGTCAGCCTTTTTGAAAATTGCATGTGGCTGTGATCGAAGACAGCCTAGTTAGTAGGTTACCAAGAGTTATTGCAATTTCCTTTTTTTTTTTTTAAGGTTCATATAAGCATCCAAATGGATCCCCTGCTGCACAGTCAGACTATGAAAGAATCACTTTAAAGAGACTGTAATGGTTCTGCTTGATTGCATTTCTTCTCTGTGCGGTGTTGGTTATCCATTTTAGAGCATCTCAAGGAACCAATAACAGGTTACTGTAGTGCGTTCAATGACAAATTTCTTTCAGCTTCTTCCAGTGTGGTGTCTTGCAATGCATCAGTGACCGATACTCCGTCCTGATGGCCTCGTAGCAGAGATGGATTCTGGAAATGACTACTATTGCAAGGGGACTGATTCTAAAATGCGATGCAAGAGATTTCCAGATAGGTTTGGAACAACACAAAGACAGGCAAATAAAAAGTGAGATAGATGATGTACAGTATATTTAAGATAAAGCGTGCAACAAATTTTATTTTTTATTCCTTACTTTGCTCAAAGAATGAAAAAAAACTATAGAGGTTGTTCACTAAGAACCAAACTTGCCACCAAATTGCACCGAACGATGAATTTCACAGTTTGGTGTATTTCGTGGCAGTTCATCTATTCACAGACTGTCAATTCTCCAAATACAGGCTGTGGCTGCACAGGACTAAAGAAAAAATTGCATGCTTCATACATACAGTGGCAAGAAAAAGTATGTGAACCCTTTGGGATTATGTGAAGTTTTGCATGAATTGGTCATAAAATGTGCTCTGATCTTCATCTAAGTCACAACAATTTGAAAAACACAGTCTGCTTAAAATAACACAACACAAACATTATATGATTTCATGTGTTTATTGAACATAACATGTAAACATTCACAGTGCAGGTTGGAAAAAGTATGTGAACCCCTAGCCTAATGACTTCTCCAAGAGCTAATTGGAGCCAGGAGTGAGCCAACCTTGAGTCCAATCAGTGTGATATTATTGGATGTGTTGCTGAAGGCTGTCCTGCCCTTTAAAAAAACACACCAGTTTTGGGTTTAGTGGTTTCAAGAAGCATAATGAGGTAAAGAAGAATCCTAGAGTGTCAGCTAAAGATTTACAGAAATCTCTGGCACATGCTAACATTTTTGTTGACACATCTACAATAAGGTAAACATTAAACAAGAATGGAGTACATGGGAGGACACCACGGAGGAAGCCATTGCTGTCCAAAAAGAATATTGCAGCACGTTTGAAGTTTGCAAAAGAGCACCTGGATGTTCCACAGCACTACTGGCAAAATATTCTGTGGACAGATGAAACCAAAATTGAGTTGTTTGGAAAAAACACACAACACTATGTGTGGAGAAAAAAGGCACAGCACACCAACATCAAAACCTCATCCCCACTGTAAAACATGTCGGAGGGAGCATTATGGTTTGGGGCTGCTTTGCTGCCTCAGGGCCTGGACGGATTGTTGTCATTGATGGAAAAATGAATTCCAGAGTTTATCAAGACATTTTGCAGGAAAACGTAAGACCATCTGTGCGCCAACTGAAGCTCCGCAGAGGATGGGTGATGCAACAGGTCAATGACCCAAAGCATACAAGTAATTCAACAAAAGAATGGCTTCAACAAAACAAAATACGCCTTCTGGAGTGGCCCAGTCAGAGTCCTGACCTCAACCCGATTGAAATGCTGTGACATGACCTTAAGAGAGCGATTCACACCAGACATCCCAAGAATATTACTACACTGAAACAGTTTTGTGAAGAGGAGTGGTCCAAAATTACTCCAGATCGTTGTGCAGGTCTGATCTGCAACTACAGGAAACGTTTGGTTGAGGTTATTGCAGCCAAAGGAGTGTCAACCAGTTATTAAGTCCAAAGGCTCACATACGTTTTCCACCCTGCACTGTGAATGTTTACATGTTCTGTTCAATAAAAACATGAAAACATATGTTTGTGTTGTATTATTTTAAGCAGACTGTGGTTTTCAAATTGTTGTGACTTAGATGAAGATCAGAGCACATATTATGACCAATTCATGCAAAACTCCACGTAATCCCAAAGGGTTCACATACTTTTTCTTGCCACTGTATGTCTTTTGCTCTTTTATTCTTTCTCTCAATTTTAGCTGACACAGGGAAAACTACAACAAATAAAACCAAGTAAAGTTCAAAATATGCCTAAACAGTCCTTTACAAGTCTCTCATGCAAAATGAACATGTCTTTCCAACAGACATATGATAAATCCAGTTACATCCTTACATTGTACATGTAAAGGGATATAAAAACAACATTATACACAATATAAAACAAATACAGAGGTACATTACCATGTGCGCCTCTAGACCACATGCAGATAAGTTCTTTGAGGAGTTATGCAACACACTGCTCTCCTCCAGCAGCTGCAGCAGCATTCTAACCTGAAGCTAGGGGGCACTTCTGCCTGTCTCTGGTGGATACAGCTCTTGAAACCAGGAGGTGATAGTTCTCATACTTTTAAACATGCAAGGGACAACACATCTCTAAAATACAATATCCCTATATCCCTTGACAGTTACACAGGCTAAGTGATGGCTATATGCGGTGCAGTTAGCTTCATTTCATCGATCTTTGGTGATCTTCGGTGGGTGGCAGCTAAATTGTCCCATAGAGAATTAATGGTTGTCAATGTCTATTCGCAGGACGTCAAACTGCACCTAAGTGTCGACAAAATGCCCTGATTTTCGGTGATTCAGTTTGACAGGTTTAAACAGGCAAATCCCATACGTTTCAATGTACAAAAGTAATATAAATTTTAATTATTTTTTTTAAAGAAAAAGTTTATTCTTTTTGTTTACAGCAAAACCCCTTTTTATTTTTTAGAAAATATTTTTGAATTTTTTTGTATTTTTTAGATGCCATTTTTGTTTCCCAATTTTTTAAAAAGGTGCTTTTTTTTTATTCTGTAACAGACCTTTTTATTATTTTTTTAATGACCTTTTTGATCATTTAGACACATTTTAATAAATTTTTATTGGTTTAAACACCTATAAGGTATAACTAATAGGAAAATTCAGGGTTTGTTTTGCAGTTTGGTATAATTCACAAAGGCCATTTCGGTGCTCTTCGTCGACGTTCTACAACTTTTACATGAGGCTTCAGCAACACCATCTTTGGCGCACTTCGGTGACCATCTGGTGAATAGTGAATTCGCAGTACTGTTGGCGAAATGGAATCACTGAAATGCGCCGAACTGAGAAGCACTAAATTTTAAGCGAAATTTCGGTGCTTAGTTATAAGACTATAGTCAATCAGTTCCCATACATTTTGAATGTTAGATTTGGCAGTCTAAAGGGGTAATTCATTAAGTGCCAATGTTTGCCAGCGCTGCAAATATCAGTGAAAATCAACAGTGTTGCAACATTAACAAACGCTGGCAATTCTCAAAACTAAAATCCAAAGAGTGTCAGAAGAAGCTTTACGGTGCAGCTTCCCCCAATGCTGTTTGGATTTTAAGAAGCGCCATTGTTTGTCAGCACTGCATAAGGAAACATAATTATATTTGAGTGAGATTACGTACTGTTGCTACGTGAAAGGTTAGTGTGACATCATATTTTCATGATAGTCGATTAACGTCAAATTACCATTGGGTCTACAAATTGATTACATTTATAAATTGTGCTAAAGCTCCCTCCATCTTTGTGCCCTCACCCTCCTTGGCACATGTTTCAGTCTTGCCCACGCTATGTATGGCCTCGGTGCCATGGAGGGTGAGGGCACAAAGCCGAAGAGAGCTTTGGTTACATTAATTTACAGTCCTGCCCTTTATCTCTTCAGTCAGTTTCCCTGTGACAGAATAATCATTTATGGGCTGTCCTCATAACATCAGTCATTGGTTTTCCACTTGATTGATTGTGTAGGTGATACAGGTTACTTCATTGGACAGGGCCCTTGTACATCATGTCAAAGTGAGATGCTGATTTGGCAAAATAATTGAGCAATTCCTCCCTCCCCCGCTTTTGGAGCCAGGAATGAAGGAAGGACAACAAACCTAAGGCCAATAAATCATCCAGCACATGGTTCGCTTTTTGTTCATTTTGTTGAGGTGGCAATTTTTTCATTGTGATTCTGACGAATTGACAAATCACACAATATTCGGATAAATTGTGCATCAACTGGAAACAAATGCGCTAGTCTAGTGTCTAGAACGAGATGTCAAACTCTCCGTCCTCCTAGTTGTTTCTGAACTACAATTTCCATGATTCGCAGGCCATCTCTTGCATGAAAGGAATTCTGGGAATTATAAGCATCAACATCTGGAGTTTGACAGCCCTGTGTAGAGTGCTTGGTTTTAAGGTATGATTCCAGGATGCAGTAAAAGAATTTGGGGCAGACAAGTTCTAGGGAGACAATGTTTATTGAACAATACTTGGACTAGGCTTAAACACAAGAGGAATTGGAATAAGCGCAGATGACATTTTTTCTTTGTTATGTTTTACACATGGTGTTGGGCTGGATGCATTTGGTGATTGCAGCCGCCCCATCGGGGAATAGGCGCGACCCCACCCCTCCTGCATTAAACACAAGAGGGGCCAGATACTATACATGGCTGGACAGGACAGGAATAGAACTGGACAAAGGATACACTGATCACAGGACAGAGACAGTGGGACAAGACAGGAATAAAGCTGGGCAACACAGGAACAAGGCTGGATACCGGCAGGATACACTAGGCTCTAGGAGAAACATAGAATACAGGAAAGGCAGAGACAAGAATGAGCACTGAGGGTAACAGGAACAGAAGTCTAGCATACATAGAAGGCAGACAGAGAGCAAGGTGATTTCATGACAAAAAGGGTATATGACAAGGTGGGCTACTAGGCAAGATGCTGGCTACACTGCAGGCTTCAATGCAGGGACAGATTTATAACTAGGCAGAGTAGGCATGTGTACAGGCGCCTGCCACAAGGGGCATTTTTATTACAATTTACAATCATTTAGACCACTGTATCTCTGGAGCCCTAAGGGCTAGAGGGACATATGAAGTATCATTTGAAAAGCCAGATTATGGCCTTTCCAGTGATTCCAAATATAGCTAGTTTAGATTTATGTAAAAAAAATAGAATATCAAATAAAATAATTTTTTCTCTTCTTTTTTTTCTAACGCAGCATTCACCTAGGGAGTGATTAGTATGACCTGCACCAAGTAGAGCTTCCCCACCATGGAAAACTTTTTTATACTCTTGCTGGTCCACCCAAGTTTTATTCCACTCCCTGTAAAATAAGGTAAGAAGAAGAGTCAAAATTATTTAATTTTAAATAGTTTACTGACATGGGTAGCTTAGCAAACAGGGACCCCAACCAATGGTTCAGCAAGGGGCCCCAATACTTCTGATGGAAGCCCTGAGGGTCATGGATACCCAATGCACATTTCCATTTTGCATCTCTACATTATTCCTACAGAGATGGAAAAATACAACTCAATAACCTCTCGCAGGCATGATTGGTGGCCACAAAGCGATAGAGGCCTTTTAAAATGCAGAAACAACAGTAAATAGGGTCCGAGACAGATGAGTTGTTTCAAACGTAATGTAAAGTAGCTCTTTTCAATAATGTAGTGAATATTCACAAAATAAGAAAGATCACAGCTGAGGATCGGACGGTTTCCATGGTGACGACATGTATATTTGACAGGACGCAATATTAATTTGAAATCTAAAGGATAATGATGTGAGTGATAAAAATACCAGACCCTTTGTAAGATACAGTATGTATGTCATTTCATTACAGTACATGCTGTCCATGCACCAAAACAGATTATACTATGAACACTTGAAGTAATTTTGAAATCTTTTAACCTTTCTGGGTTCCTGGTGAAGCGTATTACGTAGTGTATAGTTTGTAGCTCTGCAAACATTAAACACCTAGGGCTCTATCACAAACTTAATGCTAGCGTTAGCACTCAGATATGTGAGCGTTAACGCTAGGTTAAGTGACTTAAACGCATGCCCCCATTTAACATCCCTAATGCTAACGGGTTGAAAAATCTGTTAACGCGTCGGTGATTCCGCTCACTTGCGCTAGCTTACTGTACTTTGCTCTCCCTAACGCTAATTACCGCACCGCTGTGGTAACTAAAAGGTTAAACTCATCTAGAAGCTGGTGCTACCTGATACCGCTTCTGTGGAACCATTTAGCACCAGCTGAAACTCCCACTCCAAAAATCAGATACTCACCTCTCATCCCACCGCGCAAACGGTGGCATGATCCGCTGCTTCTGGTCGCTGGGAGCAGAGTGAGACTGGGCACATATAGTCACCAGTCTGCCTCTGCAAATCACTCTGCGGCCCTGCACGATCTCACAAGAGCGAGATCGTGCAGGTCACGTGGCCCGGCAGCACAACCCTCCTAACATGCCGCCACGAGTATTCAAAAGGGTTATGGTGCATTATGGCGCAGGCTGCTGAATATAGATCCTGCCCCGTAATATGGTGCTAAAACGGGGACGCTAAGGGGAAACCTGTAGGTGCAGATTTGTCAGTTAGCGTCCCCGGTTCGGCACAGGGCACAGAATAGTGCTCATAATTTCCTTTTTGGAATGAGGCCTATGGATGATGCCACAACCACCAGGCTATTGGTCCAGTCGCAAGTTGTGCCAACCAAACTCCCAAAACCTTAACCACACGACCCCACAATATTAAAACATGTTTCAACGGACGAAAAATTGTGTCTCATTTGCTCAGAATCCTACAAGACTATGTTAAAAAAGTTTTCCTTATAAAGGTTGTCACCATAAAGGACTGCGATAAGGGAACCTACGAAATCTGTTAACTCATACTGAGGGCTCTATCCCCTCCTTAATGCTAGCGTTAGCGAAAGCGAGATCACATGGCCCGGAAACACAACCCTCAATGGAGTCCTATGGACTCCAGGAGGGGATACTCGCGTAGGCGCTTTAGTGCTGCGGCGAGGATCCAGGAGGTTAGCGGATGTTACAGGGCAGGCTGCTGAATGCGTGCCTCATAATTCACTTGTAAAATGTAATGGTATCTTTTGGTCTGCAGTAGAGTTCCATTTCAGGTAAGTGGTTCAGAAAGCAAAGAGTTAAAAGGGGACTTTATATGAATTATGCATTGTGTAGCAGTGTACTGAGCACTTATTGCTCACGTGCAAAGTGCAGAGTGTAGAGTTATAATGAGTGCTTGTCTAAGTGCATCTGTCATGCAAACGTGACATGATGGCATTTTAAAAGATGCATCCAATCTATACATCATGCTTTCAGATTGCTAGTGACGTCGCTGACATGGTTTTGGAATAACCTCCCAGACGCCATCAAATCTTCCACCAGTCTTAAGTCACTTAAGAGCTCCCTATTAATATACCTCGATACAGAATGCACCTGTAAACATTTATCATAATGAATATATACAGAATGCACCTGTAAACATGTAACATAGTGACTATATACAGAATGCACCTGTAAACATGTAACACAGTGACTATATACAGAATACACCTGTAAACATGTAACACAGTGACTATATACAGAATGCACCTGTAAACATGTAACATAATGACTATATACAGAATGCACCTGTAAACAGGTAACATAGTGACTATATACAGAATGCACCTGTAAACATGTAACATAGTGACTATATACAGAATGCACCTGTAAACATGTAACATAGTGACTATATTTCCTACATATCTATTTTTTGTGTTAATCTGTATATTTGTGTTTTTGTTTTTTAATATCTTGCATTTATTACTTTGTATTTTTGCAACGACTGTAACAATTCAATGTTCTTGAACCCAGGACATACTTGAAAACGAGAGAAATATCAATGTATCCTTCCTGGTAAAATACATTATAAATAAATAAATAATAAATAAATGGTCTTATTCAATACAGGCCAGTTAAAAAAGGATAATGGAACGAGAAATTAGCCTTGGAAATGGCGTAGCACACGTTACCTACATGCATCATGTACAACTGAAATAACTAAAGCAAGTTATCTTAAAATGTTAAAAAATGGATGGTTCCAGTTAATCCCTTATGTGCTCTTATATGGCCATTAACATTTTGTTAAGATATCATCAGATAATAAAGTATTCTATAAATATATCAAAAATATTGCGCTATAAACTACAGCTTGCCTTATATATATCTATATATATATACAGTATATACTTTCATCAAGTCAGGAAGTAAATTTGATTCTTTCCATCAATGCATTGACTGACAATGTAAATTATTCAGACACAAGTAAACAGGGCTGCCATCAGGGGGTGACAGCCCATGACATGTTCAGGGGCTCAGAGGCTTCACGGGGGCCCTGGCTTTTGCCAAATCCTGTGCAGTTTGTCTTAATGCTCCAGATATGCCACCCAGGACTGTCTCACCAAGACACCAATAAATTTCCCAGAGTGCCGCAGCATCTGTGGCTGGTAAGAGTGCACTGACTTATCACGGTGGGAGCGATTAGTATGGGCTGCAGCAGGTAGAGGTGCACACTGAATGTCGTCCCACCAGGGAACACTTATCAACGTGCCAGACTGCCAGGTATTTAGCTCACTCCCTGTGAGATAAATTAAGCAGAAGAGGCAATATGTTCTATTTTTAATTACTTTACTGAAACGAGCTGGTGGGAGAAGGGGGACCCGACCAGTGGGTCAGTAAGGGGCTCCAAGATTTCTGATGGCAGCCCTGCAAGTTAAGGATTAAATGCTGTCACTAACCTGAAAACAAAGTTCTTACTTATAGTGTAACTCAAGGGTCAGCAACATTGGCCTTTCAGATGTTTTGGAGCTACATATCCTGTGAGGCTCAGCCAAAACATTTAGTGGCTGCTCGTTATCGGAAATGTAGTTACCTAAAGTAGTGGGGTGCATATGGGCTGCGTGGAAAGAAGGTGCAAGAAATGTACAATTGGGGAATCAAGGAGTGAGCCGACAGGCTTATCTAAAGTAATGTGTTTCAGAGACTTCATGAAGGACTGGAGATACAAGGAGAGTCTAATGTTGCGGGGGAGGGAGTTCCATAGAAAGGAGGCTGCTCGGGAGAAGTATTGAAGGTGAGAGATGGGGGTGAGTACTTGGAGCTGATAGCATCAGATCATTGGCCGAGCGAAGTGACTAGGAAGGGATGTACCTGCTAATAAGGGAGGAGATGTAGATAGGGATAGGGACACGATTATGGAGAGCTTTGTCTTGTGGGCACCAGTATTTTGAATTAGATTCTACAGGAACCAGGGAGTCAGTGTAGAGATTGACAAAGGGGCGAGGTGTGGGAGATGTTTGAGGTGAGGTGGATGAGCCTAGCACAGACATTCTCAATAGACTGCATAGGGAGAATTTGGGATATCTTAAGGCCAGAAAGAAGGAGGTTACAGTAGTCAAGGTGATTGATAATAAGAGCTTGGATGAGCATTTTAGCAGTGTCCTGATCACGAGAGGGACAGACGTGTGCACTGTTTTTTAGGTGGAAGTAGCAAGATTTGGTTAGTGACTGAATGTGAGGAGTGAAGGAGAAATCAGAGTCGAAGAAGACCCCGAGGCAACGAGCCTGAGATGTAGAAGTAATGACGAATAACGAATCGATCTGAAATGAGAATTACTAATCTTCTGAAATAACAAATCGTTTCAAAATACAAATCACGGTAACATAATAAATGCACCGAAACAAACTAAAAAACGTAATGATCAATCTGAAACTAGACTAAACAAAATTTTTTGCTTTGCGCATGTCTAGTTCTTTTCACATGCTTGACTGTGTTATCAGGTTCTGCCATTGATTTATCAAGTATCCGGTTGCAAAGATCTTTATAGAGCAGGTTTACATGAAATACTTTGGGTTTTACATACTCTCAAACGTCATGTATACAGATAACCAGTCCGAATGTGTACAGGGCCATGGATATAAATAATGAATTTCCAGCAGGAGAATGGCCTCCTATAAAAGTGCACTTATGAGAAATAAACTCTCTCTTTGTATAAAGGCTTTTGCATTTCCAGAATGTCAATGAGGCGCTTATCAGACCCAAACACATATTTTTAAACACTAGTGGAAATTTAAATTAGCAAACATTTGATTTAAAAAGAAAAAGTATTTGATTTAAAAATAACACAAAGATAATAAACTATTTGCCTAAATCTAACACCACATAACAATGTAATACATGTCTCAAAACGTGTCCCGAGAAGAATCCCCTTGGCTTGTCTGAAGTAAACACTATGCATGTGGACCCGATTCTACATATTGTCCCATTAACAATGCATATTGATTAACTATTGACTATAAACTATCTCTTTATCATTATACCTTTACACGGATCAGCCGCAACATAAAAAACACTGGCAGGTGAATTAAATAATATTGATTATATGGCTACAATTGCACCCATCAATGGGGTGGGATTCCTTAGGAACAGGTGAACACTCCGTTCCTGAATTCTTGTGTATTGGAAGCAGGAAAAATGGGTGAAAAGAACTGAGTGACTGTGACAAGGTCCAAATAGTGATGGCTAGATGACTGGATCAGAGCATCTTCCAAACAACAAGTCTTTTGGGATGTTCCTGGTATGTAGTGGTTAGTACCTACCAAAAGTGGTGCAAGGAAGGACAACTGGTGAACCGACATCAGAATCAAGGGTGCCCAAAGCTCATTGTTGCACGTGGAGAGTGAAGACTAGCACGTCTGGTCCGATCACACAGAAGAGCTACTGTAGCTCAAATTGCTGAAAAGCTTTAGGCTAGGGTCAGACGAACGCATTTTTCACCTTGTCCGTGAAAAAGTGCGTTCGAACGAATGGACGTATTTTTTCACGGAATACACGATAGCGGTCATACGATGCGCATTTTCGTCCGTGATTTTGTACGGATGATCAATAAAACCCTTTTTGTGTCTGGACGTTATGTTGGCCGGACGTGTGCAGCGTCTGACGTCTCCTAATCACGCACACACACACACGCCGCTATGCGGATGCAGCGCACTCTGTACATCAGTACTAGAGGTTTGATGTTCTAGAAAAAATGCGTTCGTTTGCCACTTGCGTTGCGCGGACGGACTTTCGTGCGGCCGTTCTTCGTATGTTCCCCAGCATTGGACGTCATTTGCTGCTAGCACGGCCGTGATTTCGTGCGGTTAAACGCACGTTAAAAATGCTTTCGTCTGACCTTAGCCTAAGGCTTGCCATGAGAGAAAAGTATCAGAGCACACTTGACAAGCACCACCAGCTAAAGATGGTTGCAGATAACACAGTCCCCTTCATAGTAATGGTGTTCCCTGATGACAGTGACCTCTTTCAACAGGATAATGCTCCCTGCCACACCGCAAAAACTGTTCAGGAATGGTTTGAGAAACATAAAGATTTCAAGGTGCTGCCTTGGCCTTCAAATTCCCCAGATCCCAATCCGATTGAGCATCTGTGGAATGTTCTGGAAGAACAAGTCTGGTCCATGTAGGCCCTACCTTACACCTTGCAGGACATAAAAGATCCACTGTTAATGTTTTGGTGCCAGATACCACACTACACGTTTAGAGGTCTTGTGGAGTTCATTCCACGACGCATCACAGCAGTTTTGGCAGCACGAGGGGGACCTACTCAATAATAGGCAGGTGATTTTAATGTTGTGCCTGATTAGTGTGTACTGTGTACACTAGAGGTGTGCATTCGTTTTGTAACGAATCTCAATCCGTTTGAAATTTTATTAATTCGTATTTTGAAAATACTTTTGAAATAAAGAATTAGTTTCATCCAAATTGAAACGAAAACGAACCCGTATATAACGGAATTATTTCACAATAGAATCATTGATTGAATGATTCCTCTATACACACTGCAGTGAAATGGTAATTTAACCCTAGCTTGATTTTTAATCCTCATGTTTGACCCTAATCTAACAGTAATTGAGCAGAATTTATTGTTTTTTTTTTACTGATCCGGAAACTCTAATCAAATCAAAATTACTAATCGAAATTAGGAAACGAAATTCCAAAAACAAATCAGTATTCAAACTAATTCTGTGTTGGATGAAATTATTTTCAAACAAAACAATTTTTCAGCTGTGCACACCTCTAGTGTACACAGTTTGTTTCGTTGTTTTTAATGGCCAGAGGAAGACCAACCAATCTGGACATAGACACATATGGGGTTTTTCAGAAAGTACCAAAATTTCAGCGAACTTTCACAGGGTTATTCAAAGAGAATCGAAAAGTCACCGCACGTTCGGTGACTTTTCGTTCTCTTCATTTCGGTTCATTTTGCCGATCCCATTTTGGTGACCCTGCGGTGTATTCAGCAAGCACCACAGGGTCCCGAATTGCAGGGAAAGGTCGCCACAAACCCGACGAAAACTAACCGCAAAACCCGGCGAATGCACGCCGAAAATCCACAAAAACATCTGGATTAACCCACCGAAAACCACGGAAAAACCCGAGCAGGTGCTGATCGACTGGCAGCGAAGCCGCCGGAAAAAGCCGACACTGCAGACGAATGCAGTGAATAAATTAGCAAAACAGTTTGCTTGAATGTTTGAAAAGTGAAACGCTGTTTGCAAAGAAACTACTGAGCGAAAATGTCTGAAATTTACATATGAGGTCCAGGGAATGATAATAAAAAGGGCTGTTACAGAAAAAATAAGTAAACTTAAAAAAAGAAAATCCAGAAAAATGCTTAAAATATCCTAAAAAATCTATAAATAAAGAGACTCTTTACTGCAGAATATTATAATAAACGGTTTATTAGATATTGAATTAAAACGGGAATATTTTTAACATTGAAGCCTATGGGATTCGCCTGAATAAATCTGCCGCATGAAACCACCGAATGGCAGGGCATTAGAGAAACCTTTAACTGCTGGTTTGTGTTCTCTGAATAGCCGAAGAAGTGCTTTTTCATGGGGATTTCACTACCCTCGAACAGGCACTGAACAGGCACCGTATGTCCAGGCAATTTGCCAGGATTTGGCGAATTGCCTGCTCTCTGGATAGCCGAATGGCCAAGAAAGGTAACCGAACGCTGATTTTCAGAGTTCGGTTACCTTTCTCAAGCAATTCGGATCTCTTTGAATTACCCTGTCAGTGATTTTGATGAGTTTTGCGCACTTCAGTTCCATTCAATTTCACCGACACTGCGGTTAATTCACTACTCACTGCAGGGTTACTGAAGTGTGCCAAAAATAGAGTCAAAGATCACCGAACTGACCACCTACGTAAGTGTCCGCCAAACACGGAACTCTGCTACTCTTTAAATAGGTGTTTACAACAATAAAAATGCATTAAAATGAGTCTAATTAATAAACAATGTCCTTTAAGAAATAATGAAACGGTCTGTTACAGAAAAAAAATGCCTTTAAGAAAAATTAGTAAACAAACATTTTGTCTAAAAAATACAAAAAGGTGTCATAAAAAATAAATAAATAAAAAGACTTTTTGCTGAAAATTAAAAGCATAAAGGTTGAATTAAAAAAATAAAAACAATAATATTTTTTACATTGAATTCTATGGGATTTGACTGTTTAAACCTGTCGAACTGAATCACCAAAAAATCAGGTCATTTCAATGACATTTCGGTGCAGTTCGGCATTCTATGGATAGATTAACCATTACTTTTCTATGGGACAATTTCGCTGCCGCCGAAGATTGCCAAATTGCCGCAAACTGAACCATATTTCCGCTGTCAATTCACCAGTATTTGGCAAATTGACAGTTTAGTGCAAGTGCGGTACTTTCTGAATAACCCTACAGTTACTACTTTAAAATAAAAAACAAGTTACTGCGGCGGTTATTTCTTCCTTCTTTTTAGCATCGTCACAATGAGAACTCAGCTACCATTTAAATATTTTAGTTAGCATCATTAGACATCCACAGGATTCAATCAGCAGACTCCTACAATTTCAACAGTGCTGAATCAATTCCCGCTAATGTGATTTATAATGTCTTATTAACTGGTTTTGAGATATATTTATTTTTTATTTTATTTTTTTAGAAATTCAACAATATCTGCAGATTAGTAGAACGTGTTCAGTCGGAAAGAAGAAATTTTGATTATAAATGTGTTTGATGAAGTATAAATTATTATCATTCGCCATTAATAGGACACCACAGCCATTTGTCTTTTTAAGTTCATTAATAACGTAAATTTAATTATAGATGAAGTAATAACTATAAGTAATTATTTTTACTAATATAATGTGAAAGCCAATAAAAATACTGGTGTTTGTATGCCAAGAGATTATAGTGGATGTAGAGGGGGTTGTGCTCTAGTCCAATAATATACTCTCTATGTTGTTCAACAATGTCTATGTGCGATACCATTAAACACCACAAAAAATACATCTTCTCCATCTCTCTTGTTAATACAACATTACATTTTTCAGCAATCATTTTTGCTCTTGTTGCAAGAAACCATGAATCAGTGTCTCAAACGTCACTAAAGTCATCAGCTTTATGATTATGGGGGGCTGCCTAAACTCCCTAAAACATGCTGTAATGTTATTAATTTTCTTTTTAGCATTTTTTATTTTATTTCAGAAGGTATATTTTTAATTACGTTTATTCCACAGCTAGAGTCACTTGTTGGAGGCAATTAAATCCGTAATGCCTTTCAGTGCTTCCACTCTAGTCCCACGTCAATCTGGCAGGAGGGATGTGGGAATAGACATTTTGCCGTGGTAAATAAGAAAGTGAGGTTTAAATATAAGCATATTTTGTAATATGATAAATTATTCCTCACATTCTGAAATTTTAAGAATATCACATTTTCATTTTAGTATTTTTCAATTTATTGTTTCAGCGCAACATTTTATTTTTTAAGTATATTTTTTATTACTTTTGGTAATTTAAAGGGACACTCTATGCACTTTAATCACTCAATGCTTTTGGAGTGGTCACAGTAGTCCAGAGTGACTTTGCATCTCTTTGGAATGGAAGGGGGTCTCAGAGGGCTGATTCAGACCCTCCAAGCACAGGAGCATAGTACCGCCCAGAACCTTAATGCTGAGCTTATGTTCAGGGAGTTTGGGACCTTCAGGTACCAGATCTCACTAATGGTTCTCAATGCTCTTGGCATTGACAGCCATTGGATTTGTTGCCTTCCTATGTGTCATTTGACATGCTGCTGCTTTCAGGATTTTAACTTTAACCCCTTCACTACCAAGATGGATATATCCTGTGCTTCAAAGGCACCATCTGGTGCGCGATATCAAGATATCTCGATCTGCAGCTCCGCAGCCCAAAAGAAAATGAAATTTGCTTGCTGCAAATTAATTTAATTTGCTTTTGGGCTGCAGAAGGGGCCCCCAAAGTTTTAGCCCTGTGGACACAATGCCCAAAAAGCTAAAGCTGTGTAAAATCGGCTGAAGAATGCCCTGACATCGGGCATTCCGCAGCAGATGCAGGGAACACGAGCTGTAACTGTAACGGCTGTAAATCAATTTGGCAGTAGATGGCACCAACTAATGGCCAAATATGTAATTACAGTAAGAAATAGACTGGGAATATGCCCAAATATGTCTTACTGTATAATTAATTAAAAATACTTTTTCAAAAAGCCACTGGTTCCTGACAATGTTTTTTTTTTTAAAAGAAAATCACTTGGTAGTGAAGGGGTTAAAAAATTATTATTTTTTTGCTTAATTACTTTGACAATAATAAATATAATATATTTTATGACTTAACAAAGAAACACATGATTGAACATAAAAGAATTAGACAGTGTAGTCAGAGAGGGAACTCCCTGTGCAAAATTAGTGGAGGAACTGTGTTCACACGTGCTGTTGCTTGACCTGATTCCTGATCTAACGGGTTTAAAAGGGGGTTGTGGAAGTGGTCAGGAGGGATAATGTTTCACCCTGATGTCTCCCACCTTTCCCAGTTTAAACTAGCAGTATCCCTTTAACTCCTTTTAGCAATCCTCTTTGCTGACTTCTTTCAGCTACCTCTTTTATTTACTTATTTATAAAGTATTTTACCAGGAAGGATACATTGAGATTTCTCTCGTTTTCAAGTATGTCCTGGATTCAAGAACATTGAATTGTTACAGTAGGTACAGAAATACAAAGTAATAAATGCAAGATATTAATAAACAAAACACAAATATACAGACTAACACAGAAAGTAACTATGTAGGAAATATAGTCACTATGTTACATGTTTACAGGTGCATTCTGTATCGAGGTATATTAATAGAGATCTCTTAAGTGACTTTAGACTGGGGGAAGATTTGATGGTGTCTGGGAGGTTATTCCATAATTGTGGTGCTCGGTAGGGATGGGCGTTCGGTTCGATTCGAACGTGAGTTCGAATCGAACATCGGCTGTTCGAGTGTTCGGCGAACGCCGAACATTATGGGATGTTCGCGGTTTGTTCGACCGCGGACATTCCATAATAAAAAATGCGTCCACAGGTCTCTTAAATGTACCGGCGGCTGCCGTATCTCACCTGTCCTGCGGCTGTCCCGGCCTCGTGTTCCCCGGTCCATCAGCTCCTCTGGTCTGTCTGGCCTCAGCTCCTCTCATGCTGAATGATCTGATTGGGCAAAATCCTGCGCCTGACCTGGACCTTGCCAAATCAGGGCTCTAATTCAATATTGAGCCATGATTGGGCAAAGTCCAGGTCAGGTGCAGGACTTTGCCCAATCAGAGCTCAGCATGAAGATGAGCTTTAACCAAGCTCTGATTGGTTAAAGTCTTGCACCGATTTTAACCAATCAGAGCTTGGTTAAAGCTCTACAACATGCCTCATCTTCATGCTGAGCTCTGATTGGGCAAAGTCCTGCACCTGACCTGGACTTTGCCCAATCAGGGCTCAATATTGAATTAGTGCCCTGATTGGGCAAAGTCCAGGTCAGGCGCATGACTTTGCCCAATCAGATCATTCAGCATGAAGACGAGGGGCAGAGAGGAGCCGCGGCCAGACAGACCGGAGGAGCTGATGGACTGGGGACCACGAGGCCGGGACTGCTGCAGGACAGGTGAGTTATGGGGGCCGGGGGCCGCAGCCACAGGTCTCCAAAATGTACTGGCAGCCGCCGGTACATTTAGGAGAACTGTGAAAACATTTTGCGTGTTCGGCCCCCATTGATTAACATGGTGTTCGAGATCGTATTCGAACATTTCGGCCGTTCGTCTGTTCGGATACGAACCGAACACAGGGGTGTTCGGCTCATCCCTAGTGCTCGGTAGGAAAATGAGGATCGAGCCACTTTCTCTTTGTATTGTGGTATTGCAAGTAAGGTGCAGGTCCTGGATCAGAGGTTATAGGATGAGGGAACTCATCTCTGTCCTTGAAAAATAGGACACAGTGAAAGAAAAGAGGATCTACAGGATACAGGGTTATTCAAAGAGATCCGAATTGTGGCCGTAAGGTAACCGAACAGTGAAATTCAGCGTTCGGTTACCTTTCCAGGCCATTCGGCTATCCAGAGAGCAGGCAGTTCACCGAATGTTGGCGAATTGCCTGCACATACGTGCCTGTTCGGTGCCTGTTCGAGGGCAGTGAAATCCCCATAGTTTCGTCTATTCACAGAACAAAAACCAGCAGTGAAAAGTTGCCGAAATGCCCTGCCATTCGGTTGCTTCATTCGACAGGTTTATTTAGGCGAATCCCATAGGCTTCAATGTTAAAAATATTCCTGTTTTAATTCAATATCTAATACACTGTTGATTATAATATTCTGCAGTAAAGAGTATCTTTATTTATAGATTTTTTAGGATCTTTTAAGCATTTTTCAGGATTTTTTTGTTTTTATTTTTTTTAAACATTTTTTCTTTTTTCTGTAACAGCCCTTTTTATTATCATTCACTGGACCTCATATGTAAGTTTCAGACATTTTCGCTCAATAGTCTCTTTGCAAACAGCGTTTGACTTTTCAAACATTCAAGCGTAGTTTTTTTTTTTTTCACTCCATTCGTCTGCGGTGTCGGGTTTTTCCGGCGGCTGCTCTGCGCTCTGATCGGTTTCTCTGGCGTCTTCGGCGATGTTTATCCAGATGGTTCTGCAGGTTTCGGTGTGCATTCGCCTGGGTTTTGCAGTGAGTGTTCGGCAGGTTTTTGGCGGCTTTTCCCTGCACTACGACGACCCTGTGATGCTTGCTGATTTACACCGCAGGGTTGCTGAAATGGGATCGCCAAATCGCACCGAATTGAAGAGAAGGAAAAGTCACCGAACGTGCGGTGACTTTTCGGTTCTCTTTGAATAACCCTGATAGTATTTCCTGTTTGAGTTTGGCATTATATATATGTATGCACTTTTATACATGGATGGAGACATAACACGAAGTGCTGATAGTGGCAATTCAGTCAGATAAAAAAGTAAACATAAAAAACTTTTGATCTTTATTATTATCTTTTATTCGCATGGTTATATTATCCACATACACTTAATAGAGTACATTAAAGAAGGATCAAATTGTTCTTTAATGTATCTGTATAACTCCCACTTTCAGCATAGTATGTGTTAGTGATTTCCCCTTGTTATTTCCGGATTTCCTACACGATGGACCGCTTTCCTCGGCACTAATGGCATCAGCTCTTCTAATTGTAAAATGAAGATTCAGAAAGTTTGCTTTTGTTCATTATTTTTTGAACTGATTATGTTTCAGTTAACTTACTGGCTGTAGGAAGCAATCTAATTATATTGATGCTCCAGGCAGCATGCCATTTTGTATAAATGGTTCTCCCAATTTCACGAATAATCCGAAATTATTTCCCAATGTTGTATCATTTCGTGCTTTATTTTCATTTGCAGTCCTGGATTAAAGGAACAAAATCAAAATCATATTAGATTACGTAGAGGTACGGGCTTTGTTCTTATCTTTTAGGGACATTGGGATAAATTCACTAAAGATTACTCCAAGATCTAAAATTGAATCATGTAGGGTATGGCAATGACTCTCATGGTCCAAATGAGGACAGACGTGCCCTTTACGGCTGCTATTTATATGGCTCCATAGAATCTACTCCATGAATGTGGGGGAAATGCCACTTTGTAGATCCTTGGCATGTTTTTATTTGAGCTACACTTCTTAAAGCACACGCAAAAGTGGCCTTGGCATGAAAATAGTGAGCATTTATGTTGGGTGAAGGGTTTATGTTTGACCCCCTACATAGATATTTTGGATGTTCCTTATCTGGTTCATGATAAATTACATTAACATTGACTGTATCACTCTATAAGCAATGGTTATTCCTAACTAGAAATAACTGTTCTGTACAAAATTATCTAAACAGAGATATGTAATTGAATGGTACCAGGTGTATATAGCGTATTGTGACAGTGTGATTAGTAGAAAGGTGAAGGGTGCGTCTAGATTCCAGCTACGGCCAGTTTAGCTCTTTTAACATGTCACAATGGTGGCTCATGTAGTTACGTTGTAGCACAAAGTGGCAGAATGAGTTATACAATGTAGTAAGTTTATGAAGGTGCGTTTGTGGGGCAGCTGTATCATACACTACATCTCTGTATTCAATGACCAGTTTAAGTATTTGTTGGACTATCTGCTTTCTTACCATGGGGCTCAGGCAGGATTTGCTTCTGTACAGGGCACCTAGTTTGGGGTAAAGTCTAGATGAGAGTTTTTCTATGTGGGGGTCAAAAGATAGATTTGGGTCTAACCACATACCTAGATATTTGAGAGATCTGACTGTGGTCAGCATGCTATTTGATTTTGTCCTGACGCATAGATTGGAATTTGGAAGGTTGTAATTTATGTAGTTTAGGTACTAAACGGATCTTCAGATATCCGGCAAACTTCGTCTGTTAGGGGGACTTGAGGACCATGGTCGGGAAACACTGCTCTACAGGGATCACTTAGAAACATGTTTGCACCTATCTCCTATTCTGTGCAGTCCCTGGCTGGCGCCCAGATCAATGAGCAGTTAATATTCCAGTGCGCTGAATGGAAAATTACTTTTTAGCAGCTCCTGGGTGGTGCACCTGAGGCTACTGCCTGCTGCCTTATGGTTGCTCCAGCCCTGAGTCTGATCTTATCAAAACTTCAAATTTATTTGAAAATTCTTTAAAAGTATATCACTTCCCAAACAGTAAAGCAGTGCAGGAGAGGCAACTCACCGACGGCAAGTTAATTCATATTGTTTCATGCAGTGGCCACCACAAAGGGGGCTTCTTCTCTCTGTGATATGAACCGCTTCAAACTTCATGAATTAACACTGTCGGTAAGTTACCTCTTTTTCCTTATTTTGCTGTTATGGAGCTTAGCAAGCTATGCACACATATCACCAAATTAGGTTTTCTTTTTCTTTTTTTTACATCTCAACTGTGAATGTATAATCATCATAGCCGAACATTTCATAAACAAAAAGCAAATCAAGTAGAGTAAGGTCAGTACGGAGATCATATACTGAAAGGAAGATAAAAGACTTGCTGGATCTTCAATATATTTCAAATTACAATGTATCTCAATAAATGAGGAAATGCTTTTATAAAAGCATGTTTGCTTTGTTTTCTTTTGTATCAAAAAATACTTTATATGAATATAAATACAAGCCAGGTAAATGGCATTAACAATGGAGTGAGAGTGGATGGCAGTTTAGAAATCCATTTGGGCTGGGTAGACATGAAACTGAAAAGAATAAAGAGTACTTTAGAGATTTGTCAAGATAACATTGAAAATGCAGCAAATTGACCAAAATTGCAGTTTCCTCAATTGATAATAATAAAAATTTAGAAAAAACAACATTTGGATTCAGTGACATCATAAGTCAATTGTTGATTTCATGTTACCAGAGGCAAATCTTGATGGAACGCAGTTATGTTGCTTTACTTCTTATAGTCAAAGCTCCACTCTGTGTCACAAATCAGGCTCAACAGCCCTTATCCTCTGCTGCTCGTTGCAGGTCCTCGCATCATTTCAGTGCTTTGCGACATTGTATTGCAGCTGTACGTCTGTCTGGTGGTATTAATGATACTGGACTTTCATTGGCGTCATATTTTTGTAGCTCATCTTTCATGCGTCAGAAGTATGACATGGTGCACCAATCACGGACATCTTGGCGCCATTCTGGGGTCAAGAAGGAATTTTTTCCCAGTATGTTTCATATTAGCGAGCGCTTCAGACTGGGTTTTTTGCCTTCTTTTGAATCAACAGCAGTAGGTGATGTGGGAGAGGCTGAATCTGATGGACTCCCGTCTTTATTCATCCTATGTAACTATGAGGCCCTTATCTCCGTATTCCTGTGACCTTTGGCTTGTCTAACTCTGATTCTCTCTTTATCTCTTTATTGTTTGTCTGGTGCTTAGCTAGTTTTATCTTCCGGCCATTCTACGGACCAGTAGCTTGGCTTGGGCTTAGTTTCTTTGTGTTAGGGTATTCTCAAACTATTTGTGATACTCTGACAAATGTTCCAAGTCAACAGACGACTGAAACATTGTTTCAAACTTCTAACCTTCAGAATTGGGTGTTATCCAATATAATATCATCATTTACATTCCTGCAGAATTCCTTATCCAGTGTCTAAGAATGATTTTTGGCAATCTGACCAATCCCATAGGTTTGCGGTTACATTTTAATGAAGGACTGAGCAGGGTGTAAAATCAAATATGATAAACCTGGTATTTTCCCTAAATTAAAATGCTGAAGCATATGTTACTCTAGTCATAGCAACAAAATTCTATAAGCAATAATAAAAATATAACGATAACAAAAATGAGGAAAACAGGAAGTGAAACGCAAAACCATACTATGCAGAGACATTGTTCATGAAGAAAACAATAAATAAGAGGCAAAATCTGGTGATTAATGGATTTACGTTAAGTTCAAATGTCAGTATATTATTTTTTTTATTGTATATCTTTATAAGTATCTTTCTAAATCCATGTGCCCTGTTTTATAATATTTTATTACATTGAACTTATTTCTTTTGAATTGCTACTTATGTTACATTACACTCATCGTTATGTGTCCCCTAAAGCTTCCATATGATGAAGAACAAGACAGCATCGAGTTAGAGTTTTCCAGTTATAGAGGCAGTAGTAACATCAAATTACACGCTGAATTTTATTGATTGTACATATAATGCCCAACAGCTACTGTTTATTGTGGTGGAACATGTACTGATACCCAAACGGAGTGATAATTTTGACAGCATGTGATTACATCATGAACTTATAGATAGAGTTCATATCTTGTAATAACCAGCTGGGAAGAATGAAAAATGGGTATTTTCTGCATTTGATTGACTTGTGATGTTTGGAAACATTTAACACATATAACACAGATAATGTGATTATTGTAATATTTGTCCAGGCTGTCAAAATGCTGAACTACCACCCTTTAGATATAATAATATACCGTATAATATTATATATCAGACTGTTTAACGATCTATTTCAATTTAAAAAAAATAGTACTTATGTTGTCTGTAATGATTTTACTACATGGAAACCTTTTCTTACAAATATAACCAACTCACTAATATATAGTTTGATAAAAGTTATTTAACCCCTTGATTACCATGATCGTGAATACACAATCAGCAGTAGCAGTCACAGCAGCCCGAGATCGAGTTAACAGAATCCGGGCTGTGCTGTATCATTGCAAATGGAATTTGTTTGATGCAAATTAATTTCATTTGCTTTTGGGTTCCAGAAGGTGCCCACAACGTTTCAGACCTGCGGGCATAATGCCCGAGATGCTAAAACTGATTTAAAACATGTCGGTCATTACCTAGCTGACACGGACTCACGGGCTGTAGTTCTATCTGCAGTAACACTGTTTGGCCAGTAGATGGCGACATCTGTCCGCGAAATAGGTTATTACAGAAATCACCAGAGTATAGCAGTATGTAGTGATACCTTTTTTATTGGATTAACGTTAGATAGTTACATAGGCTGAAAAAAGACGTGCGTCCATCGGGTTCAGCCTCTCTGTCATGCCCCATGGCAGCAACCATCCTAACACCCCCCTGATGGTACATTTCCTGCCCTGCAACCTGCATCCAGCTGTCATGTTCCATCCTGGGAACCCCTGAACCTGCATTCAGCATTCATTGTCTGCAACCAGCTTTCATATCACAACAGACATTCTGGAACTCCCCTAGTGGCTTTCTTCAAGAACTGCTCTTTCTGATCCAGCACTGGTTCAAGTATACAAGTAGTTAAAACACCAAGCACGTCACACCACACAACAAAATAAAGGCGCCACGGCCCAGCCAGCACATTGCTGAATCATTACAGCTCTTGTGTGCTTCCAGTGAAGTACTTTTTATTTCTCTGCTCTGCAAAACCTGATTGTTCTAGTTCATTTTGTTTTCCCGGTTCCTGCATTTATTTCCACGCTTCCCATCAACTTACAGAATCCAACCTGGTCAGTTTCCTTTATTTTCACCATCCTCCACCCCTACCAACCTGCTTCTTTGTGCTAACTGCATATTGGGTTCATCTTCCCCATATCCCGGTGCCACCCCAGTACCTGGGCCTGACACTCTCCCACATCTCCTACTGCTGTTGATCCAAAAGAAGGCAAAAAACCCAGTCTGAAGTGCTCACCAATATGCAACACACTGGGAAAAAATTCCTTCTTGACCCCAGAATGGCGTCAGATTTCTCCTTGGATCAAGAAGCTTACCCACATATTAATTATTATAACTCTTAAAATTCTGTGTCTGCAGGAAGTCATCCAGTCATTTTTTAAAAGTCTGTACAGTCTCTGACCCAACCACCTCAACAGGCAGAGAATTCCACAGCTTTATTGTTCTCGCAGTAAAATAACGCTTCCTATGCTTTAGGCTGAATTTTCTTTCATCCAGTCTAAACGTGTGACCTCGTGTCCTGTGTATAGTCCTGTTAATAAATACATTTCTAGACAATGGTTTATAATGGCCCCGTATATATTTATATAAAGTTATCAGATCCCCTTTAAGGCGCCGTTTCGATAAACTAAACAGGTTTAAGCTTGTTAGTCTTTCCTCATAACGTAACCCTTCCATTCCCCTTATTCATTTAGTCGCCCGTCTCTGCACTTTTTCTAGCGCTATAATATCTTTTTTTAAGACCGGTGCCCAAAATTGCACAGCATATTCAAGGTGCGTCTTACCATTGATTTATACATAGGCAAAATTATGTTTTCATACCGAGAGTGAACTACCCTTTTAATGCCAATACTTTGCTGGCCTTGGCGGCTGCTGTTTGACATTGCGCATTTTTACTTAGTTTGAAGTCTATAATTATTCCCAAATCCTTCTCCTGCTTTGATTTCCCTAACTCCATACCATTTAGGGTATAAGTTGTGTGACATAAGGAAAGGGAAGGTCATTGAGGGGCGATACATTTCCCCTCGGTTTCTATCATATATGCAGAAGTAGGAAATCCAGACCAGGTTTTCAGGCTGCATGTAGTGTCTGGATTTCCAGGTTTTGTGTCTCTCCCCAGTGCTAATTACTTGATTGATGTTTAATCAGGGGAGATAAAAGAGGGGAGGCTAAACCAGGAAGTTGCTCTGGCCTGGGACTCAGAAAGCCTTCTGAGGGAAGATACAAGGTGTGTAAAGGTTGCTTAAAGTAATTTTGTTCGTTTAAGGTGGCTGAGGTTAGCTCACCATTTGTTAGATAGGGGATCTAACTGTTTAGTAAGAGCCTGAGCGGCAAGGGTTTATTTTCTGTCTTCATTTCTGTTTTTGCATCCTTTTAAATAAAATACTGTCTGCTGGACAGGTTTAAAAGAACTTTCTTTCGCCTGGACTACCTTTTCCCAGCAAAGGTAGCCTCCGTTTGGGCTATACCCCCACATATGGTGGAGAATGCGGGCACTTTCCCTGTGCAAGTTGCAGGATGGAGGACGTAGTAAAAGCCTTGCTTCAGGCCACTGCGGTCCAGCAGGAGACAAATCGCCAGTTTGCAGAGGCCCAGCGGCAGATGTTGGAGTCCCAGCAAGCTGACCGGATGCCCAGCGAGCTGACCGGGATGCCCAGCGAGCTGACCGGATGCCCAGCGAGCAGATCGAGAGGTACTGAAGGAGGTGGCTCAAAGTCTCCTGGAATTAAAGCGTAACTCTGTGGCTTCAACGCCTGTGGAGCAAAAGGTGACGCGTGCCAGCCATTACCTGCAAAAGATGACAGCTGCCGATGATGTGGAAGCCTACCTCACTACGTTTGAGAGGATTGCTACACGAGAAGGTTGGCAGAGATGTGAGTGGGCGGGGCTGGTTGCACCATTCCTAACAGGGGAACCCCAAAAAGCCTACTATGACTTGGAACCTGAGGCTGCTCAGGATTATGACGTACTTAAAGCTGAAATCCTAGCAAGACTAGGTGTTACTATTGCTGTTCATGCCCAGCGGGTGTATCGGTGGAACTATAAGGCTGACAAGCCCCCAAGGTCCCAAATGTTTGACCTTATACACCTTACCAGGAAATGGCTCCAACCTGAGACATTGTCGCCACCGGAGATAGTGGAGCGTGTGGTGATGGACCATTACTTACGGGCTCTTCCTACCTCCCTAAGGAAATGGGTCAGCCATGGAGATCCCAAAACGGCTACCCAGCTTGTGGACATGGTTGAGCGATACACCACAGCAACAGACTTGCTAAATAGCCCCGTGCTGGAGCGTCCTGTCTCACAGAGGACACCTGCCCAGAGGACCTGGTAAGCCTGTTCCAGGGGTTAAGGGCACGGGAGAGACTTCTAAGACCTTTGCTAAAGGTGAAGAGACTACAGGCTCTGGACCTAAAGACTGGCCTGGTAGGTCAGGAAGGACCATGAGGCCATATACAGGACCGGGTGCTGAGCCTATAAAATGCTTTCGCTGCTATGGGTTCGGACATATTGCTGCTAATTGTCCACTTACTGATGAACCTATGCAATGTGATAATGCTAAGATGGGGAAACGCATGTCTTTCTTTGCACAAGTGGTTTGTACTGCATCATGTCAGAAACGAATTGAGAGGCAAATGTGTGTTCTTTCCATTGATGGAAAGCCAGTTACAGCTCTGCTAGATTCTGGTAGTGTGGTAACTCTAGTCAGAGCTGACTTTATCAGCCTCAACAAGTACCACCCTAGTACTATTGGGGTTATTTGTGTACATGGGGACACACGTGATTACCAGACCGCTGTAGTGGAGATTGGTACTCCATGGGGCTCTGTGACACAGTCTGTGGGTGTAGTACCCTCCCTGCTTCATGAAGCTATAGTGGGGAGGGATTTTTCCAGTTTTGGAGACTTTGGGAGAAAAAAAGGTTCAGGTGGATGGTGCTCCCCCTACAGGTGAATCAAGGGAACTTAGTCCAGAACCTTTTGATCATAACATGGAAGAGAATATTGTGGGTGTTTCTAATGAAGGGGTTATGCCTTTCCCCCTTTCTGTGATGGCTGGGGAACAGGAGGATGTAGAACCTGACCCAGAGAGTGTGAATAATGAACAAGAGGTTGTACCTGGCTCTAGCACCGAAAGTGGATTAAATAATATGCCTGACTTAGAAGTCAGGAAGGATGATTTCCGTACAGAACAAATGAATGACTCCACACTGACTAGAGCCAGGGAAAACATAAAAATGATAGATGGAAGACCCATTGATCCTGACGTAAGAATGTCTTTCCCCTACATGATCCAAAAGAATGATTTACTTTATCAGGTGGTAAAGCAAGGGGAGGATGTGGTGGAACAATTAGTAGTCCCAAAACCATACCGCAGGATGGTATTGGATCTTGCTCATGGTCACATAATGGGTGGACACCTGGGTATAGAGAAAACCAAGGAGAGAATAAGCCAGAGGTTCTTTTGGCCAGGGTTACATGCAGATGTGAAGGAATACTGTGAGTCATGCCCTGAGTGTCAGTATTCGGCACCCTCACCCCACTTTCGTAGTCCGCTGGTACCTTTGCCGATCATTGAGGTACCCTTTAAGAGAATTGGCATGGATCTGGTGGGTCCAGTGGTTAAGACTGCCCGGGGGCACCAGTATATATTAGTAATACTGGATTATGCTACGCGGTATCCGGAGGCAATTCCCTTACGAAATACCTCAGCTAAAACTATTGCAAAGGAGCTTGTTCAGGTATTTAGTCGTGTGGGTATTGCGAAGGAAATTTTAACCGATCAGGGCACACCATTTATGTCTAGAGTAACTCGGGAGTTATGTAGGCTGTTCAAAATCTCTCACTTGCGCACATCTGTCTACCACCCCCAAACTAACGGACTGGTGGAGAGATTTAATAAGACACTTAAGAGCATGTTAAAAAAAGGTAGTGGACAAAGATGGGAGGAATTGGGATTTTTTATTGCCATATCTCATGTTTGCAATCCAGGAGGTTCCTCAGGCATCCACAGGATACTCCCCTTTTGAACTCTTGTACAGCAGACATCCCAGGGGTCTCCTAGATATTGCCAAAAAAACATGGGAGGGTGAGACAACCCCCTATAAGAGTGTCATCGAGCATATCTCAATGATGCAGGACAGAATTGCGGCTGTCATGCCCCTGGTACGGGAACATATGGAACAAGCTCAGGAAGCACAGAGGAGGGTTTATAATCAGGGTGCCAAAGTACGTAGTTTTAACCCTGGGGATAGAGTCCTAGTGCTAGTCCCAACAGTAGAAAGTAAATTCCTGGCAAAGTGGCAAGGCCCCTATGAAATAATTGAAAAAATAGGTGATGTAAACTATAAGGTTCACCAGCCAGGGAGAAGGAAACCTGAGCAAATTTATCACATGGAGGGACAGAGAAGCCCTGGTGGCTATCCCAACCCTGCCAAACGACACAGGCCCCTCTACACCTGAGGTCCCAATAGCCGAAACCTTATCAGTTTCTCAACATAACGAGGTAAAAGAGTTTCTGAGAAAAAATAAAGATTTTTTTTCTGACATGCCTGGATTGACCACAATCCTTCAGCATGACATCATTACTGAACCCGGTGTTCATGTAAATATAAAGCCGTATAGAATACCCGAAGCTAGACGAAAAGCTGTCTCGGCAGAAATAAAAAAAATGTTAGGATTGGGGGTAATCGAAGAGTCCCATAGTAGTTGGTCAAGTCCGATTGTGCTGGTTCCAAAACCAGATGGAAGCATCCGATTCTGTAATGATTTCATAAAGTTGAACAGTGTGTCCAAATTTGATGCTTACCCGATGCCTCGGGTAGATGAGCTCATTGACAGACTAGGAACGGCCCGATACATAACCACTTTAGATTTGACTAAGGGATACTGGCAAATACCCTTGACAGACAGAGCCAAAGAAAAGACGGCATTCTCTACCCCCGAGGGTAGAGGTCTTTCCAGTATAAGAGGATGCCATTTGGTCTGCATGGTGCCCCTGCCTCATTCCAAAGAATGATGGATAAAATACTGAGATCTCATCTCCAATACGCAGCGGCTTATTTGGACGATGTAGTAATACACAGCCCAGACTGGCAGACTCATTTGTTAAGGGTGCAAGCGATAGTCGACTTGCTAAAAGAGGCGGGACTCACAGCCAACCCAAAGAAATGTGCCATGGGGTTGGAGGAGGCAAGATACCTGGGGTATACCATTGGTCGGGGTTTGGTTAAGCCTCAAATCAATAAGATTGAGGCGATTCAAAAGTGGCCCCAGCCTATGAATAAAAAGCAAGTGAGGGCATTTTATTATTATTATTATTCTTTATTTATAAAGCGCCAGCATATTCCGCAGCGCTTTTCTTGGGATCACAGGTTATTATCGGCGCTTCATCCCCAATTTTGCCACCATTGCGGCTCCAATGACTGATTTGACGAAGGGTAAAGGGTCAGTCATGATCACGGGGAATTCTGAGGCAAATGAGGCATTTCAGAGGTTAAAACAAGCTTTGTGTGCTCAACCGGTGCTTGTGACCCCAGATTTCACGAAGGAGTTTGTAGTACAGATAGATGCCTCTGATGTGGGTCTGGGCGCTGTACTATCCCAAATCAGAGATGGGGAGGAGCACCCTGTGGTCTATCTCAGCAGGAAGCTTAATAAACACGAGAGAAATTATGCCATTGTTGAGAAGGAGTGTTTGGCTATCAAATGGGCCCTGGACGCCCTCAAATATTACCTATTGGGTAGACAATTTAGACTTGTCACTGACCATAGCCCCCTGAAGTGGATGTGTGAGAACAAAGAAAGGAACAGTCGAGTTACAAGGTGGTTCCTGGCTTTGCAAGCTTTTAAGTTTACCGTGGAGCACAGAGCAGGGAAGCTCCAAACCAATGCTGATGCCCTCTCTCGTGTCCACTGCCTCTCCGTTCTTTAACGCGGGGCAATGGGGGCAGTTGACATAAGGGCCCAGTCACTTGAGGGGCCAAAGCAGCTGCCCCCTTGGGCCCGCGGCAAAGACCGCGGCGGGCCGGCGCCGCAGAGAAACGGCTTGTGCTGACGTTGTTGTATATTGTTGTGAGACTGTGAGTGCTGTGCTGTGTAACCAGACAAGTGACTGACTCTCGTCTGGTCTGAGAGTCTGCAGACTCAGTGCGGAGGCCCGGGCTGGCAGCAGCAGGCAGGCTCAGCTGCAGGGGGCACTGGAGGAGCCGAGTCTGGTAGGGGTAGCCAGGCCAGCACACGCACAAGAGCCGCTGCAGCCAGCAGCGACACTGCGACAGGCAGCGTGCGTGCCTTCCTTACAGCCACACAAGGCTGGGAACGGCACTCACGCTGTTGGCGCCGCCCTCTTGGCGTACCGTCCGTACGTACCACGTCATGTGATGCGGCGCGGCGCGCATGCTCAGACCGTCCCCGCATGGTAGAGACACAGTCACTCACCACCAACCATTTATACCACCACCCCACCCCAGCGTCCAGGAGGTGACGGTCCGTCCAGAGCCACCGAGCCGGTGGAGGAGCGAACCACTACCAGGCCAGGAGCACTGCAGGCAGCAGCACCAGGCACAGCAGGTGTGTGGATAACTGGGTGGGTACAACAACTCAGTCTGTATGGGGCTTGGGGGGGGATAAATTGATATACTGGGGCTTGAAGGGGATAATTGATATACTGGGACTTGGGGGATAAATTGACATATACTGGGGCTTGGAGGGGGGATAAATTGATATAGGGGCTTGGAGGGGGGAATAAATTGATATACTGGGGCTTGAAGGGGGGATAATTGATATACTGGACTTGGAGGGGGGATAAATTGATATACTGGCTTGGAGGGGGGATAAATTTTGATATACTGGGACTGGAGGGGGATAAATTGATTATACTGGGACTTGGAGGGGGGATAAATTGATATACTGGGGCTTGGGGGATGTGAATAAATTGATATTACTTGGGGCTGGGGGGGGTTGAATACACGCTACACATTACAGTGAGTTTTTCTGTGGAGCTCTGAGATACGTTCATATATGCTGGTAGTTTTATTGCTTTTGCAGCTCTGATAACGTCATACACCACACATTGCTGTGAGTTTTATCGCTTTGGAGCTGTGATACGCTCATACAGTGAACATTGCTGTGTTCTATTGCAGCAGAGCTCTGTGATACACACACATACACACACATTGCACAGTACTGTGAGTTTTATTCTGTGGAGCTCTTGGAAGTGTTGGGTAGTTATCGGTGGCAGGGCTTTTGTGTGGGGGGCCAAGAAAATGTTTGCCCAGGGTCCAATCAATATTAAAGACGGGCCTGTCCACTGCCTCTCCGTTACAATTGCTCAACCGCAGGGGCTTGAGCAGAGGGGGGGATATGTGACATAAGGAAAGGGAAGGTCATTGAGGGGCGATACATTTCCCCTCGGTTTCTATCATATATGCAGTAGTAGGAAAACCAGACCAGGTTTTCAGGCTGCATGTAGTGTCTGGATTTCCAGGTTTTGTGTCTCTCCCCAGTGCTAATTACTTGATTGATGTTTAATCAGGGGAGATAAAAGAGGGGAGGCTAAACCAGGAAGTTGCTCTGGCCTGGGACTCAGAAAGCCTTCTGAGGGAAGATACAAGGTGTGTAAAGGTTGCTTAAAGTAATTTTGTTCGTTTAAGGTGGCTGAGGTTAGCTCACCATTTGTTAGATAGGGGATCTAACTGTTTAGTAAGAGCCTGAGCGGCAAGGGTTTATTTTCTGTCTTCATTTCTGTTTTTGCATCCTTTTAAATAAAATACTGTCTGCTGGACAGGTTTAAAAGAACTTTCTTTCGCCTGGACTACCTTTTCCCAGCAAAGGTAGCCTCCGTTTGGGCTATACCCCCACAGTTGCTTGTGTGTTCTTCACTCCAAAGTGCATAACTTTACATTTATCTACATTAAATTACATCTGCCATTTAAGTGCCCAGTCCCCCAATCTATCTAAATCCCTCTGCATCCCTCTAAATCCCTCTACATCCTGCTCACATTGTATCACTTTTCCTAATTTTGTGTCATCTGCAAACACTGATACATGACTTTCAATGCCTATCTCAAGGTCATTTATAAAAAAAAATGAATAGAATTGGTCCTATAACAGACCCCTGAGGGACACCACTTACCACTGATGTCCATCTTGGAAATGTACCATTTATGACCACTCTCTGTACCCTATCTTTTAGCCAGTTATCGTTACATTTAAAAGACAAGCTTTCGAGAGTATAACTCTCTTCTTCAGGTTTGGAAGCTATACTCTCGCAAGATTGTCTTTTAAAAGTAACGTTAGTCCAATAAAAAAAGGTATCACTACGCACTACTATACTCTGGTGATTTTGGCACCTGGACTAACGTGGTTTATCCAATCTTATTACAGTAAGTAATACTTTGGGAATATTCCTTACTGTTTAATAAATTTAAAATTATTTTCCAAAAAAACATTGGTTCCTGACCGTGAATTTTTGGAAAATCATTTGGTAGTGGAGGGGTTAATAAAAGAATATATGTAGCTTTTATTAGTCTGAGGCATTGCTCTAGTTCTTTTTTAGGCATTTTGGGCAAGCTTTAGTAGATAAAGTAGTAATTTTAACACGTAACTCGCTTCACTTAGCAGTTAATATAATTTACAGTTTAGTTGCTATTTATTTGTCGGTGAGACAATAATTCTATTTCTTCAAGCAGCCTCCAGAAGTCTCACCTTACCTATTTTCTTTTGTTCACTGCAGGGAGTGGGAATCTGTTTCTGCCTTGTTCAGTGCTTGGGAGCGCAATGTATTCAAATAAAAAGATAAAAATAACTCAATCTGTAAACCTTTGAAAAGTCTTGCTACATAATATCAGTCATGAGTCAATTCTTTTGTAAATAAACTTTATTTAACCCCTTCACCACGAAGTGATTTTCCAAAAAACCATTGTCAGAAACCAGAGGTGTTTTGAAAAATCATTTTAAATTTATTATACATTATGAAATATTTGAGCATATACCCATTGTATTTCTTACTGTAAATAATGTATTTTGGCCAGTAGATGGTGCCATCTACTGCAAATTGAGTTACAGCGGTTTGAGCTGCAGGTCTAATTCTTTCTTTTTTTCCCTGTATCGGCTGCTGAAAGCCCGATGTCAAGGCATCATCAGACGATTTTACAGTTTTAGCACTTTGGGCATTATGCCCACAGAAATACAACTTTGAGAGCACCTTCTCCAGCCCAAAAGAAAACGAAATTTGTTTGCTGCAAACAAATTTCATTTTGGTTTTGGGGTGCAGATCACCAGATCGAGATATTGGGGCACCGGATGATGCCTTTGAAGCCCAAGAAATCTTGATCTCAGTAGTGAAGGGGTTAAGGTACAATAGAACACTAATGGAATATCACTTTAATGAAATACACTCTACACTGATCAGCCACAGCATTTTAGCCGGGCCACAAGAGCATGGAGGCAACATCTGTGAGAACGGGCGTTCTCTCCACTCAGACGCCCGTGCGGCCACCTTGCTGAGGGCATGTTAGTGCGCTCAGCCCTACAAAGCGCGAGCCTCCTATGGAGGATTGCACTTTGTTGGCCCATCAAACGTCCTGTAGCGTCTCAACAGAGAGGGTTTCAGCACATCCGGTGTAATGTGTGATACTATTACTATTACGCATGTAATGTGATACTGTGTGGTACTCCCATTCGAGCCGTCATAATGCTGCAACGGATGCTGGGAGGAGAGGCCACTGCAGATGTACTTTGTGCACTCGTGTGACCCTGGCCTAAAACGACCTGCCTAATATCATGTGGATCCCCTTTGTGTTGCCAGGATAGCTCTGATGTGTCATGGCATGGACTCCACAAGACCTCTGAATTTGTCCTGTGGTATCTGGCACCACGGTATTAGCAGCAGATCCTATACGTCCTGCAAGTTGTGGCGTGGAGCCTCAATGGATCAGATTTGTTGTTCCAGCACATCCCACAGATGCTCAATCGGATTGAGATCTGGAGAATTTACAGGACAATTCAACACCTTGAAATCTTTGTCATGTTCCTCAAACCGTTCCTGAACAGTTTTTGCAGTGTGACAGGGAACATTATCCTGGTGAATGAGGCCACTGGCATCAGAGAACACCATTGCCATGAAGGGGTGTATGTGGCCTGTTACAATCTCTAGGAAGGTGGTAGGAGTCAAGTGTGTTCTGACACCTATCATTAAGTTTTTCAGCAATTTGAGCTGGAGCATTTCTTCTGTGTGATCGGACTATAGGCGCTAGCCTCTGCTCCACACATGCATCAATGTTCCTTGGGCACCCATGACCCTGACACCAGCGTACCGGGTTGTTCTTCCTTACACCACTTTTGCTAGGTACTAACCACTGCATACCGGGAACACACCACAACATGTGCCGTTTTGAAGATGCTCTGACCCAATCGACTAGCCATCACTATTTCTCAAAGTCATTCAGGTCTTTCCTCTTGCTAATTTTTCCTGCTTCCAACTCATGAAAATCAAGACCCGACTGGTCTCACTTACTGCCTAATGCATCCCACCCCTTGATAGGTGCCTTTTTAACCATATAATCAATGTTATTACTTTACTTGTCAGCAGTTTTAATGTTGTGGCTGATCAGTTTGTGTATACAATAACAATTTTGACTTAAAGTCTAGAGGTGTGCACAGCTGAAAAATTTGTTTCGTTTGAGAAATAATTTTGTTATCGTAATCTCGTTTCAGAATTTCATTTTGTTTTGAATCATAATTTAGTTTTGTTTCATTTTGCTTTGATTCGTTTTGATATTCAAATTTCGGATCACTAAAAGGAATCAACAAATAAATCAAATCCTGCTCAATTACTGTTAGATTAGGGTTATACATGAGGGTTAAAAGGCAAGCTAGGGTTAAATTACTGTTTCACTGCAGTGTGCATAGAGGAATCATTCAATCAATGGCTCTCTTCTGAAACAGTATAACGAATCAATTTTGTTATATGCTGTTTTGTTTTGATTTTGTTTCAATTCGGACGAAACCAATTTGTTATTTTGGAAATACTTCCGAAATACGAATTAGTGAATTTTCAAACGAATTGAGATTTGTTACGGAATGAATGTGCACCTCTGTTAAAGTCATAAAACCATATAATGGTCTGCAGGGATTATGAAAACATTGAAGAAATTACATGTTATTAGAAGATTTTATGTTATGCTGAACACATCTTCAAGACAAAGCCACCCCCAACCGCAAAGTCTCCTGAACCCTAAGGGGCTCGTTCTACTTTTGCCACTGGGGGTGAGACGAGGACCCCAAAGGTAACAGGAAAGAAACATTGTTAAAGATTAGTATCCAGTATAGTTACTGAGTGTTTTATCTCTATTGGGTTTATATATAGTCAAATCATTTCAGATCAAGGCCTATAAAGCATCTGCTGACAAGCTAGCCATGATTAACTTCAGTGTTATAAATCTGCTAGTGCTGCATCCAACACTTTAAAGATATGATTTAATGATCTGTCATCACATCAAGATGTAAAGTGCTGGAAATCTAAATCATTTCATGTGTCCTCTTATGTAGATATATAAGGATAGGTAGATTTTTTTTAAAAAAAAAAACAATATTCAAGAAAATATTAGATAATATAAAACAGTTTCATGAGAAATCTGAATGCCATTTTTTTTTTTATCCTGTAATGATTTTTGTTTTGTTGGAAATAATGTTCATTGTATGTTCGTATAAGGTGGACTTGCCAGTGTTAAAATTATAGCTAACAGGACTCTTCCCTTTTTTGCAGAAGAGTTATTTTTTTCCTTCTTTTGGATGATCACCTATAACAAGTGTATGAAATGTTACATAGTTACATAGGCTGAAAAAAGACGTGCGTCCATCGAGTTCAGCCTTTCACACATTACCTACTGCTGTTGATCCAAAAGAAGGCAGATTTCTCCTTGAATCAAGAAGCTTTTACCCACATATTAAATCTTATAACCATTAATGTTATGTTTTTGCAGGAAGTCATCCAGTCGTCGTTTAAAAGTCTGTACAGTCTCTGACCCAACCACCTCAACAGGCAGAGAATTCCACAACTTTATTGTTCTCACTGTAAAATAACCCATCCTATGCTTTAGGCTGAATTTCCTTTCATCCAGTCTAAATGGGTGACCTCGTGTCCTGTGTATAGTCCTGTTAATGGAAACGTTTCCAGACAATGGTTTTTAATGGCCCCATATATATTTATATAAGGTTATCAGATCCCCTCTAAGGCACCATTTGTCTAAACTAAACAGGTTTAAGCTTGTTAGCCTTTCCTCATAACTTAAACCTTCCATTCCCCGCATTCATTTAGTTGTCTCTGCACTTTTTCTAGTGCCAGATTGAACCAACTTGGTCCTATATTCGTTCTATTTTTCCTGTGAAACTCTGTAACATTTATAATATTCAAAGGATAGCCTATAGAAAGCTACAGGTCTATTCAAGGAAATGAGAAACTCAGGAGAATTGACTGGTGAAGTGAAAATTCTAGGTCAAAATAGCCAAACCAGAAAAATTCTCCCATTTATCTCACTTTCCAAATCAGCTATTTGGTCTAGATTGTTCTCTTCTCCTACCAGTTCTCCTGATTTTCACTTTTCTTTGAATAGACATGTAGCTTTCTATAGGCTATCCTTTGAAAATTATAAATGTTACAGAGTTTTTTGCTCTTAAATAATTGGGCAGGTGCTGTTGACAGCCTTGGCCTGATTTTTTTAAATATATATATATATATATCAGTGTGTCCATAAAGTCTCTTTACAATTTCAAAAATTTATTACAAAGGCAAATGAAACTACAGATAAGTGAAAATTATTAACAAATGAGACATACAGTGGGGCAAAGAAGTATTTAGTCAGCCACCAATTGTGCAGGTTCTCCAACTTAAAAAGATGAGAGAGGCCTGTAATTGTCATCATAGGTAACTTCAACAATGAGAGACAAAATGAGAAAGAAAATCACATTGTCTGATTTTTAAAAAATTTATTTGCAAATTATGGTGGAAAATAAGTATTTGGTCAATATCAAAAGTCCATCTCAATACTTTGTTATTTATCCTTTGTTGGCAATGACAGAGGTCAAACGTTTTCTGTAAGTCTTCACAAGGTTTTCACACACTGTTGCTGGTATTTTTGCCCATTCCTCCATGCAGATCTCCTCTAGAGCAGTGATGTTTTGGGGCTGTCACTGGGCAACACGGACCTTCAACTCCCTCCAAAGGTTTTCTATGGGGTTGATCTGGAGACTGGCTAGGCCACTCCAGGACCTTGATATGCTTCTTACGAAGCCACTCCTTCGTTGCCCGGGCAGTGTGTTTGGGATCATTGTCCTGCTGAAAGACCCAGCCACATTTCATCTTCAATGCCTTTGCTTATGGAAGGAGGTTTTCACTCAAAATCTCACGATACATGGCCCCATTCATTCTTCCCTTTACACGGATCAGTTGTCCTGGTCCCTTTGCAGAAAAACAGCCCCAAAGCATGATGTTTCTGCCACCATGCTTCACAGGTGGTATGGTGTTCTTTGGATGCAACTCCGCATTCTCTCTCCTCCAAACACAACGAGTTGAGTTTTTACCAAAAAGTTCTACTTTGGTTTCATCTGACCATATGACATTCTCCCAATCCTCTTCTGGATCATCCAAATGCTCTCTAGAAAACTTCAGACGGGCCCGGACATGTACTGGCTTAAGCAGGTGGACACGTCTGTCACTGCAGGATTTGAGTCCCTGGTGGCGTAGTGTGTTACTGATGGTAGCCTTTGTTACTTTGGTCCCAGCTCTCTGCAGGTCATTCACTAGGTCCTCCCGTATGGTTCTGGGATTTTTGCTCACCGTTCTTGTGATCATTTTGACCCCACGGGGTGAGATCTTGCGTGGAGCCCCAGATCGATGGAGATTATCAGTGGTCTTGTATGTCTTCCATTTTCTAATGATTGCTCCCACCATTGATTTCTTCACACCAAGCTGCTTGCCTATTGCAGATTCAGTCTTCCCAGCCTGGTGCAGGTCTACAATTTTGTTTCTGGTGTCCTTCGACAGCTCTTTGGTCTTGACCATAGTGGAGTTTGGAGTGTGTCTGTTTGAGGTTGTGGACAGGTGTCTTTTATACTGATAACAAGTTCAAACAGGTGCCATTCATACCGGAAACGAGTGGAGGACAGAGGAGCCTCTTAAAGAAGACGTTACAGGTCTGTGAGAGACAGAAATCTTGCTTGTTTGTACTGTATGTGAGTGACCAAATACTTATTTTCCACCATAATTTGTAAATAAATTCTTTAAAAATCAGACAATGTGATTTTCTGGATTTCTTTTTCTCATTTTGTCTCTCATAGTTGAAGTGTACCTATGATGACAATTACAGGCCTCTCTCATCTTTTTAAGTGGGAGAACCTGCACAATCGGTGGCTGACTAAATACTTTTTTGCCCCACTGTATATATTTAAGGTTTTTTGCCTCATTTAATACACCTCTATATGGGCACCATTAGTTGCACAAAGCACATCAAGACGGTACTCAATTTCTAGCCATGTTCGCTGTAGCATCCCCTCATCAATGGTGGCATTGGAATCATTGATCCTCTGCTTTAGATGAATGTGTGGTGTGGGATCATGTGCAATCAAATCATTGGTCTGTTTTTCTCCTGCGAGACATCAATTACTGCAAGTTTACCTTGACCTTTTGACTGAACATGTGGCACCACAACTACATGACCTTCAACCAACCATCATTTTCCAGCAAGATGCTGCACCACCACATTGGAGACTGTATGTTCGTAGGTTCCTAAATGAAACATTTCCAGACCGGTGGATTGGAAGAGGTGGCCCAATTCCCTGGCCACCTCGTTCACCAGATATCACTCCCCTCGACTAAATCTTTCTATGGGGTTATGGTAAAGATATGGGGCACTATTACACTCCTAACGCAAACGTTAACGCTCACTTGCGTGAGCATTAACGTTTGCTGCAGTATTTACCGCATATTACCATCCAAACGCAAACGGGTTAAAAAACCTGTTTGCGTTTGGTACCTTGCGCTCTTCTGTGTGAGGATACTGTACTTTGCACTACCTATACCTAAACATGGGGAGCGGAAAGTGTTAATCAGCGCTGGATTTCAAAGTCCCAACGCTGATTAATGCCTGGCTCTGGTCAGCGAAAAGTTAACCAGAGCCAGGACTTGGTGTTAACGGATTCCGCTTCTGCAGAATCCGTTAACACCAGGCTAAAAAATAAAAAAAGGATCCTATACTCACCCTCTGTCCCGCGGCGAGGACCGCGGCTCCAACCGCCTCCTCAGGCCGGCAGGAGCAGGGAAAGACTGTGGGAAAAAGTCCCCCCAATCTCTCCCTGCATATCACTACGCCGACCGTCACGTGACCGTCAGGGAGGAACTCAATGGAGTCCTATGGACTCCAGCGAGTGGATGCGTGTGGCTGCGCTCAGCGCTGCCGCAAGCATTCACCATTTTACGCTCGGAAACAATCCAGGCAGCACTTTTTGCGCCTGCATTGTAATGCGGGCGCAAGGGGGGAAACTGCGGGCGCAGTTTTTCCTCCCTTGCACCCACGTTTTAACGTGAAGATTGTAATAGAGCCCATGGTGTATCAAACAAAGGTACAGGATATCACTAATCTAAAGCAGAGGATGACTGATGCCATTGCCACCATTGATGAGGGTATGTTACAACGAACATGGCAAGAAATCGAGTACCGTCTTGATGTGCTTTCTGCAACTAATGGTGCCCCATATAGAGGTGTATTATATCAGGCAAAAAAAACTTAAATATATTTGTCACATTTTGTAATAATTTTCACTTATCTGTCATTTCATTTGCCTTTGTAATAAATTTTTGAAATTGTAAAGAGACTTTATGGACACACTAATATATATATATATATATATATATATTCAATATTCAGCCCACTCACACCACAATATAGGTACTGTAGACCTGAGTGCAATATCCCAAGGATATGTATATAGCAGAACAATATGGACAGCACATCAGGATTTGCGTAAATAAAATCAAAAAAATTTATTAGAAAAAATATTTAAAACATATGGTTTTCAGTCCGCTTGACCGACGTTTCGGCCCCTCAAAGAGCCTTTATCAAGGAATTGGTTTAGGTGGGTATATATATATAATACACTCACAAATTGGAGAGCCTAATGGGTCCCGGCTCTGGATTAGAATGCCTCACGCCAAATACAGGGTGATGTTCCCCCTTTTTTTCCGGGAGTCTTCTAGTTGTCCTCAAATGAAACACATATGGAGAGACAATGCTCCCATAGCATAACACAGTATGTGTATCTAAATGATTACAGTTGTCGTTCAACTCACCGATGTTGGAGCCTCGGTTGTCTCAGGCTCAGCGTAAGGGCGAGTGGTGCTTCTCAGTCAGGTGAGCACCTAACCCCTTTCTCCTGTGGTGTCTTCTCGTTACTGTCTCCAGTCCTGGGTCGACCTCCAGATGGGGGAAGGGGTAAAGGGACGTGGAGGAAGGGTAAAGAAACTTACTGCTTCTACCTATCACCTTCAATCCAGGGGGATAGGATGGCAAGATATCCTCATCAAAATAAAGAAAAAAGAGATGAGAACTGGATAAAATAACAAAAAAGTTTTATTCCATAAATTAGGGGGGGGGGGGTGTTACTGTAACGCGTTTCGGCACCTTCTGTGCCTTTTTCAAACAGTATGGCATATATAAGGTAAGGGCTTACCTTATATATGCCATACTGTTTGAAAAAGGCACTCTAATCCAGAGCCGGGACCCATTAGGCTCTCCAATTTGTGAGTGTATTATATATATATACCCACCTAAACCAATTCCAGCAGTCTGCACTATTATCCTTCTTCTCTCTTCCCTATGTAATGGAATCTACCTATTGAGGGAAGAAAGTACAACGCTGGGACATCGGATTACGATCTACAAACTATACAGCGACCAATAACCCTGGTTTTGGTTTATTTACCCATGGGGTAATTTTTTGCACGTGCACTTTTTGTGGCGATAGACTATTTAGAGACTGGCAATACCACTGGACATATTTACGGACTCCTTAGAATTCACATCAACGTTTTTTGTGTTTGCACTTTACAAATAGAAAAGTAATACGAGCATATGCACTTTATATGCATTTTGCACTTACGGTTTAATATACACTCTGCATTGTGAGATTGATTCACACGTATGACAGTAGGAGATAGCACTACTATTGTCTATCCAATTTGCACTTTATTGTTGTGATTTTGCACATTATATGCATCCCTGCACATGATTATATTCACCATGCATTGTGAGACGGACTCACATGTATGATACAAGGGGTTATCAATAACGCTGTTGTAATTTATTGGTAATTTATTGGCACTTTATTGCGAATTTGCACAAGATTGTTATTTGTACATTTACCAGCGGAAAATTGATCCATTGCAACATTCTCCTTTGTTAAACACCTGACGACAACTGACCCATACCAACCACAAAATAAGAATCTTCCATTCTGGGAAGTATTAATTGCGCCACTAGGACCCCAACTTTTCCTCATTTTGAATTCACTTTGGATATATTCTACTAATGATGTTCCTTATTAAATTAACAGTAATTAGTTTCTTACTCATCCAGATCAATTAAATGATATATATGCTTAAAATGGAAGCTTTACAGCAAAAGTGTCTCTTCACTCTTTCAGCTACAATATACAATAATGTAAAGTGAAATGGGATTGAATAATGTTGAAGGAAATTCGAGAAAGGGGGGGTCTTCCAAACTAAAACTTTGCTATATTACATTTGAATAAATGAGATTTATATGCATATTGAATTCTATATTAAATAAAAAGAATCCTTGTTGCTACTTAAGGCATCGGGGCTTGTGTTTAGCTTGATGATCAATTACTTAATAAATTGATTAATATTCTTACAAAGTCAATAGAAGATTGCTTTCCTGAGGCAATTTACAGCAGAAGCAAAAATACCAATATTTTTCGAATAAAAGTTCACGCTACAGTCGGCGTTTATTGATAATAAAAAGGGTTTGATATATTAGCGCTTGTTGTACTGATTTAATGGCATACTACCAAGCGAATTAGATGCTTGATAGGACTCACAAGCAGCAGCCATACTCTGATCAATGCCTAGAAACACGCTCATGAATAATGAATGAGCGAGTAGAAAAGTGTTAATTGAAATTTTCATGTTTGTTTGCTACATCCTGTTTAAAAACGGAGACCTCAGTGTGTGCTTCCTGTTACAGAGTGTTAAATTAGTATAATTACTAGCTATTCTCATCACATTTTGTAATCATAATCGGAATTTGATTTGACACATTCAGTTTGATGGGTCTATGCATTCACAGCTACAAGGACAGTCGTATGTGCTATTAACCCCTTTACTGCCAAGTGATTTTCAAAGAAAACAAAAGGCACTGTCAGGAGCTGGTGTTTGTTTTAGTTTTTTTAAATCTTTTTCAATATTAGATATTTGGGAATATTCCCACTGCATTTCTGACTGTAATAACCTATTTGGCAGGCCGATGTCGCCATCTACTGCCCAAATGGAGTTACTGCAGTTCTGCGCATTGTGCATATCATCTAGGGAAAAGTCCATTGGAGACATTCCCCAGTTGGTTCTAAAAAGCGTTAGTTGCCTCAGGTATAATACCCAAGGGGCTAAAGACTTTGGGGGGACCTTCTGGAGCCAAAATGCAAATGAAATTAATTTACAACAATTTAATTTAATTTGAAATGATACACCATAGCTCCATATTGTGTTAACACTATCTCAGGCTGCTGTGTCTGATACTGCTGATCGTGTATACCAGTGTTTCCCAAACCTGTCCTCGGGACCTTCAGCCAGATTTTGCAGATCACCTTGGGGAAAAGCAGACTGAATCCTGCAATTACTGAGCAGCAAATCATATCACCTGTGCTGCGCTTCAGCTATCTGGCAAACCTGGCGAGGCGGAGGGTCCTGAGGACAGGTTTGGGAAACACTGGTGTATACGCTATCATGGTAGTCAAAGGGTTTAAATCAGTACAAGGAAGCAATGAGGCTTTTCGGAAACACCATGCACAGAACCTTGAGTAAACTAAGTTTTTTTAGTGGCAGTGGCCCCTTTTTATATTTTATTTACATTTATAAAAAAAAAAAGGAGCGGTGGGTGTCTTTTTATTTTAGTTTATAACTTTTGATGGTTTTATGTGATTTTGTTCCCCGAAAAAGGCTCTTGCATGAGCAGAAATGTCTGAGTTTTTTTATGGATTAAAATAAAGGTAAGATAATAAATAAAATAAAGAAGTAATTGGCTGACATGTGTCACCGTTACAGAAACGGCCACTTTTGGCAGAGTTTGAAATCTGTCAAAAATCGCCACAAAGTTGATTTCACATTGGATTTACCTTATAAATAACCCATTATCATAATATAATAAATAAATTAAATTTTTTCACAAAATGCCATTTATCATAATCAATCTAAAATATACAACTTTCCCAGATTACACGACTATCCCAAAATATTACATTTCCTCCATTCTTTTATTCTCTTACCATTTTACTTTACTTGAAGTTGTTACATTTGGCAAATGCCTTTCTCCGTGGATATCATCTGTCACCGTCAACCTTTGTATTAATGTTTTCCTAATCATAATAACCTTTTACTCAGCCGCCTTATCTAATGCTTTTTGTATCAAGTGAGAATCACTGAACTTTGTAGCAAAGACATGTAAGATCTCATTCATCTTAAGGTTTTCTTTACAATTTGAAAGCTATATGAGTAATGTGTCACCAGCCCAAAGTTTTAACTACCTTAAGATAATATATTAATGTCATTAGGCTTTTCTATAGATTTTATGTTATTCATTTGTATCACTTGAGATCATTGGACTCTAAATATTAAATTAGAGCTGCACAAATGAGCTGCATTATAAGAGCCAGGGGCGGATCCAGAGACTAGTCTTGGGAGGGGCACTTACAGAAAATAAGGTGTTTTAGCAGAGAGCCCGACTCACGAGAATTTACAGAGGGCCCGGCTCACAGGAGCTTACAATCTAGAGGAGCAAAGGGCCCGGCTCACAGGAGCTTACAATCTAGAGGAGCAGAGGGCCCGGCTCACAGGAGCTTACAATCTAGAAGAGCAGAGGGCACCCAGGAGCTTACAATCTAGAGGAGCAGAGGACACCCAGGAGCTTACAATCTAGAGGAGCAGAGGGCCCGGCTCACAGGAGCTTACAATCTAGAGGAGCAGAGGGCCCGGCTCACAGGAGCTTACAATCTAGAAGAGCAGAGGGCACCCAGGAGCTTACAATCTAGAGGAGCAGAGGACACCCAGGATCTTACAATCTAGAGGAGCAGAGGGCACCCCGGATTTTACAATCTAGAGGAGCAGAGAGCCCCCAGCTCACACATGGATTTGCCCCCAGCTCATGGATTTGCCCAGCTCATGGATTTGCCCCCAGGTCATGGATTTGCCCAGCTCATGGATTTGCCCCCAGCTCATGGATTTGCCCAGCTCATGGATTTGCCCCCAGGTCATGGATTTGCCCCCAGCTCATGGATGTGCCCAGCTCATGGATTTGCCCAGCTCATGGTTTTGCCCCCAGCTCATGGATTTGCCCCCAGGTCATGGATTTGCCCCCAGCTCATGGATTTGCCCAGCTCATGGATTTGCCCCCAGGTCATGGATTTGCCCAGCTCATGGATTTGCCCCCAGCTCATGGATTTACCCCAGATCATGGATTTGCCCAGGTCATGGATTTGCCCCCAGCTCATGGATTTGCCCCCAGCTCATGGATTTGCCCAGCTCATGGATTTGCCCCCAGGTCATGGATTTGCCCAGCTCATGGATTTGCCCCCAGCTCATGGATTTGCCCCCAGGTCATGGATTTGCCCCCAGCTCATGGATTTGCCCCCAGGTCATGGATTTGTCCAGCTCATGGATTTGCCCAGCTCATGGATTTGCCCCAGCTCATGGATTTGCCCCAGCTCATGGATTTGCCCCCAGCTCATGGATTTGCCCCAGCTCATGGATTTGCCCAGCTCATGGATTTGCCCCCAGGTCATGGATTTGCCCCCAGCTCATGGATTTGCCCCCAGCTCATGGATTTGCCCCCAGCTTACACATGGATTTGCCCAGCTCTCACCTGGATATTGCTCCAGGCCTCCAGCTCCGGCAGGGGTTGACTCTGAGCCGGGGACCCAGATGCCGGGCAGCGTGGGAGTTCCTGCCCGGTCCTGAAGAGTCCGTCCTGTTGAAGGTGATGCGGCTGCGTGGCGTGCGTGCGCAGGTCACGCGGTCCGGCCAGTCAGGTGGTACAGAGACTCAGTACCACCTGAGTAGCCGGACCACGTGACCGGCTGCGCCTGCACGCAGCCGCTTCCCTTTAACAGGACGGACTCTTCAGGACCGGGCAGGCACTCCCGCGCTGCCCGGCATCTGGGTCCCCGGCTCAGTCGATTTTATCAGAATCTCGGGGGGGCAATTGCCCCGTTGCCCCCCCCCCTGGATCCGCCCCTGATAAGAGCCCATGTTATACAATGGTGGTCAGTATAATGAGCAAAAAAAGCAGAGCACATACGTCAACATAGGGTGGGTGGATTCTAACTGGGCTGTTATGGCAGGGGTCAGACGAGCGTTTTGCAGAGCGGATGGAACGTCCGTGAGGGTGGACATTCCTACCACTCTGACGCCCTTCTGGCCACCTCGCTGAGCGCAGTTGGTGTGCTCAGTGATCCAAGGCTCGATCCTCCTATGGAGGATCGCGCTTTGCAGCCCTGTTGAACGTGCGTCATAGCCGGCCCCATCAAAGCTTCACGACACTGCGACGGATGCTGGGAGGCACGTCAGTACGGGCGCACATAGTGGGCTCGTCTGACCCCGGCCTTACTTGATGTCTTGAGCTGGCATGAAAGTCGTAAATAAATCTTGTCTCTAGCGCAACTGAGCTGCTAGCCTTGCGTGCGGCTCAAGCACTGCGGCAGGTTACTGTAAATTAACAGCGCCTAAAGTTTGCATTGAATCTTCATTTGCAGCTACTGGAAGAATGGATTATTTTAATGCAGCTCGTCCTTCTCGGCTTGAGCTGGTATTCGGGAATGAGAAAAAACTCTTATACCCTGGTGTTAAATTGTTTTGCTTTTGCAAAGTCACTTAAGGGGCCACTGCCACTAAAACACAATGTTCTTCTTGTGTTTATTTTATGTGCCGATATCTTACATGTGCTTTGGTTTTTATAGTATATTTAGTTTAAGTATTTTACTGTATATGTGTCACTGGGTGCATTCATTGTGTGATCTTTTGTGTTGTAAACTGCCCCTCCACACAGGGCTTTATCACCTCCTTAACGCTAGCAATAGCGCTCACATACGTGAGTGTTAGTGCTTGGTTAAATGAGATTAATGCATGCCTCCCATATCTAGTCCTGAATGCTAACAGGTTAAAAAACCCATTAGCACATCAATATTAGCAGTTTATACCATGAGCTTACTGTACTTTGCAATCACTATCATCCCACGGTGCCAACAGTGGCCTGACTCGCCTCTTCTGACCACCAGGAGCAGACTGAGACTGGGGACAAATAGTCCCAAGTCTCGCTCCGTGAATCACTCCGCGGACCTACATGATCTGAGTGAGATCGTGCAGGTCACATGCCCTGGAAACACAACCCTCCATGGAGTCCTATGGACTCCAGGAAGTGATACTCATGGCTGCACGTAAGCGCTGCTGCGAGTATCCAGAAGGGTAGAGCTCGTTACGTGGCAGACTGCTGAATTAGCGCCTACCTCGTAATCTGGTTTTGAAAAACGGGGATGCTAAATGGAAACCTGCAGGTGCACCTTTTCCCGTTAGCGTCCCCTTTCTAGAGCAGGGCAGGTTATAGTGCCCACAGTATCTTTACATCTTTTGCTCCTCACTGTGTTTCATTGGTCATAGAATGGAGTGAATGAGTCGATCTCTGACTCAAATCATTGTATTGTGTGGGATGTATTCAAAAGACATCACCAGGAGGTAGATCAGAAAGCTCCCTGTCATAACGCATTCAGCTGCCATCTCTTATCTCAAGTATGTGAAGTGGAGGTTCAGTGGAGGCGCTGATAAATTGTGTGAGGTGATATGATTTATGTTATGCAGCCAACAAGGATTATGACACAAAACCTCGACAAGAATGTGCAAAATACTAGAACAGAGACGGGGGGGGGGGGTCCAAGTGGCGCAGGCTCTTAAGTGAGCAGTCAGTAGAATAGTGTAATGATCTTAATTTGGTCAGATAGGACCTAAGTGCAACAATGCTTAATGCATAATTGTCAACAATGCTTGATATATAGTGCAATATCAGAGAATCTAATGATGTGAACAAAATGCCTAATGGGTTTTAATATAACCGCGTATAGGACAGATAGTGCCTTCTACTGGAGGGTGAAGGAATAACAATTTTGTTCTTGCAAAAGACGTATGGAGCACTTATATAAGGTACATGAGATATATATAAAGTGCTAGTGAAAAGTGCATAAAAAGTGCATAAAAAAAGTGCATAAGTGCAAAAAATACTAGGTTCTTGACAGGGTTATAACCCAGAATTTTCGAGTGGGAGGAGAGTTCAGTTCAGACTGTATGCAATATGGAGAAGATATCCGCTGGGGTAATCCGGAGGTTATGGATGTCGTCCTAAGGTCCGGTCCTCACCTAGGTCCTATATGTGCTTCCAATTCCCAAATATCAGGGAGGAGGAAGGGGAAGACAGAAAAAAGGGGATTGCGCAATATTGCTTGGTAATCGATCGGGTTGGTAATGACAAAGGGACACTTACAGTGTGCAGAGCCTTGATACCGGCTCTGGTGTGGAACGCCTTGGCCTAATTGAGGGTGGCCTCTGCCCTTCTTTAGGGTTGTTCCTGGGTAACCCTCCGTTTTTCTTCTTTGCTGGTTTACACGGTTATCTCAGGTATAAAAGGGAAAAAATCCTCATAGCGCAATATGCAACTGTTGCTGAGATAAATACAAAATAGAGGTAGAGATGGCAAACTCACCGATGATGGAGCCTAGAGTAACAGGCTCAGCTTGCGGGCAAGTGGTACGGCTATGGTGGGTACCTACACCTCTTTCTGCAGCGGGTGGTCTCCTGTTCTCCAGTGGATGGTTTCCTTGTGAGTAAAGGGGAGGAAGTAGGCTGGGTGCTTGTAGCCTGAGATACAGCTAGGGCTCCAGGTGTCAAATGCAAGTAAATAAAAAAGGAGATGGATGGTGTCCAAATAAAATAAATTTATTAGCAGGGGATTACAGATAAAAAGGGAGAATAAAGGGGGTTACACAGAGTACGCGTTTCGGCTATCCACTGTAGCCTTCTTCAGCTCAAAGTGCAAAGAGTGCAAAAAGTGCAAGAAAGAGGGAATACAAGACACTCCACATGTGTCTGTTTATATAGAATCCATGTTGGGTGAATTCCCGGGGTTACTTCCGGGTTCCGCGGTAGATGCGGTCACGTGATGCGTGTCGCGTCATTACGTTAAGCTTGAATACACTAGGAATGAAGTCAGAAGTATAGAGCGTGCCAATCTACTGAAGGTAAAACCCAAGATAGAAACCCAATTTGCAGCAGATGTACCCTTCATATTCTCGTACAACGCCCAGAATCAACCCATTAGGAAATTAATAAAGAAATACTGGCCGATATTAAGAAAAGATCCACTTCTAAAAGAGATCCTACCCGAAAAACCTAGGAGGATCTGCAGAGGAGCTGGTAACCTGAAAATGAAAATAGCGCAGAAACATACTAAGAAGACCCCTTTAAGCAGCAATCACTATGGCATACAGAACGGTTTCCACCAGTGTGGAAATTGTCTCAATTGCCGTAATACCAGAAGTAAGAAACAAATCATAACACAAATAGACGGGAAAACAGGGCCTATAAAGATAAAAGATGTCATTACCTGTTTTACCAAGAACGTGATATACTTGCTGACCTGTCCATGCGGCTTGAGATACGTAGGAAGAACAACTAGAGCTCTGAGTGTACGCATCCAAGAGCATATCAGGAGCATTCGGAACGGGAACGAAAAACACAGCGTCCCGCTACACTTCAAGAATATACACAACATGAATCCAGAAGGGCTATCTTTTATAGGGATTAAGAAAGTCGAGATACCATGGAGAGGTGGTAATTTCGATAAGACCATTGGAAAGGAAGAAATGAATTGGATCTTCAATCTGGGTACCCTCCAACCATATGGACTAAATGCTGACTTCGAATTATGCCACTTCCTCGACTAATCACCGACCAATCCCTGCCTACATATTCGCTTCATGGGTTACCACTCACCTCACATTTCGACAGTATATCGCGCAATGCATACGTGCATTGCATCTACCTTAATATATATTTTATATATATATGTATTCCCTCCAGTATTATGTTACAATTTGCAATCACCTTTAAGTTTTTCTTATCCATTTATTTTATTGTTTTTTATTGTATTTTATTCCATTGTATTTTTTACTGTATTTTATTCTCATTGTACTTTTTTATCTACATTTTACTGAATCCACTATGCCTCTGTGACCTCCCATCGAGACCCATGATATTGGGTATTTCGCATTCTGTATACCCTTATTTTCGCATAATATCTGTATTATGCCTTTTACCCCATTGTGCTTATAATCTGCTTTAGTAATGTGCCTTATCATCACTATTATTTTAATCATTTGCCTTATTTGCACTCATGTTCATGTTTTATACCCCTATTTTATTCTACCCCAATGTGTTTTTAATTTGTTTTAACAACGTGCTCCATCATTCTTATTTTTTATCCATTTTGTCCCATTTGTACCCATGTTTATGTAATTGCATGGTAATTAGGCTCCTCTGCCATAAGTTTGCTGCTAGTGCCTATGGACATTCCTTGCAGGATTAGTCTCAACTCACTGCCGCATTTTTCTCCTTCCACACCGGACAATCCGCCGTGTGGAACGCAGAGTATCGGCCGGTGGAACGCATATCCAAAATGGCCGCCGCGCAAAACGTAATGACGCGACACGCATCACGTGACCGCATCTACCGCGGAACCCGGAAGTAACCCCGGGAATTCACCCAACATGGATTCTATATAAACAGACACATGTGGAGTGTCTTGTATTCCCTCTTTCTTGCACTTTTTGCACTCTTTGCACTTTGAGCTGAAGAAGGCTACAGTGGATAGCCGAAACGCGTACTCTGTGTAACCCCCTTTATTCTCCCTTTTTATCTGTAATCCCCTGCTAATAAATTTATTTTATTTGGACCACCATCCATCTCCTTTTTATTTACTTGCATTTGACACCTGGAGCCCTAGCTGTATCTCAGGCTACAAGCACCCAGCCTACTTCCTCCCCTTACTCACAAGGAAACCATCCACTGGAGAACAGGAGACCACCCGCTGCAGAAAGAGGTGTAGGTACCCACCATAGCCGTACCACTTGCCCGCAAGCTGAGCCTGTTACTCTAGGCTCCATCATCGGTGAGTTTGCCATCTCTACCTCTATTTTGTATTTATCTCAGCAACAGTTGCATATTGCGCTATGAGGATTTTTTCCCTTTTATACCTGAGATAACCGTGTAAACCAGCAAAGAAGAAAAACGGAGGGTTACCCAGGAACAACCCTAAAGAAGGGCAGAGGCCACCCTCAATTAGGCCCAAGGCGTTCCACACCAGAGCCGGTATCAAGGCTCTGCACACTGTAAGTGTCCCTTTGTCATTACCAACCCGATCGATTACCAAGCAATATTGCGCAATCCCCTTTTTTCTGTCTTCCCCTTCCTTCCTCCCTGATATTTGGGAATTGGAAGCACATATAGGACCTAGGTGAGGACCGGACCTTAGGACGACATCCATAACCTCCGGATTACCCCAGCGGATATCTTCTCCATATTGCATACAGTCTGAACTGAACTCTCCTCCCACTCGAAAATTCTGGGTTATAACCCTGTCAAGAACCTAGTATTTTTTGCACTTATGCACTTTTTTATGCACTTTTTATGCACTTTTCACTAGCACTTTATATATATCTCATGTACCTTATATAAGTGCTCCATACGTCTTTTGCAAGAACAAAATTGTTATTCCTTCACCCTCCAGTAGAAGGCACTATCTGTCCTATACGCGGTTATATTAAAACCCATTAGGCATTTTGTTCACATCATTAGATTCTCTGATATTGCACTATATATCAAGCATTGTTGACAATTATGCATTAAGCATTGTTGCACTTAGGTCCTATCTGACCAAATTAAGATCATTACACTATTCTACTGACTGCTCACTTAAGAGCCTGCGCCACTTGGACCCCCCCCCCCGTCTCTGTTCTTATCTCAAGTAGCCTGGATCACAAAAGACTACTTGCAGCCTTAGCTTAACATTCCCTCCTCCACTCCATTGACTGTTAAATACTGAAGAAGATAAACCACAGCAGTAAAGTAAAACTTTTTCACAGATTTTGGTAAATGGTCATGGAAAAAAAATCACAAAATGGAAACAGGAGATAAAGCAACTAGTTTTATTTGTCCTTTCTACATGCAGTTACTTCAAACAAAGAAAAAAAAGCAGCAGCACATGTTTTATAAATTGGTTTTATTTGTAATGCACAAGTAATCTAGTTACAGTCTATGTAAGTGGCAGAGTCCCTTTAACACTTAGATTTAAACCCACTATAATATCACCCCTGTATACCTCCCTCTAATCCAGCAGTGCAGAGGCTGATGCTGCAAGCAGCGGAAGACTTCGGAACAAATAGTTGCCAGTGTTTTTCTACTGGCCCGGCATGACCCCACATATGTGATATTGTGGCAGTATTGTGCTTGGCTCCACTAGAATTCAGGAGCCGATTCCATCGATGGTGCACAGCAAGCAGCTGACAAATGCAGTCCCCATATGCCCTGCATGGTCTAAATCATGCAAGAGGATAACAGTACAACAACAAACAGAACCAAAAATTACTAAAACTACTCTCAAACAAAGGTAATTCAAGATTCCACTAATTGACAATTACAAAATAGCACCAATGTGCCAACCGCACATGTTATTATCTTCTTTGCTACAAAAGATGACACAGATATTTTGGAAAAGGTTCTGTTTCTAAGATAAACTCCACATGCTGAGTCTTTCGAAGACACAAACTATAACATGTAGATTAAGCTGCAAAAGCTGGTAATTCACTGTTGTAATAGAAAATTTATAGAAAATGGTCATTAACCTTGACGATTGATTAGCCTCGAAACTGATTATTCTTCATCCATGCCTCCGAAGACCATTACATCGATATTCTGCTGTACGAGTGGAAACGTGGGTCATTGGTAGATATACCAAGGGGGTGTGCTCATTCTACAAATCTGTTTTGAAGTACCAAATATTTCATATTGTAAAGGGCTATTGATTACGGAGATGTAGTGTATGCAGCTGCCCCGCAAACGCACCTTCAGAAACTTACTACATTGTATAACTCATTCTGCCACTATGCGCTACAATGTAACTACATGACCCACCATTGTGACATGTTAAAAGAGCTAAACTGGCCATCGCTGGAGTCTAAACGCACACTTCACCTTTCCAACCTAGTGTTTAAGAGCTTTTTTGGGAAGCTACCACCCTACCTGTATAGACTGCTTCCCCCAGCAGTTCCCTCATCCTATAACCTCTGATCCAGGACCTGCACCTTACTTGCAATACCACAATACAAAAAGACAGTGGCTCGATCCTCATTTTCCTACAGAGCACCGCAAATATGGAATAACCTCCCAGACGCCATCAAATCTTCCCCCAGTCTTAAGTCACTCAAGAGCTCCCTATTAACACATACCTCAATACGGAATACACCTGTAAACATGTAACATAATGACTATTTCCTACATATTTATTTTCTGTTAATCTGTATATTTGTGTTTTTAAGATCTTGCATTTTATTACTTTGAAATGTTACAGTCGTTACAGAAATACAATGTTCTTAAACCCAGGACATACTTGAAAACGAGAGAAATCTCAATGTATCCTTCTTGGTAAAATACTTTATAAATAAATAAATAAATATGTTTACCTTCTATCTTCTTATTCAGTTCTCCTTGAGTTTTTTTGCATTGTCGTTGTAGACAGCAGTGTATTAGATTGATTGCTTAATTTACCATAAACTCCTCTGTGGCTTGGAAAGTGTAAATAAGCCCTCTAAGGCACACGTTGTGCTCTTCCTCCACTCAGTACTTTTCATCAGATTACAGGGTCCCATGGAATAAAATCTGAATGGTCCATTTTTTATGGTAAATCTGAGAAAGTGGAAAAATCTCACTATTACAACAAAACCGTTAAACATGAGCTCAGTGCTCCGTTATTATCAATTTTCATTATCTAATAATTTTACGTAAAAAAAAGATATATTTATAACTACAGATGTGTTCAAAATTATTCAACCCCCAATGCTGTAAAGGGTTTTAGGGAATTTAGTGTACATTTGTAATTGTATTCAGAATGAAATCCTAGAAGGACTTTTTAAAGAACCATATGCAACTAAAATGACATCAATTGGTTTTGTAATACAGTAGTAAATGTTTCTTTTGTGATTTCTTCATTGACACAATTATTCAACCCCTTAAAGACTACCACTCTGAAGAACAGAGGTTCATTCAAGTGTTTTCAATCAGGTATTGAAAACACCTGTGGATGTCACGGAGCAGCAATAAAGCATAATAAGCACCAATTAGGCAGCTTTAAAATGAATGTGATACTCAGCTCCTTCTAGACATTTACTGGTGTGGTTATAAACATGGTGAAGTCAAGAGAATGGTCCAGGAAGACAAGATAAGAGGTGATTACTCTTCACAGGAAGGGCAATGGCTATAAGAAGATTGCAAAGATGTTAAACATACCAAGAGAGACCATAGGAAGCATCATTCGCAAATTCAAGGCAAAGGGCACTGTTGAAACGCTACCTGGTCGTGGCAGAAAGAAGATGCTGACTTCGACTGCTGTGCGCTACCTGAAGCGTAGAGTGGAGAAAAGTCCCCATGTGACTGCTGAGGAACTGAGAAAAGATTTGTCAGATGTGTGGGTACTGAAGTTTCAGCTCAGACAATACGGCGCACACTGCGTAATGAAGGTCTCCATGCCAGAACTCCCAGGCGCACCCCCTTGCTGTCTCCAAAGAATAAGAAGAGTCGACTGCAGAAGGCCAAAAGTCATGTGGACAAACCACAGAAGTTTTGGGATAGTGTTCTGTGGACTGATGAAACAAAATTAGAACTGTTTGGGCCCATGGATCAACGCTATGTTTGGAGGAGGAAGAACAAGGCCTATGAAGAAAAGAACACCTTGCCTACTGTGAAGCATGGCGAGGGGTCAATCATGCTTGGGGCTGTTTTGCTTCTGCAGGTACAGGAAGCTTCAGCGTGTGCAAGGTACCATGAATTCTCTTCAGTACCAGGAGATATTGGATGACAATGTGATGCAGTCCGTCACAAACCTGAGGCTTGGGAGACGTTGGACCTTTCAACAGGACAATGATCCCAAGCATACCTCCAAGTCCACTAGAGCATGGTTGCAGATTAAAAGGCTGGAACATTTTGGAGTGGCCATTGCAGTCACCTGACTTAAATCCGATTGAGAACCTCTGGTGGGACTTAAAGAAAGCAGTTGCAGTGCGCAAGCCTAAGAATGTGACTGAACTGGAGGCTTTTGCCCGACGAATGAGCGAAGATACCCGTAGATCGCTGCAAGACACTTGTGTCAAGCTATGCTTCACGTTTAAAAGCTGTTATAACTGTAAAAGGATGTTGTACTAAGTACTAAGATTGAATGTCACTTGGGGTTGAATAAAACTGATAGTGATGTGAGCACAGAAAAGACATTTGTGGTTATTTCATTATAATTGTTATGTTATATTTGTCTGACCTACACGTGCCTCTGATTTAATTGTAAGCAAGATGACTGAATGATCAATGTCAAACTGGCCAAAACACTCAATTTCAGTGGGGGTTGAATAATTTTGAACACAACTGTATATAGAATGTATCCAGGGACAAATGTTGAATTTTAGCAGCTGAAATTCTATCAAGGTAATTATACAACTGCAGATCGTGGATATGTTGTCCAACGGACCTTTAAGGCTATAAACATTTGTACATTGTTTATAAACTCCCACAGTGTTAAAAAGTAAATCAAGAATGCCTACACTTTATTAATTATCGGCTGGTCTGAAGAAAAGTTGGCCGGTAAAATGCCCGAAATAGCTTATTTTCATCCCGTTTCATACAGATTTGTGCCCTGAAACACGTCTCTTAGAAAATTCCAATGTTTAAAAACAGATTTCAGTCTTGTTCTCTCTAGACTTCTACCTGAAAATCCATTTACCATCTCCTTTTGGCATTTGTATTTTTTTTTTTTTCGAAAATCAGCATATTGATAAATTCGAATTGAACAATAAAGCCGATTTTTTTTGTTTGTTTTTCCATTAAAAAGTATAGACGCGATAGCATTTACTTGATCCACTTTTTTCAGGAACCAAAATGCCGGTAAACCTACATTTGAATCTCCCACACTGAAAAATGTCCAAATATGGACAAAAAAGGCCCTCACATAGTTAAACAGGCAGAAAAAATACATGCATCCATTGGGTTCAGCCTTTCACTCATCACCATCAGCCACATCCACATGACACATCGGCCTGTGTCAGACGAACGCAGTGATCACGTCCGTGTCGCCGCACAGTTTAACGTCCATCGTAGCATAGAATCATGAGTAATAGAGACCCACACACTAAGTGCGTTTGCACCGAACAAGCGAACGCACAATGCACGTGGCAAACGGACGCAAGTTAGGCAAGAACGTAAAACCGCTAGGACGGACGCGCAGAGTGCGCCACATCCGCGTAACGTTCTGTGTGAGTGATGAGGAGTAGGGATGAGCTGTTCGGGTTTGGACGGTTCGGAGTTCGACCCGAACTTTGACAGTTCAAAAGTTTGCGAATTTCGAACTTTTTGGGTGTGTTCGGTTCAGTTCGAGTTCGAAAAAAAGAAGAAATTTTGAAAAAAGTATAGAAAATGCTTAAAATAAAAATACAAAAAAATCTAGAAATAAAGAGACTCTTTACTGCAGAAGCAGTATAAGCAACGGTTTATTAGATATTGAATTAAAAACTAATGTGTACGTGGAAAGATTATCAACTCTAAATGACCTCTGTTCACAAACGGGCATAACACCAGGTGTTTTTAGTCTGGTAATCAATTTGATACATTGTACACCATACTGAGGGTGACTGAGGGTGGGGTGGTGTCTGCTTCTGATTGAGATTTGAGAATTAATTTCCCTAAAACATCCTAATATGTTTGCATTTAACCCTTTTGCTGCTGAGGCTTTTCACACCTCTGTGCTGAGGTAATTTTTACCGCTTTCGCTCATCATGTTTAACCATGTTTTGAAGCCATATATTTGATATATGACCCAGACATATTATATATCGTTCTTTCCGGCAGACTTGGCAGATTTATAATATGTCATTATTATATGTATACGTTATGTCATGTCTGTATATTATAACAAAAATGCAATAAAATTAGAATTTTCAATAATTTATTATGTGTAAAGTGTTTTTTTTTTCGCATTTTAACATGTGATCGTTTGCGGTTATATTTTGTATGGGGTGCGCTTGTTAAAAAAATTAGAAATGGGGTCTCGTTACATTTTCTTTTGGGGAAAATTTCGCACTTTTGTAACAAACGCACCGTATACAAAAATCGTTAGTGCAGCATTATTGTTCACATTATAATTGATATGGGAACAATATTGCTGCATTAACAAAACAAAAACTTGTTTATTTTTTTTAGAATTTTTTTTTAAATATTTTTATTTTAATTTTTTTTAATATTTTTTTAAAAACATTCCTCATGCTCATGTTTGGTATCCTTGGAAAGGCCATGCTCTGGCCGATCCAACGATATCAAACATTAACCCCTAGCTGCCACGGATCGGGAGGTAGGGGGTTCATTGGAAACCCCATCTCCACCATTGGTGGCAGCTAGGGGTTAACGCCAGGACTGGCGTCATCGTGCTATGCAGTCCTCAGGGGGAGTTCCTGGAGGCTTGGCCGACATCTAAGATGTCGGCCAGCTCCAGGAGAGGATCACGATCTGGCGCTTTTCAGCGCCGATTTGTGATCCGGCTCCCCAGGGGTTAATCACAGCCACCATTTGGAAGGGCAGGCTGTGCCCTTCCAAACGGTGCCTGGATTAACCCTCTGCCCCCCGGCGATCGGGAGGGAGAGAGGTCCGAAGGACTTCCCCCCCTCCCTTTCAGGCGCTTCCTCCGCACATGCGGGGGGGCGCCTGAATTAGATATCTTTGCGCCGCCGCGATGACATCTAATTGCTCCGCCGGGGTCCCGGAGTGCTGGGCTGACATTCAAGATGTCAGCCCGCACCGGGGGGTGCAGCAATCCGCCGGAATCCGGCAGATTGCTGCCTCCTGTGCATGGATGCACTCAGCGCATCCATAGCACAGGAGAACCACTTGGCTGGACGCGCTGAGCGCGTCCATAGCAGCCAAGTGGTTAACTGGTGTTTGAAAAAAATTCAAAATAACATCCAAGGCTAGGGTCAGATGAGCACATTTTGTACGGACTGTGCGTCCGTGCAGTACGGACGTACTTACTGACTGACAACAAGGTAGTGGCCAAACAGTCCATTTTTTTCACTGACGTATTTTTTGACTGATGTAGCAGGGAAAATAAATTAAAATGAAAAAACATTCTGTCCGTCAAAAATGCTGGACGTATAGATGCAGTCCATCTGACCTCGCTTCATCACTCACATACAAAGCTACACGGACATTGCGGACATGGCGCACTCCACACGTCCGTTCTAGCAGTATTACATTGTTGCTTAACCTGCGTCCGTTTGCTGCGTCCGCCATGCATCCGCACTTCCGTGCGGACGTATTTCGTGTGTGGGGCTCCATTGGTCAGAATGCTATGCTGCCACGGACGTACAAATGTGCGGCAACACGGACGTGATAACTGCGCTCATCTGACCCCAGCCTTAAACAATGTTATTCTTCACCTCGGGATTAAACATTCACAGGGTTATTCAGAGAGCGGTGAAAAGCAGGAGAATAACTGGAGAAGTGAAAATTTTAGGTCAAAATAGCCAGACCAGAAACATTCTCCCATGACCTCACTTTCCAAATTGGCTATTTGGTCTAGATTGTTCTCTTCTCCTGCCAGTTCTCATGGCTTTCACCTCTCTCTGTTCAGAGAAAGGTGAAAACCAGGAGAATGGCAGGAAAAGAGAACAATCTGGACCAAATAGCCGATTTGGAAAGTGAGATAAGGCTAGGGTCAGACTAACGCATTTTTCACAGCGACCGTCAAAAAGTGCGTCCGAACGCATTGCCTTATTTTTTCACGGAATGCGCGAAAACGGTCATACGATGCACATTTTTGTGCGTGATTTTTTACGGATTCAAACCAGGAAACTTTGGGTGTCTGGACGTTATGTTGGCCGGACATGAGCAAGGTCTGACGTCTCCAAATCACGCACACACGCCGCTAGTGGACGCAGCGCACTCAGTACGTCCGTACTAGCGGTTCTGCGTTCTCGAAAAAAATGCGTTCATTTTCCACTTGCGTTGCGCAGCCGGACTTTCGTGCGACCGTACTTCGTATATTGGCTGTCATTTTCTGCTAGTGCGGCCGTGATTAAGTGCGCCTAAACGCAAGTTAAAAATTCGCTAGTCTGACCCTAGCCTAAATGGGAGAATTTTTCTGGTTTGGCTATTTTGACCTAGAATTTTCCATTCTCCAGTCATTCTCCTGCTCTACACCGCTCTCTGAATAACCCTGTCAGGGTTATTCAGAGAAAGGTGAAACTCAGGAGAATGACTGAAGAGAAAATTCTAGGTCAAAATAGCCAAACCAGAAAAATTCTCCCATTTTTCTCACTTTCCAAATTGGCTATTTGGTCTAGAATTTTCCATTCTCCAGTCATTGTCCTGCTTTTCACCGCCAAAAAATCAGTAAACTTTTTCTACGTGTCCGAAAATGTCTCCTCTTTTCATACAGACTGCCGCCCCAAGCAGTTGTTTATGGATAGATTAAAGGAAAAGCATTTACCGTCATTTGAAATGTCATTTTTTGTTTTTTACATATTTCTATACATCCTAGAAATCCGCCACTTCACGGGCAGGTTATGGGGACCTCCTAGGCACGATATTTGAAGGAATTTTTCATTTTTATTTTTAACCCTTATTTCATGGAAAACTCACTGTCCTTTAAAAATGTTTTTTTTTACTTTTTGTCCTTGTTTCCTGTCCCCCAGGGCACTACCTGGACCCCCATACACCTTTTATGGCAAATATGTAGCATATATGCCCTCTTGGAGGGCACTCTAAAAACCGAATTTTCAGCCCCATTGACTTATATGGGGTTCGAGTTCGGGTTCGGATCCAAACATTTGGAAAGTTCGGGTTCGGCTTCGAACCGAACTCGGGGAGTGTTCGGCTCATCCCTAATGAGGAGATGTCAGACAGACCACATTTGCGACATCCTGCACTTTGATGCACAAAATGGCTTTTCATATCATGTACAAATTTTTATCATTTTTCATATTCATTTTGTTTCCCATAATTCCCTTTTTTGTTCTACGTCCGTCAAGAAAAACGGACCGAGTGGTGTCTACAGTATCTTCCATCAGTACGTCTGTCCGTCCGTTGTGTACGCACGCACAGGGCGCTCAGAATGCGCTCATCTGACATTAGCCTACTACTGTTGATTCAAAGGAAGGAAAAAAGCCCAGTCTGTGTAAGGTTTGGTACCAACTGAGCACTGGTGAACAAGATAGAGAGCCCACTGTGCATTGACTCACACACAAGAGAAAAACATGTAATACTAATCAGGGGTTTATTCAATTAAGGAAACATAACAGGACACAGGAATCAACATAAGGGGCTATGGATAAATAAATGCAACAATAAGGATGGAGTACGTAAAGGAAAACATGTAATGGGAGACAGACAAGCAAGATATGAAAAGGGCTGACTATAGAGACATAAAGGCAAATGTAGAAGAAAAAGGTCTGGACACAGTTCCAGTAAACAGGATACAAAAGGGTCAGGAGAAGACAGGTACACAGCATGGGGATCTCACAGGAGGTCACTGGAGACTGTGGGCAAAAGAGCACTGGAGGTTGTGGGTAAAAGGGCACTGGAGGCTGTGGGCAAAAGGGCACTGGAGCAGGCTAGGCTAGAGGAGCAAATCTTTGGAGCTGGATATGAGGGTCTTTAGAGCAGGAACTGTAGATGCGGGTCTTTGGAGTATAGAAGCTAGGCTAGAGGAGGAAATGTAGCTGAGGGTAATAAGAGCAGGAACTGTAGATAAGGGTCTTTGGAGCTGGATATGAGGGTCTTTAGAGCAGGAACTGTAGACAGGGCCCGCTTTGGGGTGTGCGAGCTGTGCGGGCGCACAGGGCACGATAGCATCATGGGCACCAGGCAACCAACAGTCACACTGTAGATTTTGTCCCTAGAGCAGGTTGCAGGGCCCCGCGGTACTACATCTTCAAGCAGTCATCATATTGGATTGGGTAGAAGAAAAAGAAAGTCTCTTTCCTATTGGATATGCTAATTTTCCCGCCAAAAAGTGGAGGGGGATTGGCTAAGGGTAAATGAGTATGGCTATTTAAACCAGTGTATAATTCATGTCAAACAGCAGCCAGCTGAGGAAGCCTTTTGATGCATTATCTATCTTGGCGAAACGCGTCCTGGATTATTGTTTTTGTTTTTATTTGTTATTAAATTTTTTATTCATTTAAAAACATTTTTAATGTTTTCATTTACCCTATACTCTTTGGAGTTTTTTATGGGCCCCTTCGAGTGGACTCTTTGGATTCAGTAACCTCCGGATAATCGGGATATCTATCCTCGCCAGGAGAACGCGATCCTTTCTAAGAGGGGCACTTGGGTGGCCAGTGCACGACCCTAAAAACGATTGACCCAGAACCAGGAGGGTTCCACTTCATGTGAGTGAGATCTATTCATCTATCCTTTTCACTAAGTGATATATGGGTCGCACTATGATGTCTTTTTCTCTCTTCATTTGAGGGATACTCTGAAGAGGATTACGAAAAGTTTTGAAATCCATCATACTCAAGAAGGACATTGTTATCGCTACACTACCTCTGTTTTGTATTCCTATGTTGATGGTTGAGTAACAAGGACCATTTAAGTGTTTCAGCGATTTTCCATATATATCCGATCAGCGCTACATTGTGATTGTTTTTATTGTATATTTTACTTGTTTTTGTGAGCTGCTGATCATGACCTCTCTAATATTCAGACAACAAGTGGGAAAGAGTTTAAACAACCACTTCTCAAATGGAGAGTATGTCAATATAGACATAGATAATAACAATAGTGTTGATAATATTATATCACTAAAACGTTGTTTAAATCAAGAAGTCAATACGAAATTAGAAATAGCGACCTTAGAAAAATATTTGAGTGAAAAGATTAGCCCAAGAGGCTTAAGGTATGATAAAATGCCTACGCACAACAAACAAAATGAGCCCTTTATGAATGGTTGGTTGGCGATGTTAGAGAGTTTTGCCATTACTACTATGGAATATATTATTAAATTTAGGGCAAGCCAGTTGCCAGAATTGGATGCAGAAATTGGCATTAGTAGAGAATGTCACTAGTCAGGTTAGTCCTGAGAATTTTGTCACCCTTACTCAAGATCTGGAGGAGTTGGTCCTTAAAAAGGAAAAAGAAGTGTTAAATATTAAAAAAAGAAAATTCCTCAGAGATCCGGAGGATTATAAAAAGGGAGCTATTCACAGCTATGGCGTTAAAGATGGGAGAATACGCAAACCCTCTTTTCGTCAGAATAAAATTGAGGAGGATGGCATTCAGGAAGAGGCTGCATTGAGGAAGGATCCTTCACGTGTGGCTTTTTCTTCTATTCCATTATCGAATCAAACTCCATGGCAACATGTGAGAAAGGTAAATCGATCACCATGGAGAAGAGATAAATTAAGAAATACATCCTGGAGACAGGATAATTATACATCTCCGAGATCTAGATATAACAGACATCCATCCGGACCATCATATCCGCGAAACAATTATCACCATAGAGGGAATAATCGAGTCCAAAGTAGAGATAATATGATTGGGAATATGAATAGAGAGGGTAATTTAACCCAGGTTGCCACAAAAAATAGATATAGTGCCCTACAGGGGGAGGAGGTTTTTTGGCAACCACCGAAAAACCCACCATTCAAGTTGAACATCAGAGACCAACCATTAGAGCCAGTCATTCAAATAGATCGGCAGTCCGTCAAAAGAAGAAATCAGGAAGAAGAAGTAGAAGGGGAGGAAAGAGAATATCTCAAAGAGAAAAGAGGACGTCAATAGATACTGTAGGCATCTTCAATCTTAGTGGAATTCCATTACAAGAGGGAGAGATTCGAGTTTTACAAAAAGGTTTAAAATTTGCTCCCAGTCAAAATTTAAACAAATTTAACCTATATGTGCATATACAAAAGTTTAAACGGAAATTATGTTTAAAAAAATATTTTAGTAGAACTCCTTTGGAAAGAACACCAGAGACTGGAAATTCACCTCCCTAAAAAATGCTTCCACTTTCTACCCTAGAAATATGCTTTCCGGTTCCATTAAAGCCTTTGAAAATATAGTATTGGCAGAAGTAGAAAAAAATTCCAACTAAATATGGTAAACAGAACCTCACTAAGAAAGAGAGAGAGGCCCTCATGTCCTTAAGTAAAAATGATAAAATGGTGATTAAGCCTGCAGACAAGGGGGGGGGGATAGTGATTTTGTCGATTGACAATTATCACGATGAAGCTATGAGGATTCTCTCTGATGTTGAAACTTCTAAAGTAATTAATCGGAACCCTACTCAAGAGATTCAGGACAATATTAACATCTTGGTGGAGAAGGGAATGATTTCTGGAGTTATTAATGAGAAAGAAAATCAATACATCACAGTTAAATTCCCTATTACTCCAGTATTTTACTGGTTACCCAAGTTACACAAAAATGCTGATAACCCTCCAGGCCGTCCAATCATAGCGGGTATTGAGTCTGCTACTAGCCATTTATCTAGGTATATTGACACTATTCTTCAGCCTTTAGTCAAGGCTGTACCATCCTATCAGTATTCTTCAGATACTGCAAAATGTGGTTTGGGAAGATGAGTTTATTATGGCTACTTGCGATGTTCAATCGCTATATAGCATAATACCCCATGCTAGAGGTGTTGATGCGGTTCGGAAATTTTTGACAAATGATCAGTCAATTTCTAGTGAACAGACTGATTTTGTTCTAGATGGTATCAAATTGATATTAAGTTCAATTTTTTTTCGGTTTGAAGATCAGTTCTTCCTCCAGGTAAAGGGTAATGCGATGGGGACCAGGTTTGCACCCAGTTACGCCAATCTATTCATGGCGGACTGGGAGAGCCAGTTCGTTCATGAAAGGCGTGACTGGGCGCAGAGCCTGGTCCTCTATAAAAGATATTTATTTATTTATTTTATTTATTTATAAAGGATTTTACCAGGAAGGATACATTGAGATTTCTCTCGTTTTCAAGTATGTCCTGGGTTCGAGAACATTGAGTGGTTACAGAAATACAAAATAGTAAAATGCAAGATATTAACACAAAACCAAATATACAGATTAACAGAAAAATAAATATGGAGGAAATGTAGTCATTATGTTACATGTTTACAGGTGCATTTTGTATTGAGGTATGCTAATAGGGAGCTTTAAGGGACTTTAGACTGGGGGAAGATTTGACGGCGTCTGGGAGGTTATTCCATATTTGCGGTGCTCTGTAGGAAAATGAGGATCGAGCCATTTTCTTTTTGTATTGCGGTATTGCAAGTAAGGTGCTGGTCCTGGATCTGAGGTTATAGGATGAGGGAACTGCTGGGGAAGCAGCATATTCAGGTAGGGTGGTAGCTTCCCAGAAAAGCTCTTAAACACCAGGTTGGAAAGGTGAAGGGTGCGTCTAGAGTCCAGCGATGGCCAGTTTAGTTCTTAACATGTCACAATGGTGGGTCATGTAGTTACATTGTAGCACAAAGCGACAGAATGAGTTATACAATGTAGTAAGTTTCTGGAGGTGTGTTTGCGGGGCGGCTGCATACACTACATCTCCGTATTCAATGGCTGGCATAAGCATTTGTTGTACAATCTGCTTTCTTACCGCGGGGCTCAGGCAGGATTTGTTTCTGTACAGGGCACCTAGTTTGGGGTAAAGTTTAGATGAGAGTTTTTCGATGTGGGGGCCAAAAGATAGATTTGGGTCTAACCACATACCTAGGTATTTGAGAGAGGTGACTGTGGTCAGTGTGCCGTTTGATTTTGTCCAAACACATAGATGGGGTGTTTGCAATTTGTGTAGTTTAGGTGCGGTTCCAAAGAGCATTGTAACCGTTTTGTCAGTATTTAGAAAAAGTTTGTTATTTGCTATCCACTTTTCTACCCCTGTGAATTCTTCTTGCAGCACGGCCTCCAGCTGCGGGAGATTTGGTTTGCTGGTATAGATTACCGTGGTCGTCGTACATGTGTACAGTTGAAGCTTTGCAGACATTGGGCAGATCGTTTATGAATATTGTGAATAGCAGGGGCCAAGTATCGAGCCTTGGGGTACACCGCACGTGACTGGGAGGGGAAGGGAAGTGCTGTCAGAAATGGACACAAATTGAGACCTGTCAGACACATATGATTGGAACCAGGTTAACGTACTATCACCAATACCAGAGTTTTTAAGTTTTTGTAATAGGATGCCATGGTCTACTGTGTCAAAAGCCTTGGCAAAGTCAAGGAAGATGGCTCCAGTTAGATTTCCTTGTTCCATGCCCGCTTGGATATCATTACAAACTTTTAAAAGGCAGTTGTAGTTGAATGGTTTGGACGAAAGCCTGATTGATCTGGGGTTAAATAGTTCTGATACTGATAATAATCACGTAATTGAGTGTAGACACATTTTTCCAGAATTTTTGACATTACAGGGAGCAGTGATATTGGGCGGTAGTTGGATACCAAAGTATTGTCTCCACTTTTATGGATAGGTACCACCCTTGCAGTCTTCCAGAGTATGGGTATGTATCCAGTTGCCAGTGATTCATTAATCAGGGTTGCGACAGGTTTAGCAATTGCTGGTGCACTGATTTTCAGCAGCATTGCTGGGATTTGATCAGGTCCAGACTGGTATTTCATTTTTTGGTTACGGAGAAGTTTAGTGATGGCACTGACAGGCACAGGCCTAAAACTGAATAGGTCTGGGTTACGGGGTTTTTGCACTGTTGGTGGGTCCTGACCTTCGTGCGGCCTTTCTGATTGCGTTTCATTTCCTAGCTTAGCAATGAGGGTGGTGGCGCATCCAACAAAATAATTATTAAAAGCATTTGCTACATCTAGGGGGTGTTGTACAGTTTGGTTGTTTACTTTTAAAGCAGCTGGTTGGGAGTGGCTGGGGGGTGCTTGTATGTTACTTATGATTTTCCAAAATTTCTGGGGTTTGATATGTTATTGTTTAAATTTTCATTGAAGTATTGGGCTTTAGCCATTTTTGTTCTTTTGTGCATTCATTCCGGCATTTTCGGTATTCACAGTGATCGTTCATGGATCCAGTACTCTTGAACTTTGACCACAGGGAGTCTCTAAACTGGTACATATGCGTGAGGTCAGCTGTAACCTAGGGGAGATGGGCCCCTTTTACTCGCACTTTACGCAGCGGGGCATGGGAATTCCAGACTTGCAGGAGCTCAGACTGAAAGTATTCAACTGCACAGTCTAGGTCTGGGATTAGGTTTAGCCTGTACCAGGGGAGCTGTATGAGATCACTTAGGAAGGATTCAAGAATAAATTTCTTGAAAGACCTGGTGGTTATTACCTTTGGGGGAGATTTCAAGGCCTTTATTTTGCGCACGCAATACACTAGACAATGGTCACTAAAGCTATAGAATACAGGAGGCAGGCTTCTTGCTATCAGGAGATGAGGAGAGAATCCAGTCCAGCAAGGTATGGTTAGGGCTTTTCATATTAATGCGAGTAGGGGAGGAGATTAATTGAGTTAGCTGCAAAGTTTTAAACAGTGTGCAGTGTTTATTGTTTTTAGGATTTAGCCAATCTGTATTAAAATCGCCGAGGACCAGCAGTTCACTTTTTTGGTTTTGGGCAAGTAGGTTATTAAGGATTTGAGTTATGTCAGAGAGGGAGTGCACTGGAGAGTTCGGTGGACGATACAACCCAGCAACAATGATTGATTTACTGAATGGGATCTCAATTATACCAGAGAGGAAATCAAAGGTGACAGAGCTAGAAGTCTGTAAGGGGGTGAACTTTATGGACTCCTCAACATAAATAACAATTCCCCCTCCTCTCTTGCTCTGTCTTTTCTATAACATGAATACCCCTGTATTGATATGGCAGAGTCTGGTACTTTTGGGGTTAACCACGACTCTGTGAGCACAAGGACTTTGGTTTGTAATAGCAGCACAAAGCCTGAAGCTCATCCAATTTAGGGAGTAAACTTCGGATGTTACAGTGCACGAATGAGAGGCCTTTTTTAGTGGGGAGACTAAAGGTTGTGTCACCTATAGGACCAGGGTTAGATTCCACATCGTTTGCCAGGGAAAGTAGCAGAATGAATAGAAATTTGGACAGAGTTTTCTTTTGGTGATACTGTAATTGCACAGTATTAAATCTCTGTGTGGGGGTAGGAGGGCTGGACTTTAGTACTCTCCACCAGCACTCAGCTGACAGGTTAGAAGAACCAAGTAGGCTGGGGTGTATAGGGACTTGATTTCCATCCTGGGGCAATTCGAAAGGTGTATAGAGGGCGAGGGTAGCTTTGGAGAGAAGTGAGGAGAGAGAAAAGAGAAGCAGTAGTGGTATATACATTATAGAGAAAGGTGGGGGTGAGAGTAGTTGGGTGGGCGAGAGTAGAGAAAGCAGGGATTTAATGAGGGAATGTATTGCAGCTGTGTAAGCGTGTGATAGGAGGGTATAAATCAAATGAAAACTGTGGGGTGGGTGGGTGAGGGGAGGGTAGGGTGGGAACAAAGTCCAGGAGAAACCAGAGTGAGTTGCTGCCTGGGTCTGATGGGTGGGGAAGCGACGTAAGAATGCTTGCTGAGAGAGAAATAAATAAAAAATAAAAATAAAAAAACCCAAAAAAGACACATAAGATCAGAAGGGGTTTGGGGTGCAATAAAATTCGTAAACTCAGTGGTTCAGAACGGGGGGGGGGGAAATAGATAAGAACAAATGGTTCTAAGGTTAATTGAGCAGTGTCAAATGTGCCTAGCTACACATGCTGAATACATTGTATATATGTATGCATATTTTTCTCAGAGTAGCAATTAGGTCTACCAGCACAGGACTGAATACATATGGAGAAACACACACACACACACTTAATACATGTATCCTATAAGTATATACAAAACTATAATATATTACACACACACACACACACTTAATACATATATCCTATAAATATATACGAAATTATATATATATAATATATATATAATATAAACACACACACACGCTGACAAGTTACAGTGCAGTCATATTAAGCATAGGAGGCTAAGTATGGGTGATAGAAATTAGTCTGAGAAATCACCTTGCTGGAAAAATTACTAAGTGGAACGATGGAGGCCTGTGTTCTTCAAGTCCAGAAGAAACCAGAGTGAGTTGCTGCCTGGGTCTGATGGGTGGGGAAGCGACGTAAGAAAGCTTGCTTGCTGGGAAAAATTACTAAGTGGAACGATGGAGGCCTGTGTTCTTCAAGTCCAGGAGAAACCAGAGTGAGTTGCTGCCTGGGTCTGATGGGTGGGGAAGCGACGTAAGAATGCTTGCTTGCTGGGAAAAATTACTAAGTGGAACGATGGAGGCCTGTGTTCTTCAAGTCCAGGAGAAACCAGAGTGAGTTGCTGCCTGGGTCTGATGGGTCGATGATATCTTAATCATATGGAAGGGAAGTGAGGAATCTCTCCAATCCTTTTTTCTTGGATTTAACTGTAATGATTGGGGTATTGTTTTGGATTGTGTTACAAGTAAATCATCTGTCAATTTTTTAGATTTGAACATATACATCGAGAATCATAATATCAAGACAAAAACTTACATTAAGCAAGTCGATGTGAATAGTTATATCGAACAGACAAGTTGTCACGCCCAACATTGGCTTAAAGGTGTCCCTAAGGGGCAGTTTAAGAGAATAAAGCGTAACTGTACAGAAGATGCCCAATACACCCAACAGGCCAATAAATTAAAGTTGGATTTCGTGGCCAAGGGATATAGGGAGGAAACCTTGGATTCCACTATAGAGGAGATTAAGGCATTAGATAGGAAGGTGACTTTACAGTATAAACCTATTGAATTGGGGAAGAATAATGACATTATGTTCATTCGGATTATAATATACATACGAAAGAAATTCATATCATTAGAAAAAACTGGCCTTTGCTGAAACATGATCCAATATTGAAAGATCTCATCGGTGATACACCCAAATTGGTAAATAGTGGAGCCACAAATTTAAAAAAAGTTTTGGTAAAAAGTCATAAAAATCCACAGACCAATGGCAATCTATTCAATTTGAAAGAAGGTTTCTACCGCTGTGGGTCATGTCCTACATGTACTAACTTGAAATTAAGCAAGGCATTTATCCCCGATTTTATATATATGTGCAACACATATAAGATTAGGGGGGTTATCACCTGTAGGACTAAAAATGTTATTTATAAACTCACATGTCCCTGTGGCCTACATTATGTGGGCCACACAAAAAGGTCGTTAACCATCAGAATTAGGGAGCATATTTATAACATTTCGAGGGGTTTAACCACTCATTCAGTCTCAGCTCACTTTAAAAACGTGCATGGCCAATCTCCAGAAGGCATGTGTTTTATGGCCATACAAAAAGTAACCCCTCATTGGAGAGGAGGGGACTTCAATAAAAAAATCCATTGTTTGGAGATGAGGTGGATTTACACCTTAAACACACTCATTCCTTCTGGCTTAAATAGTGATTTTGAGTTGTGCCATTTTTTATAATTTTATAGATCTATGGGCATGATTGGTCTGGTATTATCTGTGTGGGGGATGAGTTATCCTCCTCCCCTGTTTGGACAGTATATATGTGCGTCTTACAGGGGGTGGAATTTAACTATCCCCTACACTACGCTCTGTTGGCACTGCAGTGTTGGGTATGTACATGTGGGTATTTTGTCCTGTGGGTGATCCCCACTTGGTGACCGATTGCCCATTTTCTAGGATGTTGTCCTCCCCCCCCCCCCGTTGAATCCACTGCGCATGTGCGCACTTTCGATTTGTTACGGGGAGGAGGTGTGGGGAGAGGGCTATTTCATGTTTCTATACCCGTGCCATTTTTGGTTGGGGGTATACGCTTGTGGGTGCCTCATTTTGGGGCTCGTGTGCGGCCCCCAACGAGGTGATATTGTTTTTTTTTTTGGTTTTTTTGGGGGATTTTTTTCGGATTTCCGGATCCCTTCTGAGCCGTGGGTTCATTGCGCATGCGCGCGCTTTCGATTCACGGTGGAAGGGAAGCACGATGGGAAAAAAAGGGGAATTTTTCGTTTCGTTTGTCAAAAGATTTTCGTTTCGTTTTCTAATAAAATACGTTCGTTCTGTTTAAACATTCTAATACATTGTCTTATGTGAACAACACTCTCAGTGGAGATATTTGTTTTTTTAGGATTTCCGGATCCCTTCTGAGCCATGAGTTCATCGCGCATGCGCGCGTTTTTCGATTTAAAAACGGAATTGTTTCGTTTCGTTTTTTCAAGAGACTTTCGTTTCGTTTTGTCTTCTAATAAAATACGTTCGTTCTGTATAAATATTTTAATATATTGTCTATTGAGAAACATACTCGTATTGATTATGTGAGCAACACTCTCAGTGGAGATATTTGTGTTTATGTGTGTCACTTCCTCTCTTCAAATACTGAATTTGGATTGGGTAGAAGAAAAAGAAAGTCTCTTTCCTATTGGATATGCTAATTTTCCCACCAAAAAGTGGAGGGGGATTGGCTAAGGGTAAATGAATATGGCTATTTAAACCAGTGTATAATTCATGTCAAACAGCAGCCAGCTGAGGAAGCCTTTTGATACATTATCTATCTTGGCGAAACGCGTCATGGCTTATTGTTTTTGTTTTTATTTGTTATTAAATTTTTTATTCATTTAAAAACATTTTTAATGTTTTCATTTACCCTATACTCTTTGGAGTTTTTTATGGGCCCCTTCGAGTGTACTCTTTGGATTCAGTAACCTCCGGATAATCGGGATATCTATCCTCGCCAGGAGAAACGATCCTTTCTAAGAGGGGCACTTGGGTGGCCAGTGAACGACCCTAAAAACGATTGACCCAGAACCAGGAGGGTTCCACTTCATGTGAGTGAGATCTATTCATCTATCCTTTTCACTAAGTGATATATGGGTCGCACTATGATGTCTTTTTCTCTCTTCATTTGAGGGATACTCTGAAGAGGATTACGAAAAGTTTTGAAATCCATCATACTCAAGAAGGACATTGTTATCGCTACACTACCTCTGTTTTGTATTCCTATGTTGATGGTTGAGTAACAAGGACCATTTAAGTGTTTCAGCGATTTTCAATATATATCCGATCAGCGCTACATTGTGATTGTTTTTACAGTCATCATATATGCTGGTGTCTGCTGCCGGGCGCCGTGCTGCTGCTGGTGCCTTACCGCTCTCTCCTGTTCTCAGCTCCTCCGGTATCGGAATCTGGAGCTGACATTCTGCGTGGCCGCTTAAGCCTGCAGCGTGCCTCCCACATTCACACACGAGGCTGGGAATGGATGGAACCTCCCCCTCCAGCAAGACCTAGGAGACTGATTGGACGGAGTCATCACATGATGCATCCTAGCATAGAGCTGCACGCAGAAGAGTCCTCTGAAGGGTGAGATTGCTGCTGTGTTGGGGGACCAGGAGGTAGACTGAGGGCCTTCAACCCTGTCCCTTGCCACTGTGGAGGACAATCAGGAGTCAGTCTGATCTGCCACCCGCCATCTCCTGGTTGAGGTGGGCACTGTCACTGATAATATATAAGGTGGGCATTATGTTGTGATACTGGCACATTGTTGTTTTCCTAAGGTCGGCAGCACTGAGCATGAGAACAGTCTGTGATACTACTGCTGTCTGCTGACACTGTTAAATATATATATAAGGTGGGCACTGACTGATACTGGCAGCACTGGCACTGTTTATATACGGAGGGCACTGACTGATACTGGCACTCTTAATATCTAAGGGTGTAAAAAGGCTGTGGAGCTCACTCAGCTCTGTGATACGCCCATGCACAGCACATTACTGTGATTTTTATGGCTGTGGAGCACTTTATGGCTGTGCTGTGCGGGTGCTTTTTAGGGAATCCTCCATATATTCAGGGTGTGCGGGTGTCTTTTTAGGGGCTCCTCCATATATTCAGGGTGTGCAGTTGTCTTTTTAGAGGTTCCTCCATATATTCAGGGTGTGCGGGTGTCTTTTTAGAGGTTACTCCATATATTCAGGGTGTGCGGGTGTCTTTTAGGTGTTCCTCCATATATTCAGGGTGTGTGGGTGTCTTCTTAGGGGTTCCTCCATATATTCAGGGTGTGCAGGTGTCTTTTTAGGGGCTCCTCCATATATTCAGGGTGTGCGGGTGTCTTTTTAGGGGTTCCTCCATATATTCAGGGTGTGCGGGTGTCTTTTTAGGGTCGCCTCCATATATTCAGGGAGTGCGGGTGTCTTTTAGGGGTTCCTCCATATATTCAGGGTGTGCGGGTGTCTTTTTAGGGGCTCCTCCATGTATTCAGGGTGTGCGGGTGTCTTTTTAGGGGCTCCTCCATATATTCAGGGTGTGTGGGTGTCTTTTTAGGGGCTCCTCCATATATTCAGGGTGTGCGGGTGTGTTTTTAGGGGCTCCTCCATATATTCAGGGTGTGTGGGTGTCTTTTTAGGGGCTTCTCCATATATTCAGGGTGTGCGGGTGTCTTCTTAGGGGTTCCTCCATATATTCAGGGTGTGCGGGTGTCTTTTTATGGGCTCCTCCATATATTCAGGGTGTGTGGGTGTCTTTTTAGGGGCTCATCTATATATGCATTATATTTATGTTTTAAAATAAAAATACATATTTACTTATTTATTTATTTATTGGGGGCAATTGGGGGGGGGGAAAGCCGGTATTGGAGAGTTGGGTGAGGCCACTGAAAGGGTGTGGTCACTAGGGGCACTGTAAGCTTTCTCGCACAGGGCGCCTAAAGGCCTAAGGCCGGCCCTGACTGTAGATGAGGGTCTTTAGAGCAGGAGCTATTACACAGGAATCAGATAAAGGGACCGACTTCTGGCTTCTCTGCAGGAAAGTAAGACACTGAGAAACAATGCAGAGGCATTGCATTGTGGGTGCTCAACCCTTAAGTACGTGTGTAGTGCATAGAGCAAGGGATTAGGAGCACCTGTGGATGTTTCAATGCTTGGAGGAGAAGCCAGTACTGAGCAAATAAAATACTGACACAGAATATCACGGTGGGGCCATATTGGACCTTTCTATGGCGGCGACAACGTAAACACTGACAGTCTGAAAAGCACTTGCCAAATGTGCAACATACAGGAAAAAATTCCTCCTTGACCCCAGAATGGAGTCAGATTTTTCCTTAGATCAAGCAGCCATTATCACCTATTAAATCTTATAACCCTTAATATTCTGTTTTTGCAGGAAGTCATCCAGTCGCTTTTTAAAAGTCTGTACCGACTCTGACCCAACCACCTCAACAGGCAGAGAATTCCACAGCTTTATTGTTCTCACTGTAAAATAACCCTTCCTATGCCTTAGGCTGAATTTCCTTTTGTCCAGTCTAAATTTATTTATTTTATTTATAAAGGATTTTACCAGGAAGGATACATTGAGATTTCTCTCGTTTTCAAGCATGTCCTGGGTTCAAGAACATTGAAGTGTTACAGTTACAGAAATACAAAGTAATACAATGCAAGATATAAAAAAAAAAAAACAACACAAATATACAGATTAACAGAAAAAATATGTAGGAAATATAGTCACTAGGTTACATGTTTACAGGTGCATTCTGTATTGAGGTATGTTAGTAAGGAGCTTTTGAGTGACTTAAGACTGGGGGAAGATTTGATGATGTCTGGGAGGTTATTCCATAATTGTGGTGCTCTGTAGGAAAATGAGGACCGAGCCACTGTCTTTTTGTATTGTGGTATAGCAAGTAAGGTGCTGGTCCTGGATCGGAGGTTATAGGATGAGGGAGCTGCTGGGGGAAGCAGTCTATTCAGGTAGGGTGGCAGCTTCCCAGAGATGCTCTTAAACACCAGGCTGGAAAGGTGAAGGGTGCGTCTGGATTCCAGCGACGGCCAGTTTAGCTCTTTTAACATGTCACAATGGTGGGTCATGTAGTTACATTGTAGCGCAAAGCGGCAGAATGAGTTATACAATGTAGTAAGTTTATGAAGGTGTGTTTGCGGGCGGCTGCATACACTACATCTCCGTAATCAATAGCCGGCATAAGCATTTGCTGTACAATCTGCTTTCTTACCGCGGGACTCAGGCAGGATTTGTTTCTGTACAGGGCACCTAGTTTGGGGTAAAGTTTAGATGAGAGTTTTTCGATGTGGGGGCCAAAGGATAGATTAGGGTCCAACCACATACCTAGATATTTGAGAGATGTGACTGTGGTCAGCGTGCCATTTGATTTTGTCCCAACACATAGATGGGGATTTTGCAATTTGTGTAGTTTAGGTTTTGTTCCAAAGAGCATTGTAACAGTTTTGTCAGTATTTAAAAAAAGTTTGTTGTTTTTGATCCACTTTTCTACCTCTGTGAATTGTTCTTGCAGCACGGCCTCCAGCTGCGGGAGATCTCGTGTCCTGTGTATAGTCCTGTTAATGAATAGGTTTCCAGACAATGGTTTATAAAGGCCCCGTATATATTTATATAAAGTTATCAGATCCCCTCTAAGGCCATGTATATATTTATATAAAGTTATCAGATCCCCTCTAAGACCATGTATATATTTATATAAAGTTATCAGATCCCCTCTAAGGCCCGTATATATTTATATAAAGTTATCAGATCGCCTCTAAGGCGCCGCTTCTCTAAACTGAACAGGTTTAAGCTTGTTAGTCTTTCCTCATAACTTAAACCTTCCATTCCCCTTATTAATTTAGTGGCCGTCTCTGCACTTTTTCTAGCGCCATAATATCCTTTCTTAAAACCGGGGCCAAAAATCACACGGCTTGTTCAAGGTGCGGGTTTACCTTTGATTTCTAAACAGACAAAATTTATGTTTTCATCCTGAGAATTAATTCTCCTTTTAGCCTCTTTTTGGCTATTGAGCCGAATTAAATCGAGGCTTTATTGTCATGGTAATCAGTAAATACTCCATCAAACTGTGTGATCGTGCTGCTGCCCTCTTGCTTTTTGATCAAACCACTCATCCCCTCCAGACTCTTAATCTTCCCCTCTGAGCTTGTTAATATGTAAACATCCTGAATATGCGTACGCGGCTGTAGTATTAAATGTTAAATTATGTATTTACCGAGCATCATCAAATGAAACTACAGGCAATCACAAAAATACAAGACATAAATAATAAAATAAAGTAAAAAAAAAACAACTTTAAATAAATGATACGCGCTGACTGCATTCACCGATTTTGTTTATTTATTTTTTTCTCATATCTCGTTAAGCTAGAACTAGATTATGAGTTTCCTTTTAACATACCATTTGCATATTGACACATTTAAAACAGTTTCATTACACTTCACTCCTTGGTTCCTCTGCAGTATTAATTTTCTGGGTCTGTTAATGCAATGCATGCACAGATTTGTGATAATTAAACAAGAGAGAATCACAAATGCACATATAATTATGCAAATAACGATATCACTTGAAAGACTTCGCTGTGGAATCATTCCTAATAGAAGCATGTTGATAGATTCCTTTTGTCCCGGGATTCTTTTGATACCGTAGTAATGAGGAAAGAAAAAAAAAACAGATACATTTAATTAATAAGTATGTTTTTTATTTTGTGTTTATTTTAGCGCTCGTGGCAGAATTCCAAATGTAATACACAAATCCCCAAGTTAGTATATTCTGTGTACACCCCCTCTATTATGATAAAGAGATGTTTTTCAAAGCCTGTAATTGAATTTCACACATAACTGCATACTCACTGAACCCTACCCCACGCACAGGTGCACCACTGCATGAGAATTCAGATTTTTCTCTCTTCGTCTTAGGAATTTTGCACCTTTATTCGTCGGTAGGAAATTCTGCCGCTCGTTTGCATAGACTGCCTGATGAACCGGCAGCAAAATAGTTTTGGGAACTCATTAAAAAGTTAATTGTCGCCAACCCAATATTACGTTAACCTCTTTTTCCAAGGTGCAGCCACAGAATCTATTTTTGCAGGCTGACTGTAGAGCAGTTTATATATATATTTTTTTCATTTGCTTTCTTTTTAGCTTGGCTTCTCATATTTATAGACCAATGAACTGTAAAATGAGTGATTTCAGGAGCAGTTCGTTTATTTAACTGTTTATCCCAGATGATTCTGACTTAATGCTATTCTTGAAACTTCACAAACCTTTATTTCATTTGTGTGAAAACCAGCTTGTGATCGTAAAGAGAATTAAACTGCTAAATGATTAAGCCTTATTACTGTGTATTAAGTTGCACTGACTACATTATTTTTATGTTTTATTTACTGCACTTGAAATTCTAGAGGGGTTATTCAAAGAGCATCGAAATTTCAGTGCTCTTTCGATCGGCGCACTTTGGTGAGCTCAATTCGCCGACCCTGCGGGGAATTCAGCATTCACCACAGGGTCCCCGAAGTGCACCGAATGATAAATCAGCCGAACGCATCTGATAAACCACCAAACACCGCCGAAAAGACACCGACCGCATCCAATAAACCGCCGAACGCATCCGATAAAATGTCAGACGCAGCCGATGATCCAAACAGACTGCCGAATGCCACCGAAAAAAGCCGACCAGCTGCCGAACGCCACCAACAAAAGCCAACCAGCTGCCGAACAGTGATATAAAACTTTTAAAAGACGTTTAAAAAAAATAATCATGCATGAAAATGCATGGGAATAATATATATGGACCTATGAATAACAATAAAAAGGTCTGTTACAGAATAAAAAAAAAACAATTAAAAAAAATGGGAATCAAACATTTCGCCCAAAAAATCCCCAAAAAATGCCTAAAAAAAATTAAAAAATTTAATAAAGAGACCTTTTGCTGCAAATGAAAAGAATAAAATGATTGAACAAAAAAATAGATAAAAATGGGAATTTTTACATTGAAACCTATAGGATTTGCCTGTTTAAACCTGTCGAACAAAACCACCAAAAATCTGGGCATTTCTCCAACATTTCACTGCTGTTCATCATTCTCTGATTGGATTAAACAATACTTCTATATGGGGAATTTCACTCTCACTGAATTGCACCATATTTTGCTGGAAGTTCACCAATATTTGACGAATTGCCAGCTTTTTGACTAACCGAATTGACACAAAATTTCACTATACGGTGAAATTAACTGTTCGGTGCAATTCAGTGGCCAATTCGGCTCTTTTTGAATAACCCCTTGGGTAAGATGTTTGTGTATCCCATAATACTTCCACTGTTAACCCCTTTACTACCCTAATGATGTACACTCGATCCTCAAAGCACCTGCTGGTGCCCCAATATCAAGTATAATGAAACTGGTGTAATTTTTGAGCAATGAAAGAAATTTAATTTAACCCTTTCGCTGCTGAGGCTTTTCCCGCCTCTGTGCTGAGGTCATTTTTACCGGTTTTGCTCATCATGTTTAAACGTGTTTTTAAGGCTTATTTTAGTATATGACCCAGACATATTATATATCGTTCTTTCCGTCAGACTCGGTAGATTCATAATATGTCATTATTATATGTATACGACATGACCTGTCTGTATATTATAACAAAAAATGCAATAAAATATGAATTTTCAATAATTTACAGCGTGTAAAGTGTTTTTTTTCCACATTTTAACATGTGAGCAATTGCGGTTATATTTTGTATGGGGTGCGCTTGTTAAAAAAATTAGAGATGGGGTCTCGTTACATTTTTTTTTGGGGAAAATTACACGATTTTTAACAAACGCACCGCATACACAAATCGTTAGTGCAGCATCATTGTTCACATTATAATTGAAATGGGAACAATATTGCTGCATTAATAAACAAAAAAAAAGAAAAAAAAGTGTTAATTTTTTTTTTATTTATTTATTTATTTATTTATTTTTTATTTTTTTTACAAACTTTTTTCACTTTCGTGTTTGGTATCGTTGGAACGGCCATGCTCTGGCCGATCCAGCAATACCAAACGTTAACCCCTAGCTGCCACGGATCGGGAGATAGGGAGTTCATTGGAACTCCCAATCTCCACCGTTGGTGGCAGTTAGGGGTTAACTCTAGGATTGGCGTCATCGTGCTATGCACGATGACGCCAGTACTCAGGGGGAGTTCCCGGAGGCTTGGCCGACATCCAAGATGTCGGCCAGCTCCGGGAAAGGATCACGAACCGGCGCTTTTCAGCGCCGATTCGCGATCCAGCTCCCCAGGGGTTAATGCCAGGCACCATTTTGAAGGGCAGGCTGTGCCCTTCCAAATGGTGCCTGGGTTAACCCCCGCAACGCCGCCGATCGGGAGGGAGAGAGGTCCGAAGGACCTCCCCCTCCCTTTCAGGCGCCTCCTCCGCACATGCGGGGGGGCGCCTGAATTAGGTGTCATCGCACTGTCGCAATGACACCTAATTTCACCGGCGGCAGTTCCGGATGCTGGGCTGACATCGAGGATGTCAGCCCGCACCGGGGGGGCCAGCGATCGGCCGGAACTCGGCCGAACGCTGACCCCAAAGTGAGGACGCGCTCAGCGCGTCCTCAGCACAGCAGCAGCCATGCGGAGGACGCGCTGAGCGCGTCCTCCGCATAGAAGTGGTTAAGACCAAACAAAATAAATTTTTAAGTGGACTCCAGAATGTACCGCAAAAGTTGTCGTGTCTTGGGAATGACAGCCGAGGTGCTAAAACAGTTTGAACTGCTGGGACTCTGTGTCTAAAACACGGCTTCTCAGTGAATTCAGAAAAAAGCCCCACCTGCAGTAGTGTTTTTTGGCCAGCAGGCGGCGAAGTCTGTCTCTCAAATAGTGCTACTACAGTAAAACTACATAGAGAATCTTCCCCAATTATTTTTTTTTCTGTACAATTAAACGTTATATTCCAAGAAACCATTGGTTCCTGACAAAGGTTTTATGGAAAATCCCTTGGTAGTGACTATATTTTCTATTTAAACTCATATCATGTATGTTTCCATGAAAAATAAGGAACTTTCTGGGTGACAAAATGGTCTAATCACAAGGAACTGATACTGTGTGCAATTTCAGTGCTTTGTGCTTCGCCTCATTTTGTCACGCTTCAGCGTTTCAATTTCGCCAAAAATACAGTGAATTCACTATTTAGCAAATGGTCACCACATGTTGCCAAAATTGGAGTCGCCGACGCAGTTATCGGACATTGCCAAAACCCACCAAATTGCACTTATAAATGCTGAATTGGCATCAGCAAACTGAGAAAAAATAGGAAATCTCATTTTCTTATAAATAGCAGTTTAAATCAATGAGTGTGTCTAAGTAATAAAAAGGTCCTTTAAAAAATGATAAAAAGGTCTGCTAAAAAAACATAAAAAAGTCTTTTAAAAATTTTTTTTTTAAAAATGTTGCCTAAAAAATATGAAAAGGTCTTTTAAAAAAAAAAAAGGGGGTTTTGCAAAAAAATAAAAAGAATAAAACTGTCTCAAAAACGTAAAAAAAGATATTCCATTTATTAAAACTACGGATTCACCTGTTTAAACCCATACAATTGAAACACCAAAAATTAGGGCATTTTGCTGGAATTTGGGGGGCAATTCGGCTGTATCTGGTGAAATGACAGCTTTTTGAATAAATGAATTGCCCCAAAATTGCACCAAACAGTGGAAATCCCCATTTGGTGCAATTATGGATCAATTCGGAGGTTAGTGAGTAAACACTTAAGCTTTTGAACTTTAGCGTATATATCTTCCTTTTGTGTTTTTAAATATTTCATGTATTTTTTAAATTTTAATACAAAATATATATGTATAATATTTATTTAGGAAAAACACAGCACAATACTCCTTTGAGGTTGTTAATGAAATGTGCTGTTATTTTTCCTGAAAACAAAGTTTTCTGTCAATAAATACAATTGCAGAAGGATAATCATCTGCGATAGATGTACTTGTTTCGCAGTGTCGGAATAAAATGACTTTCAGCAGGAGTTATACGGTTGCTATGTTACAACACCGTGAGTCAGAATATGGGAACATTTCGGAATTTATATCTGCAAAAGTAACTAAATAAATAATTTAAACACATTGAATTAAATATCATATTTACTAATTAGATTTTACATGTTATCAATGCACTGTCATCATGCTATATGAACATCCATCTGTGCTCTTTGGCTCTTTTGGCCCTCGTTGTACTCTACGCAACTTCACAGTCATCATGAGTCAATGCTAACCTTTATTTATTTATAAAGTATTTTACCAGGAAGGATACATTGAGATTTCTCTTGTTTTCAAGTGTGTCCTGTTTGTTTTAGATAAGTTGCAAATAGAATGTGTAAAACACATTTGTACATTCTAAGATACCAAATAAAGCAATATACTGGTTTAACTGTTATGTATTGTTAAGTAACAATACTTTTTGTGATATGTTTTATTAACTAGGGAACTAAATTCTGTGGGAACATTGTGATAATCCAACTATCAAATATGGTAGGGGGCTGCATTTTTTTTTTAATTTGACAATTTTCATTGAGCATGTAGTGCAGACAAAATACAGCTTCAATATAGAGTCTATCAAAATACAACGTGAGACAGGAAGCCTCTTAAGGTGATATAAGTACATAGAAAAAGAAGCATTGCATACGCATTTTTCAGTATCATCTAAAATAAACTATATAAATAACATGACAAAAAGAGGTGGTAGGATAAGACAGAGGGATATGGTCATGAAATTTAAGGTGTGTTAGTTACCCTCAGCCGGGGGAGTAATGAGCGAGCCAAAGAGATTCCTGTAAAATGAGATAATTACTATAAGAATGGCCAAAAATTTACCAAATACATACCAAAAAGTGTTGAATAAGGGGAGTTGAAGACATGTATAACAGATATATCAAAGAAAATGAACTATAAACAATATGGTAAAAAAAAAATGGAAATGATAGAGAACATTACTATCATTACATGTCACTCACATTTTCTAGAGCCGTATATGGCCCTAGAAAATGTGAGTGACATGATATAGATACACCATTACTCCTTTCTTGTTGTATTGCATACTACACTATAATGTACTTGTTTCTATTTTTTTGAGTGTACCAATAGGTCAAGTTACACCTATAAACAAGTGAAACAATATGTATGTATAAACATTACATCATCCTCCTTCATACAATCACTTGGGGATTGGCGGTGTACTAGATTTCTATCAGGGTTATTCAGAGAGAGGTGAAAACAAGGAGAATTACTGGAGAAGTGAAAATTCTAGGTCAAAATAGCCAAACCAGAAAAATTCTCCCATTTTATCTCATTTTCCAAATGGGCTATTTGGTCTAGATTGTTCTCTTCTCCTGCCAATTCTCCTGGTTTTCAGCTCTCTCTGAATAACCCTGAATATTTCTTTATTGTTTGTTTTTTTTGGGGAGATCACCGTATGGTACATAGTGAGTAAGGAGCTGTTGTTGGGTTGAGGTCTATTACCTTGGGGGTGCTGCACTGCATTCTTCTTTGACTCTTAGAATTCAAATGGAACATCCTGATATGAGCACTATACTATAAAAAAAATGTTTTCGGTGATTTACATTTACTAGATGACATGGCCAAGGATCGGATGGGTAAACCTAAGCATATCAAAGACCACTGGTTTATTTGGAACACCTAGCAAGCAAACTTCTAATTTTCCTGGCTTCCCACATGTGATGACATGTATGATCTGTATTTACAGCCTCTGATACATTTGTAATGTTCTTGATGTGATCCCTACCCTACTTCCTTTTTTCTTTTCTCTAGCCCCTCCCATTTTGTTTATGTCTTATTTTTATATAACCAATAAAAATCATATTTAAAAAAAATGAAAACAAAAACATTGTGCAGACTGTCGATGGCAAAAGGAAAATAGAAAGGCATAGTAGCGTAGGAACCTTCATTGCAGTCTTGGGTGGTGTGAGACAAGTAGAGGTCCATTAGGGGTCAGCGACTTGTACCCGCGACTATTTCTGCTGAATACCATGCGGTATATTGTAAAGATGATTGAATAGGGGGACTGCATATATATTTAGCATTTGATCTAAATATATAAGTCGGTCAAGTCATAGGCACAAAGTTCTGATCTCACTGGAATTCCAATGATGAGTAATATAACCGATTACCTGTTGTATGCAAGTCAGCCCTGCCCTGTTGACATGTTGGGTAAAAGCAACGCACTGTGCGACTGTAGCTTGCTTATAGATCTGTGCACAAGCAGAGATCATATTTCTTGAAGAAGGGGCGGGCACGGGAAATGGATTGAACACCCTAAGACCTTCGATACAGAGGTAAGAATTATTTTTTTGCAATATCTTCTCAATCAGTGATGGGCCGAACACCTCCGTGTTTAGTTCGCATTCGAACTCAAACATCTGAAAAATTTTGACCGCGAACTCGAACACGATTCGAAGACAATGCAAGTCAATGGGGCTCGAAAGTTAAAAAATTAAGGTCCCCTCCAGAGGGCATATATGCAAGATATTGGCCATAAAAGGTGTATGGGGGTCCTGGTACTGCCTTGGGGACAGGAAACAATGAAAATAAATAAAAAAAAATTTAACCCTTTCACTGCTGAGTGCTGAGCCATTTCACCGCTGTGCGCTGAGCTAATTTTTACCGCTTTTGCTCATGTTTAAACGCGATTTGAAGCCATGGGAATTGTTTCACCAACAAGGTGTAGGAAATATTTGAACAGCAAGGTGTGGGAAATGTTTGAGCAACAAGGTGTGGGAAATGTTTATGAATCCCATAGGCTTCAATGTTAAAAATATTCCTGTTTTAATTCAATATCTAATAAGCCACTTATTATATTCTGCAGTAAAGAGTCTCTTTATTTTTACATTTTTTAGGATCTTTTAAGCATTTTCTTCTAATTTTTTTGAAAACTTTTTTTTTTCGCGAACGTCCCGAAAAGTTCGCAGTTTGCAAACTTTCAAACAGCCGATGTTCGAATCGAACATCGAACCGAATTGAACCAGCAGCCCATCCCTAATCTCAATGGAGATAACATTCAAAGTGTGAGGTTTATAAATGAGTGTATAAGGCACAGTGTTGTGAATAGTGTTTTAAATTGTTTTGTGAAAGGTAACTTTAAATTGCTAATCTAGAATTATTCCGAACGAGACATACAGTATTTCGATTTTTGTACCATATGACCTTTTACCATTAGGAGAAATGTCAGCAGTTCCTATCAGTAAAATAATCCCCATAACAGAGCCAACACTTTCTCACGTTGAGTAAAATTCAACTTTAAGATGTTGTATCTTGTGAACAAATATCCTCCTATGAATTCCTTGGCACACACACGCACGGTGTAATTGGAAACCCATCAAACGCTCCCCACAATCAATCTCAATCTAACGGTTCTATAATCCCCAGGAAGAACTCCAGTGTTATTTGTAAATAATGGCACCTCTTCCTCTTTTTGACAGTCTCATGTCATGAAGAAACATTATAGTTTAAAAATGCAAACTTATAGTCCAGTATCTATTACAATGTCCTAGATGTGGCGATTTGGAGGATGGCTCTAAAGTCGTCAGGTTTTTTAAAAAAAATGGTATGTCAAGTTTAAAAAAAAAAAAATCTAAAGTTTCCATTATTTTACCCATTGTAAAGTATGTTCTGCTTTTATGCTGCTATGGTATAATTTACAAACTCATGGGACTTTTACTAATCACAGGAACACTGTGCGACTAACGGAAGACCGTTAATTGTTTCTTAAATATACTTTGCTTAATATATACGGGGTTATTCAGAAAGAGCCGGTCTGGCCCCGAAATGTCACCCTACAGGGAATTTCCTCGTACGGTGACATTTCGGGGCAATGCGAGAGCAGAGAGTTCGCCAAATTTTGGCGAATTGCCAGCAAATACGGTGCCTGTTCGACGGCAGTGAAATCCCCCATAGAGAAGCAATGGTTACTCTATTCACAGAACACCGAACAGCAGTGAAAAGTTGCTGAAATGTCCCGCTGTTCGGTGCTTTCATTCGGCAGGTTTATTCAGGCGAACCCCATAGGCTTCAATGTTAAAAATATTCCTGTTTTAATTCAATATCTAATAAACCGTTTAATATTTTAATCTGCAGTAAAAAGTTTCTTTGTTTATTGATTTTTTTAAGGCTCTTTTAGGCATTTTTCAGGATTTTTTCTGCAATTTGTTTTCCCGTTTTTCTTTTAAAACCAGTTTTTCTTTTTTCTGTAACAGATAGACCTTTTTTATTATTATTGATAGGACCTTATACGTTAATTCCAGACATTTTCATGGAGTCGTTTTTTTGCTAACAGCATTTCAGTTTTGACACTTTCAAACTTTTTTTTTATTTTTACCCCGTTCGTCGGCTTGTCGGCTTTTTCTGGCGGCTGGTCTGCACTGTGTGCGGCGGCGCGTCGTCTTTTCCAACGTGTTTGTTGTTTCTTTTTTGCGGCGGTTCCTGCGGCTGTTTTGTGGGTTTGCAGCGACCATTTCCCTCCACTCCAGTGACCCTGCAGTGAATGCTGCAATCACCGCAGGGTGGGAGATTTGATTCTCCAAAGTGCCTCAACGAGAGAGCACCGAAATGTCGGTGACATTTCAGTGCTCTCTGAATAACCCCCATAGATGTGTGTGTTCTATTTTTTTCATTTTTCATCTAAAATATTTAATAGATCACCAAAGTAAAAAAGAAGCAGAATGTCTCATATCCAAAAAAAGGTCAATTTTCCTTAAATAAATGTGATAAAATTAGGTGGCAATCGGGCAAAACACACTTAAACTCATTTAGAATGTAAAGGAACACTTTAAAAGATTCTATTAGTCAACAGATAAATTGAATGCCATGTTTGCATTAACTCTTTGCTTGGCAAATAAATGTTCCTAGAGATTTTTACTTTGTAGGAAGTGATACATACAGTACATGTAAGATTATACCGGTCAATGATGAGTAAAGTGAATGAGAGGCTAGATTAAACATTACTTTTTATCAGAATAGCTTACAAACACAACCATATATCTATATTGAGGGAGTTAGTAATTATCATGTTATAGTAACTTTGTACAAAGGAATAAAGAAAAAATTCTAATTGAAAGTCGCCACATAACAATATTCAGAACACTATTCTTGGTTTCATTCACTAAATTCCAAGTTGTTACCAACAAATGCAACTCAGTTGTTGTCACGGAGATGCATGTGACAGTGCTGGCTCAGGAATCATTATTTAATACTACTGAATCAGCATACATTTCATTATGCAATTAGCTGAGCCGACGTTGACAAGCTGATGCCTGTAAAATATCACCATAATGCACAATATCTCTGCTTCATTTGTATGGTCTTCCGGTCTTTGTTTTTTTTGCTTGCCGTGCGTGGTACATAAGAACAGTCAGGGCGCTACATAAAGTGCAGTATTACAAAGTTGGTGCCAACTTAACCAGAGCTTCTGTAAACTTAAAAAACCCATAGGGCTAGATCTGAAGCGTAAGCGAGTATGGAACCTCATATTGGTCAGTTTGGTCTATCCATAAATAGAGCGATGGCAAAGCAGCTGTTGTCATGTCACTCAAATCTCACTCGTGCCTATTCCTGACCCCATTTCATATATGATATATAATATTTAATAATGTCACTCTATATTGGTAATATCTCATACTATACCTGCCTCTGCCGGTTAGAAGGCACCACTAACTCTGACCTAGGCTCGAAGAGTGTTAGAGGAACAACTTGGACCATAACCTAAAGACAGGAGAAAATAACTGTCAGGATCTGTGGCTGTATATGTCAAAGAACATTACCTGCGTGTGGGCAGGTACTTGTAAAGTGCTGCCATCGGGCTCAGTACCAGGAACCTGAAACAGTTAAACACAGCAACACACACCACACCCTCCTGCCTGCAATAAAGGTCCACTCCCCTATATCCAAGGTGATTTGCATTGCAAGTATACTCTGTTGGTGTTCAGACCTATTGTTGTGGTACTCCTGCTTTACCGTGTACCAGACCCTTCTTGCCAAGAGTCTACCGCCCTGTACCAGCCCCTTGACTAGATCTACCACTACCATTCTTCTGGATTAACCCCTTGTACTACGCCTTGGATCTCCAGGTATCTGGAGACGTAAAAACCCAAGGGCTGAATATAGATATTTGATACAGTCCTAACCTCAACATCTGAGGAAGGGATTTAGGGGTTATTATTTCAGAGGATCTAAGGTAAGTAGTCAATGTAATAGAGCAGCAGGAAATGCTGGCAGAATGCTTGGTTGTGTAGGGAGAGCTATTAGCAGTAGGAAAAGGGAAGTGCTCATGCCACTGTACAGAGCACTGGTGAGACCTCACTTGGAGTACTGTGTGCAGTACTGGAGACCGTATCTCCAGAAGGATATAGACGTCTTAGAGAGAGTTCAGAGAAGAATAGAATAAATAACCTGGATCGGCGCAAGTATTGCTCTCTGGGGTCCTGGAATCTCGCATATATATATTAAAAAAAAAGGAGACAATAATAGTGCAACACTGATATATACAAATTACTGTAGGTGTATATGATATATATCCCACTCACAAATATAGAGCGTACACTGGCTCTAAGTGGGTCCAGGCATGTGGGTAATTATCTTCAGTTTCTTAGGTGACCCCCACCTTACAGCAAATTTTCTGTCCAGAATTTTATGCAGTGGAAAAGAAAAAGGAAACTTTCCTTGTGTAGATCCGCAGGCAAAGGTCACAGTGTTGTGTATAGATGGAATCGTACTCACATTTTGAGGAGCTCACATAGCTCGTGGATGTATGCCCATAGGTTTTTTTTAGGTGGGAGAAAAACCCAGAGGAAAAACCGCCAATGATCCGGGAAACAGCACCAATAATCCAGAAAAACAGCAAAGCAGGAAACGGGATTGAAGATAGAAAATAAATTTATTAAAATATAGTTAAAATAACCACCAGAACGCGTTTCGCCACATCAGGTAGCGGCTTCATCAGCTGGAATGGTTGTAATGGGCCTTTGGCCCTTTTATAGTGTCCATAAGTAACTTTAATTGTCCCCATATGTCCTGTTTGCTGTTTTAATTGGTCCTTCCGTTTCCTCGACGTCTGATGTTGGGCGCCGCCATTTTGCGCATGCGCGGTTTACTTCCGCGTTCCACCGCGTTCCAAACGCCTGTTTTCTTACTTCCCGGTTCCACCGCGTTCCAAACACCGCTATTTTACTTCCGGTCGGCGTTCTTAACCAGAGGATGGAATGGATGCGAAATTTTCTTTCCTTTCACAATGTTCAGAGATTGGGGTTTTCAAAAACCCTTTCCTTTTCACCATATGCATCATAAAAACAAGAATTTACATACATTAAACCCAAAAGGGATCAACACTGTTAAAATAGATTGTGCACCCCGCAGGGTCTCCCTATGGACCAACAATATACTTATATCTCATGTGTGATATCAATAATAAAGAAAGAGATGGAGACTGTTATATATATTATAAATTTTGGAAGAACTATCTATAGCCTCTACTATTTGTAAAGGTAAAATTAACATGCTCAATAACTTCAATAGTGGCCATATAAATATTATCCCATTTAGTGAACTCCTTTATCAAAAAAGTGTCTAGTGCTTCAGTGCTTTATTTAAATTAGTTTCATTTTAAAAAAAATTTGCAATTTCTTCACCATTTAATATTGATTTAATAAAATATTGATTAGTGCAATATATTAATAATGTAAATCTCATTTATATGAAAATATTAGTAAAGTGCTATATTGCTGAATTGCGTGTTTAAATAAATGTGTTGTCATTTTGAAGTGCTTCTGTATATTCAATGTATTAATTCAAAATTATGTGTCTAGAATGTATAACAATATCATCCCATTAAAATAATTGATAAAAATGTTGATTAGTGTAATATATTAATAATAAATAATGTGAACCTCATTTATATGAGAATGCTATTTAAAGTGCCATATCATTGCTGACTATTGTTTAAGTGTTAAATGTATACTTGAATAGGTATATTACTATTTTTAAGTGCTCTTATACATTAAATATTATTCAATAATGCGAGAGAGAGAGGAGAAAAAAAAAAATACTTTTCTCTTTCTTTCTCCTTTCCATAACCCTCTCCTCTCGTTTTTATCTCACAATCTTTCTTTCCCCACATGTGATATTTTGATCTTTATTTATATATAGCCCCTTTCATCATGAAAGGTGAAAAAGGGTAAGTGTATATTTTAAATTCTATTCAGACCCCAAGAGGTGCACAACGAACTCATAAAAAATGGACCACCTCAAAATCGTTGTTTAACCCGTTTGGTGCCATAGTACCCATTTCATAGATGGTCTGCATCTCCTCTTGTCCCAGTTTATTAACCATATTGTCATCTATATTAATTCTATGTACTTTCTTAATGGCCATAAATCTCAAACCTACTGGGGAACCTCCATGTTGGAGCTTAAAATGTAATGAAACGGAGTGTTTTTCATAAAACTTTTTTATGTTTCTAACATGTTCCGAAATTCTTATATTTAAGGCCCTTTTTGTACGTCCAACGTATTGGAGGCCACAGGGACATTCTAAGAGATATATTACACTTTTTGAGCAACAATTAAGAACCTCTTTTATTTGTGTCTTTTGGTTGGTTTTTCTGTTCATATACTCTGTTCTACAATCTTTCCTATTACCAGTCGACCTACAGGCGAGACATTGTCCACAGACATAGAAGCCATTTTTTAGATTGAATTGATTCTGATTTATCTTTTTGTTTTTAGGTTTGCTATGTACCAAATTCATTTTTAGGTTCTTAACTCCTCTAAATACTATTTTTGGCTGTTCCCCCAATATGCTATTTAGATCCTTGTCTTTCTGAAGAACATGCCAATGTTTCTTGATTATTCTCTTCATGTTTTTGGCTTTACTGCTGTAGTCACATAGAAATAGGACTTCACCTTCTTTAGTGGTTTTTTTGGGTTTATATTGGAGTAGATTTATCCGATCCTCCTGTTTGAGTTGGTCAATAATTGTATCCAACTCTAGGGCATTATACCCCTTTTCTAGGAATTTTTCTTTCAATTGGTTGGCCTGTTGCTCGAAAATGTTGAGGTCTGAGCAATTCCTCCTCAAACGAATGAATTGCCCCTTAGGTACCCCTTTAAGCCACGATGGATTGTGGCAGCTTGTGGTGTTTATATAGGTATTAGTATCTACCTCTTTGAAAAAAGTTTTACATTTGACAGATCCTTCACTAATGTATATTTCTAAATCAAGAAAGGTTGTTTTCTCTCTGCTCCATTTATTTTCTAATGTAATACCCCAAACATGACTGTTGAGGCTATCTAAAAAGGTGATTAAGTCTTCCTCACTGCCTCTCCAAACAAAAAATACGTCATCGATATAACGTCTATAGAGGGGGATGTTGTGCGCCCAGCTATGCGAACCGTAGACAAACTGGGCTTCCCAGCCTGCCATATATAGGTTCGCATAGCTGGGCGCAAACTTAGTCCCCATTGCCGTACCATTTTTTTGCACGAAAAAATCATCCCCAAATTTAAAATAATTATTTTCTAAGATGAATTGTATACTCTCCATAATGAAACCCACCTGTATATCATCCAATTTCTTGGAGTCACTTATTCTTTCATTAACTATTTGCATGCCCATAGCATGGGGTATATTACTATACAGTGAATTTACGTCACTTACAACCATTATATAATCTTTCTCCCATTTCATTTCATCTAATATCTGTAATATGTTTATAGTGTCCTTTAGGTACGATGGCATCTCCTTAACAATTGGCTGGAGAAGGATATCTACATATTCAGACAAACAGCTTGTGATGGAATGGATTCCTGCCACTATAGGTCTCCCAGGTGGTTCAGTTATATTTTTATGGATCTTGGGCAAAATGCAAAAGTGTGGTGTCTTAATATCTTCAATCATTAAATACTGAAATTCACGTTCAGTAAGAATCCCCTTATCTTTACCACCTTGAAGGAGAACCTGGAGGTTTTCTCTAATAGTTATTATGGGGTTACTTTTAAGTTTAGTGTACGTTTTTTTATCCTCCAATATACGTAATGCCTCCTTATTGTATGCTTCTTTTGACCAGACAACAATCCCTCCTCCCTTGTCCACAGGTTTTATTACAATCGTCTCGTCATTATCGAGATTCTTTATCGCTTTTTTTTCTTCTACAGTGAGGTTATGATTTTTCTCTCTAACCACCATCCTGTCTATGTCAGTGGACACCAAATTTTCAAACATTTTAATTTCGTCAGAAATGGTATGTCGCGGATAAAACTTCGATTTTTTCTTTAAGTTCGTATGTGTAAATTTATCTGGATCAATTGGCATACTACTTTCTACTGGAGATCTCAAAAAATATTTTTTTAGACTTAATTTTCTTTTAAAACGTTGTAAGTCTATATACATACTGAATTTATCCATCTGTTTGGTGGGGGCAAACTTTAGACCTTTATTTAAGACTTTAATCTCTGTATTAGTTAAAACCTTCTGACTCAAATGAAAAATACCTTTCATTTTTACCTTCTCTCCCTTTTTTCTCTTAAGGATTCGTTTCCCTGCTCTCTTTCCCTTTCTGTTTTTTCCAAGATCTTTTCTTTCCCCCCTCTCTTCCTAATCTTATATCCAGGTCTCTGTGTTCCCCCTGATTTGCCCTCCTGTCCAGGGGGTCCCTCCAAAAAAACTCTTCCTCTGGATTTTCACTGAGGATTCGAAATCTGTTGGTCGTAGGGATACTGATTTTTTCAATCTCCTGATCAACTCTTCTCCTGGTATCTCTGGGTGGAGTAGGGTTGCGATCTCCATAGCTTCTTTTTGGAGAAGGATCTCTTTCTTTTCTCCTAAATGAAGGTGATCTATCAATTTTCTGTTCATCTCTTGTTCTTACTGCATAATCCCTTCTCTAATAAGGTCTATTATTTTCTTCCTCATTATAGATATTCCTTCTATCCCTGTACCTATCAGGTCTACTTCTTGGGGCCCATCCCCCATAATTTCTATCTCTTTCCTGATAGTTGTCCCTTCTAAGGGTCTGATATTCTGGTCTATAAAAATGTCGGTGTTCCTGTGGTCTGTAATCCATCCTATTATTTCTTGGATAGCTTCTATTTTCCCATCTTTCTGGTTGGGACCCTCTATTGTTGTAAAAAAACCTTTCTCTTCTTTCTTTATCCCAAGAGAAATCATTCACTCGTTTCTCTTCATAAGATCTATGTACATTGCCCCTTCTGTAATCCTCTACATCTCATATTTTCGTTTTTTGATTGTCAGTACTTCACTTTCAATTTTTTCTAATTTTCCTTCCAGTTCTCTACTTAATTTCGAGATGTCTTCTTTGGATTGATTCTTTTCAATCAATTCAGTCAATCTTTCGATCTCTTCATTGATCTTAGGTAGCTTTTCCTTCTTTTTTTGGATCACATACTCCATCATGGACACAGAGAAGGTTTCCAACAATCTATTCCAACCTAGCATAAAATCAGGGTCATCTTTCTCAGAGGTTGGGGTTTTTTGAAATCTTAAACCTCGCGGTGTTATTTTATCTCTTTGATATTTTTCTAGAGTGGCAATTTCCAATTTGATTTTTATCTCTTTTATTAAACTCCTTTCTAGATCTATTTCAGATCTTTGTGTACTGGATCTAGTGGGCCCATGTGTATCCACCCAAATATCGAATTCTCCTAATGCGGATTCTATATTGCTAGCAATATTTTTCCTAAAGTTGGTAAACGACATATTGAAGGCAGCTATTGCACCAGTAGGGGAATTTTCTATTCAATCAACGATATAAACAAGGAATGGTGCAGCGCCACACAACATGCATCCACCACCAGGGTGCCCAGATAGCCAATCACAGGATATAGTGGTTTCCCCTATACCATTACACACAATAATAGAATAAATAACCTGGATCGGCGCAAGTATTGCTCTCTGGGGTCCTGGAATCTCGCATATATATATATAAAAAAAGGAGACAATAATAGTGCAACACTGATATATACAAATTACTGTAGGTGTATATGATATATATCCCACTCACAAATATAGAGCCGTACACTGGCTCTAAGTGGGTCCAGGCATGTGGGTAATTATCTTCAGTTTCTTAGGTGACCCCCACCTTACAGCAAATTTTCTGTCCAGAATTTTATGCAGTGGAAGAGAAAAAGGAAAATTTCCTTGTGTAGATCCGCAGGCAAAGGTCACAGTGTTGTGTATAGATGGAATCGTACTCACATTTTGAGGAGCTCACATAGCTCGTGGATGTATGCCCATAGTTTTTTTTTAGGTGGGAGAAACCACTATATCCTGAGATTGGCTATCTGGGCACCCTGGTGGTGGATGCATGTTGTGTGGCGCTGCACCATTCCTTGTTTATAGAGTTCAGAGAAGGGCTACTAAAATGGTGTACGGCTTGAAGGAGAAAAGTTACCAGGAAAGGCTTAATGATCTTAACATGTACAGCTTGGAAAAAAGACGAGACAGAGGAGATATGATAGAAACATTTAAATATGTAAAAGGAATCCACAAGGTAGAGGAAGGGAGTATATTTAAAAGGAAACAAAGTAGCAAAACAAGAGGACATAGTGTTAGATTAGAGGGGCAAAGGTTTAAAAGTAACATCAGAAAGCATTATTTTACTGAGAGGGTGGTGGATACATGGAACAGTCTTCCAGTAGAAGTGGTAGAGGCCAAAACAGTAATTGAATTTAAGCAGACATGGGATAGGCATAAGGCTATCCTAAACAAAAGTTAAATCCAGGTAAAGTATCCATGTAATTGGGCAGACTAGATGGGCCGAAAGGTTCTTATCTGCCGACATTTTTCTATGTTTCTATGTATCTCCCTACCCAAAGGTACTACCTGTGCATCACTGCACACTGGGCTCAGACCCCCTGAACTTGGGTCCCACCAAGGCATACGCCAGGTGCCACCCTGACAATAACAAAAATAGGATCACGTCTCAAGAAAGAATATCTAAAGGCGCGGCTGTAAGGACATTTCCCCCATATTTCCATAATTTTATCTCCAGGGGTTGTGGGGCTGCGCTGAAACGGAAATCCTGAACAAATCTTAGGGGGGCCCCCCTCCTAAACTAGGGCGCACAGACAGTGCCCTGTTGCCCTAATAATCTCTCTGTCCCTGATAACTATTAGTGACAGACCTTGCGCAATAAAATATTTGCTTTTCTGGATTATACAAAATCTGTGGAAGATAATTTAGACGCCAGCCGGACATCAACATATTGAAACACGATTTGCAAGATATATAATAAATATATAAAGCGTGCGCCTGTTGATTCAGTTCTGAATATTCTAAATTTACTGAAAGCTGACCTAGAAATAACATTCAGTAACAAGCAAAATTTATTTTTAGTTTTCTGGCTCCAACATTTTACAAAGATTTTAAAAGACAGTGATTGAATATACTGTGAAATAAAGCTTGTAACCTTCAATATGCTCATCCATCACGGATGGACGAACCAGCCCTAAAAACAGCTATGTATTCCTCTGAGATGACGCTCGCTGGTAGGATCACACAATTCCATCAAAAACTGGCAACAATGATTCAGCACTGAAGTCAATAGGCATTGTCTGCACTGCTAGGTATATAAATCTCATGGAAGTCACCATCAGAAAACATTAGAAATATTAAAACAAGATGCTTGATATAGATTGTTTATAGATAAACCATTGCCTGCTGTAAAGGTAGCAGCACCCTCTTGTGGGTAATGTCGTTTTGTTTTTCATTTTATGGGGTTAAAGAATTAATGGAATCTTTTTGCTCAACGGAACAATACATGCATTCCGTTACAATATTATAAAACAATCACTTCTCGTTTTCTCGCTTACGACCCACATGCACACGTCATGAATGTGGATTAATAATAAATTGGTCAAACCTTTGGTGAAGAGTTGTCAAAGCCTGCAAAAAAAATGCAGATTTAGGCTAGGGTCAGACGAGCGTGACTTCTACGGACTGTACGTGCACACAGACGTACGTCAGTACAGAAGACGCAGTAGTGGCCACACAGTCCGTTTTTTTCACTGACATATATTTTGACGGATGGAGGAGGGAAAATAAATTAAAAAGCAAAACCATTTTGTCCGTGAAAAATGCTGGACGTATAAATGCAGTCCGTCTGACCACGTTCCATCACTCACACACAAAGCTATGCGGACGTTGCGGACACAGCGCACTTTGTGCGGCCATTCTAGGGGTTGTACGTTCTTGCCTGCCTTGCGTCCGTTTGCCGCGGCCGTTGTGCGTTCGCAGTTCAGTGCGGACGTACTTTGTGTAACAGGCTCCAATGGACTTTCTTTCATGCTATCACGGACGTACTTTTAGGCGCAATCACGGACGTGAACACTACGTTCGTCTGACCCCAGCCTTATTTGTTGGAGTCTGTAAGCGGCACATCAACTTTTCCCTTTCATTTCCCCAGTGATAAATATACAAGTTAAAGGAATACTACCACTAACATAAGCTGTAACTAGGTTACTTGCACAATACAAAAAACACATTATAAAATACATATTACTGTTTTTTTTCTTTAATTTTTTTATTTGTTGCAACATCTCTTTCTCCCTCTCTTTCTTTTCTTTGTCTGACGTATTTGCGTGTAAAAAGGAAAAATAAAATTAGGTTTTTAGCTTCTGTTTCCATTTTCCATGTTTTTGTGGATTTTCACATGATGCAACAGTTACCAAAATATGAGCAAAAGTTTCACATTACAGCTGTGTTTATCTTGCACAGTATTTAACAGTTAATGAGGAAGAGGAGGGAATGTTTAGATAAGGCTACAGGAAGTCTCTTGTGTGGTGTATGATACCTGAGATAAGAGATGTCAGCTACATTGCAAAACTTATTCTGCCGCTTTGTGCTAAAATGTAACTACCTGACCCACTAATGTGACATGTTAAAAGAGCTAAACTGGAATCCAGACGCACCCTTCCCCTTTTCAACCTGAGGTTTAAGAGATTTTCTGGGAAGCTACCACCCTACCTGAATAGGCTGCTTCCCCTAGCAGTTCCCTCAACCTAGAACCTCCGATCCAGGACCTGCACCTTACTTGCAATGCCACAATACAAAAAGACAGTGGCTCGATCCTCATTTTCCTACAGAGCACCACAATTATGGAATAACCTCCCAGACACCATCAAATCTTCCCCCAGTCTTAAGTCACTTAAGAGATCTCTATTACATACCTCAATACAGAATGCACCTGTAAACATGTAACATAGACTGTAACATGACTATATGTCCTACATATTTATTTTTTGTTAATCTGTATATTTGTGTTTTGTTTTTAATATCTTGCATTTATTACTTTGTATTTCTGTAACAACTGTAAAAATGCAATGGTCTTGAACCCAGAACATACTTGAAAACGAGAGAAATCTCAATGTATCCTTCCTGGTAAAATCCTTTATAAATAAATACATAGATTAGATAAAACAGGGATCTTAAAAGACTTCTAATCTACCCCCTGGTGGTGTAATTTGCATACATCCCACACAACACAATGCTGGAAGTCGGTTTTCTGAACTTCTGAACATTTCACTCCATTCTACGGCCATTGCCACAAATTGAGGAGTAAGTGATGTATAGATACTGGGGGGAAGGGTGGTATAAAATAGGGATGTGCAATTTGTTTCATACCGATTAGTTTTTCAGCCTAAACTTACCATTTTCGTGCTGAGGACATCCCGAATCCGAAATGTCGACCACAAGAAATTTTCAGATAGATTCGAAATTTTGACTCATTCGATTCGATATTTCGGATGATTAATTAATATGTTGATAAATTGGGTCGATTCAATGATTCGTGTCATTTTGGCGTTTGGATCATTTCAGTGATTCAGATCATTTCGGGTCATTCGGTTCAGTATAATTACTGCAGCATATGATTCCGCACACTGCCGGGCAGCACCTCTACAGTATAATTAATGCAGCATATGAATCCGCACACTGCCGGATGATCCAGTTGATCCATTTGATAGTTCATTTCAAATTCTGTAGAGTTGCTGCCCGGCAGTGTGAGGACTGATATGCTGCATTAATTATACTATAGAGGTGCTGCCCGGCAGTGTGCGGAATCATTTGCTGCATTATTATAGTGTAGAGATGCTGCCCGGCAGTGTGCGGATTCATATGCTGCATTAATTATACTGTAGAGGTGCTGCCCGGCAGTGTGAGGATTCATATGCTGCATTAATTATACTGTAGAGGTGCTGCCCGGCAGTGTGAGGATTCATATGCTGCAGTAATTATACTGTAGATGTTCTGCCCGGCAGTGTGAGGATTCATATGCTGCATTAATTATACTGTAGAGGTGCTGCCCGGCAGTGTGAGGATTCATATGCTGCATTATTATACTGTAGAGGTGCTGCCCGACAGTGTGCGGAATCATATGCTGCATTAATTATACTGTAGAGGTGCTGCCCGTCAGTCTGTAGATTCATATGCTGCATTATTATACTGTAGAGGTGCTGCCCGGCAGTGTGCGGATTCATTTGCTGTATTATTATACTGTAGAGGTGCTGCCTGGCAGTGTGAGGATTCATATGCTGCATTATTATACTGTAGAGGTGCTGCCCGGCAGTGTGAGGATTCATATGCTTTATTATTATACTGTAGAGGTGCTGCCCGGCAGTGTGAGGATTCATATGTTGCATTATTATACTGTAGAGGTGCTGCCTGGCAGTGTGCGGAATCATATGCTGCATTATTATACTGTAGAGGTGCTGCCCGGCAGTGTGCGGAATCATATGCTGCATTAATTATACTGTAGAGGTGCTGCCCGGCAGTGTGCGGAATCATATGCTGCATTATTATACTGTAGAGGTGCTGCCTGGCAGTGTGAGGATTCATATGCTGCATTATTATACTGTAGAGGTGCTGCCCGGCAGTGTGAGGATTCATATGCTGCATTATTATACTGTAGAGGTGCTGCCTGGCAGTGTGCGGAATCATATGCTGCATTATTATACTGTAGAGGTGCTGCCGGCAGTGTGAGGAATCATATGCTGCATTATTATACTGTAGAGGTGCTGCCTGGCAGTGTGCGGAATCATATGCTGCATTATTATACTGTAGAGGTGCTGCCTGGCAGTGTGAGGATTCATATGCTGCATTATTATACTGTAGAGGTGCTGCCTGGCAGTGTGAGGATTCATATGCTGCATTATTATACTGTAGAGGTGCTGCCTGGCAGTGTGAGGAATCATATGCTGCATTATATACTGTAGAGGTGCTGCCCGGCAGTGTGAGGAATCATATGCTGCATTATTATACTGTAGAGGTGCTGCCTGGCAGTGTGAGGAATCATATGCTGCATTATTATACTGTAGAGGTGCTGCCTGGCAGTGTGAGGATTCATATGCTGCTTTATTATACTGTAGAGGTGCTGCCCGGCAGTGTGAGGATTCATATGCTGCATTATTATACTGTAGAGGTGCTGCCTGGCAGTGTGCGGAATCATATGCTGCATTATTATACTGTAGAGGTGCTGCCTGGCAGTGTGCGGAATCATATGCTGCATTATTATACTGTAGAGGTGCTGCCCGGCAGTGTGAGGAATCATATGCTGCATTATTATACTGTAGAGGTGCTGCCTGGCAGTGTGAGGAATCATATGCTGCATTATTATACTGTAGAGGTGCTGCCTGGCAGTGTGAGGAATCATATGCTGCATTATTATACTGTAGAGGTGCTGCCCGGCAGTGTGAGGAATCATATGCTGCATTATTATACTGTAGAGGTGCTGCCTGGCAGTGTGAGGAATCATATGCTGCATTATTATACTGTAGAGGTGCTGCCTGGCAGTGTGAGGATTCATATGCTGCATTATTATACTGTAGAGGTGCTGCCCGGCAGTGTGAGGATTCATATGCTGCATTATTATACTGTAGAGGTGCTGCCTGGCAGTGTGCGGAATCATATGCTGCATTATTATACTGTAGAGGTGCTGCCCGGCAGTGAGAGGAATCATATGCTGCATTATTATACTGTAGAGGTGCTGCCCGGCAGTGTGCGGATTCATATGCTGCATTATTCTGTAGAGGTAAGGCTAGGGTCAGACGAACGCATTTTCGCATTGTCTGTGAAAAAGTGCGTTCGAACGAATGGACGTATTTTTTCACGGAGTACGCGATAGCGGTCATACGATGCGCATTTGCATCCGTGATTTTGTACGGATCATCAATAAAACACTTTGTGCATCTGGACTTTATGTTGGCCGGACATTAGCAGCGTCTGACATCTCCAATTCACGCACACACGCCGCTAGCGGACGCAGCGCACTCTGTACGTCAGTACTAGCGGTTTTACGTTCTCGACAAAATGCGTTCGTTTTCCACTTGCGTTGCGCAGCCGGACTTTTGTGCGACCGTACTTCGTATATTGGCCGTCATTGCCCGGCATTTGCTGCTACTACGGCCATGATTAAGTGCGCCTGCACGCGCGTTCGCACTGCGCTCGTCTGACCCTAGCCTAAATCGTTTTGTTAATTTTTTTTCCTTTCATACCATTTTAGGCTAGGGTCAGACTGAGGCAGTGCGAACGCGCGTTCTGGCGCACATAATCACGGCCGCACTAGCAGCAGATGCCGGGCAATGACAGCCAATATACGAAGTACGGTCGCACAAAAGTCCGGCCGCGCAACGCAAGTGGAAAATGAACGCATTTTTTCGAGAACGTTAAACCGCTGGTACTGACGTACAGAGTGCGCTGCGGCCGCATAGCAGCGTGTGTGCGTGATTAGGAGATGTCAGACGCTGCTAGTGTGCGGCCAACATAACGTTCAAACAGCCGGATTTCCCTAGACTTCTTTTCACCCCATCGTCATGAAATACGTCCAGAATTGCGCATCGTCTGACCACTTAAGCGTATTCCGTGAAAAAATGCGTGCGCACGCATCGACGTACATTTTGACGGTGGCCGCAGAAAATGCGCTCATCTGTCCCTAGCCTTAATATGATTAAAGTTGTGCAATGCATATTCATAAGAAAAAAAGGATCTGTCATAAAAAAAATGATAGAATCGGCAGAATTACCGTATCAACCGAAATATCGGAGCATCTGAAATATCATTCGTCTAAGTCAAAACGAACTAGACCCTTTGAAACGACGAGAACAGACGATCCGAAAGACCGAAAATTTCCGATATCACGAAATGAAAGTCGATAAGAAAAAACGTGCCAAAACTAAATGAGCCGAAACGAAAATTGCCCGAAACGATCCGAAACGAAAATTTTAAAAAACTGAACTAGCCGGATTGAAACGGAAAAGAAGAAAAAAAAAAAAAATCGGTGCAAATCCCTAGTATAAAACACTAAAGATTTTATTTATTTATAAAGGATTTTACCAGGAAGGATACATTGAGATTTCTCTCGTTTTCAAGTAGGTCCTGGGTTCAAGAACATTGAATTGCTACAGTTGTTACAGAAATACAAAGTAATACAATGCAAAATATTAAAAAGAAAATGCACAAATATACAGATTAACAGAAAATAAATATATTCACTATGTTACATGTTTACAGGTGCATTCTGTACTGAGGTATGTTAATAGGGAGTTTTTAAGTGACACAATGAACACACAATGGATGCACCCAGTGATATAGAATAAAATGTTTTCTGAAATAAACATACAAGAGAAAAACAAAGCACATGTAAGATATCAGCAACATAAAATAAACACAATAAGGACATTTCATTTTTTGGTGGCATTGGCCCTTTAACAGAAGTAGGCTACATACAAGTGTTATTCTTCATAATTAATCAAATCCTCTATAGGTGATAGTCCTATATTCCTCCTCCCATTTTAACTCTAGAGCACCCCTTTAATATTACGCCAGGTATGTACACCAGCTATGATGTGCATAGATGTCAATATAAAGTTCAATATTAAGCCATCAGTGGTTTCCCACCGTTTGAATTTACTATTTACATTATAAACCACTGACAAAGAGATGGCAGTGATAAGATTACAGCATAATAAGACTGAGCTCATGCGAACTTTGATTAAATTATGGAAAAATTAAGTGTTTTCAAATAACTCCATACACGTCAAGGAAAGAAATTGCCACTGAAACCCTACTGAGCTGAGAAAACCACACGGTTATAAATTGCATAATAACGTTATCATTCATTAGGATTCGCCGTGTTTTACGGAGTGTTTCCACATTAAGTAGGTATAGAATTTAGGTGTAGAATTAATTTAATGTAACTATTCAACAGTACAAAGAATAAGAGAACTTGAGAACACAATACGAGCGCTGTAAGAAAAGAAAGAGGAGTTTATTAATTTCTGTTTTAATGAAGCAACAAGCCAAACAACATCAAAATAATCTGAATTGTTGTTGGATAGTTTGATTAAATCTAGAAAGAATTCTTTATAGGAATCCCTATAGACAGGGGTCTGTGCAATAAGTCATAACGACCACAATTAATATATAAACTAAACAAATAGTGGTTCCAATAAAGGAAAAGGGGGGGGGTAACCCACATAGCATTAACTATACACCAACCTATAGCGCTAAACATAAACAACACCAATATTAAAAAAACGTTTATTGTGTATGAGATTGAAAATAAAATACATATAACACAAACATAATAAAATCATATAGTGAACTGTGTCGTTTATCAATTGCAATCACATGTACACGCAGGATTATAATGCATGTGACTGCAATTGATAAACCACACAGTTCACTAAATGATTTTATTATGTTTGTGCTATATGCATTTTATTTTTAATCTGATACACAATAAAGGTTTTATTTTTAGTATTAGGGGGGTTATTCAGAGAGCACCGAAATATCGCCGACATTTCGGTGCTCTCTCGTTCCCCGCACTACCCTGCACTTCGGGGAAACAAAGTTCCCCACCCTGCGGTGAATTCAGCATTCTGGTCCCTGGAGTGCTTTTTCCGGCGGGTGCTCTGCGCTGTGATCAGCGGCTCGGCGGCTTTTTCCGGTGTGGTTTTACCGGTGGTTCCAGTGGGTTTTCAATGGGTTTTTGGCGGGATTGCGGTGGATTTGTGGCACGTTTTCCCTGTACTCCGGGGGCCCTGCGGTGCTTGCTGAAACACACCGCAGGGTGGGGAACTTTGATTCCCCGAAGTGCAGGGAAGCGCAGGGAACGAGAGGGCACCGAAATGTCAGCCACATTTCGGTGCTCTCTTGATAACTCTGATAGGAACTAACAGGGTTATTCAGAGAAAGGTGAAAGCCAGGAGAATGACTGGAGAAGTGAAAATTCTAGGTCAAAATAGCCAAACCAGAAAAATTCTCCCATTTATCTCACTCCAAATCAGCTATTTGGTCTAGATTGTTCTCTTCTCCTGCCAATTCTCCTGATTTTCACCTTTCTCCGAATAACCCTGAACAGACAGCACATATGCAATAAAAATTATCAAGTCTTATTTTTATGTCCTGTAAAGCAATCACTGACACGTTTTCCTAAATAATGACCATTTCCTCCAATTCTTACTTTCGACAAAGCTTTTTTGTTGGGGTTAAAATCTATTTATTCTTTTCCTATTTGATTCACCTATGATTTCCATACTTTTTTTTTTTTACAAGCTCATGGGACCGGGGAGGGGGGGAATTAGAATGTCATAGAGAGCATATATTCATTTTATGTCATTGAGCAATACTGGAATTCCACAGTAGGCTTTCAGAATTGTTACCCTCTAATGCCTTTCTCACGGAGGTAATTAACTAAAGCTAGCAATTTTCATAAAACTAAATCATTGTGGCACATACAATTCCTGGAGGATACACTTGGAGTAATTGATGAATGTAAACAATTTAATACTCCGTGCTATTTTAAAAAAATAAACCCAACGCGGTTTGACCTCTCTGATTTCATGGCTAGCTCTAAATATTTATTGATCAATATTTTCTAGAACATGTTACACTTAGACAACATATTGATCTACTCCTCGTCTCTGAAGTAGCACGATGATTAGACTCTTACAGTATCGAGTTGCTTCAGCCACAACAAATTCTTAAGGAAACTGGATGTAACATGTTTAAGTTATAGGTAAGAAATGGACATACTGACTTTTATAAAGGGCTTCAAATCTTGAAACAAGAGGATCGATTTAATGCGGCCCAATGGAGGAAAACGTGAGATTTTTAGTCAGTTTTCGGCCATTTTTCAGTTTGGGAGCTTCAAACCGTTTTGAAACATGGCTTTTTCAATTCCCAAGGTAATTTCGGATCGAATACTGACAGGGTAATTCAAAGAGAATCGAAAAGTCATCGCATGTTCGGTGACTTTTTGTTCTCTTCAATTCGGTTAGTTTTGCCGATCCCATTTCGGCGACCCTGCGGTGTATTCAGCAAGCACCACAGGGTCCCTGAATTGCAGGGAAAGGCCGCCGCAAACCCGACGAAAACTAACCGCAAAACCTGGCGAATGCACGCCGAAAACCCGCAAAAACATCTGGATTAACCCGCCGAAAACACCGAGCAGGAGCCGATCACAAGCAGGGAAGCCGCCGGAAAAAACCCGACACCGCAGACGAAGGCAGTGAATAAATTAGAAAAACAGTTTGCTTGAATGTTTGAAAAGTGAAACGCTGTTTGCAAAGAAACTACTGAGCGAAAGTGTCTGCAATTTACATATGAGGTCCAATGAATGATAATAAAAAGGGCTGTTACAGAAAAAATAAGTAAAGTTAAAAAGAAAAACCCCAAAAAATCCAGAAAAATGCTTAAAATATCCTAAAAATCTATAAATAAAGAGACTCTTTACTGCAGAATTTTATAATGAACGGTTTATTAGATATTGAATTAAAACGGGAATATTTTTTTTTTTTTTATATTTAAATGTTTTATTATTTCAATCAAAAAATGGGATACAGAAGAAAACAGGGGGAAAAACAATAACATACACAAAAGGGGAAAATTCGGTACATTTTACCATAGCGACAAAAATTAGACCGTGATATTGAGTTGCAGAAAAGACAGGAGGTACAATTGCTCTACAGAATGGCAAGGATATGAAAGCATCACATCAGGTCAAATGACAACCAACCGAACCTGTCCCAGAAAAGAGATTTATAGGGGACAGTAAGGAAGAAGAAAAAGAAAGAAAGAAAAAAAAGAAAAGAAAAAAAAAAAAGGGAATATTTAAAAGGGGGGGGGAGAGGAACCAGTTAGGAGGGGCCAATAGGAGCCTCCGTTCTTAAAGGTGTAGGGCCGGGAGAGTAAGTGTTAGTAGAACAAGATGAGACTTACGTGTCTCTGGGTCTAGTGGTTTGATATATTAGGTGAGCTTGCCACAGCGACCAAGGGTCTTGTGCCGGAGAGGCGAGATTAAAGTGCGATCGAGCCAAGTCCTCAGAAAATGCCAAGTCAGAAATCATTTTAGTCAGGGAGGGTAGGGAAGGAATTATCGTTTTCTTCCAGAGTCTAGCGATAAGAAGGAAGCAGCAGGATATAATTATACAAAACAGTTTACGTTGTCTCGACATTCTCCTCACATCATCTGGGAGGAGTCCAAGAAGGTAATGCAGTGGAGAGAAAGGAACTTTGATACCCAGGACCTCCTCGACAAACAACGCCACTTGGGTCCAAAACGGTTGCAGTGTTGGGCAGGACCACCATACGTGTAACATCGACCCTCGTGCTGTTTGGCAGCGCCAGCATGTGTCGGGAACATTTTTGTTAAAGTGACATTCCCTAACAGGAACTAAATACCATCTATATAGCACCTTGCGGCGCGTTTCAAAAATCGAAATACACCTAGATGCACTCTTATCCAATAAAAACACATGTGTCCACTGTTCTAGTGTGAGGTGCGTATTTAACTCAGTTTCCCAAGCCTTTTGAAAAGTGCGCTTAGACCTTCCCATACCGGACATCAATTGAGAATAACAAAGGGACAGGAGTTTTATGGACTGAGTAGGGCGTGTTACGAAAGACTCAAATGGTGTGAGTAGAGGTTCGTTTGTTAAAACAAAAGATATCGTTCCCAATGTTTTCATGTATGATAATATTTGAAGATAAGACAAAAACGCTTGAGGGTATGCCATGTGTAGTCTGCATATGTGCGAAGGAGAGAACGGAGGAGTTCCTGAAGAATTGGAACACATATCTGACTCCATGTTGAGTCCATGCTTTAGGATTGAAAAAGGGGATTACATAGGTCAGTGCATTTACTGGGGTAGCAAGGATAAAGGGTGGAGAGAAGTGCAAGCATGAACATTTCGATCCCAAACCGTGAGGTACCATCTAGTGATCTGTAAAGCTGTTGGGAGAGCTGGCCTGGATTTAGAAGGAGTAAAAAGCAAACTGGAGAAAGAGTGGCCTGGTATTGCTATTGATTGAATATATGTCCATAACGGCTGGTGTAGCAGTAGGGATTCGCTCAGGGAAGCTATAATTGCTGCCTTGTGATATGTCAATATTTGTGGGAATTTAAGTCCTCCATCTACCAGTGAGGCTGATAAGACCTTAAACGGGGTGCGTGGTCGTTTACCGTTCCATATAAAAGAGGAAATGTCGCGTTGAACTGCACTAAGTAGGGGTTTTGGGACGAGAATAGGTAACATGCGAAATACGTATAACAGTTTAGGTAAAATCGTCATCTTAACAGCTGCCGCTCTGCCCAGCCAGGATAATCTCACTGACCTCCACCGCAACAGCAACGATCTAGTTTCAGCAAACACCTTCTTGTGATTTGCAGTAATTATGTCGTCAAACCTACTTGGAAGTGTTATACCTAGATATTTTATACCTTGGTCGTTCCACGCAAAGGAGTAGCGGGTTTTTATGGACCTCAGGTCCGTGGGGTGAAGTCCCCACGCTAGTGCTTGCGTTTTCGGAAGGTTAAGGGAGTGGTATGAGACTAGGCCATATTCTGTTAGTGCTGTGTGTAAAGAGGGCAGAGAGTCCAGGGGTTCAGTGATCGTTATAAGAATGTCGTCCGCGAAAAGATTTAATTTAAACGTCTGGGGGCCTATTTGGACCCCGCGGATGAGGTCGTTTTGTCTTATGGCCTGCGCCAGTGGTTCCAAAACTAAAGCGTAAAGCAGCGGGGAAAGGGGGCAGCCTTGGCGCGTGCCGTTAGTGATATTAAAAGTTTTAGAGAGAAAGCCACTATTTAACACCCTAGCGAAGGAGAGGCATATAATGCCATAATGGACTTAATGAGATCTTTAGTGAACCCAAATTTAGTTAGAACTCTATCCATGAATTTCCAGTGAACCCTATCAAACGCTTTTTCTGCGTCGAGCGAAAGCCATAAACAGGGGATTCCATGATTAGATTGGTATTCCATCAGGGCCAATAATTAAACGGGAATATTTTTAACATTGAAGCCTATGGGATTCGCCTGAATAAACCTGCCGAATTAAACCACCGAATGGCAGGGCATTTCGGGAACCTTTCACTGCTGGTTTGTGTTCTCTGAATAGCCGAAGCAGTGCTTTTTCATGAGGATTTCACTGCCCTCGAACAGGCACCGAACAGGCACCGTATGTGCAGGCAATTCGCCAGGATTTGGCGACTTGCCTGCTCTCTGGATAGCCGAATGGCCAAGAAAGGTAACCGAACGCTGATTTTCAGCGTAGGTTACCTTTCTCCAGCCATTCGGATCTCTTTGGATAACCCTGTAAGTCTCGTGGATCAGATATCGGCTCTTGCGGCTATGGTTTTCAATGTAAATACTGGCTTTAGTGATTCAATTAAAATTTATCGGAGGCCAATTACAGAAAAAATGTCAGGTGATAAAATATGTTGATAAATGGCTTTTCGGGTGCTTGTAGTATTGTATTGCATTTTTCCCACTCTTACTGTACGGAGATTGCAAGTTGCAGTTTTAAGAATGAAACCCTGAACGTATGCGTTGTACTCAGATGTCCTGAAGACGTGCAATTTACAGTAAATTCTGACTATGTGCGTTTTTACTGTAAATCCGGGTCTTATTTTAATTTGCGTAAATGTCGCTGTTACTGGGCATCCCGGATCTGTGTGATATAACTAAAAAAGTGGAAATATTACACTATGGACTTGAGGGTTTTACGTTACCAGTTAAATAAAGTAGGAACTAGCAGTAAGAAAACATTAAAGATTGAAATTCCGCATTATTACTGTAACCGTGAAAAAAATTATCTACGGAGTTGCACGTGAGGCCTGTAACAGTGTAACTCGTAATGTACAGCCTTGTGAGTATTAAATTTAAATTAAGGAAGTTTGGCTCCTTAATTTGGTCCTGGACAAATTTTTTCCATTGAATCAGCAAATGGAATTAAATCGAGCCCATGATGTCAAAAGGCAGTTGAAGAAAAGGTGTCACGTCTGGGGCTCGGAGGGGGCCCCGGCACCATCGAACAAGTCGAGTGCCAGGAGTTGCGCCGGCTTCAGGAGGTTGCGTGCGAGATCAGGAGGCAGGGTGCGGCATGATGACGCAGATCTGCCGTGCTTACAGCCAGACAGCACGATCCGGCTCATCGCCCTGTCGTGGCGTTTGCTTCCCTCAGTGCAAAGTGATTCGTTTTAGCGATTCAGTGACTCCTTTTGGGTTTATTCAGTTGTATTGTGAGAGACCCGGCTTGTATGAGAACCACCCGTTGTGTACCAGTTTTTGGCTATTCCTGACCACTCTGATTCTACGTGATTTGGCTTGTATGAGAACCACCTTTGTGTACCAGTTTCTGGCGATCCTAGACCACGCTATCTTGCTTTCCTTATATTGCTATTAGGCTACCTCCGTTTAACCCTGTCCTGGGTATATCTTCATACCAGATAGAGATACAGTCAGGTGCAGAAATATTGGGACGTCGACACAATTCTAACATCTTTGGCTATATAAACCACCACAATGGAGTTGGAATGAAACAAACACAATGTGCATTAACTGCAGACTGTCAGCTTTAATTTGAGGGTATGTACATCCAACTCAGGTGAACGTTGTAGGACTTACAGCAGTTTGCAGATGTGCCTCTCACTTGTTAAGGGACCAAAAGTAATGGGACAGAATAATAATCATAAATCAAACTTTCCCTTCTGAATACTTGGTTGCAAATCCTTTGCAGTCAATCACAGCCTGAAGTCTGGAACGCATAGACATCACCAGACGCTGGGTTTCATCCCTGGTGATGCTCTGCCAGGCCTCTACTGCAACTGTCTTCAGTTCCTGCTTGTTCTTGGGGCATTTTCCCTTCAGTTTTGTCTTCAGCAAGTGAAATGCATGCTCAATGGTATTCAGGTCAGATGATTGACTTGGCCATTGCATAACATTCCACTTCTGTCCCTTCAAAAACTCTTTGGCTGCTTTTTCAGTATGCTTTGGGTCATTGTCCATCTGCACTGTGAAGCGCCGTCCAATGAGTTCTGCAGAGAATATTGCTCAAAACACTTCAGAATTCATCCTGCTGCTTTTGTCAGCAGTCACATCATCAATAAATACAAGAGAACCAGTTCCATTGGCAGCCATACATGCCCACGCCATGACACTACCACCACCATGCTTCACTGATGAGATGGTATGCTTAGGATCATGAGCAGTTCCTTTCCTTCTCCATACTCTTATTTTCCCATCACTCTGGTACAAGTTGATCTTGGTCTCATCTGTCCATAGGCGCTTGTTCCAGAACTGTGAAGGCTTTGTTAGGTGTTGTTTGGCAAACTCTAATCTGACCTTCCTGTTTTTGAGTTTTACCAATGGTTTACATCTTGTGTTGAACCCTCTGTATTCACTCTGGTGAAGTCTTCTCTTGATTGTTGACTTTAACACACATACACCTACCTCCTGGAGAGTGTTCTTGATCTGGCCAACTGTTGTGAAGGGTGTTTTCTTCATCAGGGAAAGAATTCTTTGGTCATCCACCACAGTTGTTTTCCGTGGTCTCCCGGGTCTTTTGGTGTTGCTGAGCTCACCGGTGCGTTCCTTCTTTTTGAGATTGTTCCAAACAGTTGTTTTGGCCACGCCTAATGTTCTTGCTATCTCTCTGATGGGTTTGTTTTGTTTCTTCAGCCTAATGATGGCTTCCTTCACGGATAGTGACAGCTCTTTGGATCTCATCTTGAGAGTTGACAACAACAGATTCCAAATGCAAATAGCACACTTGAAATGAACGCTGGGCCTTTTATCTGCTCATTGTAATTGGGGTAATGAGGGAATATCACACACCTGGCCATGGAACAGCTGAGAAGCCAATTGTCCCATTACGTTTGGTCCCTTAACAAGTGGGAGGCACATCTGCAAATTGCTGTAAATCCTACACCGTTCACCTGAGTTGGATGTACATACCCTCAAATTAAAGCTGACAGTCTGCAGTTAAAGCACATTGTGTTTGTTTCATTCCAACTCCATTGTGGTGGTGTATAGAGCCAAAGATGTTAGAATTGTGTCGATGTCCCAATATTTCTTGACCTGACTGTATATATACATATATATATATAGAATTAGGCAATAGAGGATGCACTCACGGTCTTCCAAACGAATATAAAGTATTTTATTATGCAAAGCTCACATGGACATCGACGTTTCGGCTCGCAGAGCCTTTTTCAAGATAAATAAACAACACCAAATAACACATTTTTATACTAACAAACCAATGAATGAATTAACTCACCAATCTGTCAAAGATCTCACTAATGAGTTGCCCCACCCCGTCCTGAATCAACAAGATAACAGGCGGGGGCCAACAGCACATTGATTATAGGACTGAATACTAAGAAAAAAATATATAAAAAAAATATATAAATCAAACAATACAAAAATACAAAAAATACAAAAAAAGTTAAAAGCAAAAGATGAATAACTAAATATTTTGACTAATATTGCAATGCACCTAAATCATATTACTTGCACCACAGAGTTTGTGGTGTATTTAATTACATGTCCTTGCGGACTTTCCTATGTTGGAAAAACCGACCGACCCCTTAGGGATAGGATCCGAGGCCATAGGTCTAATATTACCACTGCCTATAGAGATGGGTCTACTGATAAGCCTGTGGCAAAACATTTTTTGGCTCTGCACCATAGGTTACCTACACTTAAATTTAAGGCTATAGACCACATACCACCTTTAAAACGTGGAGGCAATCGGTCTCAACTATTGCTGCAAAGAGAAGCGTTCTGGACAATGAAACTAGATACGGTTTCATCTAGAGGCTTGAACGAATATATTTCCTTTACGTCTTTTACATAGATTACCGACCATCTAATGGATCGGAGGGATAGATAGGGACTGTCTAAAGGGACTTGCATCGCGATATATAGAGGGATATACGTATGACAGAAGGAGACATTCAGAAGTGTGTATTAAAAAAAACAATCTCTTGGACCAGTGACCCAAAGTTAAAATTAGCATTTCATGAATCTGTTTAGTAATAGAATTATAATGTAACTGCAGATATATCTGCTGAACGTCATATGCCGTATACCTACAGTATGTACAACTTCCTCTTAAACCTTAATTAAAAATATGATGGATATAAATAACGAAGCAGGAGGATGCGGCTGCTACATAGATAAGTCTTGCACACACTCTTAGAATGTATACATGCAGTAATGAGGTAACATAGTCATACACTTCTCTCAGTGACATTTCAGTTCTCTATGTAGCAGACAGGAGCATTTTATAGCAAACAATTATCTCAATTTTTGCAGCCTCCAGTGAAAGAGAAAAAATAATACTATACTTCTTAGTCATATAGATACAAAGCATCTGTTCAACGCTTGCACCTGAAATTGAAGAGTAAGAGGGTTATTCAGAGAAAGGTGAAAATCAGGAGAATTGGCAGGAGAAGAGAAAAATCTAGACCAAATAGCCGATATAGAAAGTGAGATAAATGGGAGAGTTTTTCTGGTTTGGCTACTTTTACCTAGAATTTTCACTACACCAGTCATTCTCCTGAGTTTCACCTTTCTTTGAATAGACCCTTAAGTTTTCCCATGTAGCTTTTGCAAAGAATGTTTGTGAAAAGTGTAAAAATACTCAATGTGAGCTGTCCTTGTTCTGTCCAAATCTAAATATGACATTCTTTTACACAGTCATCTTGAACAGACAAGCTGGTAACATGCAATTTGTCCAAGTTCTAATTTTGTAAGGTGATATGTGACAGGAATTGCAGCTTTATAGATAAACAAGAAAAAGAGATACAGAGATCAGCCGCAACATTAAATCAGTTCAAGTGGATAATATTGATTATATGGTTACTGCGGCACCTGTCATGGGGTGGTATTTATTAGGCAGCAGGTGGACAGCCAGTTCAGAATATCTCCAACACCACAAGTCTTGTGGGTGTTCCAGGTATGTAGCTACCAAAAGTGGTGCAATGAAGGACAACTAGTGAACAAGTACGAGTTCATGATCATAGTAGGGATCAAAGAGGAGTGAATTCCAGCCCATTTGGTCTGATCTCACAGAATCGTCACTGTAGCTTAAATTCCCAGAAAACCTAATGCTGGCCATGACAGAAAGGTGTGAGAACAACTTAGCACCTACCTAAAAGTTATTGCAGGCCACAAGCACCCCTTCCTGACAATGGTGTTCCTTATTGGCAGGGGGCTGCTTTCAGCAGGATAACCGACCCTGCAACACTGCAGAAATTATTCAGGAATGGTTTGAGGAATATGACAAAGATTTCAAGGTGTAGCCTTGGCATACAAATTCCCCATAGGGATGAGCCGAACACCCCTGTGTTCAGTTCGTATCCGAACAGATGAATGGCCGAAATGTTCGATTACGAACTCGAACACCATGTTAATCAATGGGGGCCGAACACGCAAAATGTGTTAACAGTTCTCCTAAATGTACCGGCGGCTGCCGGTACATTTAGGAGACCTGTGGCTGCGGCCCCCGTAACTCACCTGTCCTGCAGCTGTCCTGGCCTCGTGTTCCCCGGTCCATCAGCTCCTCCGGTCCGTCTGGTCGCGGCTCCTCTCTGCCCCACGTCTTCATGCTGAATGATCTGATTGGGCAAAGTCCTGCGGCTGACCTGGACTTTGCCCAATCAGGGCTCTAATTCAATATTGAGCCCTGATTGGGCAAAGTCCAGGTCAGGTGCAGGACTTTGCCCAATCAGAGCTCAGCATGAAGATGAGGCATGGTGCAGAGCTTTAACCAAGCTCTGATTGGTTAAAGTCTTGCACTGACTTTAACCAATCAGAGTTTGGTTAAAGCTCTGCACCATGCCTCATCTTCATGCTGAGCTCTGATTGGGCAAAGTCCTGCACCTGACCTGGACTTTGCCCAATCAGGGCTCAATATTGAATTAGAGCCCTGATTGGGCAAAGTCCAGGTCAGGTGCAGGACTTTTCCCAATCAGATCATTCAGCATGAAGACGTGGGGCAGAGAGGAGCCGCGGCCAGACGGACCGGAGGAGCTGATGGACCGGGGAACATGAGGCCGGGACAGTTACAGGACAGATGAGTTACAGGGGCTGGGGGTCGCAGCCACAGGTCTCCTAAATGTACCGGCAGCCGCCAGTACATTTAGGAGACCTGTGCATGCATTTTTTATTATGGAATGTCCGCGGTCGAACAAACCGCGAACATCCCATAATGTCCGGCGTTCGCCGAACACTCGAACGGCCGATGTTCGATTCAAACTCACTTTCGAATCGAACCGAGCGCTCATCCCTAATTCCCCGGATCTCAATTCGATTGAGCATCTGTGGGATGTGTTGGAACAACAAATCCGATGCATGGAAGGTCCACCTCACAACTTGCAGGACACATTCAGAGGACTCACGGAGTCCATGCCATGATGCATCAGTGTCAGGGCCAGCCAGGCTGGGTGGGTGAGGGTGCGAGCCCAGGTTGCAGTGACACGAAGCAGGCAATAAGTTTCAAATAATAACGGGGTCTATTGGATATAACAAACATAGGATGATGGGGAAGATAGGAAGAGGGCTGCCTAACAAAGGGAAAGCTGATAAATAGGAAGGAAGGGGTTAACCATGTAATATGCAGGTTAAGGGGGAGAAGTATACTAACTTAATAAGCAGAACTGGAGCAGGGCTGACAATGCACACAATAGGAAATGAGAGGACACAAGAGGTTAACTTACAGACAGAGGGATAACACAGGAACAGGGCTGAGAGCAGGGTTTTCTGGAATGTAGCATAAGTCCAGTAAACAGGGAGTCCGGTAGCTGGATAAATAATAAGCAGATGGTCTGTATGAAGGAGTCCTTGGATGAAGTGGAAGGGGGGGTCACAGATGAAAGCGGGGTTCCAGGAAAAGCGGTGAGGGAATCTTGCGAGGTTTCAAAGGGATGATCCAGAAGGGTAGTCAAATGGAGTCCATAGGTCCAGGAATATAGAAGGCGACAATCCGGTGAGCAAGCAGGGGGTCTGGTACACGTTGAATCCAAATTCTGGGTTGAAACAGGACAGGCTCCTGGCTGCACAAGCTCCTCTTAGGGAGTGGAAACTGATGCTGAAGCCCTTTGGGAGGAGCGCGGTTCCATTATATGGAATCAGTCAGGCTGGCTGATTAGGTGCACCTGTTAGTGCAGAGCTGGCTGAGAAGTCTGGTTTTAAAATCTAGGGCAGCACCTTTCATGTGCTGCCCAAGGAATGTCAGTGCGCAGCAGCTCTAGTCTTGCCTTTGCGGCGGCGGTGACTGCGAGGACCATGACAATCAGAGCTTGGCAGCACAAGGTGGACCTACATAATATTAAGCAGGTAGTTTTAATGTTGTGCCTGATCAGTACATAGTTATATCCAGTGTTTTTTTCTGGAAAAATAGGTGGGGTACTCTCACGCCTAGGGAAAAACTGATTATTATGATGATTTTTCGTGTCCTAATAAATACTCCTTTATTCACACTGGATATATTGCCCCCAGCTCACACATGGATATATTGCCCCAGCTCACACATGGATATATTTGCCCCCAGCTCACACATGGATATATTGCCCCAGCTCACACATGGATATATTGCCCCAGCTCACATATATTGCCCCAGCTCACACATGGATATATTGCCCCAGCTCACACATGGATATATTGCCCCTGGCTCACACATGGATATATTGCCCCAGGCACACACATGGATAAATTGCCCCCAGCTCACCTACTCCAGGCCCCTCCGAGGGGCGGATCCAGCGGCCGCCGCGTTCGTTCCTTTCACGAGTGGCCGTCTGCGTGAGTATCTGCCGCTCGTCTGGGATCCACCCTCCAGCCTGCCGCGATCTCGCGAGACGTGGAGTTCACGTGAACTCCGCGAACTCGATCGCAGCAGGCTGGATCTCAGGCAAGCGGCAGATACTCACGCAGACGGCCGCTCATTGAAGGAACAAACGCGGCGGCCGCTGGATCTGCCACTGCGCCGATGAGACAGCTCCAGATTCGGACTCCGAGAGTCCGATACTGGAGCTGTAAAAAATTTAAGGGCGGCTGGCGATGAGGTGCCGGTATGGCATACCGGCGTGAACCGCTTAAAAAAAAAACCTGTTATATCATATAGAATCAAACAATGCAATGTCTACGCACAGAAGTGTAAAACATATATTCCTACAAAATGCAACCAATTGTGACACAATGGCAGTATACTTTGGATGAATACCATGATTTTTCTTTGTGAATTTATTTTTTTGAACTGCAAATAGCAGAGAAACAAGAAACGTCGTCAAACAATAAGAAATACTGTAGCATTCTACAGGACTTAAAGTCTGAAAATATAGTGTGGGTTTAAGATCCATGCAATACAACTCACATTGTGTGGAACAAAATGTAATTAATTGTTTGATTTGCCGTGTTGTGCATTATGCACAGATAAAACAACATAAGAAGTATTGTTTAGACACAGCTTATTTGCAGCATACCGTGTTGACTGAGATGTCAACAACTTCATTAATTTTGAAATAAGCAGTCAACACAAATTCACTGAATAACGATTTACATACCAAAACAAAAAAATGACTTCTGGCTTCATACTTTATTAATCATTCTGTTGGTGCTACGCTTTTCATCCATTCACATTCATGTTACAGTTACAGTTACTTTTACAGCACCCTCAGATTCCAAAGTGCTTTACAATGGGGAAGCACAGACAGGTGACATAATAAATAATAAAATATAAGGAACAGACGGCCCTGACGTAGGATAATTGTCCTGCAAAAGCAGCACTTTATACAAGTGCTCAGCCAGACATCCCGTGAGCTTACAACCAAAGGGACTAAGGCGAGTGAAACAAAAGGGAACAGGGGGAGTATGGAAATAATTACCAGAGAGAATATAGCAGACACTGCATAATGATAGACGAAGAGCTTGGGCATGATGAGGTTAAACCGAGCGAGGATTGAAGCAGCTGAGAAAAGGCTATACAATTACGATAGGGGCTGGGTGGGTGGGACAGCAGAGGGAAAAATGGTGGTGGAGAGTGACTGTGGATGAAGACAAATACAGAGTTTAGAGGGGGTATCCATTTGTTCATACAGAGTATTTACAACAGGGAGGAGCAGAGAAGACTGAGCAACAGCATGTGTTCATGCAGATAGGTTGATAGATCAAAGGTATATTACATATTATGATCATCATCATTTAGAAAGAGCCAACAGTGTCCACAGCAATTTATGAAATTACAAACTTAAAACCAGAGACAAAAGGTGTCTAGGGTCCTGTTCAGATGAGCTTACAATCTACATAGATACTAAATGAGGGATAGACAAAATAATATTTAATTCTGCATGGATAAAAGGCATACAATAATATTGAAAAATGTTAACATTATTACGATTTATTATTATTATTACATGACTTGCTTTTTTCAGTGTCCACATGAAATCCATTATTCTTAAATTAATTTATTCAACCCTTTGACTCACAAAATTGAGTTAACTCGATTTTGCATTGCTATACACTTAAAAACAATCATTAGATTAGCAAATGCTTGTTTGCATACCTTTTTAAAGCATGATTAGAATGCCTCCTGTGGAGAAACAAGAGATCTTATCGCTCTCCTTTCACCTTATCTTACTGTAAACAAGCTACAAGGAGGAACTCTCACACATGCAGCAAAAAGTTCATTAACTTTGCTGTTACAATGCAACAGCCAGGGAGAGGACAGAATACAGGGAGAGCTCTGGGGTCACTCACTGCTGTACATGAATATGATTTGGGGTGTTATAATGACTGAAAATCCCTGTACAGTACAGATACAAGGTGCTACTGTCATTTCCATACATAGGCATTATGCCACATACAGATTATTTTTATATTCTATTGGTACAAATCCCCATAAACAGGAGATCTGTGCATTTTTATTATCTATCACAGTGGTTCCCAACCGCAGTCCTCAAGTCCCCCTAACAGGCCAGATTTTAAGGATTAGCTTGGGGAAATGCAGACTGAATCCTGCAATCATTGAGCAGCAAATCATATCACCTGTGCTGTGCTTCAGATATCTGCAAACCTGGCCTTTACTTGAGGACCACGGTTGGGAACCACTGATCTATCATATTCACAGTTACTCTATTTGACTCAATGGCTATTTCTGCCTGTATGTCGATAATGCAGACCTTATTTAAAATTCTGAAAAATAAAAGGACACCATCTACATTTCAGAATCTTTTATTGCAACAACATTTCTGTAATGGATAGACGAATACATGAAAAATAATAAATGAGCATATTTACATTATTTTAATTTTTAACTGAAACAATTTTTGGGCAAAATTCCTATATTATCCTATATTTAATTGCAAGCTTTGCAACCCATGTTTTATTGAAATTCTATGATATTTTTTTTCAACAAAAAGTGCTTGGTAGTGAAGTGTAAAGTTCAAATTTAGTGTACTATGTCCCTGAATAATGCCCTGATTTTTTTCATCCCTTTATTTCCATATTGTGTTGGGTAAAAAATATTGTTAACTGCATTCTACTCTTTGTTCTTGAATGTTTTTCTCTGTTCTAGTTTATAAGGACATGTATAAGCATGGCACTTAAACAAGACTGATTACTAGTTACAAGATAACAAATTGTTGACTAAATCTATAACTTGGTAACCAGCCATTTACTAGAGGAAAGTTTACATTTTGGTTATAGTCAGCAGCTATTTTCATGCATTAATCTATATTTTAAATGATTTGTTATAGTATCTTTATTCACTTTAATTTGGATAAATATTTTCTTCCATGTTTAAGTTGTAACTTTGAAAACATTCTATTTTATTAAGTGTGGAATGGTAAATGAGAGGCCGCAGCAGCTTAGCACTGTAAAGCCTGACCCGCTGTGAACCCTTTAGATATGTGGCTGGGAACACTTCAAATACGTTGAAATATGTGATGTTGTAGCCAAGTCTGCCTTATTTACTGTATAGAAGTCTTCAAACTATAACCTTGCAATGAAATCTCGTGCACAGTGTTCTGTTAAAAGGAAAACAGAGCTGTAAAACCAGCCTTTCATTGTAATGCATAGAACATGGACATTTAAAAATTGCTCCCCTCCCCAAAAAATATGGAAAATATGGAACAGTGTTAATTAGCGTTAGGATTATAAAGTCCTAACGCTAATTACGCCAAGCGGCGGTTAACTCAAACATTACCCAAAGCTTGGAGCTGGTGCTAACGGATTCTGCTTCTGCAAAATCCGTCAGCAACACCTGAAAAAACTACCAAAAAACACATACTCACCTCTCATCCCACGGCAAAAATGGCGGCTCAATCTGCCGCTTCTTGTCTCCCGGAGCAGAGAGAGACTGGGGAAAAAGTCCCCCAGTCTCCCTCTGTGAATCACTACGCCGATCTGCCAGATCTTGCGAGGTGAGATCCTGCAGGTCATGTGACCATTGGCAGAAGCCTAAATGGAGTCCTATGGGCTCCATGGAGAGGATGCTCGCGGCAGCGCTTAGCACTGCCGCGAGCATCTCGAAGCTTAGCGCTGTGTTAGATGTGTGTATGTGGTAGGATACTGGTTACAGAGCATTAGGTGGATTTCAAGTTATGGTTGTGGGCTATTACAGGGTTACAACAACTACAATCCAGAACACCCTGGAATTCCCTGCCAACATCAATGTTGTATCCCACGCTATATTGTTATAATTTAACCCTGATTTCAACATGCAGTACACGTCACAACCTGAAATGCCATTCTTTAGAGAAGTCGGTAACTGCTAACTAATAGATGAACACACAGAAAGCACAGAGTCACAGAAAGCCAGAGTCATAGACCAGAGAGGGTCTATGATCTGATTTTGATTTTGATCTGATTTTGTTTTACTGCATATTGCACTCTCCCTTGAGGAAGTCTAGTAATAGACGAAACGTGTCGGGCATTTGATATATTGTTTTATTAATAAAAGATTTTTTTTATTTGGATCTTATCGTCATTTCTTATTGGGAAGATACAGACAAGGCTCCACTAAGAATGGGTTCTCTCTTCTGAAGGTTATGTACATCAAAAGACTACTGAAGCCTCCATATTTATCTATTTCCATTTCTTGGAGTGGCGGACCATCTCCTGGGAGTCGACTTCGGTAGCAGAACAAAGCTGAGTATAAATGTCATCCTCCTATCGTCACCTTGTATAGGATGACTCCTGGTTTCGCTGCCCATATAACCCCCCTGAGAAAAAATGGTTAGTTTCCTACCCCCCTCAGACTTGCATTTTTTGCGTGTCCCCTATTCCCCCCTCCCCATGAAATAATTTAAAAAAATGAGGTTATTTATAATTCACCACAGGGTCCCCGAAGTGTGCCGATCAACCTGCTGATGCAGACCTCCAAACGCAGCAGACAGTCCCCCAAACAGACCGCCACCATGATCAGCCACCATATGCCGTCGAACTGAGGGTAAAGAAAAAAAAATGCAACTTTAAAATACTCGTTTAAAAAAAAAAATGCATGAAAATGCATGTAAATAATAATAAAAGGTCTGTCACGACAGAAAAAAGCTAAAGCTACCTACCCTGTCGTCACATCCGTAGGGAAAGTGTACAAGGGGTTGCAGCTCCAAGCCTCTGGACTTACTAACTCTACCGCCTCTCAGGACCCCAAGTTATGCAAACCTAACCCCCTTAAACCATACACCCTCTGTCTATACGCTGCCACCACGAAAGTCATAGGGCATTTTCGAAACCCCACTAGCTGTACTACCCCCAATCCAGGAGCCCAACCATATACAGCTAATATCTCTACCAAATGTTAAATACTACAGTAACGATAAACCAAGCTATTCTATTCGCGAAGCATAAATTATCTAGAGCAGAGACAGTACTGGGTTTTAAAGTTTTAATGGAAAAAGATAAAAATACAAACTTTACACAGTGCCGATATCACAAAAACAAGACATATAAAATATAAGAAAATGTGCAAATACGGTTCTTGAAATAAAATGGGACTTACATAGAAAACCTAACTTGATTAGGCAACTTGGTCCGACTGACCTAAAAACAGTCCTCACCTCTCCCTGCATCACTCATCCCTGCAGTCCCCCCCTCCTGTTTCTAATCTCCTCACCATCTAGATTGTAAATCCCCATGGGAATAGGGCCCTCATATCCTCATGTATCTGCTGGCAGGAATACTGACCTGTCTCCTGTATGTATTGTAGAATTGTCCTGTCTTTACCCATTACACCTTGTACAGCACTGCGGAATGTGTTGGCACTTAATAAATAATAATAACTTCCATGGGTATTTCCAGATTTCAAATGTCACAGAAGGTTCTTGGATGTTACCCACTCCAAGTCTTTGCCGAAACACCCTGAGTTTTGGATGAGCATCAATACAAAAGAGCTTGCCCCTCACCCAAGAAAGCAGATCAGATAAGAGGGTCGTAAATATCTTGCCTTGCAAATAGGCTTTGCAAAGACAGGATATTTTTTTTAAAAAAATTCTGCGTTTAAAATCTGACATACTGCGCCGAAAATGATGCCTGTTTGTGACAAGGTCTGTTACAGAATAAATTAAAAAACTCCCCTTAAAACAATCAAAAATTTTGCAGTGTGTATGAGGGTATTAGAAGCTCCATGGTAATATGCAGTGTGTATGAGGGTATCACAAGCTCCACGTAATATGCGGTGTGTATGAGGGTATCACAAGCTCCACAGTAATATGCAGTGTGTATGAGGGTATCACAAGCTCCACGTAATATGCGGTGTGTATGAGGGTATCACAAGCTCCACAGTAATATGCAGTGTGTATGAGGGTATCACAAGCTACACAGTAATGTGCGGTGTGTATGAGGGTATCACAAGCTACACAGTAATGTGCGGTGTGTATGAGGGTATCACAAGCTCCACAGCAATAAAACGTAATTTGCATTGTGTAGAAAGAAAAAAGTGGGCTGCTCTGTCCAAAATACCCGGGCTTATTATATGTCCCAGTCCAGACCTGATTGCTATTATTTCATACTTTATAAATAAAAGTTTAACTAATCAAAATAAATTAGGATGGACAAAAAGAGCCACGCTGTGAGGAGGATATGTCTGGATTGTGCATGTCATTAAAGTGCACCTATTGTGCCCAAAACAACTTTAGCTCATTTAGCTCACAGATGTTTCAAAAAACAGAAATTTATCTGAGCTTTCTGTTTGCACTCAGTGCTGCGGCATGCCACACGACGTGTTTCCCTGGGGGCAGATTTATGGCTCTGCACACAGCAGGAGGAAACCCCCAGAGATGCCTGCTGTGTCTGAACTAAAAAAAACTCAGAGATGAAACAACCAGTCCTGAAGGTTATTTTATTTATGGTTATTCTTTTAAAATGTATGTATTTAAGTGATCATTCTAAATACATATTTTCTCACTATCTAAGATGTGCATAATATATTTTCCAATCATCTGATACATTAGCTTTCCACACAGTCTCGTGAGTTTTATCAGTATTCCTTGCAGGCATTTTAGGTTGAATTGACAAATAGAATTTGGTGTACTATAGAAGCTGGGAATGGTTATATTATATGTGTTTCTATTATTATTTTCTCTCAGTAATATTTTAACAGATATTTAATGCTGGTGGCAGCCTTTCCATCATGCTCAACAAAATCGTTGTTAGTAATATTTCATGATAGAATTATTGCCATGTTATGAATCCAATAGCAATACTAGACAGATAGAAAATAGGCAGACAGCTCAAGAAATAATGACCACAATATAAGAATTAGTTCGTAAATATAACAAATTTTGTATCTTACTATATCAAACATGACAATTATAACTGAATGCTAGAAAAAAAGACCACCAGCATATGAAGGAATTATAAATATTTTTCTTTTGTTTCCTTATGGTCTACAAATGAACAAGGAGGTCTTAGACTAATATTGCTAACTTCTTCAAATAGTCAACAATTTGGGCCCTATGCCTATTATGAGTTATAAGTGAGCTGTTAACCCATTCACTTTTTTTCTAAAATCGTTTTTAATTAATTATACAGTAAGAAATTTTGGGAACATTCTCAATGTATTCCTTACTGTAATATTTGAAAGGGAGTTGTTGCCATCTGCTGGCCAGATGGAGTTACTGCAGTACAGAGCTCCTTGCAGGACCAGCTGGCGAGATGTAATTTTAGACACATTCCCCAGCTGGATTTAAAAAGTGTTAGCACCTCGGGCATCATGCCAACAGTGCGAAAACTTTAAGGGCATGTGCTGGAACCCAAATGTAAACAAATTTTGTCTGCAATAAATTTTATTCATTTGCATTGCTCCTGTGAAACACAATATTGACTACACGATATTGCTGCATCAGGAGGTACCTTACTTTCAGGGATGGTACCAGGTAGGTAACAGCTTCCAGATTATGGGCCCGGTATGCAGTGATACACAGGCACACACAGGGAAGGGTGGAGGAGAACCAACAGGCTGGAGAGCAATCCAAAGGCTGTGGCTGAGGAGCAGGATACAAAAGGGCTGACTTGGATACTGTTAAGGATAGTGGGAATAAATAGTAGTAGGAAACTAAAAACAACAGGATCTGGAGACACACGGATACTTGGAAAGACATGGACTTGGAGAGATACATGGATCCAGGAGAGAAGGCTAGGAGAGTAGGAGGATAAACTGGATACTGAGCAACAACACACAGGTCTTCACTCTGTGGGATAGAGGGTGACAATGATAAAGCAAAAAAACTACTGCACGAAAATGCCTGGAATTTACATATAAGGTCCTATGAATGATAATAAAAAGGTCTGTTACAGAAATCAAAATGCTATTTAAATTTTTTTTGCTAAAAAATGTCTAAAACATCCTAAATAAATAAAACAAGACTTTTTGCTGCAGAATTAAAGAATAAACGGTTTAATAGATATTGGTTAAAAACGGAAATATTTTTAACATTGAAGCCTATGGGATTCGTCTGATTAAACCTGCCGAATGAAACCACCGAACAGCAGGGCATTTCGACAACTTTTCACTGCTGTCCGGTGTTCTGTCAATAGATCCATTGCTACTGTATGGGGATTTCACTGCCTTCGAACAGCACTGTATTTCACTGGAAATTCGCCAATATTTGGCGAACTGTCCTGTTTTTTGAATAGCCGAATGGCCACAAAAATGCACCGAACGGGGAAATTCACTGTTCAGTGCATTTTTGGGGCAGGTCCGGCTCTATGTGAATAACCCCTTATGCTGTGCTTTTATTTTGTAATTATATTTATTGCTGTGGCTTGATGTTAACAAATCCTATTCCAGCCAGTTATTACTATATAAATATATGGTAGGGTTTGCCCAGAAAAAATTATCCAGATATGAAAGTTGTAAATTCAGAGTTAGTCATGGACAATCAGGTTCCATTCTAGGGGTAAATAAAAAACACTGTCACAACAATAATACCAATGTGTATTTTTAATCATGTCATGCTGCACAAGCAATGAAGGTGTTCGTTAGAAAGTTTGAAATTGGGGAGAGTGACAGTGTGGCAACATTGTCAAAGGGAACGCCAGTCTCGTGCTGACCACTCCTCTAAACTTAAACTGCCTGAAGCTGGTGTTTTATTTTCTGGGCATGTTTCAAGGTGCCCGATCTGTTGTAGTACAAGATATGAAAAGCTGGAAATAAATAGAAAAGTTCAGCTGACAAAATGAGATGCACACGCTGAAATGTAACACAAACTAAAAAACATGTTTACTGTCGATAGTTTCTACCTTTAGGGCATAGCTGAAAGCTTTTCAAGATCAAGCTGTGAAAAAATCCCTTACATGACTTCAACAAACCTTCTGTAAGAAGGAAAATAACGCTCTGATCTAGGTACTTAAAATTTTCAAAGCTCAAAGACAAAATTAAACCAGGAGGTCAGTTCCTCCAAAAAACTGAGTCTTTATTGATTATTATTCACATTAGTGATTCTCTAAAAATGAAAACTTACATAACAATCACATTATTGACAAATGAAATCGCTTTCTCTCACATAGGGGTTATTTCTTCACATTTAGGTTAAAAACATGCAAGCAGAGTCCTCAATTGCTGTATATCAAACACGTGTTTCTCTGCAGATAAGCTGTACTTGGCATAACCATGATCTCCCTGCAACTCCTGCCAGGCACCAGGAATTATAGTCTGACCGAGGGCAGATCCAGACATTAGTTTCGGGAGAGACACTATCAATTTTGGCAAGTGTTCGGCTCACAGTAACAGTGATATGCAGAGTAGGTAGGAATGTGCTAATCATTCTTGCTCTCCCCAGAACATTGAGGCACAGGGTCTGCCCTTCTGCTGCTCAGGTGACATCGACCAGATCGCGCACAAAAATGTTCCGCAGAGAGAAATGAGAAAGTGAGTTATGGCAGTAGCATTGTTTGCTTTATGATTAAAAAGCTGATGATGATGCTGCTTTAGGATGAAAAATAAATATTTTATTTATAATTTTTACGTACATTTTACATGGCCTTTCCATTGACACCTCACTTTACCTTGTAGTGTGTATGGAACTGCCCTCTGTGTCCCCCCTCACACACACCCCCCTGGATCTGCCAGTGAGTCTGAATTAGAGGCAGCTATAACTTGCGCCCTGCTAAACTTACCAACTTTTCATGTCCCGCGTCGATGATCTGACCTGGTGTCCGGCAGTGCTTCCTTGCTGCTCGCTGGCCAGGCGCCGAGTGATATGTACGCCCACGTTGGTCACATGGGTGGCCAAGGGGTGGTGTGCGGCCTGATGATGCTGCGCAGCCGAGTTTAAAGTCAATCTGTGCAGGCAGACTCATCGCCCTGACGTAGTTCAATATCCCTCAGTGCTTTCTGCGTATTACTCTGGTTATTCTGAACAAACCCACTCTCTGTATGACCCTGGCTATTCTTAATGCTCCTGTTCTGTATATGACTCTGGCTATTCATAATGAGCCCGCTCTGTGTATCGACTCGGCTATTCCTGAAAACCTTGCTCTGTGTATTGCTCTTGGTATATGCTTGACCATCTCTCCTGGTGATAAGATCCCTGTTATCTTGACCCAGTATACCCTCATATTCCGTTATCTGGTAACCCTTGATGGGTGCTTAACGATCTGTTCCCTGAAGATAGTTAGCGTTATCGACCATCAAAGGATTGGAGGGATAGATAGTATACTGTATACAGGGACCAACATCATAGACCCAAGAGGGATCTGTGGCACAACTTCACAGACTTTAATGTCTTTGGCAAGTTTACAAGAGCCTTGATTACGTTTTACACTGGATTTGGAATATAGTCCAAATATTGGGAAAACAAAACAAGCATCTGAGGAAGATCGCATGAAGCATTTAACATGGATATGCTCACGGCCAATCTAGTTGCATAGTTGGATTGCTAACTACCAAATCACAAATTTTTATCTACTAGAGCTATGACATAAGTTATCAACTTTTACAGCAAAGATCAAATATAGTGAGACTGTTACAGACAGGTTCACGTTCAACGCAATGTCTCAAGACGTGACGCATTTCAGCTGGTAACATTGTTTAATGGGCATGTACAAGAAGAAAGAGTTGAATAACTGGGTCTCCATCTTGCCTTTGATGCCCTGAATCAGCCAATGAGAATCCCACCATTAGCTCATGCTATAGCTTATCACTGCTTGTCGATACAAAGTTCTAAGAACTATATGTCAAATGAAGCGAGTGATAGGTTTGGGGAGTAAAAAAATATAATTGAATATGTACCGCAAACAGACTTTCCTTTGACGGATCTTGTTTTAGGTTCATTCTGAGGTACAAAGACTTCTGAGGAGCAAATGGAAACAGTTCCTGGCTGGAAAAGATGTTCCCGAAAGCTGAATCTTCATAAAAAGAACCTGCTCTCCTCCAGCAAGTTAATCTTGTTACCCACCATCATTGTTGTATAACCTTCTGTGATATTTAGATGTTGATTTAAATACAGTAATGGGACGATTATCTGGCCACCTCAGACCTTAGTTATAATTACTCTAGGTATAAACACACACAGCTGTTACAATGGCCGCCCTTACTGAACTCTCTCAGAATGATTATAGTTTTTTGTTATGTGGATCTTTGTTGATGTTTGAAAAGTCACTTATCCTGACGTTAACGCTTACTCGCCCAGCCGCTACAGTTAAGGAGTTATTCAAAGAGAGACGAACTGGCCACTGAATTGCACCGAATGGTGAATTTCACCATACAGTGCAATTTCGCTATTCAAAAAACTGGCAATTTGCCAAATTGCCAGCGAAATACGTTGCAACTCTGCGGCAGTGAAATTTCCATAGAGAAGTAATGGTTAACCTATTCAGAGAACGTCGAAAAGCACCGAAAAGTTGGCGAAATGCCCAGATTTTCAGTGATTTCATTCAACAAGTTTAAACATGTGAATCCCATCAACGCATAATAAATTCCCTAATTTTATTACATTTTTATTCAACAGTTTATTCTTTTCATTTGCAGCAAAAAGTCTATTTATTTTTAGTGTTTTTTCAGTGGTTTATCGGATGCATTCGGTGAAATTTCGGTGCTCTTTGAATAACCCCTTTAGTGTTCACTAGTGTATATGGCCCTAAATGTGGTGAACTAGAGGATCTTGATTGTTGTGCATCGGAGTAGTGTTTGGATGGACAAATAGCAGTTGTTTCAAAATGTGGTTGTAGCCACATTATGTCGGCATCGGTTCTTGGCTTACAAAAGGAATATTCTACCGTTGACCATAGGCTTTTCTCATTTGAATCCCTCGGGAACCAATGTCCTGGATTATGCAACATCAATTTCAATTGTGTGCTATATTGATTTTGTGAACACAAAAGTTATTTGTCATGCCTTCCATTCTCATACTGCAAAATATTAACCTTCATTGCCTTATCTGGATTTCTGAGTCTTCGGTATGTGTCATAAAAAAGCTGATTTTCAGGTTTTCGAAAAACAATTTCTTACTTTTAAAGGTGAAATGTGATAAATGAATGCCTTTGGTTGGAATGTAACACAACACATATGCTTGTGAATGTCACTCGGCTGCATTTATGTTTTTAGCACACAAATGAGTTCAGAGAGTACCCGGTAGTGCATAGAAAAGAAAAATAAGACTGAGAAATGCCTGAAAATTGTCATAGCAATAGCATTGTTATAGAAGGTGCCTTGTACATTTAATAAAATGATTTATTTCTGAAGAATGGTATAATTCTTCCATCAATTCTATACTGTAGTCAACACAGCTGCTTTTATCACCTTTACCAACAAAGACCTTTTGTATAAAATAATATTAGGATAAAAAGTGATGACAAAGGATGCAAACGTAATGCAAACAAAAGGAAGATTTAGCAGTAATTTTGTAATATTTTGAAATTGCTATAAATAAAACAATATAAATTTACACACTTTTCCTCTTACATTTCTTTGTTCGTCCTTTGCAGAAATATTTTGGGGTGAAAATGTTTGGGTTCTAAATGGTATCTGTCATCTTGTAGTATTTTAAGCATGGTGTGGAAAATTAGCATAAAGGCACACACAGTATGATAAAAATAGATAAATACTACTAAAACAGTGTTTCCCAACCCTGATCCTCAAGGGCCCCTAACCGGCTAGATTTAGCCTTGGGGAAGCGTAGACTGAATACTGCAATCACTGAGCAGCAAATCATATCACCTGTGCCATCCGATATCCTGCAAACCTGGCCTGTTAGGTAGGGATGTGCATGGCTGAAAAATGTGTTTTGTTTAGTTTAGTTTCGTCACGTTTTTAAATAATTTCATTTTCGGAATTTCGTAACTAATTTCGTTTCGTATTTCATTTCAGATTGATTTGAAATTTCGAAACGATTCGATAGTTGTTGATATCCATTTGCTAGTTCATTTCAAATTCGATAGCTGATATCAATTATTCAAATTTTTCTTTTATGATGATGACCCAGTGTAAAACTAAATAAATTTACTATATACCGTTTCATTTCGAATTCGTATCGTATCGATTCGTTATTCGAAGTACTTCTGAAATACGAATTATCAAATTTCGTTCCAAATTCCAAATTTTTCCAAAACGAATGCACATCTCTACTGTTAGGTGTACTTGAGGACACTTGGGAAACAGTTGGGAAAGAGTTGGGAAACACTTTAGGAAAATATCCTTTTATAAATATTAACAAGCGAAAAATGCCAAAAGAAGGCAAAAATGAGGTTGCAATGTCATTTGTTATTGTATGGGGCTTAAATGTTTATATAGCCTTCCATGTCTGTGAATGTCAGATTGAAAATAAAGTTTTGTGCTTTGAAGATTCTGCTGCAGTCCTGCTGTAGAGATATGATGTGACAGAATAAGGCTGTGAAGGGGAAATTTGTTCCACCATATGGGCAGCTAGGGGTTAATTCCCTAACTGATGTCGTCATGCCTGTGTGCGATGATGCCAGTGGGCAGGAGGAGGCCTCAGAGGCTTGGCTGGCATTCAAGATGTCAGCCACCTCTGTGAGAAGTCCTCAATCTGGCACCTCAGAGGTTGAAGAGAGGCATCGCTGGAAAGGTCAGACTGTGACCTTTCCAGTGATGCCTCTCTTCAAGCTCGATCTCCTCCCGATTGGAAGGGAGAGAGATCCAAAATGATCCACTCTTTGAGGTGGTCTTCCGACTTTGTGGAAGGGGGGGCATCTGAAACTGTCTTCATCGTGCCGTACCAACTGTAATGTAAATGTAATCATCCATGAATACAGTTTGTTTTCTACCAGAGTCAGCTAACCTTAGCACCGAAATGTTTCAGAAATACATATCCCATGATCCCTATCCAACGTCTCGTTGGCCTGGGCATGATGAAAGACATATTTCCAAAATACAGGATGCCTAGATTAACCAATGACAGCAAACCGACCTGTCAAACGTTATTGAAATTATGCAGAAATGTAGTTACTGTGACATTACTGATCCTTAAAGTAATGAAAAATGATTTTCTTATTCGAATGTTAACACCCAATTTAGCCAAATGTTTGCTACAGGCGCTTTGTTAAATGTGATGCAGTTCACAGTTTGGCACAGTCACTGTTTTATTTTTTTATAAGACATGACATTTAGCTTCCTTACGTAACAGAAACTCATCCAGTCAAGCTTTTGTAATAGATATAGAACGAGATGGCTGGGGCAAACATATGAAGTTACTGAACACTGTGAATCAGATTCCTAACTATACATATTAATGCTCGTTTTTTCTAATGGAGCAAAAACAATGCCGAGCATTCAATCATGTTATAGATGGAGATAATAGTGAGACTAAAATGCCTAGAGAGAAACCAAATATAAAAGCAGTAAAAAAAATATAGTTACATAGTTACATAGTTATATAGGCTGAAAAAAGACATGCGTCCATCGGGTTCAGCCTCTCCCACATAACCTACTGCTTTTGATCCAAAAGAAGGCAAAAAACCCAGTCTGAAGCGCTCGCCAATATGCAACATACTGGGAAAAAATTCCTTCTTGACCCCAGAATGGCAGTCAGATTTCTCCTTGGATCAAGAAGCTTTTACCCACATATTAAATATTATAACCCTTAATATTCTGTGTCTGCAGGAAGTCATCCAGTCGTTTTTTAAAAGTCTGTACAGACTCTGACCCAACCACCTCAACAGGCAGAGAATTCCACAGCTTTATTGTTCTCACCGTAAAATAACCCTTCCTATGCTTTAAGCTAAATTTTCTTTCTTCCAGTCTAAATGGATGACCCCGTGTCCTGTGTATAGACCTGTTAATGAATAGGTTATCAGACAATGGTTGATAATGGCCCCGTATATATTTATATAAGGTTATCAGATCCCCTCTAAGGCGCCTTTTCTCTAAACTAAACAGGTTTAAGCTTGTTAGCCTTTCCTCATAACTTAACCCTTCCATCCCCCTTATTAATTTAGTTGCCCGTCTCTGCACTTTTTCTAGCGATATAATATCTTTTTTTAAGACAGGTGCCCAAAATTGCACGGCATATTCAAGGTGCGGCCTGACCATTGATTTATACAGAGGCAAAATTATGTTTTCATCCCGTGAGTGAACTCCCCTTTTAATGCATGCCAGTACTTTGCTGGCCTTGGCGGCTGCTGTTTGACATTGCACATTGTTACTTAGTTTGAAGTCTATGATTATTCCCAAATCCTTCTCCTGCTTGGATTTCCCTAACTCTGTACCATTTAGGGTATAAATTGCTTGTGTGTTCTTCACTCCAAAGTGCATAACTTTGCATTTATCTAGATTAAATTTCATCTGCCATTTAAGTGCCCAGTCCCCCAATCTATCTAAATCCCTCTGCAGCGAAGTAACATCCTGCTCACATTGTATTACTTTTCCTAGCTTTGTGTCATCTGCAAACACTGATACATGACTTTCAATGCCTATCTCAAGGTCATTTATAAATAAATTGAATAGTATTGGTCCTATAACAGACCCCTGAGGGACACCACTTACCACTGGTGTCCATCTTGAAAATGTACCATTTATGACCACTCTCTGAACCCTATCTTTTAGCCAGTTTTCTATCCAAGAACAAGTATTTTCATCTAGACCATTTTTTCTTAATTTAAATAGTAACCTTTTGTGTGGAACTGTGTCGAAAGCTTTGGCAAAATCTAAGTAAATCACATCCACTGCGACCCCCTGATCTATACTTCTACTTACTTCCTCATAGAACGTAATTAGGTTAGTCTGACATGATCTGTGTTTCATGAAACCATGCTGATTTTTGCCAATTACATTATACCTCCTAATAAATTCCTGAATACTATCCCTTAGTAACCCCTCAAATACTTTCCCAGCCACAGATGTTAAGCTCACAGGTCTATAATTCCCTGGCACAAATTTTAAACCTTTCTTAAATATAGGGACCACGTCAGCTTTTCTCCAATCCTCTGGTACTATTCCTGAAAGAAAAGAATCTTGAAAGATTAAGAACAGAGGTTTACATATTTCAACACATAGCTCTCTTAGTACTCGCGGGTGAATTCCATCTGGCCCTGGGCTTTATTAACATTCACATTGTTTAATTTGTGTAAAACCTTGTCCTGAGTCAACCAGTCACTTTGTATTAGTAAGTTTTTATTAATGAATTTCATGTCTCCTGTTATAGGTTTCTCTTTGATAAATACTGAAGAAAAATAATCATTTAAAATTTCTGCCTTATCCTGATCTTCAGTTAACAAAAGCCCTGACTCAGATTTTAGTGAACCTACATTTTCACTCTTGGGTTTTTTAGAATTTATGTACCTAAAGAATCTTTTAGGGTTGGTCTTGCTCTCTTTGGCTATTTCTTTTTCATTTTCTAGTTTAGCCCATCTAATCGCATTTTTACATGCTTTATTGGCTGCCCTATATGCTTTATAGGATGCCTCAGATTTATCAAATTTAAAAGCTTTAAATGCCTTCTTTTTGTTTTTCATTTCCTTAGTTACCTTCCTACTAAGCCACATTGGTTTCAGTCTGTTTCTTTTATATTTATTAACCAGTGGAATATATTGTGCCGTGTACTTTTCTAGTGTTAGTTTAAAGATATTCCACTTATCCTCAGTGTTTTTCCCGTGAAAAAGTTTCTGCCAGTCAATGACATTGAGAGCTTCCTTTATTTTAATAAAGTTGGCCTTTTTAAAATTATATATTTTAGCATGCCCCTTATGAATGTGTTTTTTTGAGTTTATTTCAAAAGTCACCATGTTATGGTCGCTGTTTCCCAACTGTTCCTTTACATTAATATTTGAGAAGAGATCCACATTATTTGTTATAACCAGGTCCAGACAGTTATCCTCTCTAGTTGGTGTTTCTACCAGTTGTGACATGAAGGTATCATTTAAAATGTTCAGGAACCGGATTCCCTTTGCTGAATTACTAGTCCCACTATCCCAATTAATGTCCGGGTAATTAAAATCTCCAATAATTAAAGTGCTACCATGATGTGCAGCCTTCCTAATTTGCTCTAACAGTTGTTCTTCCTCATCATTATCTATATTAGGTGGTTTATAGCATATGCCAACCAATAATTGACTTCCCTGTTTATTCCCCAACGAAATATTTACCCATAAGGATTCCACATTTCCCTCATCGCTTTCCAGTTGTGTAATATTAGGCTTTAAATCCTGATTTACATATAAACACACTCCACCCCCTTTCTTATGTTTCCTATCCCTTCTAAACAATGTATAACCGTTTAAGTTTACAGCCCAGTCATGAGTTTCGTCCCACCACGTTTCTGTTATTCCTATAATGTCGTATTGCTTAGTGTATGCTATTACCTCTAGTTCCCCCATCCTGTTATTGAGGCTCCTTGCATTAGCAAGCATACATTTAATGTTGTCTCTACCCACACATGCTGAATGCGACTTTACATTACATGCCTCCACTATTCTTACATTACCCATCCCCCCGACTCCACCCCCCTTAGTCTGAGCTGAAACCCTTCCGCTATCTGCTCTGTCTCCATTTTGTAAGATACTGTATCCCTCCCCCCCTTCCACTAGTTTAAAGTCTCCTCCAACCTTTTAACCATCCTCTCCCCTAGCACAGCAGACCCTCTTCCATTCAGGTGCAATCTATCACAACTATACAGATTGTACCCCAGTGCAAAATGAGCCCAGTGCTCTAAAAACCCAAAGCCCTCCTTCCTGCACCAAGCTTTAAGCCACGCATTGACCTCCCTAATCTCCCGCTGCCTTTCCACTGTAGCGTGTGGCACAGGTAGGATCTCAGAAAATACTACCTTGGAGGACCTCTTCTTCAGTTTACTTCCTAATTCCCTGAAATCATTCTTCAGGTCCTTCCATCTTCCGCTTACTTTGTCATTGGTACCAATATGGACCATGACAGCTGGGTCATCTCTAGCCCCTCCCAATAATCTATCAACTCTGTCAACCACATGCCTAACACGGGCACCCGGCAGACAGCAAACTGTCCGGTTAAGGCGATCAGCGCGACAGATTACCCTGTCTACTCTCTTAATAATAGAGTCCCCTACCACCACAACCTGTCTAGGCTTACTTGCCCTCTTTATCCCTCCCTTACTTGGTGGGCTGATCCCCCGGCTGTTAGAGGGAGCAGCCTCCAGTACTGCTACACCTGAGCTGCTGCACCCAACATCTTCGCTCAAGGGGGCAAATCTGTAAAAGTACTGCTTGCATGGGCTGCTACATGCAAAACACTTCTTAACCCCTTCACTACTAAGTGAGTTTCCAAAAAAATTTACAGAAACCAGTGTTTTTTTGCAAAATCATCTTTAATTGATTATACATTAATAAATAGTTATTACAGTAAATAACCTACTTGGCCAGTAGATGGGGCCATCTACTGCCAAATTGAGTTCCAGAGGTTTGAGCAGCAGGACTATCAGGGTTATTCAGAGAGGTGAAACCCAGGAGAAGTGAAAGTTCTAGGTCAAAATAACCAAACCAGAAAAATTCTCCCTTTTATCTCACTGTCAGGGACCGGGTTCTTGTGACACTGGTGACGTGGATATGAACCCGGGATGCAGTAAATAAGGCAACAACAAAAGGCTTGGTGAAAATAGCAGAAACTTATATTGAATAACTGGATACAAATAAAAAGGCAGGAATCTGTATAAATAATAATAGTCCTTGAAAAACAAATGCAGATGATGAAAAGTCTCATGGAATGGGTAATGTAGAAGGGGTCTTGAGACTGTACCGGCAAGGAGTAAGTGAAGCGAAGTCCAGAAGAATAACCAGATTTTACAGTAGCTCTTTGGACATTATGCACTCACGGCTAAAACTTTGGGGGCACCTTCTGCAGCCCAAAAGCTAATGAAATTAGTTTGCAGCAAACAAATTACACTTGCTTTTGGGTTGCAAATCAGCATATCTCAATATTGAGGCACCAGGTGGTGCCTTTGAAGCCCGAAATATATCGATATCAGTAGAGAAGGTGTTAATAAAGCACAAACAATCTAAATATATTAAAATTTTGTCCACATGGCACACACAACTTTTAAATAATAATGAAAGAATTTATATTTTTAATTTCCTGTACGAATATATATGTATTGTGATTCAAATACGTACTGTAGTAAATATATTGGGCTGTGGTTTCACCCCCTCCGTTTCATGGCACGTGATTCTGTTGGAATGTTGAAAAAGTGAAAAAGACATATCTGAACCATATATGGTAATAAGTGCCTCTATGTTAACTGTGCTGGCCAAACTCTGATGTGGAAATATACAGTATCTGTATACTGATTGGCATTTATATCACATTCCTGTTTGGGGCAGAAATGAACCCTGACTATGACGAACGCTCCTATTGGATGTTTGAACTCTGATAAATTGGTCTGTCTAACAAAGAAAAAGTCAGACATGACATGAAAGCCATACATTGTGTGTAGTTAATTTTAATGTCTCCGCTATGGCATACGTGCATCTTTTCTTAATTTTCTTATTGAGAGGAAACTTGGAAAGGTTTATGGAATTCCAATTATGAGAATTATAAATAGAAAAACTGATTTTGTTTGTTTAAAGTTAATTTTTAACAAATAATATTGCATATATACCTAAAATAGCAGCAATTTATCAATATATTCATAATATATTTATACAGCGTGTAAATATTACTGTAATAGAATATTCTGCTGCCTGCTAATATTGATATATTATACATTCCATTCATCACCAGGTCTCTAAATATAAATACATATTAAAATTCATTATAACATAAATGAACACAAATCGTGTTATAATTAGTGGTGGGCCGAACACCCCAGTGTTCGGTTCGCATTCGAACACGAACATTTGAAAAAGTTAGGATTCGAACGCGAACACAATTCGAACTCAATGCAAGTCAATGGGACTCGAACGTTCGAATTTTAGAGTGCCCTGCAAGAGGGTATATATGCAAGATATTTGCCATAAAAGGTGTATGGGGGTCCGGGTAGTGCCCTGGGGGACAGGAAACAAGGAAAAAAAGCTTAAAAAGACCACGTTTTTAAAGGAACAGTGATTTTTCCATGACATAAAGGTTAAGAATAAAAACGAAAAATTCCTTCAAATATTGTGCCTAGGAGGTCCCCATAACCTGCCCGTGAAGTAGCGGATTTGTAGGATGTGTAGAAAGATTTAAAAAGAAAAAAATGACATTTCAAATGACAGTAAACGATTTTCCTTTAATCCATTCATAAACAACTGCTTTGGGCGGCAGCCTGTATGAAAAGAGGAGATGTTTTAGGACACGCAGAACAAGTTTAGAGATTTTTTGGGCTAAATTATGATGAAACGTATGGAGGCTTTGGATGAAAGTAACAACAGGTGCATTAAAATTGGACCTTTGGTGCCAGCTAGTGCCTTCACACCGTAACCCCTCTGAGGTATTGTGGAAGAGTGCAGGGGTGGACCCTGCCGTCAAATATTAAAATGATATGAATCTGGTACATGCGTCAGTGCACCCAAATTTTGGGGCTTTGGTGCCAGCTAGTGCCTTCACACCATAACCCCTCTGAGGTATTGTGGAAGAGTGCAGGGGTGGACCCTGCCGTCAAATATTAAAATGATATGAATCTGGTACACGCGTCAGTGGCAGTGCACCCAAATATTGGGCCTTTGGTGCCAGCTAGTGCATTCACAACGTAACCCCTCTGAGGTATTGTGGAAGAGTGCAGTGGTGGAGGTTTTGGGAATGCAGAAGAGATCCCCGATCTATTCAGTTACATCAGCATCAGGGGAGTTATAGCTGCTGATCCAGGACTGATTCATTTTTATAAATGTCAGCCGGTCTATAGAGTCGGTGGACAGATGCACTCTTTTGTCTGTGACAAAACCTCCAGCTGCACTGAACGTCCTTTCAGAAAGCACGCTGGATGAAGGGCAACCTAGAAGCTGCTTAGCATATTGGCTAAATTCTGGCCAGTAACAGATCTTTTTTATTATGATTCATAGGACCTTATTGATTATTTCCACGTATTTTTTTGTTTTAAATGCATTTTAAATATTGCAGGTCTTTTTACCCCTGATTGGCTTTTTTTGCCGTCGTTCGGCTGATCAGAGACGGCGGCTGATCAGAGACATTTGATGAATCGTCGGCTGCGTTCAGCGGTTTATCAGATACGATCGGCGGATTATCGGATGCATTCACCTTATTTATTCAGTGCACTTCGGGGACACTGCGGTGAATACTGTATTCCCACAGGGTAGGCGAATTGAACTCGCCAAATCGCACCGAAATGGGCCGAAATTTCGGTGTTCTTTGAATAACCCCTTTAGTATAGATTGGAGTGGAGACAGTCAGTTGAGAGAACGTTTGAGAAGGATGGAATTACAGGCTGGACATAATTAGTGGATGAACTAGGACTTTTGTTGTCTCGTGTCAGGGAACTGGTAAAACTGAATGTGGGGCTTGAATGAGACAGCAGAATCAATTGTCACTATGAAGTCAACAAGAGAGCCAATTGGATGGTGGAGCCATCAATGGTAACTGATTACCGTCTGTCAGACGTTCATTTGAAGATCAAGAGAAGTTTGGTCTTTGACATGTTGAATTTGTGGTTACGTGAAGTCATCCAAGACGAGATGATGGAAAGACATTTTTCCTACAGAGAAGGCTAGAGAGGACAGGTTTATTTGGGTGTCATCAGCATAAAGAGAGTATTAACCCTTTCACTGCTGAAGATGTGTGGGACACGTCCTCATTGATGCACGTTGCATGCTGAGGACGTGCCCCACACGTCATCAGCTGTGCGGGACCCCCGGCGGAGATACTCACCTCTCTGTCCGGGGTCCCACGGCGTTCTGACTTCAGCGTCCTCAGACGCTGAAGTCAAGCGCCTCCCGGTGTAAATGACGTCATCGCGCCATGCGCGATGACGTCATTTCCAGGCGACCCCTCGGCAATGCCGGGAGATAGCCTGGAAGGGAGGGGGGGATCCGTTCGGATCCCTCTCCCTCCCGATCGGGAAGGAGCAGCGGTAAAAGCCAGGCACCGCTTAAAAGGGGAGAGTCTCCCCTTTTAAGCGATGCCTGGCTTTAACCCCTCAAGTGCTGGGTTGCACTTCAGCGCCTTGCGGCGCCGAAGTGCAGCCTATGTCCGGTGGGGGCCGCCATCTTGGATGGCGGCTCCGCCCCCGGGACTCCCCTCGCTGTCTGACGTCATCACGCATAGCGTGATGACGTCAGATAGCCGGGGAACCCCTAGCTGCCGGGGATTTCCCAAGGAAATCCCCTGGTGGAGATAGGGGGTTATTGTGAACCCCGATATCTCCAGAACCGTGGCAGCTAGGGGGTCATGGAGGGTGTCATTTGAAAGGCCTGAGCATGGCCTTTCGAATGATACCCAACATGACTAGGTAAAAAGTAAAAAACAAATAATAAAAAAAAAATTATAAATAAATTTAAAAAAATAAATAAATAAAAAAAAACATGTTTTTTTTTTGTGTGTTGTTTTTATTAATGCAGCAATATTGTTCACATTTCAATTATAATGTGAACAATGATGCTGGACTAATGATTTTTTTCTATGGGGTGTGTTTGCTAAAAATCACGTAATTCCCCCCAAAAAAGTAACAAGTCCCCATTTCAAATTTTTTGTACAAGCGCACCCCATAGAAAACATAACCGCAAACGCTCATGTGATAAAATGTGAAAAAAAACACTTTACACACTGCAGATGATTAAAAACTCAATTTTTATTGTATTTTTTGTTATAATATACAGGCAGGTCATGACGTATACATATAAAAATGATATATTATGAATCTGCGTAGTCTGCCGGAAAGAACGATATATAATATGTCTGGGTCATTTATTAAAATGTGGCTTCAAATCGCGTTTAAACATGATGAGCGAAAGCGGTAAAAATGAGCTCAGCACACAGGCGTGAAATGCCTCAGCAGTGAAGGGGTTAAAACCCAAAATAACCACTGAGTGTTACAAGAGAGGATGTGTAGATCGAGAACGACTGAGAACCAAAGACCAAGTCTTGGGGAACCTCAACAGACAAAGGTAGAGTAGGAGATGGGGCAACAAAGAAAGATATAGGTCAGTGCCTTGTAGGGCCAAAGGAGAGAAGAATATTTAAATGATTTGGGTGGTCAAAGGCAGTGGAGAGGTCCAGGGGAAGAAGTAGAGAGTAGAGACCTTTCATTTTGGTTACTCAATTGATGCAAATGGTATAGAAATTCTATGTAATAGCATACATGACCTATAATAGCACACATGACCTATAACTATCATGAACCCTGATATGGAAACAAGGAGAAGACAAATTATTGAGTTTTGTACATTCTCAGTATTCTAGGTCCTTTTTTAGAAATATATATATTAACACAAACCAAAGCTTGTGAATTTATTAAGTTTGCATAATGCGAAGAAATATTACTTTCCTTGCACAATAGCTCGTGTAGTGGATGAATTACCTTTGCTATTTTCATTGTGCACTCGCAAAAAAGATATAAATATTGATACATTGTAAATAGAAGTGTTAGAAAATGTAAGCTGTGGTATCTCCTATTTTGCATAAAATGAATTATTCTCATGATTTCATTTGGAAGAAGTGAACACGCTCGTGTTCACAAAACATGTCTCTCTTTTTTGTTCGGCTTCCCATTGAAAGAAATTGCGGGAGAAATAGACTGTGTAGGCTGCAGCAAACGCAGTCAGACTTATTTATGTGCTTGCCAAGTGTAATAATAATGGCTATTGTTAATGTACTTAAGTGTATTCCATTTCCATTTAAATTCCCACAGGTCATCTTCTGAATCGATTCATAAATTTTAAAAATAATGTGGCAGGTGGACATTTTCATAATAAAAAGTAATTCAGATATAATACATTTTTTGAATATAACAAGTGAATTATCCAGTTTTCTTTCTGCAGAAAGAAAGAAAGAAAGAAAATGGGTAATATCTAAATCCAGGCTTACGTAAAAATCATAATTGTGCGCAACAAGAGCATGTTACAAAAACAATAGCACTTTTAAACCTGTCAAATATCTATTGGGAAAGAAACCTTTGTTCCCATGTTGATGTTGCTAATTGGAATAAAAATGTTAAGTGTGTCCTTTGAGACCCATAGGCTCATTAGGCAGTAGTGGTAATTATACGCAGACACTATCTTTTGCATAGGCTGACATGTCTAGGCTCTGCAATCAGATGCCACCAAATATTAATCAAAAAATCTAAAGTAAAATGTAGCGCTCAGGATTTGCACAAATAATATGGATGATTTTAAAATGACAAGCATGTTTAGAGGAATCTTAAAATGACCTTAACCCCTTCACCACTGTGGTTGTGTATACACGATTAATAGAAGCAGACATAGAAGCCCAAGATCATGCTACCACAATCTAGAGCTGTGCTTTATCACTGCTAATGAAATTCAATTTGTTGCAAACTATTTCAGGCTCCAGAACAAACTGGGGGTATGATGCCTGATGTGCTAACACTTTTTAAAATCAGCTGAAAATATCAGGGTTATTCAAAGAGAATCGAAAAGCCACAGCACGTTCGGTGACTTTTCGTTCTCTTCAATTTGGGCCACTTCGGCGATCCCATTTCGGCGACCCTGAAGTGTATTCAGCAAGCACCACAGGGCCGTCGAAGCGCAGAGAAAAGCCGCCGCAAACCTGCCGAACACTCACTGCAAAATCCAGGCGAATGCACGCCGAAAACCCGCAAAAACATCTGGATTAACCCCGCCGAACACGACGGAGAAACCCGAGCAGGAGCCGATAACAGCGCAGAGCAGCCGCCGAAAAAACTCGACACCGTAGACGAATGGAGTGAAAAAAAAAACACAGTTCGCTTGAAGGTTTGAAAAGTGAAACACTGTTTGCAAAGGGACTACTGAGTGAAAATGTCTGAAATTTACATATGAGGTCCAATGAATGATAATAAAAAGGGCTGTTACAGAAAAAGAACAAACGTTTAAAAAAATAATAATAAAACAAAAAATCGGCAAAAAATGTTTTGTCAAAAAAATCCCGAAAAATGCTTAAAGATCAAAAAAAAATCTAACATGAAGAATCTTTTTACTGCAGAATGTTATAATATATGGTTTATTAGATATTGAATTAAAATGGGAATATTTTTACCATTGAAGCCTTTGGGATTCGCCTGAATAAATCTGCCGCATGAAGCCACCGAATGGCAGGGTTATTCGGCAACTTTTGACTGCTGGTTTTTGTTCTCTGAATAGCCGAAGCTATGGGGATTTCACTGCCCTCGAACAGGAACCGTATGTGGAGGCAATTCGCCAACATTCAGCGAATTGCCTGTTCTCTGAATAGCCGAATGGCCAAGAAAGGTAACTGAACGCTGCCTTTCGGCAGCCATTCGGATCTCTTTGAATAACCCTGAATGTCTTTATGACAGCTCTCCAGCTACATGGAGCTCATAAGTGTAGTAACTCCATTTAGCCAGCAGATGGCAATATCTGCCTGCCAAGTAGGTTATTACAGAAGGAAATACTCTGGGAATATTCCCAAATATTTTTTTTACTGTACAATTAATTAAAAATGAGTTGCCAAAAAAAAACTCACTGGCTCTTGTCACTGTATTTTCACTTTCACAAATCAGCTGGTAGTGAAGGGGTTAAAGACCCAAACATTTTTATGCGGCTACTAGTAATTGTTCTGTTTTAAAGCCAAGCATTTCTTCAAAGTTCATTGGTAGAGGGCGTCAGGAATGGATTTGGGAGATACATAAGGTTGAGGAAGGGGACATAAGGCAAAGATACAAAGAAATGAAGGATAAAATGGACAAATGGTCAGTGGTAACTGGTTTAACATTAATATGGACTATCATTTTTCTGATTTCCTTCAACAGAAATATTCCAATAGTTTCCACACTGAATTTCAGAACTTGATCTTTAAGCATGACTCATTTTGAGTTAGAAATAGAGACATCATTCATACGCGTCATACCAGTAGGATACAGTATTGTAAATGTGAAGCACCAGGATTCCAAAGTTTTCATCTTGAGAATTTATTAAATCGTTGACTTAAATAATCCACAACAAGAGAAAATGTTGTCTCTCCATACCGATCTTCATGGGCAGCAAATATACAAAATTTGCCATATTTTACAAACGGAAGAAACACAAAATATCAGCACACTATTACGACCTTTATATGAAAGAAGCGGGGGTTTTGGTTCTATTCTTTTTGCCAAAACATGGAACTGAAAACCTCCATCCTTCACATAAGGGTCGGAATAGTACGCTGGTATTTTGGTTTTCTTCTGAAATAATCCACAGGATTTTTTTAGAAAGCTTACCTTCTTCCACCCCTTGAAATAGACCAGGTATGGTCCTTCCTTTGCAGATATGGTCTGTGGCTCAAGTCCCACTTAAGATGTGAGCAAAAAGACCTCCAAATGGTTTGATGCAGTGGTATGACTAGACACTTCACCATGCCCAAACGGAGTTCAAGCGAGGAGGTTAGTTATATCTAGAGCCTCCTTATCCAAAACAATTAAATGGAGCAACGTTCACCCATACTACAATGATCCATTCACATTTATCGTTTCTTTTCTAAACTGTTAATTATAGGGAAATAGCCAACAAATGTCCTACTTAACCTCTTCACAACCAAGTGATTTTCCAAAAACAAAAAAACCATAGTCAGGGACCAGTGTTTTTTTTTTTGAAAAATCATGCTTAATTAATTATACAGTAATAATTATTTGGACATATTCCCATTATATTTCTTACTGTAATAACAAATTTGGCCATTAGATGGTGCCATCTACTGCCAAAATTAGTTACAGTACGCAACTCGTGTTCCCTGCATCAGCTCCTGAATGTCCAATTTTACACAGTTTTAGCTCTTTGGGCATTATGCTGCAGATCGAGATATCTTGACACTAGGCAAAGGATGGTGCCTTTGAAACCGGAGATATCTTGATCTTGGTAGTGAAGGGGGTTACGGCCGAAATAGAAAAAAAAATCAGATTTTTTGTTTTTTAGATACTTTCCAGCCATGGCGAAATCTATCAGGGTTATCCAAAGAGATTCGAAAAGTCACCGCACGTTCGGTGACTTTTCGTTCTCTTCAATTCGGTTCCTTTTGCCGATCCCATTTCGGTGACCCTGTGGTGTATTCAGCAAGCACCACAGGGTCCCCGAATTGCAGGGAAAAGCTGCCGCAAACCCGACGAAAACTAACCGCAAAACCCACCGAATGCACGCCGAAAAGCCACAAAAACATCTGGATTAACCTGCGAAAACCACGGAAAAAGCCCGAGCAGGAGCCGATCGCACACAGCCGAAGCAGCCGAAGCAGCTGAGACCGCAGACGAGGGAGGTGAATAAATTAGCAAAACCGTTTGTATGAATCTGTGAAAATGAAACGCTGTTTGCAAAGAAACTACTGAGCGAAAATGTCTGAAATTTACATATGAGGTCCAGGGAATGATAATAAAAAGGGCTGTTACAGAAAAAATGAGTAAACTTAAAAAAATAAAAAAAATAAGAAAAATGCTTAACCCTTTTGCTGCGGAGGACGCGCCCAGCGCCTCCACCCGCAGGTACGTTCCTTGCGGTGGACGCGCTGAGCGCGTCCTCACTTTGGGGCCAGCGTTCGGCCGGGTTCCGGCCGATCGCTGGCCCCCCCGGTGCGGGCTGACATCCTCGATGTCAGCCCAGCACCCGGAACCACCGCCGGAGTAATTAGGTGTCATCGCGGGGGTGCGATGACACCTAATTCAGGCGCCCCCCGCATGTGCGGAGGAGGCGCCTGAAAGGGAGGGGGGGAGGTCCTCCGGACCTCTCTCCCTCCCGATCGGTGGTGTGCAGGGGGTTAACCCAGGCACCGTTTGGAAGTGCACAGCCTGCCCTTCCAAATGGTACCTGGCATTAACCCCATGGGGGCCGGATCACGAATCGGCGCCGAAAAGCACCGGTTCGTGATCCTTTCCCGGAGCTGGCCGACATCTTGGATGTCGGCCAAGCTTCCGGGAATGCCCCCTGAGGACTGGCGTCATCGTGCATAGCACGATGACGCCAGTCCTGGAGTTAACCCCTAACTGCCACCAATGGTGGAGATAGGGGGTTCCAATGAACCCCCTATCTCCCGATCTGTGGCAGTTCGGGGTTAATGTTTGGTATTGTTGGATCGGGCAGAGCATGGCCGTTCCAACAATACCAAACTTGACTATGAAAAAAGTTTTAAAAAAGAAGATAAATATAAAAAAATATTTTAAAAAAATTATAAAAAAAAAATAAACAAGTTTTTTTTTCTTTTTTTTGGTTCGTTAATGCAGCAATATTGTTCCCATTTCGATTATAATGTGAACAATGATGCTGCACTAACGATTTTTGTATGCGGTGCGTTTGTTAAAAATCGCGTAATTTTCCCCAAAAAAAAATGTAACGAGACCCCATCTCTAATTTTTTTAACAAGCGCACCCCATACAAAATATAACCGCAATTGCTCACATGTTAAAATGTGAAAAAAAACACTTTACACGTAAATTATTGAAAATTCATATTTTATTGCATTTTTTGTTATAATATACAGACAGGTCATGACGTATACATATAATAATGACATATTATGAATCTACCGAGTCTGACGGAAAGAACGATTATATAATATGTCTGGGTCATATACTAAAATAAGCCTTCAAAACACGTTTAAACAAGATGAGCAAAATCGGTAAAAATACCTCAGCACAGGGGCGGGAAATGCCTCAGCAGCGAAAGGGTTAAAGAGACTTTTTGCTGCAGAATTTTATAATGAACGGTTTATTAGATATTGAATTAAAACGGGAATATTTTTAACATTGAAGCCTATGGGATTCTCCTGAATTAACTTGCCAAATTAAAGCACTGAATGGCAGGGTATTAAGGGAACCTTTCACTGCTGGTTTGTGTTCTCTGAATAGCCGAAGCATTGCTTCTCTATGGGGATTTCACTGCCCTCGAACAGGCACCAAACAGGCACCGTATGTGCAGGCAATTCGCCAGGATTTGGCAAATTGCCTGCTCTCTGGATAGCCGAATGGCCAGGAAAGGTAACCGAACGCTGATTTTTAGCGTTCGGTTACCTTTCTTAAGCAATTCGCATCTCTTTGGATAACCCTGTATGTGAACCGAAGATCAACAAGTATAAGTTGTTGTGGAGAAGCCAATCTATAGTTTACTTCCCAGAAATGTAAATTAAATTAACACCCGTTCAAGGAATACTTAGCAAAAGTCAATCTTCCATTTGTGTCTATACAATAAAAATAAATGAAATTGGGAACAGTAAGGAGAATATCTAGAAAGATTGAGTACCTAGCTGTGCCTATATTGATGTGATCTACGGATGAGTCAATTGAGGCTCCAATGACTATCTTAGCAAAAGATTTCCTGCTCTTTTATCGATGCAAACTGTGAAGACATGCCTAGCAATGTCAAGACCATATAACGTGCAACACCTTTAACCATGCTAGAGCCACTTTCTAGTGGTAGAATAAGCAATTCACTGGAACCAGTCTGTATTGACATTTGCACAGCAGATCATGCAGAAACCTTGCGTACTGGCTTAGTCAATACTTAGCACTTTAGCACTGTAACCTAGGATTTATTCACAACTAGTCTAGTATGACCGCAGAAATACGTTTTGGCATATAGTAATGTAAAGAAACAGATAAAACCTACACATTTTTTTAAATCGAAGCTTAAGGCTAGGGACAGACGAGCGTGATTTCTACGGACTGTACGTCCGTGTACCCGGACGTACGGAAGACGCAGCAGTGGCCACACAGTCAGTTTATTCACTGACGTATATTTTGACGGATGTAGGAGGGAAAATAAATTAAAAGGCAAAACCATTTTGTCCGTGAAAAATGCTGGACGTATAAATGCAGTCCGTCTGACCACGTTCCATCACTCACACACAAAGCTATGCAGACGTTGCGGACGCAGCGCACTTTGTGTGGCCGTTCTAGGGGTTGTACGTTCTTGCCTGCCTTGCGTCCGGGGGCTGCGGCCATTGTGCGTCCGCAGTTCAGTGCGGACGTACTTTGTGTGTCGGGCTCCGATGGGCTTTCTGTCATGCTATCACGGACGTACTTTTAGGCGCCATCACGGACGTGAACACTACGCTCGTCTGACACCAGCCTTAAGAAACATTTCTTTCATCTTCTTTAACTCCTTCACTACCAGGTGATTTTCAAAAAAAACAGTCAGAAACCAGTGTTTTTTAGAAAAATCATTTTAAATTAATTATAAATTAAGAAATATTTGAGCTTATACCCATTGCATTTCTTCCTGTAAATAATCTATTTTAGCCAGTAGATGGCGCCATCTCCTGACAAATTGAGTTACAGAAGTTTGAGCTGCTGGTCTATTTTCATCTTTTTTTCCCTGCATTGGTTGCTGAAAGCCCGACCTAAGGGCATCATCAAATGCGTTTACACTGTTTTAGCTCTTTGGGTATTAGGCCCACAGGGTTAAAACTTTAAGGGCACCTTCTGCAGCCCAAAAGCAAACGAAATTTGTTTGCTGCAACCAAATTTCATTTGCTTTTGGGCTACAGATCAACAAATCGAGATATCGCGATATCTGGGCACCAGATGGTGCCTTTGAAGCCCGAGATATCTCGATATCAGTAGTGAAGGGGTTAACACATCCACAAAATCAGATGCCTTGATCAGCTCAGCACGAGTCCCTTTGTGGCAGAAACTCAGGAAAATTTAATTTTTATACATTCTTTCTTCGAAGACCATCTTTGCATCATCAAGAAAACGGTGTTTACGCCTTTAAAAAAAAAATATATATACAAGAGCTTTCAGGTCAATATGGTCTTATTAATAAATACCTGGGGCTTGATTAGTAGTCTGGTGTAAAGTCAACCGACCCCATAGATTTCAATGGGCATAGTAAGATTACACGTAACTTGGAATCTAGCCCTTCATGCCCTTGTTAACAGTTCTTTATGTTTATTTTTTATCTGTTTACGTCAAGCACTATAACAATACAAATCAATAAAACAATAACGTTACTAAATATGGCTCATTTCCTTTTACATATATAACAGACAGTAAAATTCCATGGCGTTTTAATTTAATACAGGGTCCTACATCCTTGAACTAGTTTCACTGCAAGCATAAATGTATTAATGTACAGGATGCGGCCGCAAAGCAGCGAAAAACGTTTATAAAATGAATCATTTAGACATTTGCAGCAGCAATAATATGATAACAATGCCTTTTAAGAAGTAGGATTATGAAAATTTACTAAAACATCCTTTAATGACATTCCTCAATTCCTTTACAATGTAACCCTCTGTCACCAGGGCTGTCACCACGTTTTGTGTATTTTACATCCTGCATTGCCCAAGATAATCTTTACTGATCATTTTATAAATTAAGATTTTATAACTAACTGTTAGCAGCATCAGAACCATTGAAACACGTGCATTCATCACTTATGTTGAACTCCATGAGCCCAGCGAGCAAAACAATCACCCCAGATGCAAGTATGAACGGAAGGTGTGCGCTTGGCATCTTGGCCTTCGTTTCATTGTCCTGTGTTTTATTTCATTGTTGTTTGTTCGTGTTTAACAGTATTGGCCTCAGGGGTTGCAGGCAGTTCATGTTGCAAGCCTCATTTAAAATTACAGGAAAATCATGGTCTTCCAGCTGAGACCTTTTTATTTTCTTCCCCCGTTTTCTAGCAGGCTCACATAAACACCTGAAAATATCCTGAAAATAGGGATGTAATGGCATTTGTCGTGGATGAGACACTAAAAGTAGATCATTAGGGTAAGGCTACACAGGTAGGAAGGCCGATAATGACGTCGGTAATCTGATTATGATTAAATTTAAAAATGTCAGGGGTTGCAAAAAAATGTTTACATCACTGCTCTATAACTGTGGAGACCCAGATTTGAATCCTGGCCAGAGCACTTCTCTAGTAAATGTCCTTGGGCAAGACACTGAACGCTACATACTTGCCTTACACACAATATCGGCTGTGGAGTCCAGTGGTATCTTCTCTACCCTTTGGCCTGGAGAAGCAAGTCAAAATTCCGTTCATCACATCCCTCCAATACAACTGTGGGGAAGCAATTCAAAATTCCGTTCAGCACATCCCTCCAATACAACTGTGGGGAAGCAAGTCAAAATTCCGTTCAGCACATCCTTCCAATACAACTGTGCAAAAGTGTCGACTTTACGAGAAACGGGTTCAACCTAACCACCAGGTCGATGCTCTACAATCATGGAAAGACAACCCGATCCCACTCAGAAGACGCCACCAGCGAGTGTCCTTGGGCAAGACATCTAATGATATGGATGCGCCTACGTCACAAAATACTTGTACATCTCATACATTGTAAGTTCCCTTGGGAACAGGGTCCCCCTGAATCAGGTCATCATCCACGTGTGGTATTCTAATGTATCAACACCTTGTGCACTGATCTTGTAAAGCGCTGCAGAATTTGTGGCGCTATGTTATTTGGAGAGCCAAGAGAAGTTAAGGTCTGTTAGAATGTTTGGAGACAGTTAACGCAGCTAGAGCTGGGATTAGAAAGTTTTAATACGGCTACTATGAGTCGAGAATAAAACCGAGGCTTAATATAGGAAGGCTGTGACATGGGGTTGCAGATAATTGATATGCACATGAATGGTTACCTAAATTATTAATTACAGGTTTTATTTTTCATGGCAGACGCAGTTCAGGAATCCTGCCCATTGTGCAGAATTTCCTACTTGAAGCTTCAGAATTGAATCAAAACATTTTAACATAATTTCTCACTAAGCTATTTAATTAACTTATATATCAAGGTCACTGTTAGTTTAATTAATTGGAATTAAAACCATATGGGGCCTTGTTCTGCATTATTTAAAAGTCGCAATAAACACATCATGTCTGCACATAAACGCACAATGGCCTAGATTGACTAAACGTCACTTTCAGGGAAGTCTGCCTCGATGGCGAAGTGAGTTTTGTCAGTGATATTCACTAAATATCATTTGTCTGTCTGTTCCAATGACATTGCAATCGGTCGCAACCAAGAACCGATTGTGGGAGCTACGTACATGAATACACTAAGACAGGGTTTCCCAACTCTCATCCTCAAGTACCCCTAACAGGCCAGGTTTTAAGGATTACTTTGGGGAAATGCAGACTGAATCCTGCAATCACTGAGCAGCAAATCAAATCACCTGAGTGGGGGGAACTTTGGACCCCTGTATCACCATTCTTTACACCACACAAGGTCAAGTTAGGGGTCATTGGACAGGCCAGGGTATGGCATTTCTAATGATATCAAACATGTAAAAAAAAACTCAAAAATGCAAAAACAAAACAAATTTGTTCCAAAGCAACATCATTGTCCATTTCTCACATATAAAATGAGCAATACCACTGCCATTACTCACCTTCTTATTTCCGATGCGAGGGTGCATCTTCAGTGTTTTATACATAGTCATATTATTCATAAGACGCAATGCAACAGAATACAAGTGGAAAAAATGTTTTTCCAGTTTTGGTTAGAATCATGTATTTTCTTGCAGTAACAGGTTCCCATTTTTAATTGCTTATTTTTTGACAAGAATGCCCCATAAAATATATAACTACAAAAGATCTGGATGATAAAACGTTGAACAATAATTTTACATGCTGCAAATAATTGAAATCTGAATGGAAATTCTTTTTTTCTTACATAACATTGTGACAGGACATGACGTATACACATAATAATGATAAATTTTGAATCTCCTGAGTCTGCTGAAAAAAAAGGATATATCATTGGTCTGTGTCCTTTAATAAAACATGATGAGCACAAAACGGTCAACATGAGCTTAGCACACGGGGTGAAATGGCTCAGCAGCGAAGGGGTTAACAAAACAGACAGAAATTGTGGTTTTGTCTTATTCCTGTGTAAGCGGTTTTGTCAGAAAGGTATGAGCGTATGAAAAAGGGCAAGAGCTGAGAGTTATGCTTCTGATCAACAGTTGACCTACAGGAAGCTGACTGTACATCCTGTTGAAAAACCTGCAAAGCGATCTCCATTATGACAGATAAACCACCTTTATGGCAGACTTGGGCTGCATTTGCAATAAACCATCATTAGATGTGAAGGAAAGAGAACTACATAGATAATACAAACGAATTTGTTGGGAGCGCAATTGGTACGATATACTGTGACGTTATTTCCAAAAACGATCCCAGCTTGTGGCTGCAACCAGGAGAATGGACTACAATATAAAATAAAGGATAATTGTGCAATATTGTAACATTGGTATTACAGAATATAGGTAAGTGGATCCACTCACAAAGATAGAGCCAGCTGGCTCAAATGATTAAGCAGATGAGTCTCTCTGGGGGACTCCTCCCATCAATCGGTTCTTCATATGTTGAGAGCTGTACTGTGATGGTCTATTTTCATGATGTATATATCTCAAACAAAAAGAGAAATATACATGGCACAATACCAGTGAGATATACAATTCTACAGTAAATTCTAGATTCAGGTACTCACGAATTATTGAGCCTCTAATGTAAGTGGCTCAGTAGATATGCTTTGGACCAATTTATCTCCGCGGGAGGTCCTACCCCTGCTCGATATTTCAAATCCGTGGATGAGATGGAAAAAACCTTGCAGATAGGTATGTATTTAAAAAGAGGATTTATTAAATGAATAAAAACAATTCACAAATTAATGGGCTGAACCGAGACGCGTTTCACTCGCCGTCCTGCGAGTTTCATCAGTCGGTGAAAAGAATTGTATATCTCACTGGTATTGTGCCATGTATATTTCTCTTTTTGTTTGAGATATATACATCACGAAAATAGACCATCACAGTACAGCTCTCAACATATGAAGAACCGATTGATGGGAGGAGTCCCCCAGAGAGACTCATCTGCTTAATCATTTGAGCCAGCTGGCTCTACCTTTGTGAGTGGATCCACTTACTTATATTCTGTAATACCAATGTTACAATATTGCACAATTATCCTTTATTTTATATTGTAGTCCATTCTCCTGGTTGCAGCCACAAGCTGGGATCGTTTTTGGAAATAACGTCACAGTATATCGTACCAATTGAGCTCCCAACAAATTCGTTTGTATTATTTATGCTTTATATGGGACACACCTTGTGGTGAGCTGCATGATTGTGGGATAATCACTAACAACAGATTTTATATGTGAATAATCACAGCGCCAAACACATCAGCACTTACCTAGTGTTTTTTATATTAAAAGATAACTACATAGAGCAGAGGTTCCCAACCCTGGTCCTCATATACCCCTAAACAGGCCAGATTTTAAGGATTACCTTGGGGAAATGGAGACTGAATCCTGCAATCACTGAGCACCAAATGGTCCAAACTGGTTACCAACCCCTGGTTTGCCTACTACTGTATAGAAATAAACAGTTAGGTCCATATATATTTGGACACAGGCAAAATTTTTATTTTTTTCCGGTATTTAACAAAACATATTCATGCTATAATTATATAATGGATATGGGCTGATAGTGCGTACTCTCAAGTTTAATTTGAGGGTATGTACATCCAAATTGGAGGAAGGGTTTAGAAATGACAGCTCTTAAGAGTAGCCATCTTTCAAGGGACCAAACGTAATTGGACAAATGAATCAAAAGTGGTTTCATGGCCAGGTGTGAGTTACTCCCAGGGGCGGACTGACAACTAATGGGGCCCCCGGGCAGTAGGCAATCATGGGGCCCCCGTGTGCCGCACCCACACCCATACAAAACCCCACGTGTACATTGCTGTGGTAAAGAAGTTATTTCTGAACTCATTTAAATAATTTTTGAAAATTGTGAAAAAAATCCATTTGGACCCAGCATTGAATTTGGAAATCCACTGTGCCCCCTTCAGACTTACAGATGCCCACTGCTCTGCTGCAGCAGCCAATGTAACTAAGGCTCAGAATGTCCCTGTGGAAAATGTGGGAAATGGACTATCACTTTAAAAGATACTGTCTCTATATCACGGTCACACTACACATTACAGAGCTCCACAGCAATAAAATTCACAGTAATGTGTGGTGTGTATGAGTGTATCACAGAGCTCCACAGCAATAAAGCTCACAGTAATGTGCGGTGTGTATGAGCGTATCACAGAGCTCCACAGCAATAAAACTCACAGTAATGTGTGGTGTGTATGAGCGTATCACAGAATCCACAGCAATAAAACTCACAGCAATGTGCGGTGTATATGAGTGTATCACAGAGCTCCAAAGCAATAAAACTCACAGTAATGTGTGGTGTGTATGAGTGTATCACAGAGCTCCAGGGCAATAAAGCTCACAGTAATGTGCAGTGTGTATGAGCGTATCCCAGAGCTCCTCAGCAATAAAACTCACAGTAATGTGCAGTGTGTATGAGAGTATCACAGAGCTCCACAGCAATAAAACTCACAGAATGTGCAGTGTGTATGAGCGTATCACAGAATCCACAGTAATAAAAGGCACAGTAATGTGCGGTGTGTATGAGTGTCACAGAGCTCCACAACAATAAAACTCACAGTAACGTGAACTAAGAGCGAAACAGACATGGGCAGACAGTTTATTAACCCCGCCCAGCATATCAATTATTAGTAACCCCCTCCCTACCCTCCCAGCAATTCAATTACTTTATTAACCCCTTCCCTCCCCTCCCAGAAATTCAATTACTTTATTAACCCCTTCCTACCCTCCCAGCAATTCAATTACTTTACTAACCCCTTCCCTCCCCTCCAGCAATTCAATTACTTTACTAACCCCTTCCCTACCCTCCCAGCAATTCAATTACTTTATTAACCCCTTCCCTCCCCTCCCAGAAATTCAATTACTTTATTAACCCCTTCCTACCCTCCCAGCAATTCAATTACTTTACTAACCCCTTCCCTCCTGTAAGGTCCTGGAGGCCCTCACCCTCTGGCGCCCCCTTTGGTTTCACATCCTGCAGGCCCCCTGCAGGTTCCAGGACTTTTTTGTATAAACTCTGCACATCCTGAACTCTCACATCCTAGCCATAGAACCTCACCTGACCACACCTTCCCCTGATTATCCCATTATATCAGGAAGCTACGCCCTCTAGAACTCACTTCCACATTGAAGTTACTGACTGCAACCCTATCTGCCAAACGCCCTGAAACCTCCTGACCATCTCCTGAATTCTACAACCAAAGACTCCAAGGACCCTCTGTATTTTCTGGACATTCATCTACTTCATATACCGGTACTCTCCCATCCTGCTCCCCTTCTGCCCCCCATCTAGGACCCCCCGTGTACCAGACCCTTTGCTTGACCCTGACCATTCCATTGCCTGTTCCTTGTCGGATTCCATGCTACCGTGTTTATATTCAATAAACACCCTTTGTGATCCTGAACCTGCTTCCATCACTGCGTCCTGGGCTCACAACCCCATACTACTACACCCACCGCAGTCAAACCCTTACAGAATGTGGAAGTCCAAACCCTGTGAGCCCGCGGTGATTTTAGCCTATGTAAAAGGACTGAAAGAGGCTAATCAAAATCTCCAACAGCATCTTGATTCACTGTTGGAATATCTGCAGCAGACCTTAAATGACGCATCGACTAAGGAGTGCATTCCAGTTCCAAAAGGTGCTCGCGGACCCCTGACCAAGGAAGAAAAAGTAAGAAGAAGAAGAGCGCTAGACTTGTGTTTTTATTGTGGAGATCGCTTGCATAAAATATCTGCCTGCCCTCTGCGCCCACTAAAGCCAGAGACAAAAGATTGTGCCACGCCTGTTTGTGTCAAGCCTGTTTCTACGAGGCCTTCACCGACCAAGCCTGCACCCATGAAGACCACAAAGTTCTTGGGGAAACCCATACCAACCCAACAAAAATCGATGGTGCCTGCCCTGCAGAAACTAGCTTCATTGATGGTCAGGAATAAAAACCCAGTATTCAAACCTGCTCCCCGGAGAATTCCGTTGATCAAGACACCTCAGCAAAAAAGTGTTCCTACTCCCAGGACATCAGTGCCCAAAATGCCCGATAGAAAGGTATCGCTGGAGCCCACCTCTGAGGAAGAGTCAGAGACCTCTGTGGAGTACACCGAGCCTGAAGTGCCTATGGAGCAAGGATACATGGAACAAGACCCAGCTGTGCCAATGGAGACAGAAGAAGTCATGCGTTCCTGTGGGAGACCTATCACTCCCATCCAGCAGATTACTACTAGTGTTTGTAACGATCTTGAAACCAGCTCTCTGCCTCCAAGTTGTGTATATGCCTCCAATGGGACAATCGTTCTCAGAGAGGATCTGGAGACATTTGAAACAGCCCTGAAAATCCGAGAAGCTGCACATCACCCCAGAGAATCAGTGTTTGCACTGGCTACTACCTTCCACCAACACCCTCTGCCACGCTCACCGTGCCTGGTTGTTGCTGTGGAGACCGCCATCCCCACTACCCATTGTTGGCGGTTTTCCGATACAGCCGCACCGGGGAGGGTTTGGTGGTCTACCAAAGTTGACTCTCCCATTCCTCACAGCCGCAAGTTTGGGCTGGTTTCTGGACGGCCATGCCAGGGAACTGCACATGTTGGCACCGCTGTCTCTACCCCAAAAGGCACCATCATATGCACTTCACCCTCCGTTCACGGTCAACCTAAGCCTTGCCGGTTCCCCATGGTCAAATTCCGCCAGACCTCAGTGTCCAAGGTCGCTGCCCTGCAGCTCAAGCACTCCTCCAGGCTAACTGCCCTACAGCTCGAGCAACCCTCCGGGCCAGCTGCCCTGCAGCTCGAACAACCTTCCGAGCTCGCTGCCCTGCAACCCGCAGGATCCCAAGAATCAGCTTCCCTGCAACCTGCAGGATCCCAAGAATCAGCTTCCCTGCAACCTGCAGGATCCCAAGAATCAGCTTCCCTGCAACCTGCAGGATCCCAAGAATCCGCTTCCCTGCAACCTGCAGGATCCCAAGAATCCGCTTCCCTGCAACCTGCAGGATCCCAAGAATCTGCTTCCCTGCAACCTGCAGGATCCCAAGAATCTGCTTCCCTGCAACCTGCAGGATCCCAAGAATCCGCTTCCCTGCAACCTGCAGGATCCCAAGAATCTGCTTCCCTGCAACCTGCAGGATCCCAAGAATCTGCTTCCCTGCAACCTGCAGGATCCCAAGAATCTGCTTCCCTGCAACCTGCAGGATCCCAAGAATCTGCTTCCCTGCAACCTGCAGGATCCCAAGAATCTGCTTCCCTGCAACCTGCAGGATCCCAAGAATCTGCTTCCCTGCAACCTGCAGGATCCCAAGAATCTGCTTCCCTGCAACCTGCAGGATCCCAAGAATCTGCTTCCCTGCAACCTGCAGGATCCCAAGAATCTGCTTCCCTGCAACCTGCAGGATCCCAAGACTCTGCTTCCCTGCAACCTGCAGGATCCCAAGAATCTGCTTCCCTGCAACCTGCAGGATCCCAAGAATCTGCTTCCCTGCAACCTGCAGGATCCCAAGAATCTGCTTCCCTGCAACCTGCAGGATCCCAAGAATCTGCTTCCCTGCAACCTGCAGGATCCCAAGAGGTCGCTGCCCTGCAACCTGCAGGATCTCAAGAGGTCGCTGCCCTGCAACCTGCAGGATCTCAAGAGGTCGCTAACCTGCAGGATCTCAAGAGGTCGCTGCCTGCAACCTGCAGGATCTCAAGGGTCGCTGCCCTGCAACCTGCAGGATCTCAAGAGGTCGCTGCCCTGCAACCTGCAGGATCCCAAGAGGTCGCTGCCCTGCAACCTGCAGGATCCCAAGAGGTCGCTGCCCTGCAACCTGCAGGATCTCAAGAGGTCGCTGCCCTGCAACCTGCAGGATCTCAAGAGGTCGCTGCCCTGCAACCTGCAGGATCTCAAGAGGTCGCTGCCCTGCAACCTGCAGGATCTCAAGAGGTCGCTGCCCTGCAACCTGCAGGATCTCAAGAGGTCGCTGCCCTGCAACCTGCAGGATCTCAAGAGGTCGCTGCCCTGCAACCTGCAGGCTCTCCGGAGCTGTCATCGCCACGGGGCCGTCGACGTCGCCGTAAGGCCAAGTCGCTCATTGCCCAGACAGAGCCGGGCAGTGCCAAGGAGGTTGCCGCCGCAGAGCCGTGCAGTGCCAAGGAGGTTGCCGCCGTGCAGTGCCAAGGAGGTTGCCGCCGCACAGCCGTGCAGTGCCAAGGAGGTTGCCGCCGCACAGCCGTGCAGTGCCAAGGAGGTTGCCGCCGCACAGCCGTGCAGTGCCAAGGAGGTTGCCGCCGCACAGCCGTGCAGTGCCAAGGAGGTTGCCGCCGCACAGCCGTGCAGTGCCAAGGAGGTTGCCGCCGCACAGCCGTGCAGTGCCAAGGAGGTTGCCGCCGCACAGCCGTGCAGTGCCAAGGAGGTTGCCGCGCACAGCCGTGCAGTGCCAAGGAGGTTGCCGCCGCACAGCCGTGCAGTGCCAAGGAGGTTGCCGCCGCACAGCCGTGCAGTGCCAAGGAGGTTGCCGCCGCACAGCCGTGCAGTGCCAAGGAGGTTGCCGCCGCACAGCCGTGCAGTGCCAAGGAGGTCGCCGTCGCAGAACCGTGCCTCACCAAGGGCGCTGCCCCACCGGTCCTTTCCACGGGCGCTGCCCCACCGGTCCTTTCCACGGGCGCTGCCCCACCGGTCCTTTCCACGGGCGCTGCCCCACCGGTCCTTTCCACGGGCGCTGCCCCACCGGTCCTTTCCACGGGCGCTGCCCCACCGGTCCTTTCCACGGGCGCTGCCCCACCGGTCCTTTCCACGGGCGCTGCCCCACCGGTCCTCATCAAGGGCGCTGCCCCACCGGTCCTCATCAAGGGCGCTGCCCCGCCGGTCCTCTCCAAGGGCGCTGCCCCGCCGGTCCTCTCCAAGGGCGCTGCCCCGCCGGTCCTCTCCAAGGGCGCTGCCCCGCCGGTCCATGTCAAGAGTACGTCGAAGAGTCGTGTCACCAAGAGGATCAACACCCCTGAAGGCACCATGGCTATGGAACCCTTGCCGCCAGAGTTTATCTACGGTTCAAATGGGACTGTAGTCAGATGCGCAGACCTGCAGGTGTTTTCAAATGCCGAGAGTGCCTGGAGATCGCTTCGCAGTGGCGAAGCTCTGCCCAACTCTGGTCGCCATGATCATTATTCTACCCTCCAATGGTGCAATGCCTTTCTATCCCGTTATCCACCGGTGTGACCGTGACCTCGCCCTGGGCCGTTCGGAGTCCGGCCCTTAGAGGGGGGGCTCTGTAAGGTCCTGGAGGCCCTCACTCCCTGGCGCCCCCTTTGGTTTCACATCCTGCAGGCCCCCTGCAGGTTCCAGGACTTTTTTGTATAAACTCTGCACATCCTGAACTCTCACATCCTAGCCATAGAACCTCACCTGACCACACCTTCCCCTGATTATCCCATTATATCAGGAAGCTACGCCCTCTAGAACTCACTTCCACATTGAAGTTACTGACTGCAACCCTATCTGCCAAACGCCCTGAAACCTCCTGACCATCTCCTGAATTCTACAACCAAAGACTCCAAGGACCCTCTGTATTTTCTGGACATTCATCTACTTCATATACCGGTACTCTCCCATCCTGCTCCCCTTCTGCCCCCCATCTAGGACCCCCCCTGTGTACCAGACCCTTTGCTTGACCCTGACCATTCCATTGCCTGTTCCTTGTCGGATTCCATGCTACCGTGTTTATTCAATAAACACCCTTTGTGATCCTGAACCTGCTTCCATCACTGCGTCCTGGGCTCACAACCCCATACTACTACACCCACCGCAGTCAAACCCTTACACCTCCCCTCCAGCAATTCAATTACTTTATTAACCCCTTCCCTACCCTCCCAGCAATTCAATTACTTTACTAACCCCTTCCCTACCCAGCAATTCAATTATTAATGGCATTGGCATGTTTCAGGTACTTTATTAACCCCTCCCGCCACCAGTATACCAATTATGAATGGCAGTGGCAGGCACAGACAGTTTTTTAACCCCGGACCCCTCGCTCACAAAAAATCTCTGAATGCTCCTTCGGGCTGGCAGGCTCGCTCCTTCGGGCTGGCAGGCTCGCTCCTTCGGGCTGGCAGGCTCGCTCCTTCGGGCTGGCTGGCTCGCTACTCCGGGTTGGCAGGCTCGCTCCTTGGGCTGGCAGGCTCGCTCCCTCGGGCTGGCTGGCTCGGCTGCACCCTCCTGGCTCCTCCTGTCCTCATGCTGTGCTGCTGCATGCAGTGTGCTCTGCACGCATCACGTGAGGGGGCGGCGCCAGCGTGGTTAGACACCATCGCGTGGGTGTGGTGGAGGCAGGGAAGCTGCGGCGCGGTTACAGAGTGGCGTGCGCCACAGCCCCGATGGAGGAGAGGACACAGGCAGCAGGCTTGGGACCTTCAAACCAGCGGGCCCACTGTGTCTGGCCAAAACCGGGCCCCTACAACCCGCGGGCCCTCGGGCAGTGGCCGAGAGCCCGACGGGTCAGTCCACCCCTGGTTACTCCTTTTGTTATTTCCTCATCAATTAAGCAGGTAAAAGGTCTGGAGTGGATTCTAAGTGTGGTATTTGCATTTGGAATCTATTGCAGACACTGTGGAGACACAGGTCGAATCCCGGCAAGATCACCTCTCCAGTAAGTGTCCTTGGGCAAGACACCTAACGGTACATACTCGCCACCCAGGACATACTTGAACGAGAGAAATCTCAATGTATCCTTCCTTGTAAACTACTTTCTCAACAAAAAAAGATACATCATTCATTCAAAGGAGCTGTCCATGCAGCTCTTTGCCATGAGGGGCCATGTTCAAACTTCCAGTGACCAGTATGAGAGAGTGAGAGCGATAACACCAACTTTATACACCCCTGCTCCCCATTCACACCTGAGACCTTGAAAGACTAACGAGTCACATGACAGCAGGGAGGGAGAATGGCTAATTGGGCCCAATTTGGACATTTTCACTAAGGCTAGGGTCAGACGAAAGCATTTTTCCACGCGAACGTGAAAAAGTGCGTCCGAACGCATTGACGTATTTTTTCACGGAATGCGCAAAAACGGTCAGACGACGCGCATTTTCGGGCGTGATTTTGTACGGATCGTCAATAAAACTCTTTTTGCGTCTGGGCGTTATGTAGACTGGACATTAGCAGTGTCTGACATCTCCTAATCACGCACACACGCCGCTATGCCGCAGCTGCGCACTCAGTACGTCAGTACTAGCGGTTCAACGTTCTCAAAAAAATGCGTTCAAATTCCACTTGCGTTGCACGGCCGGACTTTTGTGCGGTCGTACATTGGCCGTCATTGCCCGTCATCTGCTGCTAGTGCGGCCGTAATTATGTGCACCAGAACGCACGTTAAAAGTGCGCTGGTCTGACTTCAGCCTTAGGGGTGTAGTCACTTTTGTTGGCAGTGATTTAGACATTAATGGTTGTGTTTGAGTTACTTTGAGGGGACAGTAAATTTACACTGTTACACAAGCTGTACACTCCCTACTTTACATTGTAGCAAAGTGTCATTTCTCCAGTGTTGCCACATGAAAAGATATAATAAAATATTTACAAAAATGTGACGGGAGTATTCACTTCTGTGAGATACTGTATATACACATTCCTTTTAATATTTTGAAGATAAACGCCAATTACAGAGAACAAAATGTGCATCAATATCATTATCAAAATTAGATGAACGTTTAAACTAAAAATTGTATTACCATTTTGTTTCTATATTTTTATTTTTCATGGCAATGTTTCTAAGCAGAGAGGTACATACGTTGACCCTTATGACTGGGCGCAACATTATATATTGTAGAGTCATGTAACATGCACCTGGAAGTCATTTAAAGCACGAATAAGTAAATGAGGCATGTTATTCTGTAATTGCCTTAAGAGTGTTGGGTTCTGTGCGGAGAGGATTTCACAGTGGATAGGTTTGGTATAGTCAGTAATAACCGAGAGGCACTTGACCTATTACTGTATCTCAGTCTATTTGCACCTGTGTATAGATTGCAGAGTCACCGATTATCATAGAGCAACAAATCGTATCACCTGTGCTGTGCTTCAGATATATGGAAAAACCTGGCCTGTTGGGGGGACTTGAGGACCGCGGTTGGGAACCACTGCTCTATGTGATTTACATTTTGAAACTTTCACTTACGTTTGAGCTTCACAACACTTAAGCCATTATGATAACAATATGGCCACACCAGCAAGGTTTTCCTTTGAGGATACATTATGGGCCCTATTACATTCTTCGCGCACAATTGTGCGCAAAAACGTATTAACGTGAGGGGTAAAACCCTTTGCGCTGAAAGTCATATTACGACGTTCGAGTTCAAAATGCGCATTAACGTCTAACGCTAGTGACCCTAAGCAAACCCTTTGCGAGCACAATTTAGTGCACGCATCCTATACTTAACATTGTGAGCGCAAATGCGTTTGTGCACTGGTGCGCGCATGGTATTACATAGGGATGAGCTGTTTGGGTTCGGACGGTTCGGGGTTCGACCCGAACTTAGCCTGTTTGGGCGGATCGCGAACCCCGAACATTTCCGGGTGTTCGCCGCATGTTCGACCACAATGCATTTTCCCACTGCCTGAAGCTCGTAATTGGCTACAGCCTTGCACCTGAGCACAGGTCTGGTGCAAGACTGGTTGAACACTATGCCAATCACCGCTCAATCATGGGCTCACAGAGCTCCCGCAGCACACTATATAAGGTTTCAACGCGCCGATTCTGCACGCATTTCAGAGGAGATTTCAAAGAAGATAGTTGTGTGTGTTGTTACTGCCGGTCTGCCACGCTACTGGGGGGGTCTCATTTCGACCAAATATCATTGAATTTAGGTGATGTGTGTCTTGTCACTGTGCCAGCAAGTTTTTTGGGGTTTACAACTTTATTTAAAACATTTGTGAATTGACGTGATTTTCTGGGTCTTGTCACTGTGCCAGCAAATCTTTTTGGGGCTCACTAATTTCTTTAAAACACTTGTGAATTAAGGTGATCTGTGTCTCATCATACAAAAAGTAACACGCTGTATTTTGGGGCTCACTAATTTATTTAAAACATTTGTGAATTAAGGTGACTTGTCACTGGCTGCCAGCTATCAGTGTGTCTCACTGAGTTATACCAGAGTTGAATCAGAGTTCTGTATATATTAATCTATATATCACTCACCATGTCTGAAAGGACAGGCAGACGCTCCCAGCCACAGATAAGAGGGCAAGCAGTCCCTGTGTCGGGAGGCTGTGTCTCTGGTCATGGTGGACGTGGTGCATCCTCTGCAGGGGCACGCTTGTCCTTTTCTAACTGGTGCTGGCCGTCTTAAGCAGCAGCAACATACAGAGGACTTGGTGGATTGGCTAACCAGGCCATCCTCATCCTCCGAGTCCTCTGCCAGCCAGGCTTGTAGTGCTTTACAGTCCACCTCAGCTGCCAAAGCATCTAATGCAGCCTCCATGTCCACAGCTACTCCTGCCGTAGCCTCGCTATCACACACGGAGGAGTCAGCTGAACTGTTTGACTACAATGAGAGTGACATGCTGCTTGAGGATGCGCAGCAAGTACAGTGCTCTGATTCAATCTCTGAGGTTGAGCAAGGGAGTATAATCAACCTAGAGGAAGGGGGTGCCAGTGATGACACACAAATAACTGGCACTCATGTTGCCCCAGCAGTTGCAGCATACTGCCAAGTTGGCTCCAGTGATGAGGAGATAGGGGGTGAAGATGACATTGATGATGAGGTCACTGACTCCCCTGGGTGCCAGATCAAACTGAGGAATCAAGTGAGGAGGAGGAGGAGGCACAGCAAACACGAGGCACAACATCCTCTGTGACAAACCATAGCACTAGCCAGTCCAAGGCATCACATGTCAGAGCTGCTCCGGTGCAGAGCGCTGTTACTGGTTACTGTATGATAGTACTTGCATGCCTGGCACTAAAGGCACAATATCTGGGTGCACTGCCATTGACGCCTGTATCAGATTCATATCCTCAGAGGTGTGACGGCACTGTTGCCAACGCTAAAAGCCCAATTTTAAAGCACCTATTGTTACTTTCATCCAAAGCCTGCATAAGTTTCACAATAATTTAGCCCAAAAAAACACTAAACTTTTTCTGCGCGTCCTAAAATGTATTTTCATACAGGCTGCCGCCCCAAGCAGTTGTTTATGGATAGATTAAAGGAAAAGCATTTATCGTCATATGAAACGTCATTTATTTGTTTTTAAGTGTTTCTATACATCCTAGAAATCCGCCACTTCACGGGCAGGTTATGGGGATCTCCTAGGCACGATATTTGAAGGAATTTTTCGTTTTTATTTTTAACCCTTATTTCATGGAAAACTCACTGTCCCTTTAAAAACGTTTTTTTTTTAACTTTTTGTCCTTGTTTCCTGTCCCCCAGGGCACTACCCGGACCCCCATACACCTTTTATGGCAAATATGTATTATATATGCCCTCTTGGAGGGCACTCTAAAAAACCGAATTTTCAGCCCCATTGACTTGCATGGGGGTTCGGGTTCGGTCCCGAACAAATGGGAAGTTCGGGTTCGGGCTCGAACCGAACTCGGGGAGTGTTCGGCTCATCCCTAGTATTACAATCTTAGCGCAAAATTTAACGGACAACGTTTGCGGGCATAATTTTAACGTCTTTGACAAGCTGGTGGTAACGGCAAATTGTAACAACCTGACCGTACCAAACTGCGGATTCACAACGGAGAACGTCGATGCGCAGGTTTTTTTTTTTTTTTTACTAGATCCGTCAAAAATGAAGGCCACTACCTTGTCTTCCATCAGAACATACGTCTGTTGTGCGCAGTCCGCACAAAAAATGTGTTCGTCTGACGGACTCGCGTTAAAAATTAGATTGCGCTCACTGATTTCTGTGGTACTTTGCACGCATTTTTGCGCGCCAGCTCTACTAGCGCAATTTCCCGACGGATGAAAATATGCACGAGGAATGTAATTCCAGCAGTGATTGTCGCACATTAACGTTTAACGCTTCGCACACAAAAAACACGCATTTTGCGTGCGTTTTTGCGTTAAGAATGTAATAGAGCCCTATGTATGTTCTCTTAGCACGCACACACGCCCCAGTATTTATAAAGACAGTGAAAACTGCAAGCAAATATGGGACATCTAAATATGAAGGGAACCTGGTGGCATTTATTAAACAAACACAGATATAAGCATTCCATTCCTCTTGGAAAAGTATTCAGGCTTCTGACCAATTCCATCACGTCGCTGATTTACAAATGGCGAATTTAAATTCTGTTCAATACTTTATTTGAACTGAAATGTAATTACTTCGGCGCGACATCTGTCTTGGAACATTTCTTAAAGAAAAATAGAGAAAAGGAAAAGTATAATATGTTACGTTGGAAAGAATTCAATATGTACGCTGGGGGAAGAAAAAAACATTGGTTTACACAAAGTAAAAACATCGCTCCAAAATAAGACAATTTCTGAAAATTAGAATCAAACAGCTGAAGAACGCCTTTCAGAACGGTGCGCATGAAGGCAAATAAAGAGAATGCTGAAAGGATTTGGAAATGAGGTAGAAAGGATAGATTAGGTAGACGTTACAAATAGTTTCCAGTGGTGAGGGTATGCCAGTGAGCGTAGCTTTATCAATAAAGAGGTGGCGCTGAATCTGCCAGGGTCTGTTAAGACTAAAATGTGTTATTCAATAAGCGCCGAACTTGCTGCAGAATGGGGAATTTCACCGTAAGGTGCAATTTAGTGGCAGTTCAGCTATTCAGAGATCTGTCAATTCACCAAATATTAGCAAATTGACAGCAAAATACAGTGCAGTTCACTGCAGTTTGCTGATCTTCGGCAGCAGCAAAGTTGTGCCATAGAGAAGTAATGATTAATCCAATCACAGAATGCCGAACTGCATTTTTGGTGGTTCAGTTTGACAGGTTTAAACAGGCGAATCCTATATGATTAAAATGTAAACAAATAGTACAGTTTTTTTAGTCAACTGTATGTTCTTTCCAGTGTCAGCAAAAGCCTATTTATTTTAGAATTTTTTTGTATTTTTATGGAATTTAGAAATGAAATTTTTGTTTCCCATTTTTTTATGTTTTTTTTAAAATCTGTAACTGACCTTTATATAGGACTTTATTAAATATTTACACACATTCTCACGCATTTTTATTTTTTTTAATCACTTTTTAAAAAATAGGAGTTCTGTCAGCCCCCCCCCCATCCCCCTGGCAGTTCAATGGTCAGTTCGGCAGCCTGATCAGCTGTCTTCAGTGGCGTTCGACAGGCTGATCGGAGGCGGCTCCACGTTCGGCTCACTTTAGAGACCCTGCGGTGAATAGTGAATTCACTGCAGGGTTGGCGAACTGGAATTGCCCCAAAGTGCTCTATGAATAACCCTTTAACTCCAACCTCAAAACAACAATACTGGTAATAGGGATGTGCATGGCTGAAAAATTAGTTTTGTTTAGTTTCGTTTCGTTACGTTTTTAAATCATTTCTTTTTTTGGAATTTTGTTTTGATTTGAAATTTCGAATCGATTTTGAATTTCATATATCAATTCGATAGTTGATATCAATTTGAATTTTGGATCACTAAATAAAACCCCAATTCATCAAATTTTGCTGTTAAAAGAAATACTAGGGTTAAATTTTAAGCTGTGTCACAGATTTAGTATTTGAGTCAAATTAAACAAAATTAATTTGTTTCATAAAGTCCTTTGCTGACTATTACTTGTATTGTAAGTTAAGATCAATTCGATAGTCGATATCAGTTATTAAAATTTTTCTTTGATGATGATGACAAAGTGTAAAACTAAATAAATTCGTTATATACCATTTCGTTTAGTTTCGATTTCGTATCGTATCGATTCGTTATTCGGAAGTACTTCCGAAATACAAATTATCAAATTTCGTTCCAAATTCTGAATTTTTCCGAAACGAATGCACATCTCTAGAAGTAACTATGAAGGAACGTTTCAACTTGCATTTACCCAGAACTCCCTGAGGAAGACAAGCGATAGCAAAACGCGTCAGAGGGGGATGGTGCGTTATATATTAACTACATGCTTTTGGCCTTTTGCTTTAAACATGAAAGCAATAAATAGTATTTTTAAAAGGTTGAAATATTGGCTGCACTATTGGTCTTTTCTTTCCATGTAATGTTGAGGTGCTTACATGATTGGCAATTTGAAGTGGAAAAAAGATGACTCTACAGAGGGCGATAAAGAAACCGCTCAAGGCGATTTTTATTGCTTTTTTTTGTGAGCACATAGGACAATTATGCATATATTGTTTGTCTGCACTATTGAGTCTCCGTTTTATTTTTTCTGGGATATTTGCCAATGATAATATTCTTTTGTAAACACCTTGGGGGAAGAGGTGAAGCTATCTCACCAGCAAGAAATCAAAAGTTCTGAAAGGTGTGTGCTAATAGCCATTCCTAAGTGTGGGAATAAGGCACTATAGCCAACGTCATCCATTGACAGCACTTCATCATCACAAAGCCTGAATATCAAAGTACCAAAATGAAAAAAGGCACTAGATAAAGTTTAACACTGAGACCAACATATGGTCCTATGAGTGGTATCAGAAAACCCTCCACCTTTACCCCATGAAGCATGATAGTCTTAGGGAGGAAATGCGTCGCGATGCATAAATGTTTTGATAAACATTTTTCACTCTCTTGGGAGATCATAGTTCACAAAATAAACCTTAGTAACTTAATGAAAATATACTGAAGTCTAGCATGAACGAAGATCCCATCAACACTTGGAATTAAACAGTGAATTTTCATCAAGTACATTTAAAAAGGGACACTAATACAAAAGCTATAACTAGATTACTTGTGCATTACTAATAAAAAAACACCTTATAAAAGCACATTATAAAACACATGCTGCGGTTTTGTTTTGTTTGAAGTAATTGCAAGGACAAAGGAAAAAAAAAATCGCGTTTCCTTTTTTTTTTTTTTTTTTTGCATTTTTCCCCCCATGATTCAATATTTAGGCTAGGGTCAGACGAGCGCATTTTGTACGGACTGTGTGTCCGTGCAGTACGGACGTACTTTCTGACTGACAACAAGGTAGTGGCCACGCAGTCGGTTTTTTTCACTGACGTATTTTTGGACTGATGTAGCAGGGAAAATAAATTAAAATGAAAAAACATTTTGTCTGTCAAAAATGCTGGACGTATAAATGCAGTCCGTCTGACCACGTTCCATCATTCACACACAAAGCTATGCGGACGTTGCGGACGTGGTACACTCCGCACGTCCATTCTAGCAGTTTTACGTTCTTGCTTAAATTGCGTCCGTTTGCCATGTCCGTTGTGTGTCCGCACTTCTGTGCGGACGTACTTTGTGTGTGGGTCTCTATTGATCATAATTTTATTCTACGTTAAAATGTGCGGCAACACGGACGTGAACACTGCGCTCGCTCGTCTGACCCTAGCCTTACCAAAAGCTTTGCTTTGTGGCCCTTGTTTATTTCATCTACATTATCTAAACGATAATGAGGTAGAGTAGGAAATATTTAGAGAAGGGGTGAATTGTTCTCCAGTCTACCTGAGATAAGAGATGGCAGCTGAATGAGATAAGACAGGGAGCTTAAAATATTTCTAATCTACCCCTGGTGACGTCCTTTGAATACATCCCACGCAATACAATGATTTGAGTCAGTGATCAACCCATAGACTCCATTCTATGGCTAATGCCACACAGTGAGGAGCAAGTGAAGTAAATATACTGTGGGGGGGGCGGTTTACAACACAAAAGATCACACAGTGGATGCACCCAGTGACACATATAGAGTAAAATATTTTCCTAACTAAACAAGAGAAAAACAAAGCACATGTAAGATAACAGCAACATAAAATAAACACAATAAGGACATTTAATTTTTTGGTGGTAGTGATCCTTTAAAACTGCAGTGATAACGAGCAGGTCTTGATGCACATGCCATGAAATCTTATGGAAGCCTGAAGGTTCAAGGTGGTTTTCTTACACTGTATAGGCATGCAAATTTTAGAGTCGTGTGTTGTTTCTACATATGATGTTAGTGAAACGGTTGCGGGTGAAATAAACATGCTGTGTCTATGTACTAGGGCTGCCAGATCGGCCAGGTTTGCCTGGGTGCATCATTTATTCAGGCTGATGGGCAGTGCATAAAAAAATATGTATATATAACCTGTAGGACTCACTTGCTGTAGGAAAGACTTCAAAAACGTGGAATCCCAGGTGACCTACCTTGCCTAGATAACAGTCCGTCTCCATGAAATAATAATATATGACCAGGAAAATAAGGTCGATCTGGCAATCCTACGATGGACACTTCAGTGAAAGCCAGGAAGAAAGAAAAAGCAGGGCTTCAAGCTGGAGGTAGTGCAGGAGAATTTTTTTTCAAGGGGAATGATTAAGGCCATTGGGCCGAAACGTCACGTCTAGTGGGGTACCTTTCCCCCTGAATAAATTTTCTCCTGCACTACCTCCAGCTTGAAGCCCTGCTTTTTCTTTCTTTCTGATGAATTCGGGACATCGGCGTCCCTCTTAAAGCGGAGCTCGCGGAGAAATGTGTGGCACCACGCTCCCACCCTGGTAGGTTGCAGCGCTTCCGACTTACTTCAGTGAAAGTCGTCTTTGGTCAGATGTTAATGTATGGACATCAGTACTTTAACCAAACAAGGCATTATTTAGTAATTATCAGGGGTCAAGTCCTGCAGGAACGCTAGGGAAGGCAGTTCCCTCTCTATTTTAGCAGGAGGATCTTTGTTCCCTTTTGGCTGATATACTGGGAAGCTGCAATACCTTTCTATATAGACACAATTTTATAAGAAAAAAAACTCAATATTTAAGGGTTTTTCCTGGATTTAAGTACAATAGGAAGACATGGGAATGACAATTTCTCAGGTGTTTGCCAGAGGAATGTCATTCTCATGCATAAAGAAGTTCTGCAGTAATCTTTGAGACTAAAGCATACAGATATGTTTGGGAGTTTGGACACTTATTTTTTAGGACTTGACCCCTGGCAATTATAGATCACTATTGCTCATTGGCTTGCAGATATTTGGGTCCCAAATTTCTTATTTGGAGTTTTTAAACAGTCTGAAAAAAGTTTTCCCCCCAATGGAATCTACAGCAAACTCTTCATCCCTTTGCAACACTGTTGCACCACTTTATTAATATATTGCAGTGATGGCAAACCTTGGCACCCCAGATGTTTCTGAACTACATTCCCCATGATGCTCAGCCAGCCTTATGTGAGATTAAACATCATGGGATGTTTATTTCTGAAACGTCTGGTCTGGGGTGGCATGGTTTGTCACCACTGCTTTATTGTATCTTTTTGACAACTCATGTTTCTTTAGATCTACTGTCTTCTTTGGAGATTCTAAGAAAGGGTATAGGGCTCTATTACATTCTCTGCGCAAATTCATACGCGCAGCACAATTTTTTTGCGCGCAGCGTTAAACGTTAACGAGCGTAAATTAACGCAGGTATTATGATCCGAGCGCATTTTTTTCATCCGTCAAAAAATATCGCGCGTAAAAAAGACGGGCAAAAACACGCGTGCATTAACATTGTGCGCAGAAATCGGTGGGCAGACTGTTTTTTCACGCGATTCAGCCAATCAGAATTAAGAACCTCAATTGCGCCTGTCAAAATCAATCTGAGTATATATGCTGCAGCAATAATAAAAACACGCACAACCTCTCTATTTTATTGTTTGGGTATGTGTAGAATGTGTAACTATACTGTGCTGTATTTCTTTTTTCATGCTAGTGTATTTCGTTTCGGCCAGGACGTTCAAATTTGCCATTAACACTAGGGATGAGCTGTTCGGTTCGATATGTTCGGAGTTCGCATCGAACATCGGCCGTTCGCGAACTCCGAACATTTCCGCGTGTTCACCCACAATGCACCACAATGCACTTTTCCACTGGCCTGAAGCTTGTAATTGGCTACAGCCTTGCAGGTCAGGTGCAAGACTATGCCAATCACGACTCAGAGTCCTAATTGGGCAAATTTTGCCCAATCATGAGCTCACAGAGCTAAATCCTGCAGCACACTTTAGAAGGCGTCCCTTGCAGCCCCAGCACGTGTTTTTTGAGAGGAGATTGTTCTGTTAGTGTGTGTTCTCACTGCCAGCAGATATTGTGGGGGTCTCACTTCTACAAAATATCTGGGAATTGTTGTAATCTGTGTGTTCTCACTGCCAGCAGCTATTGTGGGGGTCTCACTTCTACAAGATATCTGGGAATTGTTGTAATCTGTGTGTTCTCACTGCCAGCATCTATTGTGGGGGTCTCACTTCTACAAGATATCTGGGAATTGTTGTAATCTGTGTGTTCTCACTGCCAGCAGCTATTGTGGGGGTCTCACTTCTACAAAATATCTGGGAATTGTTGTAATCTGTGTGTTCTCACTGCCAGCAGCTATTGGGGGGTCTCACTTCTACAAGATATCTGGGAATTGTTGTAATCTGTGTGTTCTCACTGCCAGCATCTATTGTGGGGGTCTCACTTCTACAAAATATTTGGGAATTGTTGCAATCTGTGTGTTCTCGCTGCCAGCAGCTATTGTGGGGGTCTCACTTCTAAAAGATATCTGGGAATTGTAATCTGTGTGTTCTCACTGCTAGCAGCTATTGTGGGGGTCTCACTTCTACAAGATATCTGGGAATTGTTGTAATCTGTGTGTTCTCACTGCCAGCATCTATTGTGGGGGTCTCACTTCTACAAAATATCTGGGAATTGTTGTAATCTGTGTGTTCTCACTGCCAGCAGCTATTGTGGGGGTCTCACTTCTAAAAGATATCTGGGAATTGTAATCTGTGTGTTCTCACTGCCAGCAGCTATTGTGGGGGTCTCACTTCTACAAAATATCTGGGAATTGTAATCTGTGTCTTGTCACTGCCACCCATCAGGTGGTCTCACTGATTTATAGGAGGTTTCTGGGAATTGTAATCTGTGTCTTGTCACTGTTGCCAGCTATCTGTCACGGTCCACCCGGGGTACCTACTGAGGTACCTATATTGCACAGCCTGGTCCTAACAGCCTTTGTCCTGGTATGATTTTGTATTGGGTTCCAATCCGGGGTTTACCTCAGCCCAGTGCCATGTCCAGGCTCCTGGAGATCCAGCCTGGGTTTTCCCGTCCAGCCTAGGAGTTCCAGCTGAGGCCCATCTATGATTTAACCTCCTTAAAAGGCAGAGAGACTGAACCAGCAGTGGTTCTGCATTGTACTCCCTGACTGAGGTCATCTGGATGTGTGCAAACCTGCTCCAGCTTATCCTGTGTATCCATCTGTCTACCCTGTTGTTCCTGGATACATCTCTGCCTGTGCAAGGGACTCGCAGCGATCTCCACCTGTGCATTACAGTTCATCTCTGTCTCTGACCTTTTGATCCAGGTACCACTGTCCTCTGTCCAGACTTCTTCTTGGTGGGCCCTGTCTGCAGTCTAGGAATGCATTACCCACAATCCACTGACTCTCCAAGAACTCTCCCTAGACTTTATTGCAATTCCCTTTGTTCTTTCAAGTGCCTGCAGTAAAGGACCATTTATGTTTCATTAAAGTATCTTCATTGCGTGATTCCTGTCTGGCCTCCCCTCTGTGTCGCTGCCTGCTGGGCTCATACCGGAACCGCACACGCCACGTGACACTATCAGGGCATCCTATCAGGGGGTCTCACAGACTTGTAGCAGATTTCTGCGAATTTTAATCTGTATCTTGTCACTGGCTGCCAGCTATCAGGGTGTCTCACTGAGTTATACCAGAATTCTGGAAATCTTTAATCTAGATAACACAGTTGAATCAGAGTTCTGCATATCTCCAATTTTTATAACAGCTGCTCAGCTGCAGAGCACTGTTGTCTCAAAGCACATGTACAGGAAGTCTGCTGTCTGGGAATTCTTTAAGAAATGTGCAGCAGACCGCACCGTTGCTACTTGTAATCTATGTCAGATGAGGATCAAGCGTGGGAAAGACATCCCACGCTTGGTGTGACGAACTCCGCTACTCAGCTGGAGTAGATTCGCCATTAACTCCGTCCTTGCCTTGGAGCACTGGGAGGTAGCATGCCAACCGAGGTGTCTGCCCTGGATGCAGTGAAGGCAGCTGCTCAGAATCAGCCAATCTGCTGAATGGAGCCTGTAAGGCCGCTATTAAGAGGGCATCAATCCGCTGCTTGTCTCTGCCTGGATCCGAGAATACCGAGGCTCTGTGAGAATAGCCCTGTATCCCTCCCCAATCACTTAGTCGAGACAAAAGTGTAGGTTGAAGGTAAATCCGAGTGTATTTAGAATGGGAACATACAGTGCTTATATACAAAATACAGCCATGCACATTCAGACTTCCCGCCCACCCCAACAGTTCTGATTGGTTGGTTCCAAGACCACTGCAGGCTTTTTTCAGGTCCTCTTCAGTCTTCACTTTGGTCCACTGGTTGTATGCAGATGAAGTCTTGACCCCACAGTGACCACATACAGTGATTTACATAACCCATTGTAAAGGGAATCAGATAGTGGGTGGCTGAGACAATGGTGACTCCCAACCCTTCAGACATTCAAACAGATAACAGATACCCAAAGAGAAAGCACTTTTGCATAATCCACAAATCACTCAAACCTATTGTACATTCTATACGAAGGAAAGCATTTGACACTAGCAGCAGGTAGTATCTTTAAAAAAAACACATTTACCTAAAGAAATATAAGTTGATTTAAAACTAAAAATGACCAATTTACAATACATTTAAAACCACACAATATAACTGAACATAAAGTCTTTTGGAGTTTGAAGCGTGGAGCGCTACATCAGTGACTGATACATTGTAGCAAGCATGTACTCTGTGGTTACTAGCAGGATCGGTGCAGGGGAAAAACATGATTAATTAGAAGTCTAGCAACAGTTTTACTCTAACAAAGGAAATTAGTTCCTATAAATAAAGGGTAAACAAAATATAACAAAATAAGAATGAAATTAAACTAAATAAATCCTGTGGTGGCTGATCCGTCACACTTGGGTACCATGTACTTGAGGTGACATATGACCACCTGCCACGCATCCCGTTGGCACAACACTTTGCATAGGTCCTCCTCGTCTGTCTCTACCCCCTCTATGTCCTGCCATGTCATTGCCTACAACCTCCACTGACAGGGATGATGCTACAGTAATGGGTGCACCAGGTCCTTCCTCAGAATGTGACAGCATCCCGTCAGCTGAAGATTTACGCAGTCAGATTACATTGCCCCAGCTGCTGCAGTGTAAGAAAAAATATAGTCCCAACCATCCCCAAGCACAGCGTCTAAATGCCAGTTTAGCAAAATGACTTGCATTACAGCTGCTACCTTTCCAGCTGGTGGACTCTGCTTCCTTCCGTGAATTTGCTGAATGTACTGTACCACAGTGGCAAGTTCCAAAATGCCATTTCTTTTCACGGAAGGCCATTCCAGCAATATACCAGCATGTGGAACACAATGTTATGGAGTGATTGGGAAAGGCAGTCAGCAGCAAGGTGCACATGACTTTAGACACGTGGTCCAGCAAGCATGGACAGGGCCATTACATTTCCTTCACGGCACACTGGGTAACTCTGATTGCAGCTGGGAGGGATCCAAGACAGGGCTCTGTGCTGGAGCTTGTTCATCCACCACGCCTCCAGAAAGCTGCTTGTTTGAGGTCTGTCTGCTCCACCACTTCTTCCTCCTCCTCCTTCTCTGTCTCTGGCGAAGTGGCAGTTAAACCGATGCGTGGCAGGGGCTACGCAATGGCTCAAGCAAAAAGATGCCATACTGTGCTTGAGATGGTTTGTTTTTAGGGGACAGGAGCCACACTGGGCCAGAAATTCTGTCGGCTCTGCAGGGCAGGTGCAGAGATGGTTAACACCACACCAGCTTCAGCTAGGAATGGTCGTCTGTGATAATGGCAGCAACCTTCTCTCCGCCCTACGCCAGGGTAAGTTGATGCATGTACCATGCCTAGCACACGTCCTAAATCTGGTGGTACAGTGTTTCCTAACCAGGTACCCAGGGCTGGCAGAGCTTCTCAGCCAGGCCAGAAAAGTCTGCAGCCACTTCAGACAGTCATTCCCAGCAAGTGTTCGCCTGGCAGAAATTCAAAGAGAATTCCACCTTCCCACAAACCGTCTGATCTGTGACATGCCCACCAGGTGGAACTCGACATTACCAATGCTGCAGCGTCTGCACAAGCAGCAGAGGGCATCAAGGAGTACCTGTCTGAGTATGGCACAAGGACAGGTTCAGGTCAACTTGGTTTCCCCCCCCGCAGTGGCTGATGATCAAGGATGCATGCACTGTACTGTCACCATTTGAGGAGGCAACGAGGATGGTGAGCAGGGACAGTGCATGCATCAGTGTCACAATTCCTTTAGTGTTCCTGCTGGAGCGCACTCTGTGGGAATTAAAGATGTGGCACTAGAGGCAGAGCAGCGGGAGGAAGAGGAGGCCTTCCCTAGCTCTCAAGGCCCCAGTCTTTACGCAGACAGCATTCCTGCGGGTTCTCAGATCAGAGATGAGGAGGGGGAGGAATATTTAAGTAGTGGGGGCATTGAAGGTGGGGATTCCTCAAGGGAGGGTTTTGTGTGACCAGAAACCCAAGGGCTAGTACGTGTCTGGGAGGAGGAAATGCACGATGGGGTCATCCTCATTGACCAGGAAGGCTCGGAAGCTAATGCCACCTCCAACCTACGCTGCATGGGCTCCCTTATCCTGCAAAGCCTGCTAAAGGACCCCAGGATTCGTGCTATCAAGGAGAGGGATCATTACTGGTTGGCAAGCCTTCTTGATCCACGATACAAGGGAAAAGTTGCAGAGCTCATCCTGCCCACACAGAGGGAGGACAGGATGAAACAACTTGAGGACGCTCTAAAGCGACACTTGTGTAACACCTTTCCAGGCACTGGTAGGTTACCAAGTGATGACACAGGTGCTTCTGAGGCTGCGGATGATCAGAGGAAGAGCGGTGAAGGCCAGGGCCGCTTGACTGATGCCTTTTTTAATTTTTTTAGTCCACGACGCCCAGGGACGTCAAATGTAGACACCCATTGCCAGCATCTTCACCATATGGTGCAGGACTACCTAGGGGAAAGGGCACACCTGGATACCTTTACAGCAGATGATCCACTGGCTTACTGGGTGTTGAGAGTGGATCACTGGCCAGAACTTAGCCAATATGCTATGCAGTTGCTAGGTTGCCCTTCATCCAGCGTGCTTTCTGAAAGGACGTTCAGTGCCGCTGGAGGTTTTGTCACAGACAAAAGATTGCATCTGTCCACCGACTCTGTAGACCGGCTGACATTTAAAAAAAATTAATCAGTCCTGGATCAGCAGCTATCAATCCCCTGATGCTGACGTAACTGAATAGATCGGGGATCTCTTCTGCATTCCCAAAACCTCCACCACTGCACTCTTCCACAATACCACAAAGGGGTTACGGTGTGAAGGCACTTGCTGCCACCAAAGGCACAATATTTGGGTGCACTGACGCCTGTACCAGATTTATATCATTTTAATATTTGACCGCAGGGTCCAACCCTGCACTCTTCCACAATACCACAGAGGGGTTACGGTGTGACGGCACTGTTGCCAACACTAAAGGCCCAATTTTAAAGCACCTATTGTTACTTTCATCCAAAGCTTGCATAAGTTTCACCATAATTTAGCCAAAAAAATCACTAAACTTGTTCTGCGTTTCCTAAAATGTCTCCTCTTTTCATACAGGCTGCCGCCCCAAGCAGTTGTTTATGAATAGATTAAAGGAAAACCATTTACCATTTGAAATGTAATTTTTTTGTTTTTAAATGTTTCTATACATCCTACAAATCTGCCACTTCAAGGGCAGGTTATGGGGACCTCCTAGGCACGATATTTGAAGGAATTTTTCGTTTTTATTCTTAACCTTTATTTCATGGAAAACTCACTTTTCCTTTAAAAATGTTTTTTTTTTTACTTTTTGTCCTTCTTTCCTGTCCCCCAGGGCACTACCCGGACCCCCATACACCTTTTATGGCAAATATCTTGCATATATGCCCTCTTGGAGGGCACTCTAAAATTCGAACTTTCGGGTCCCATTGACTTGCATTGAGTTCGGTTCGTGTTCGAGTTCGAACTCAAACTTTTGAAATTGTTCGAGTTCGAATGCGAACTGAACACGGGGGTGTTCGGCTCATCACTAATTAACACCAGCTTTTAAAAGACGTTAAAATTATGCGCGCAAACGTCGTTTGTAAAATGTTGCGCATAGATTGTAATACCATCCGCATACCAGCGCACAAACGCATTTGCGCTCACAATGTTAAGTATGGGATGCGCGCACGAACTTGCGTTCACACAGGGTTTGCGCAGGGTCACTCGCGTTAGACGTTAACGTGCATCGTATGCGCGAACATCGTAATACGACGTTCAGTTCAGTGCGAAGGGTTTTGCCCCTCGCAAAAAAGTGCGCAGGCGCAAAAAAGTGCACGAAGAATGTAATAGAGCCCATACTGTATGAATCCTACAAATGCAGACTCAATTAACTTCTTTTCAGATTCATGTGGACCTATTACTTTGGCTACAATTTAACAGAACACACGCATATGAGTTTATAATTATCTTTAGCGTTTGAATTTTTAGACTAGAACACAGCTCATGCCAATTTATTACATTGAAGATGTTCCTCGAACGCAGCTGTCCATGTCAAATACTCATTGTTAAAAGAAAAAAAAATTGGGAGGAATAAAAGAATAGTCTGTAAAGATAAGGTTATATGATAGGGTATTCATTTTATCCGATGGTAACAATATAGCTTCCTATCAAAAGGAACAGAAAACTGTCTGTGATGACTTGATAAAAATGTGCCTTGTCAAAATGATAGAGGGAAAAAATAAATTATATACCTATAACTAAGGGTTACATATTCCAGCAATCAGGGGACAAGAAACAACAGCATGAAAAACACATTTAGCATAGAGCAATCTGCATGAGTAATTGCCTGTCATCTTAAAGTGTGAAACAGAATTTGCACTTTCTCATGAAAATTTCAGAGCTCTGTGTCTAACCCAAGGACGTGTAAGAACATATCCATGTATAAGTAATTTTTAAGATGGCAATTTCTGGAGAGCCGCTAAAATGTTCCTGAAATATAATTTTACAGGATATGATTGACAAGATCTAAGTCCCATAACCGCCCACTACCTCAAAAAAGGAGAAATACATATACGTATATATAACAGCTGCCAATAATCATTGATATTCCTTTACTGCAAAGACTGCATCGTGCTTGTAATTATTTCAGACGTATAAAGGGTAAAGTTTTATAGTCTGATCAGTTGACATTCTTCTGACTTCCATGCCATTTAATTTACTTCAAAATCTTGCCACTCAACTACTATTTGAATCCCATCATTGCACACACAAGAGTAAATATGAGGTGAGGGGGGAGCATCTGCATCCAAAAGTCATAAGTACACCCCAGCCCGCTCCCTAAGGTCAAACAGTGACCTGCCCCTAGCTTCTCCCCACATCACCTCTTCTCATGATAGACTGCAGGATTTCTCACGCGCAGCCCCCATCCTATGGAACGCTCTCCCTCGTATGGTCAGACTTTCCCCTAGTTTCTCTTCCTTCAAACGCTCCCTTAAGACATTCCTATTTAGGCAAACCTACCACCCGACTCAATGACGCAACCATCATTCACTCTAACCTACCATCACTCTCACTTTGCAGTCCATCACTCTCACCTTGCAGTCCATCACTCCCACCTTGCAGTCCTCTCCTCCGGTTTCCACCCCAACCCTTCTAGATCGTAAGTTCCCACGGGAATAGGGCCCTTGTTTCCTCCTGTACTGGTTTGTCAAGATGTTGTTCAATGTATTGTAACCCTCTCTATATTGTGCCCACTGTACAGCGCTGCAGAATATGCTGGTGCTATATAAATAAAGATTAATCATTTAAATGCCTAATTGTTAGCATATTTACCCTTTGAAACTGGGCAGGTTGTGCCTGGCGGCAGGACGTGGCAGTATATCCCACTTTCCTGCTACTGCGGGCCCCTACTCTGGCCAGCTTGCGCAGCTGACGAGTGTCATTGAATACAGAGGGAATGGCCCAAGTTCAGGCCGTCCCACTGCTCCACCGCGTGTCCAACTGATGGGCGGGACTGCTGAGGCCCATACACTCTAGCGAGACGTGCTATGCCCCGCAGCATTAAAGCCCACCCACTGTGGAAACGACATAGTACACCCCACGGCAGGAAAGTGTGAATATAACTAGATAAAACAACTTTTTGACTCTCAGGAGGTCAACTTATATGACAAAAGTGGATCTTCTAATGGGGGGGTTTCCCAACCCTGTCCTCAGGGAGCAATAACAGGCCAGGTTTGTAACGTATCTGAAGTACAACACAGGTGGTCTCATCCGAGTTGCGTAATGAGTTCAAAATCGCTTATTTATCTTATTTCACATGGTCAGGTAACTTGCTCCTACACATCAACAGCCACTTCAACATCATTTAATTCCTTTGTGCCCAGGAGAGGCCAAGTTATAAAAGGCGCAGACTGAGAGTGTGCAAAGTGCCCTCAGATAGAACAGGTACAAACAAAGGAACGAGCCATAACTCAATTTGGCAGTAAATGGTGCTATCTACTGGCCAAATAGGGTATTTACAGTAAGAAATTCAATGGGAATATGCCCAAATATTTCTGTGTAATTAAAAATGATTTTACAAAAAAAAAATCACACCACCACTTGTTAGTGAAGGGGATAAAAGGAACAATACCTCTTGCATAAGCTGTAATTAGATTATTTGTGCATTACCATTGAGACGTCACAACGTCACAACGCTGCAACAACGTCAGGAGGCGGGTCAGTACAAGCAGCACTAAGTGCGCTCCTCTGACCCCAGCCTAAGCTGTCATGTCCATCTGGACTTCCACCAGGGTCTTGAAGTCTATGTGGACTAGAGGAGTGAAAAATCAGCTGTCAGGACTCTGTAACAGCTACCTACAATCAAGCGGAGCCCTTTAATTGAATTGGTAAGAGAGATGCTAAGAATTTACAGTGTGCAATGATTTTTGGTCATAGCAGCGCACCAGTTCCATCCTGGTCTGAATAGGGGCCCAAATGTGCCATCAGGATTGCGATTCATTAGCAGCGCCAGCATGTGAATGGTGAAAATAAGTAAATGAGTCTTAGCTAACCTATGTGTTTCTCCTCATCTATTTGGATATCAGACACTCAGTAAGTGGGATGGAGATTCGGCCCACCTTTACTCTTCCAAAAAAAAACACACCAGAGCTGTGCTGGATTAACAGAACACTCTACACATCCTAAATACCTTTTTTATCTATGTGAGGAGTGCCGCCCCTTTCACCAGCCCAAAACAGGTAGAAAACACTGGGTGAAGTAGGCGTTTTCTCCACCCCACCCAGCACCACCAGCAGCCAGGGAATTTGAATTTCCCGGCTGCCGGTTACTAGTGATGTTAGGACCACCAGAGTGTGCCGACAGCACTATATCCGAGACCAATCGTGTTAACGATCAATCGCAGAGAGACCGAGGTGGATTGGAGCTGAGCATGTGCCCAGTTCTGATCCATTGTTCTGCGCAGGGTCTACAGAACTTGCCTACGTAAAGTGCAAAAGTCCCATTGCGGAGCACAATCTGCATTTTCTATGATACCCAAGTAGTGCAGAAATTATCAGGGGCTAGCGGGTTCAGGAGTCCCCGAGCCGAAGAGGAAGAGCTGAGAACAGCAAGAAAATAATGGTAAAGTGTTCCTTTAAGGCAGTGGTTCCAAACTGCGGTCCTCAAGTCCCCCTAACAAATCAGGTTTTTCAGATACTGTATCTGTAGCACAGCACAGGTGATATGATTTGCTGCTCAGTGATTGCAGGATTCAGTCTGCATTTCCCCAATGTGATCCTTAAGTCCCCCTAACAGGCCAGATTTGAGAACCGCGGTTGGGAACCATGGCTTTAAGGATTTGTGGGCCCAGAGCTGAAGATTTTGGTGCGTCCCCGTCACATCTGTCCCACCATCCCTTGTTCCTCTGCTCCAATCCTTTACACTCTCAATGCCTCACGACCCTGTTCCTCTTAGGCTGGGGCAGACAAGCGCAATATGTGCACCCGTACAGGCGTATCTTCTGGCTTCCTTCGCAGCGACGGGCCAGCCACACGTTGTTGCGCGCACACGAATTGCGTGCGCAACAGTGGCCGTGCTGCGTCCGTGCAGCAGCCCTCTCCGTCAAAGCGCTAGGATGCGCGTTGATGGAGCTGCAAAGCGCGATTCTCAATAGGAGGATCGAGCCTTGCAGCGCTGAGTGCACTAAGTATGCCCAGCGAGGTGGCCAGATGGGCGTCGAGTGGGAGGAATGTCCACTCTCACGGATGTTCCTTCCGCTCTCCAATGATGCTCGTCTGACCCCAGCCTAAATCTCAATGTATTGCTGGCAGTCGGTGCTGACATATAGTGAACTTTTCTGTGGGCCATGGACCTGCAAAGCCAATAGCCTTCATGTTAATCTTGGCCTGCACAGGATCCCAGACGCACAAAAGTGTATGCTCATAGATGCAGTACGTTGGTCACGTATTACTAGTGCAAGGTGCACATTGGACACAATCTATAGAAAAAAAAAATTGAAAATGGTTCTATCTAAGCGCACCAAAAGCATATTATGACAAAACTAAAATATAGAACTGCAATAAACTATAAAACACACAGAACATGACAGCTTTTAGAGCGTTCCAGAAATTGTGGATCTAATTTGTTTTATGAACTTGTCACTGTCGAATGTTCACTGTCACATGAAATAATAGTTCCATGCGTTGCGTTGTGGCCCGCAGGGCAAAGAGAGAAGAAATTTTTATGGCACCCTTAGTGCATCATTATATTATACAATGACAGCACCAGAACTTAGGAGTGCTGATCCACAGAAAAGTGCGTACAGCGGAGATTCTTCTTCAAGCTCATTGGTGATACAGTTACACGACCATCATGTGGAAGCGGAGATTTAAAATAATGTTACATTGTTTTGCCACGTCTGCATTTGTGTTAATGGACTTGTAAATCAAAATACAACGAGAAAAAGTCTGGGAGGGTATAAATGAAAGCCCACCAATCTTCCTCATGACTGAGAAGCAGCATGAGCATATGTGGTTTGCTAGAAAGCAGCCTTTGGCTTCATTAGGCAGGACTCACCTTTACTGGAGGTGCCTTGACGCGGCAGGTGAGCTTAAATCTTTAATGGCCATTCAAGTAAACAAAAACCTCTAATTGTGTTATGTTTTACACGGTGTTATAGGGATAAGCGCTGGTGACACTTTTTTTCTTGTTATGATTTATACATGTTGCTGGGCTGGATACATCTGGTAGTTGCAGCCGCACCGGTGGGGGATCAGGCGCGACATCGTTTTTTTCTGTATTCTAAATCAAAATAGTCTGGCAATTCCAGCGTTGTTGTGTCCTACAGTTCTCCAATGCATGACCTCTCGCACTGGAGACAATTGGGAGAAATATTTTATCATTGTCCAAGATGCCAAATAGTTAATGAAGAGCGGAAACCACCGCCTGCAGGTATCATTTGTTACGTCATTGACATCAAAAAGTACGTTCAAGTATTAAAATCGAAGCAAGTGGATATTGCTGAGCGCACCATTAACCTCCCTGGCGGTATTCCTGAGTGTGACTCGGGGTTAAATTTCACTACCGCGATCGGTAACCCCGAGCCACAATCTGTATACTCATCGCATCCTACTCTCCCTCGTCATCTCCGCAGTGTGATCACGGCAGCCGGTGACTTGCTGCCTGGTTCAGCTCCCTGCGAGCCACGCGACGCGGGGGGGGGGGGGCGGGACCAGGTGGCTAATTCAAACTTTAAAAAAAAAATACAGTAAAAAAATTATTTTACAATAAACTTTGTGCAGTAGGTGCTGGGATTCCTGTACAGATGTGGACTGCCAATGAAATACAGGACACAGGGGGTACCAAAGAAATTAGAGTATTTATTCTCGAAGCAGCTTTATAGAAATAAAAGGCAAATAAAAATAATTTCTAAAATGTAATAAGGCTTTGCAATACAAGTTTCGCTGGTGGATCTGGGCAAGCACCAACGAAACTTGTATTGCAAAGCCTTATTACATTTTAGAAATTATTTTTATTCGCCTTTTATTTCTGTAAAGCTGCTTTGAGATTAAATACTCTAATTTTTTTGGTACCCGTGTCCTGTATTTCATTGGCAAAAGAGTGTACATCTGCACGGGAATCCCAGCACCCAGAGGAAAGAGGCATTTTTTTGATTTGATTATATTATTGAATATAATTTATTTCCATTATTTTGGATAATTATTTTTGGGATAATAAATTATTTTGTGTTTCAAACCTTCTCCGACTGCGTGTGTTTACTAGACTCTTGCTTGCACAGATTTCAGTGAGTTATTCCTACAGAATACAGGCTTACTATATAAAACAACACATTTCCTTTCCAAAAAATTGAGACGTTTTTAGACACAAAATTCTGCAAAAATTAGACCGTCAGGGAGGTTAAAACAGACCAAATCACAACTCATCCGTAAGGCTAGAACAGATAGCTCCACAACTCCTGCAGATATTACTTTAGAGTAACGACAGGATACTGTAAAATAACAGCTCCTATAGTTTGTATAGGAGCTTTTAATGTGTACCTTGAAAAGAAATATGAGCTATTCCAATGTAGCTCGTACTTCTCCTTTTGACCAGGTATTAAACATATAAGGACGTTCAAAAGTCCCGTACCTCTCACCCCCATGTGCAGAGGGTGTGCGATCTGCTGCTTCCCCTGGCTAATAGCAGTGAAAGACTGAGAAGGAACGCACACACCAACAGACCCTTTCACTTGAGCCACTGCTACCTTGTGGGACCACCAATTCCATTACATCCAGCCGTAACAGATACAAATATGGAAACCGGCTCTAGAGTGGGTGCCGGCTTCCTTATTGTTATCTGTGAAGACTGAGGACAAATAGTTTCCAGCGTTGTTCTGAGCAATCCATAGGCATCTCTAGGGGGGCCAGGGGGGCAATATTGCCCCCCCTAGGTAATTCCTTGCCCCCATCAGGGATCAGCATCCAGCTTGCCCCACATCTTTGGTCCGCTATATCTCCGTCGCTGTGCAGAGTCTGGCCTTTCCAATGATACCCAACATGACCAAATTCAGTGTAAAGACAAAATTGTAGAAAATAAAAACATGGCAATTGTTTTTCCACAGGGTGGAAAAGGCTCAGCAGTGACAGGGTTAATGGACAGACTATATATTACATTGTGTATTACTTTCACTTTTGACATTCAGTAGAAATTTTTTTTGCTTATATAACATGTTCTTTGGGAAAATAAAACGGTTTTGTGTGTACATTTTAATTTAGTTAGTGGATTCCTGACCGGTGCGGTGAGAAGCAAACGTAATGCAGTGTAGACACTGTAGAACTTTCGAGTCCCATTGACTTGCGTTGAGTTCGGTTCATGTTCGAGTTCGAACTCGAACGTTTGAAATTGTTCGAGTTCGAATGCGAACCGAACACGGGGGTGTTCGGCTAATCACTAGTCCAGGTAGTGCCCTGGGGGACAGGAAACAAGGACAAAAAGTTTTAAAAAAAACATTTTTAAAAAGGAACAGTGAGTTTTCCATGAAATAAAGGTTAAGAATAAAAACGAAAAATTCCTTAAAATATCGTGCCTAGGAGGTCCCCATAACCTGCCCGTGAAGTCGCGGATTTGTAGGATGTATAGAAACATTTAAAAACAAAAAAATGACATTTCAAATGATGGTAAATGCTTTTCCTTTAATCTATTCGTAAACAACTGCTTGGTGCGGCAGCCTGTATGAAAAGAGGAGACGTTTTAGGACACGCAGAACAAGTTTAGTGATTTTTTTGGGCTAAATTATGGTGAAACTTATGCAGGCTTTGGATGAAAGTAACAATATCTGCTTTAAAATTTGGCCTTTAGTGACGGCAACAGTGCCATCACATCGTAACCACTCTATGGTATTGTGGAAGAGTGCAGGGTTGGACCCTGCGGTCAAATATTAAAATGAAATGAATCTGGTACAGGCGTCAGTTCACCCAAATATTTTGCCTTTGGGGGCAGCAAGTGCCTTCACACCGTAACCCCTCTGTGGTATTGTGGAAGAGTGCAGTGGTGGACCCTGCGGTCCAATATTAAAATGATATGAATCTGGTATAGGCGTCAGTGGCAGTGCACCCAAATATTGTGCCTTTGGTGGCAGCAAGTGCCTTTACAGCGTAAGTAACCCCTCTGAGGTATTGTGGAAGAGTGCAGGGGTGGACTCTGCATTCAAATATTAAAATGATTGGATTCTGGTACACGCGTCAGTGCACCAAAATATTGGGCCTTTGGTGCCAGCTAGTGCCTTCACACCGTAACTTCTCTGTGGTATTGTGGAAGAGTGCAGTGGTGGAGGTTATGGGAATGCAGAAGAGATCCCCGATCTATTTAGTTACATCAGCATCAGGGGAGTGATAGTTGCTGATCCAGGACTGATTAATTTTTATAAATGTCAGCCGGTCTAAAGAGTCGGTGGACAGACGCACTCGTTTGTCTGTGACAAAACCTCCAGCGGAACTCAACGTCCTTTCAGAAAGCACGCTGGATGAAGGGCAACCTAGTAGCTGCAAAGCATATTGGCCAAGTTCTGGCCAGTGATCCAATCTCAACACCCAGTAAGGCAGTGGATCATCTGCTGTAAAGGTATCCAGGTCTGCCCTTGCCCCTAGGTAGTCCTGCACCATACGGTGAAGACGCTGGCAATGGGTGCCTACATTTGACGTCCCTGGGCATCGTGGACTAAAAAAATTTAAAAAGGCATCAGTCAAGCGGCCCCGGCCTTCACCTTTTTTCCTCTGATCATCCGCAGCCTCAGAAGCACCTGTGTCATCACTTGGTTAACTACCAGTGCCTAGAAAGGTGTTACACAAGTGTCGCTTTAGAGCGTCCTCAAGTTGTTTCATCCTGTCCTCCCTCTGTGCAGGCAGGATGATCTCTGCAACTTTACCCTTGTATCGTGGATCAAGAAGGCTTGCCAACCAGTAATGATCCCTTTCCTTGATAGCACGAATTCTTTAGCAGGCTTTGCAGGATAAGGGAGCCCATGCAGCATAGGTTGGAGGTGGCATTAGCTTCTGAGTCTTCCTGGTCAATGAGGATGACCCCATCGTGCACTTCCTCCTCCCAGCCACGTACTCGTCCTTGGGTTTCTGGGAACACAAAACCCTCCCTTGAGGAATCTCCACCTTCAATGCCCCCACTACTTAAATATTCATCCTCATCCTCCTCCTGTCTGATCTGAGGACCCGCAGGAATGCTGTCTGCATAAAGACTGGAGCCTTGAGTGCTAGGGAAGGCCTCGTCTTCCTCCAGCTGCTCTGCCTCTAGTGCCACATATATAATTCCCTGCAGAGTGCGCTCCAGCAGAAACACTGAAGGAATTGTGTCACTGATGCATGCACTGTCCCTGCTCACCATCCTCATTGCCTCCTCAAATGGTGACAGTACAGTGCATGCAACCTTGATCATCAGCCACTGCGGGGGGAAACCAAGTTGACCTGAACCTGTCCTTGTGCCATACTCACACAGGTACTCATTGATGGCCCTCTGCTGCTTGTGCAGATGCTGCAGCATTGCCAATGTTGAGTTCCACCTGGTGGGCGTGTCACAGATCAGACGGTTTGTGGGAAGGTGGAATTCTCTTTGAATTTCTGCCAGGCGAACACTTGCTGGGAATGACTGTCTGAAGTGGCTGCAGACTTTTCTGGCCTGGCTGAGAAGCTCTGCCAGCCCTGGGTACCTGGTTAGGAAATGCTGTACCACTAGATTTAGGACGTGTACTAGGAATGGTACATGTGTCAATTTACCCTTGCGTAGGGCAGCGAGAAGGTTACTGCCATTATCACAGACGACCATTCCCAGCTCAAGCTGGCGTGGTGTTAACCATCTCTGCGCCTGCCCCTGTAGAGCTGTCAGAATTTCTGGCCCAGTGTGGCTCCTGTCCCCTAAACAAACCAGCTCAAGCACAATATGGCATTTTTTTGCTTGAGCCATTGCGTAACCCCTGCCACGCGTCGGTTTAACTGCCACTTCTCCAGAGACAGAGAAGGAGGAGGAGGAGGAGGAAGAGGAAGAGGTGGTGGAGCAGACAGACCTCATATAAGCAACTTTCTGAAGGCGTGGTGGATGAACAAGCTCCAGCACTGAGCCCCGTCCTGGATCCCTCCGAGCTGCAAGCAGAGTTACCCAGTGTGCCATGAAGGAAATGTAACGGCCCTGTCCATGCTTGCTGGACCACATGTCTAAAGTCATGTGCACCATGTCCTTGCTGCTGACTGCCTTTCCTAATGACTCCATAACATTATCTTCTACGTGCTGGTATAGTGCTGGAATGGCCTTCCGCTAAAAGAAATAGCTTTTGGAACCTGCCACTGTGGTACAGCACATTTGGCAAATTCACGGAAAGAAGCAGAGTCCACCAGCTGGAAAGGCAGCAGCTGTAATGCGAGTAATTTTGCTACGCTGGCATTTAGACGCTGTGCTTGGGGATTGTTGGGACTATATTTTATTTTACGCTGCAGCAGCTGGGGCAACGTAATCTGACTGTGTAAATCTTCAGCTGATGGGATGCTGTCACATTCCGAGGAAGGACCTGGTACACCCATTACTGTAGCATCATCCCTGTCAGTGGAGGTTGTAGGCAATGACATGGCAGGACATATAGTGGGGGTAAAGGCAGATGAGGACGAGGAGGACCTATGCAAAGTGTTGTGCCAACGGGATGCGTGGCAGGTGGTCATATGTCGCCTCAAGCACGTGGTACCCAAGTGTCTGATGTCTTTCCCACGCTTGATCCTCTTCCGACATAGCTTACAAATAGCAACGCTGCAGTCTGCTGAACATGTCGTGAAGAACTCCCAGACAGCAGAGATCCTGGACATGTGCTGCAAGACAACAGCGCTCTGCACCTGAGCAGCTCTGACATCTGATGCCTTGGACTGGCTACGGTTGCTCATAGAGGACGTTCTGCCTCGTTTTTGATGTGCCTCCTCCTCCTCCCTTGACTCCTCTGTTTGATCAGGCACACAGGTGGAGTCAGTGACCTCATCATCGTCATCACCCCCTATCTCCTCGTCACTGGAGCCAACCTCGCAATATGCTGCAGCTGCTGGTGGAACATGAGTGCCAGTTCTTTGTGTGTCACTGGCACCCCTTCCCTCTAGGTTGATTATACTCCCTTCCTCAACCTCAGAGTTTGAATCAGAGCACTGGAGTTGCTGCGCATCCTCAAGCAGCATGTCACTGTCATTGTAGTTAGGGATGAGCTGTTCGGTTCGATCAGTTCAGAGTTCGACTCGAACATTGGCAGTTCGAAAGTTCGAACTTCAAACTTTTTGGTGTGTTCGAAAAAATTTTTTGAAAAAAAGTATAAAAAATGCTTAAAAAAATACTAAAAAAAATCTAGAAATAAAGAGACTCTTTACTGCAGAATATTATAAGCAACGGTTTATTAGATATTGAATTAAAAAACTACCCAGGGCAAGAAGGCACGCATGTGGGCGATGATTAGCAATGGACGGACTGTGTACATCGTCATGAAGTGGTATGTATAATAGCATAAACATGTTACATACACATAACACACATTACATACATCTACCAACATATGTCAACACATGCTGCAGCGTAATGTATTATCTATTTGTCAGACAAATGTGACTGTCATAAAATTATTCTGGCTTTATTTAAAATATTTGCACACGTGTACATTTTTCTGAAACTTTCACACCTCAAAATTACATGTGCTTAGAGTGCATGAGGTTTGCATAGGATTTTTTGCGCCGCCTGTGTGTTTCATCTTTAAAATGCTGCAATGGGTGATGTGGATTTTCTATCTTACAAGGAAAGCATGCTTTACAGTCTGCCTAATATCTAGGTGCAAAGATTCTCACACCTAAATGACATGTGCTCGCAGCAGGGCTCTGAAACTCTGGTGCCCCTTATGTTTTTGAATTACAACTCCCAGGATTCCCTCGCCATGTATTGCATTGAAATCATCCTGAGACTTGTAGTCCAAATCATGTTGGGGGGCCGTGAGTTTGAGACCCCTGGCATACTGTGCATGAGGCTTGTATAGGATTTTTTTGTGCCGCCTGTGTGTTTCATCTTTAAAATGCTGCAATGGGTGATGTGGATTTTCTATCTTACAAGGAAAGCATGCTTTACAGTCTGCCTAATGTCTAGCTGCAAAGATTGTCACCTCTAAATGACATGTACTTACAGCAGGGCTCTCAAACGGCGTAAACAACAGGTGTTAATTAGTGTTTGGAAATAACATGTGCTTCTAATTAGTCTGGTCTCATGAATTTGATACATTGCCTACAGACTGGGTGTGGCTCCTGCACATGTATGAATGCTGTGCTTCTGAATTCTAAGAAGTGTTCATTTCTACTACATTTCCTCTGATATTCTGTTTAACCCCTTAAGGACCAGGGCTCTGTAAAGCCAATCATTAATGATGTAGATGTTACGTCACTTGTCATCAAGGGCTTAATAAAATCTTTATCACACTCCTTAGATTTAAACGTAATATTCCAGTATTTGTATGTCATGTACCTCTCCCGAAGGGCCTATGTGAGCATACAATTATTATTGTGTTAGATCTATAGTTTTGGTGCAAGCGTGGTGGAAGGGCTTGCTGCTTCTGCATTAGTAACACAACGTGAAAATGTCTATCATAAAGCGTACAAGCTGAGTCCCTAGAGTCTCTGACTATCCATTGTCATATATACCTTGCTTTATACATATAATACATTCCCTCATCTAACAGGATAGTAGCCAGTCCCTGTACATTTTAACCTCTTAAGGGTGGCTAGGTGTCGTGTGTGGGTCTCTGATGGCTATATTTCTATACATCCTACAAATCCGCCACTTCACGGGCAGGTTATGGGGACCTCCTAGGCACGATATTTGAAGGAAATTTTTCATTTTTATTTTTAACCCTTATTTTATGGAAAACACACTGTTCCTTTAAAAACGTATTTTTTTAAACTTTTTGTCCTTGTTTCCTGTCCCCCAGGGCACTACCCGGTCCCCCATACACCTTTTATGGCAAATATCTTGCATATATACCCTCTTGGAGGGCACTCTAAAATTCGAACTTTTGAGTCCCATTGACTTGCATTGAGTTCGGTTCGTGTTCGAATGCGAACTGAACACGGCGGTGTTCGGCTCATCCCCAATTGTAGTCAAACAATTCAGCTGACTCCTCCATGTATGATGGCGAGGCTACGGCAGAAGTAGCTGTGGACATGGAGGCTGAATTAGATGTTTTGGCAGCTGAGGTGGACTGTAAACCACTACAAGTCTGGTTGGCAGAGGACTCGGAGGAAGAGGATGGCCTGGTTAGCCAATCCTGCAAATCCTCTGTATGTTGCTGCTGCTGCTTAAGACGGCCAGTACCAGTTAGAAAGGACAAGCGTGCCCCTGCAGAGGATGTACCACGTCCACAACGACCAGAGGCACAGCCTCCCGACACAGAGGCTGCTTGCTCTCTTATCTGTGTCTGGGAGCATCTGCCTGTCCTTTTTGGTCTTTCTGACATGGTGAGTGATATATAGGTTAAAGATATACAGAGGTCTGATTCAACTCTGGTATAAAGATTGGAGATATACAGAAGTCTGATTCAACTCTAGTATATTAAATTGAAGATATTCAGAACTCTGATATAAGTCGGCGATTTTACTGATATTTTCCCTGCAAGGCTGCCAATGTCCTCTACTCTCTCTCTCTGATTCACTTCCTCTCCTGCAGGCTGCAACACCCTGATAGCTAGCCTAGCAACAGCCAGATTCAACTCTCAATAGATAAACAGATGAACTCTGATTAAACTGTGTTATTGTATGGTATCTAGAATTAGATCAAAGATATACAGATTTTCCAGAACAATACTATAAGTCAGTGATACACACTGTCCCTGATAGCCTGGCTGTGCCAAGACAGGTTCTAATTTGCTGAACTGTGGTATAACTCACTGATACACACTGATAACAGCCTGTGCCAAGACAGATTCAAATTTGCTGAACTCTGGTAGAACTCACTGATAGCCTGGCAGTGCCAAGACAGATTCAAATTCCCAGAAATCTCCTAAAACTCACTGATACACACTGTCCCTGATAACCTGGCAGTGCCAAGACAGATTCAAATTCCCAGAAATCTCCTACAACATCACTGATACACCGTGACAGAACAATCTCCTCTCCTCTCTGATTCACTCCTGCAACAAACACACGCTGGGGCTGCGGGGAAGCCTTATATAGTGTGCTGTGGGACTTAGCTCTGTGAGCCCATGATTGGGAAAAATTTGCCAAATCAGGAGTCTGAGCCCTGATTGGCATAGTCTTGCGCCTGTCTTGCACCTGACCTGTGGTCAGGTGCAAGGCTGTAGCCAATTACAAGCTTCAGGCCAGTGGAAAAGTGCATTGTGGTCCATTGTGGGCGAACATGCGGCGAACACCCGGAAATGTTCAGAGTTCGACGAACAGCCAAATGGGCGATGTTCGAATCGAACTCCGAACTGATCCGATCCGAACGAACGCTCATCCCTACCCAACAGCTGCCTGCAATCTATATATTTTTATTTTTTAGCCCTCTGGCTCGTCAATATACAAGGTCGTAGTCGTACTAGTGTAGGATTGCCAGACCAGCCGTGTTTTCTTGGACACACAGAATTTATTTATGCTGTAGGGCAGCGTAAAAAGAAGAAAAATACAACCGGACAGCATGTAGAAACCACACGCAGCAGGTAAGAAATAAAAAAAGGGATCCCGGGTGGCCGGCCTTGATTTCCTTCCTGTACCTTAGGAATTATACTGTTGTAGGCAGCTCATTTGTCTGAATTCCAACTGCATGAAATCATAATACTGTATGGCCCCTATTACATACCTAACGCTAACGATAGCGCTCACCTGCGTGAGCACTACCGTTAGCTGCGGTATTAGCAGGCTATTATGATCCAAACGCAAACGGGTTAAAAACCCTGTTTGCGTTTGGTACCTTGCGCTTCTCTGCGTGAGGTTAGTGCACGTTGCGCTCCCTATACTTAACATGGGGAGCGAAAAGTGTTAACCCCTTAAGGACCTCTGACGTACCCTGTACGTCCTGTACTCGGGTCTCCCTTAGACCCGCGGACGTACAGGGTACGTCAGCGGCGCCTAATCCCCCTCCCGCCCGATACTCACCTCCCTCACCGGATCCCACGGCGATCTGGCAGGGAGGAAGCCTGCCCATGTGAATTACATGGGCAGGCGAGGCTGATGACGTCGCCACGCTGCGTGGTGACGTCATCAGCAGGCGTCCCCATGCTTTTCAATGGAGGGGAGGGGGGGCTCTTTCGGAGCCCTCTATCTCCCCAACCATTGAAGCTAGGGAGATGCCGTTTGCACCGCTGGAGAGGGGAGAGCCTCCCCTTTCCAGCGGTGTATGGCATTAACCATTTTGCCGCCGGATCACGTTGCGGCGCCAATTGGCGCCAAAACGCGATTCAAACCTGGAGGGGGGCTGACATCTTGGATGTCAGCCAAGCCTCCAGGTCCCCCCCCACCCACTGACAACCTCACCATATGTGTGAGGATGTCAGTGGGCCAGTTAACCCTCTAGCTGCCATGTAGAGATAAGGGGATCCTAAGGATCCCTTTATCTCCCGATCCATGGCAGCTAGATGGTCATATTTGCCATCATTTGAAAGGCCTGATTATGGACTTTCAAATGATACCAAACATGACCAGGTTTGGTTTAAAAAAAAAAAAAAATTAAATAAAAAAAATAATAAAAAAATTAAATAAAAAAAATAATAAAAAAATTAAATAAAATAAAAATTTTTTTTTTTTTTAAAAGTTTTTTTTGTCTGGGGGGAGTTTAATTAAATAGGACCTAGGCTGTCATCTAAAAATGAATAGCACAAAATGGTCAGAATGAGCGCAGCGCACATAGGTGAACTGTCTCAGCAGTGAAGGGGTTAAAAAGCAAACGCATGTAAAAATTGGGTATTTCTAGTCTCGGGACAAAATTTTAAACCTATTTAGCTGGGGTCGTTTTGGGTGGTTGTAGATGTTGGGGATTAAATTACAAAAAAGTGTGTTTTTACCATTTTTTTCCTCATATTTCATATTTTTTTTTATAGTAAATTATTCGATATGATGGAAATAATGGTATTTCTAGAAAGTCCATTTAATGGCGGGAAAAGGGGTGTATAATATGTGTGGGTTGAATAAACGAGTAAGGCTAGGGTCAGAGTGGGGCAGTCGGAACGCGCGTGCAGACGCACTAAATCACGGCGGCAGTAGCAGCACATAACGGCCAATGACGGCCAATATACGCAGTACGTGCGTGCGAAAGTGCGCCGACACCACGCAACCAGCAAATGAACGCATTTTTATCAGAACGTGAAACCGCTGCTACTGACGTACAAAGTGCGCGGCGGCCGCATGGCAGCGTGTGTGCGTGATTAGGAGACGTCAGACGCTGCTAGTGTGCGGCGTACATCACGTCCAAACTGCCAAAGTTTCCTGCAGTTCGTTGGAGTGTACCTGCGACCGTTGAACATGGCTGCTGGACCAGAGATGGACGTGGAGAGGCTGATAAGCGCTGTGGGGGAGCATCCAGGGATCTGGGATACGGCCTGTGAGCGTTATAAGGACAAGGGGAGGAAGGCGAGCGCATGGGTCGAGGTGTCCCGTCAGGTGTACCCGGAGTACGATACCTGGTCCGAGAAGGAGCAGCACATACAGAGTGAGTATAATATTATTTAATTCATAATCCCATAAATGTAAATCACAAAAATGATAATAAACAAACAAATGAAATCATTGATGTGAAACTCAAATGCTCCCCAGCTGCCAGGGCACCTCACCTGCATCACTGATGAAATAATTAGATAGAGCATCGCGATACCTGTTGCTGTATCTATTCACAGCTATGATGTCATAGTTCACATCATCCTCAAGACCGACAACTGTGAGGGTATCGTCAAAATTAAAACCATCCCTGGCCCGCACATAATTATGTAGAATGCAACAGCATTTCACTATGTCCACACAGAAGTCCACATTCACATCCAGCGGTCTATGTAGAATCCTCCACTTGTTGGTCAGTATGCCAAAGGTACACTCCACATACCGTCTCGCCCGCGACAGCCTATAATTAAACACCCGCTTCTTCACAGTCAGGTGTGTCCCAGAGTAGGGCCGTAGGAGGTGTGTGGATAGGCCGAATGCTTCGTCACCCACGAAGGCATAGGGGACTGCCACGTCACTGCCAGGCAATGGTGCGGGTCTGGGGATGTTCAGGGTCCCACTCTCAATTTCATTCCACAGTGTGGAGTTCCTGAACAGTGTGGAGTCAGAGTCTTTGCCGTATGAACCGACATCCACATACACGAAACTATAGTTGGCATCTGACACCGCCAGTAGGCCTATAGAAAAGTAATGTTTATAATTCTGATACAGTGAGCCACTGTGCGGTGGCTTCACTATGCGGACATGTTTGCCATCCACGGCGCCCAGGCAGTTTGGAAAGTTGGCTCTCTCCCAGAATCCTGCTGCAATTTCCAGACATGCCGTATGTGTCGGTCTTGGCAAACATTCGCCCTTCATGGTCTCCCATATGGTTTGGCACACCTTGCGGACGATCTCACCAGCTGTTGATCTGCCAACGCGGAAGCTATAATGCAGATCCTTCAAACTGCACCCACTACCGAGATACCTAGAAGACAAAACAAAACTGTTTGAATATGATCACATACCATGAACACAAGCTAATGTCACTCTCATCATGTTTTTCAGCACAAGAGGCGATGAACAAATGGCGCACAGTACGCGACAACTACATGCGCGTCCAGAAGAAGCAGGCCATGGCTGCGCGCTCTGGAGCTGGTGCAAAAAAGGTTTTTATGCAGAGCAGCTATCGTTCCTCCGCAGGACCCAGGAGCCGCGCAGGTCTGTCAGCAGCATGGACCAGCCATCGACCTCCGGCACCCAGGCACAACAAATGGTGCCAGGAGATTCTGCCAGCTGCCAGGAGGAGGAGAACCAGGGTGGTGCTGAGTCGCAGATGGAGGAGGATTTGGCGACACCACAGGTGGCAGGTACCGCGACAACGGTCAGCACCAGACCTGGCCAGAAGAGAAGGGCACAGGCTGCAGACCTGGAGCAGGCCATGGTCACGTTCATGGAGGCACAGACCACCCATGCACACCAACGCTGCATGCTTGCGGACTCCGTGGACATGTCGTTCTCCAATGCATGTACGCTCCTCCTGAACAGGATGAGCGAGGCGGAGAAAATGGAGTATCGCCACAGATCTCTCGCAATATTGGAGGACATCCTTTCCCGTCCCCATCACGCAGCCGCCTACCATGCTGTGCCACAATCCGCCAGTGGATCGTCCGTCTCCAGTGAGGTGCTGTCCACCCACCCAGCCAGCCATGCCCCCTGGAGCCAGGCCACACACGGAGTCGGGGTCCAGCTGGAGCCACACCACCGGCCCTCATGACCCAGATGCTCCGCGGTATCAGCAACTTTGATACATGACCTAAATATGTTTTATTATTTGTTTGTTATGTGTTATTGTTTTGATTTTGTATATATACTGACCTTCAGTTTACGAGTTGTAATATATGTCCATAATATATTACAGTTTCTTTTCATATTATAGTATTATTTATCAACATTGTTGTCGGAGTCATTTATGATTATGTACGTGTGATGTGATGCCCGTGTGTGTGTGTATGTGACAGTGGGCTTGTGACTACAGACATGATGCACTCATGTCAGGTGACTGGCAGCGATGTCATGTATGCAGGTGTGTGACAGTACGTACCTCAAAGTGATGACTATCATCTCCTCCGGTGGTATGGCGGGCCGCATGTTGGTGTCCCTCTTGGTCAGTGGCTCCCGTACCCGCGACAACAGTTCATCAAAGGAGGCGATGGACATCCGCATGTAGTTGAAGAACTTCACGGGGTCCCTCTCTCGCAGTGGCCTGTACAGCGTCACGAAGTGTCCATGCGTGGGTCTGGCAGCGTTGATTTCATGAACCCAGGTTCGCCGCTTTCTCTTCCTCTTTAGGTACAGGTACCCCATCACACCAAACACAAAGACGTGTGCAGGATCCATCTTTGAAAAACGCCACCATCCCCAAAATGGCTTTTTATAACCCTTGCCCTTATTTTTTCATTTTTTAAGTGATTAGATTCATCTGATTTTTACTATTTTTTCACCCCACCGTCATGGAATACGTCCAGAATTGAGCATCGTCCGACCACTCAAGCGCATTCCGTGAAAAAATGCGTGCGCACGCGTCGACGTACATTTTGACGGTGGCTGCAGAAAATGCGCTCATCTGTCCCTAGCCTAAGAGGAAAATTTGACCTAAACACTAACAGCGCAGAAACGTAAAAACAGCAGCGGTCACTAAAAGACGGATTTGTGTAAAACCGCCCGGTCACTAAGGGGTTAATCAGCGCTGGTATGACAATGTCCCAGCGCTGATTAACGCCTGGCTCTGGTCAATGAAAAGTTTACCAGAGCCAGGACCTGGTGTTAACGGATTCCGCTTCTGCAGAATCCATTAATACCAGCTGTAAAAATAAAAAAAACAAGCCACATACTTACCCTCTGTCCCGCGGCGAGGACCGCGGCTCCGGTCGCATCCTCCGGCCGGCGGGAGCAGGGAAAGACAGGGGGTAAAGTCCCCCTGTCTTTCCCTTCGTATCACTACGAAGACCAGCTGGATTTCGCGATGCGAGATCTGGCCGGTCACGTGACAGGCAGAGAGGAACTCAATGGAGTCCTATGGACTCCATTGAGAGGATGCGCGCGGCTGCGCTCAGCGCTGCATCCCTAACTTTAACGCTCGATAACAAAGCAGGCAGCATTTTTTGCGCCTGGATTGTAAACTGGCGTTAAAACGCAGGTGCAAGGGGGGAAACTGCGGGTGCAGTTTTTCCTCCCCTGTGCCTGCGTTTTGACGTCAAGAGCGTAATAGGGGCCTATGTGTCCAGGAAAACATGGCTGATCTGGCCAGCCTACGCTTGTGGCAGATAGGTTAACAGCATATCTGACATTACATTGCCAAGAAAGACCTGTGAATGTGGGAATGGGTGGGGGGGGGGGTAACACAATTCCGAAATGCGTTGAAGCCCCCATATAACTGCCATTTAATTGCATGATTGCAACAGAGGAAGCCACAACCGAGTGGGTGTTACAGGGATCGGTTGTCATAAACCAGTGGAGGTTATTCAGAGAGAAGTGAAAACCAGGAGAACTGGCAGGAGAAGAGAACAATCTAGACCAAATAGCCGATTTGGAAAGTGCGATAAATGGGCGAATTTTTCTGGTTTGGTTACTTTTACCTAGAATTTTAACTTCTCCAGTCATTCTCCGGAGTTTCACCTCTCTCTGAGTGTTTCTCAGCTCTGGTCCTATCTGCAAACCTGGCCTGTTAGGGGGACCTGAGGAGACTAGGGTTTCGGAATTTCTGAATTTTCACGAAATTTCCCGATTCGTGTTTTCGGATGCGGACGATTTTCCGAAAATTTTTAGATCCAAAAATGGCAGATCCGAAAAGTTTTCCGAGCCGAAACAAAATTTTTTTGGAATTTTCGAATGGACTTGAAATGTGTCAAATCGAAATTTATTTTCGCTCTATTCATGATTTCGGTTCCATTCGTGATTTCGGTTCCATTTCAGTAATTCTGGACATCGTATATTTAACTATTATCGGTTATATCGCTGATTCTGTAAATTTTGTATTTGTAAATGCGTATCACTTGTTTCTTGTGGCATTCGGGTCAGTTTAGCGTTTTTTAAATCGTTTTGTTCATTTTTTTTGTTCCTTGGCTTTCATACCATTTTAATATGATTAAATAAAGTTGTGAAATGTATATTCAATTATTCATAAGAAAAAAAGGATCTTTATTTAATAAAAAAGAACACGATAGAATCGCCAGAATTATCGTAGACACTTTGAAACGAGGAGAACAGAAGTTCCGAAAAAACGAAAATTTCCGAAAAGTCGATACAAAAAACGAGCAAAGTGACACGAAAATATGAAAAATGGTCGATATTCCAAAAAAAAATATACCCGAAAAACGATCCGAACCGAACCGAATCGAAACAGAAATCGGTCGAAACGAGCCGAATCGAAAAGTTTAAACATCCGAACAAATCGAACCGAATCGAACCGAAAAAAAATCGGTGCACAAGCCTAGAGGAAACACAGTCATAAAATTACTGGATATCACAGTATTTATTTATTTATTTATAAAGTATTTTAGCAGGAAGGATACATTGAGATTTCTCTCGTTTTCAAGTATGTCCTGGGTTCAAGAACATGGTCACAGAAATACAAAGTAGTAAAATGCAAGATATTAATAGGGATGAGCTGTTGGGGTTCGGACGGTTCAGAGTTCGACCCGAACTTTGTCAGTTCGAAAGTTCGCGAATTTAGAACTTTTTGGGCGTGTTCGGTTCGGGTTCGAAAAAAAAAAAGAAATTTTGAAAAAAGTATAGAAAATGCTTAAAAAAAATTTGAAATAAAGTGACTCTTTACTGCAGAATATTATAAGCAACGGTTTATTAGATATTGAATTAAAAACTAATGTGTACGTGGAAAGATTATCAACTCTAAATGACCCCTGTTCACAAACGGGCATAACACCAGGTGTTTTTAGTCTGGTAATCAATTTGATACATTCTACAATATACTGAGGGTGGGGTGGTGTCTGGTGTCTGCTTCTGATTGAGATTTGAGAATTAATTTCCCTAAAACATCCTAATATGCTGCATTTAACTGGTGTTTGAAAAAAATCTAAAGCAATGTTATTTTTCACCTCGGGATTAAACATTCACAGGGTTATTCAGAGAGCGGTGAAAAGCAGGAGAATAACTGGAGAAGTGAAAATTCTAGGTCAAAATAGCCAAACCAGAAAAATTCTCCCATTTATCTCACTTTCCAAATCGGCTATTTGGTCTAGATTGCTCTCTTCTCTTGCCAGTTCTCCTGGCTTTCACCTCTCTTTCATGGTTGTTCAGAGAAAGGTGAAAACCAGGAGAATGGCAGGAAAAGAGAACAATCTGGACCAAATAGCCGATTAGGAAAGTGAGATAAGGCTAGGGTCAGACTAACGCATTTTTCGCAGCGACCGTCAAAAAGTGCGTCCGAACGCATTGCCGTATTTTTTCACGGATTGCGCGAAAACGGTCATACGATGCACATTTTTGTGCGTGATTTATTACGGATCCAAACCAGGAAACTTTGGGTGTCTGGACGTTATGTTGGCCGGACATGAGCAGGGTCTGATGTCTCCAAATCACGCACACACACCGCTAGTGGACGCAGTGCACTCTGTACGTCCGTACTAGCGATTCTGCGTTCTCGAAAAAATGCGTTCATTTTCCACTTGCGTTGCGCAGCAGGACTTTCGTGCGACCGTACTTCGTATATTGGCCGTCATTGCCCGTCATTTGTTGCTAGTGCGGCCGTGATTAAGTGCGCCTAAACGCACGTTAAAAATTCGCTAGTCTGACCCTAGCCTAGATGGGAGAATTTTTCTGGTTTGGCTATTTTGACCTAGAATTTTCCATTCTCCAGTCATTCTCCTGCTCTTCACCGCTCTCTGAATAACCCTGACAGGGTTATTCAGAGAACGGTGAAACTCAGGAGAATGACTGGAGAATGGAAAATTCTAGGTCAAAATAGCCGAACCAGAAAAATTCTCCCATTTATCTCACTTTCCAAATCGGCTTTTTGGTCTAGAAGTTTCCATTCTCCTGCTTTTCACCGCCAAAAATTCAGTAAACTTTTTCTGCGTGTCCGAAAATGTCTCCTCTTTTCATACAGACTGCCGCCCCAAGCAGTTGTTTATGGATAGATTAAAGGAAAAGCATTTACCGTCATTTGAAATGTCATTTTTGGTTTTTACATATTTCTATACATCCTAGAAATCCGCCAGTTCACGGGCAGGTTATGGGGACCTCCTAGGCACGATATTTGAAGGAATTTTTATTTTTAACCCTTATTTCATGGAAAACTCACTGTCCCTTTAAAAACATTTTTTTAAAACTTTTTGTCCTTGTTTCCTGTCCCCCAGGGCACTACCCGGACCCCCATACACCTTTTATGGCAAATATGTAACATATATGCCCTCTTGGAGGGCACTCTAAAAAACCGAATTTTCAGCCCCATTGACTTGCATGGGGGTTCGGGTTCGGGTTCGGACCCGAACAAATGGGAAGTTCGGGTTCGGGCTCGAACCGAACTCGGGGTATGTTCGGCTGATCCCTAGATATTAACCGCCTGATATGCCGCTGAATCCCAGGGGAATAAAACCGCAAGTGATAGTACAGGAGAATCCCTGCCTAGGTCACAAAAATCCATTAGGACATTTTTACATCACCGGTACATGATTTTTTTCTTTCTTAGTGTTCTTTAATGGGTTCAGGGGTGGACTGACCAATAGGGCACTGCCCGAGGGCCCGGATCTGGTAGGGGGCCCCATGAGGGCCCACTATGGCTTGCCCTTTCACTGTGAACCCACCCCACCACAGATAAAAAAATAATCCGGAATTAGTATCAGCAGCAAATTGAATATGTATCTGCCCCTATGTATTTGACTATACCAGAGTATGTGATTGCTCCGACTATGTTTTTTTCATTTTGGAAATGTCATCAAGAAATTAAATTAATTCAACAATATACATATGGGCGGTGCTTGCACAAGGACAGGAGCAATGGAGGGCCCCAGGATCTCCTATTGCATGGAGGCCCCAAGAGATGTCAGTCCGACCCTGGAAGGATTCTGAGATCCTGGTCCATGTGCTCTGGGATTTCAACTTTACGCCCGGCTCATTCCATGAGCGATCCGCTTTCCTCGGATTCATCCCTGCTAAATAAATCATGGGTCAGCAACCTTGGCTCACTAGAAGTTTGAGAACTACCTCTCCCATGATGCTCTGGCAGGCTAAGCCTCATGTGAAATGTAGTACCAAAACATCTGGAGGGCCAAGGTTGCCGAACCTCTGCTGTGATTCCTTGGTGCCTTCAGAGCTCTCCTGGATCTGTACATTGTTCCCCAAGGGCAAAGAGAGGTCCTGCAAAAGACAATTAAAATATATATAAGGAATTGGTGTGGGGGCGGGGGTCCTGCATAAACGAGAAAACCATTAATGAACAGCAAAGCAGTAATCTCCTTAAAGACCCCTCCTATTGCCTTTTATCCCTGACCAATGCCCCTCCAACATCCACACAATGCCTGAGAACTGGTTCAACCAGGTCTTGGGAAAGTTAACTCTTTAACTGATCCACTCCTAATCGGTTTTACACTTGCCCTGTGTAAAAATATCAGCTCCTCTACTGCAGCTCCCTGCTCTCCTACTTTTCCCTCTTTGATCCCCCCTTCCAAAATATCCTCATCACGTGACACCAACAAACTTTTCTTTTCATGCTCTTCCTTTCTTCCTCCCCTGTTTCTTCCCCTTTTCTTTATGTTTCAGAGCGAGTTACACAAGGTGACCTGAGACATCACACATCTTGCTCTTTCAGTGTTTCACAAGTTTTGCCTTTTTTTTTTATTTTTAACCATTTTACACGTTTTTCAGAATTATTCTCTATTCTTCCGCTTCATCCTTAATAGGGGGAGGAGTTTGCTCCAGGAAATCCCTGACACACCAAGCAGCCAGGGCTGTCCCCTCACTCCCCTGTTACAAAGTTTCACTCGTATCTCACCCTGTTACAGTTTTTATTTACAAAGCTCCCTTTTTATTCCTGCCTGTTCCTATGAGGATTCGGACACGGTGGTGACCCGATTCGGGTGCCCGCTGGGTGGCAAAGATGACTCGCTGGGTCCCAGCCAAGAGAGAGGAGAAATACGGAGTGGGTGAGTGCAGGAAGTTGGAGTGTGCTGCTCACATTGTGTGTTTTTTGTATAAGAGCACTCACTGAGTGGCTGCTGATCGCAGAGTAATCCAGGCAGCTGCTGCCTTTGTTGCAGACCACCGTGTTTGCAAACAAAGACTCTCTCTGCGTTTCTGCGACAATTCTATTTGTAAACACGCAGAGTTCCACCCTGTGTATCAAAACATGGAACGGTTACTTTTCTAATTAGAACACTGGCAAAACCACGCACACAGGAAGGAAGGAAAGGGGGTGGGATGAAGCCCCTTTGTGAGCTGCTGCAGAGATCTTTGGCAGAGGAGCTGACACTCACTGTGCCTACAGCTACAACAGACCCTCTTGAGAGGAAGAGCTAACAGTGGTTGTGATTGCAGGAGCTTTGGTGTTTTTCCACTAGCATTCCCAGCTCTATATTCCAGAAGCATGACCTGCAGCAACTTCATTCAGTATCAAATTGAAGAAAGATTATCCCTTGGCACACCAGTTGCATCTGTTTCTGTTCTTTCAGCATAGAGGGAGGTGATTAGGCTTGTCTGTAATAAATGGTCACCATGCACCCCCCCCAAGCTTCTGCTGGATTTTAACTACCATGATGCTCTGCAAGCCTCAGGCATCCTCAAGACCGTATGAATGTATCAACAAGAGTAGGGTTGCCCAATCCGCCATGTTTTCCTGGACACCTATTACTATTTCTTTCATGCAGTGTGGAGCACAGGGAGAAGTGCTGCCCTGCAAACATGTATAATTCATATGCTGCAAGAAGGAAATCAAGGCAGGTGGCTTGGGATTCCTTTTTAGATTTGTTACCTGCAGTATCAGGGTTATTCAGAGAAAGGTGAAAACCAGGAGTAGAGAACAATCTAGACCATAGCCGATTTGGAAAGTGAGATAAATGGGAGAATTTTCCTGGTTTGGTTATTTTAACCTAGAATTTTCGCTTCTCCAGTCATTCTCCTGGTTTTCACCGCTCTCTGAATAACCCTGTATATGTACTCTATATGCTGCCGGGTTGCATTTTTCAAGCCCTGCCCACCAGCAGGAATAAATTAATTTGCCCAGAAAAAACAGGCTGATTTGACAATCATAAGCAAGACAGGGGTTTGAAGTACCTGATAATCATGTTTGTACAGGAAAACACTAAACCAAGGGTCGGCAACTTCGGCCCTCCAGATGTTTTCAAACTACATCACCTATGATGCTCAGCCACTCATCAGTTTAGCAGAGACTCATGGGATATGTAGTTCCAAAACATCTGGAGGGCCTAGGTTGCTGACCCCTGCACTAACAATGATTTAGCAAGTCTTTACTCTTTAGGCACCAACTGGCCATTATTAAGAGCCAGGAAAGCACTTATATACTGTACTATATGCTTGTGCAGACTAACCCAGCAATGCAGGCAGTAGAGGTTAAAAGAGGTAAAATTCTAGGAGTCAATGCCTTCCTCACTCTTGGATTTGTTAATTACTATCCTTCAGAAAAGACTTATGACCTGGTTTAGAGGATTTATTTCTTTTTTTTTAATCTGTATAGATTAAATGCACGTGACACCAGGATGGATATATATTTATTTATTTTATTTGGGGGGGGTACTTTCTCACAGGAGACCATAGGCCTTTAGCGGCATAATTTAATTTATAAAAACCTATCCAGCCCATACATGAAAAAATTAATTAACCTGGATGTTTGGGACATTAACAGGACAGCTGAAACACAAGTATCAGTTTTGTAAATAAAACTGTGCAAGAAGTAAAGGAGGCTGTGCTGTGATTGACAGGCTTGCTACACAAAGGCACCAGCTGCATGCTTCCCTCATCTGACATCTGTAAGGGGGGGACGGGGGACAATGGCCTTTCATGGGCAATGAAGTCATTTAAATAGCCAAACTGCAGCACAGCCAGCCATATCTCCCACCCTCTTGCTCTTTATTGCACATATACACTGGCATCCAGATCTACTCTTTATATATTGCAACAAGAGGATGTGGCTTCTAATGTGGAAATAGTGTTTTGGTAATCTGGTCAGTGCTGCGCTGCAGCTCACGAAAAAAAGGTGTTTTATTTTTGCTTTTTCTAGTGTGTGATGCCTGGAGCATTGTGAGTGAATACTATGGCTCATCCCATTGGAATGGCCTGGAGGGCACGCCTATTCCCTTTGCACATACAGTACAGGAAGGCCTCTGCATCCAGTCTGCACACGAATCCGCCACCCCCTCTATGGCTGGTTCCTGCCTCTTCCTTGTCATTTCACTCCTTTTTTTTTTTTTTCTTCTTTTTTTATCCCCTACTCAAAGCACAGAACAGTTTTCTTGAAAGCTGATCCCTTCTATTGAGATAACAAACACTTCCACCCTAGAACAGGAAGCACAAATATTTACAGGGTTATTCAGAGAGAGGTGAAAAGCAGGAGAATGGTTGGAGAATGGAAAATTCTAGCAGGGTTATTCAAAGAGAATCGAAAAGTCACCGCATGTTCGGTGACTTTTCGTTCTTTTCAATTCGGGGCGATTCGGCGACCCTGCAGTGTATTCAGCAAGCACCACGGGGCCGTCGAAGCGCAGGGAAAAGCTGCCGCAAACCCGATAAAAAGTCACTGCAAAAACCCGGTGAATGCACGCCGAAACCCGCAAAAACATCTGGATTAAACCGCCGAAGACGCTGGGAAAAACTCGAGCAGGAGCCGATCACACGCAGCGAAGCCGGCGGAAAAAGCCGACACCGCAGAAGAGTGGAGAGAGTAAATTAGAAAAACAGTTTGCATGAATGTTTGCAAAGAAACTACTGAGCGAAACTGTCTGCAATTTACATATGAGGTACAATGAATGACAATAAAAAGGGCTGTTACAGAAAAAATAAGTAAACTTAAAAAAAAAAAAAAAAACAGAAAAATGCTTAAAATATCCTAAAAAAACTAATAGACTCTTTACTGCAGAATATTATAATGAACGGTTTATTAGATATTGAATTAAACAGGAATATTTTTAACATTGAAGCCTATGGGATTCTCCTGAATAAACCTGTCGAATTAAACCACCGAATGGCAGGGCATTTCGGGAACCTTTCACTGCTGGTTTGTGCTCTCTGAATAGCCAAAGAAGTGCTTTTTTATGGGGATTTCACTGCCCTCGAACAGGCACCGTATGTGCAGGCAATTCGCCAACATTTGGCGAATTGCCTGCTCTCTGGATAGCCGAATGGCCAAGAAAGGTAACCGAACGCAGATTTTCAGCGTTCGGTTACCTTTCTCCAGCCATTCGGATCTCTTTAAATAACCCTGTAGGTCAAAATAGCCAAACCAGAAAAATTCTCTGCTTCATCTCACTTTCCAAATCGGCTATTTTGACCTAGAATTTTCCATTCTGCAGTCATTCTCCTGCTTTTCAACTCTCTCTGAATAACCCTGATAGAGGTTTTTTTTTTTCCTCCCACAGCTGCAAATACACCAGTGTATTTATAGCTCTTGTTTTTGTTTATTTTTTTGAGAATGAGTTTACTCCTATAGAAATAAGTTCAAACCTGGGTAGAGTAGAGGTAGCATCACTGCTCTGCGTTGAGAGAGCCTGTGGAGACATGAGTTCGATCCCAGCAAGAGCACCTCTCCAGTAAGTGCCCTTGGACAAGACCCCTAATGGTACATACTCACCACCCAGGACATACTTGAAAACGAGAGAAATCTCAATGTATCCTTCCTGGTAAAATCCTTTCTCAAAAAACAAAACAGAAAATCTGGAAGGAAAGCTTGTACAGAATTTTCCCATATTTCCTTTCTGTTTCCTATTTTCATTTCTATTGTAGTTTCTGTCAGAATTCCTAGTAAAAATTACAACTGCTTATATATATCTCCGACATGTTCTGCAGCGCAGTACAATAGACAGAACAAGCACACCAAAGGGTGTGGGTAAAAGCAGATCCATGAAATTTCCATTGAAAAAGTGCCAGATCCATGCAGATTTCGAGGAATATATACAGGGTTATTCAAAGAGATCTGAATTGCTGGCTAAGGCTAGGGTCAGACTAACGCATTTTTCACGTTGTCCGTGAAAATGTGCGTTCGAAGAATGGACATATTTTTTCACGGAATACGCGATAGCGGTCATACGATGCGCAGTTTCATCCGTGATTTTGTACGGATCATCAATAAAACACTTCTTGCATCTGGACGTTATGTTGGCCGGACATTAGCAGCGTCTGATGTCTCCAATTCACGCACACACGCCGCTAGCGGACGCAGCGCACTCTGTACGTCAGTACTAGTGGTTTAACGTTCTCGAAAAAATGCGTTCATTTTCCACTTGCGTTGCGCAGCCGGACTTTTGTGCGACCGTACTTCGTATATTGGCCGTCATTGCCCGGCATCTGCTGCTAGCACGGCCGTGATTAAGTGCGCCAGAACGCGCGTTCGCACTGCCTCAGTCTGACCCTAGCCGAAAGGTAACCGAATGCTGAAAATCAGTGTACGGTTACCTTTCCTGGCCATTCGTCTATTCAGAAAGCAGGCAGTTCGCTAAATGTTGGTGAAGTGCCTGTTCGAGGGCAGTGAATCCCCATAGAGAAGCAATGCTTCGTCTATTCAAAGAACAAAACCCAGCAGTGAAAAGTTGCCGAAATGCCCTGCCATTTGGTGGTTTAATTCGGCAGGTTTATTCAGGCGAATCCCATAGGCTTCAATGTTAATATACCCGTTTTAATGCAATATCTAGTAAACCGTTTATTCTGCAGTAAAAAGTCTCTTTTATTTATATCTTATTATTTATTTTTTTTATTTTTTTTAGGATCTTTTAAGCATTTTTCAGGATTTTATAAACTTTTTTTCTTTTTTCTGTAACAGCCCTTTTTATTATCATTCATTGGATCTTATATGTAAATTTCAGCCATTTTCGCTCAGTAGTTTGTTTCACATTCAAGCAAACTGTTTTTTTTTTTTTTTTTCTTCCACTCCATTCATCTGCTGTGTCGGGTTTTTACGGCGGCTGCTCGGGTTTCTCCGGTGTCTTCGGCGAGGTTAATCCAGATGTTTTTTCGCGGGTTTCGGTGGGCATTCGCCTGGGTTTTGCGGTGAGTGTTCGGCAGGTTTGCGACGGCTTTTCCCTGCACAACGACAGCCCGGTGGTGCTTGCTGAACACACCGCAGGATCGCCAAAATGAGATCGCCAAATCATACCGAATTGAAGAGAACGAAAAGTCACCGTACGTGACTTTTCAATTCTCTTTGAATAACCCTGATGATGTAAATGATGCCGGATCTTTACATTTTTCAATAAAGCATGATCGGATACTTCAGGATCCACGACTATTTCCCAGAATGTTTATGTTGCTTATATCTTACATGTGCTTTGTTCTTCTCAAGTTTGTTAAACTTTTTTACTCTGCCAGGGTTATTAAGAGAAAGGTGAATACCAAGAGAACTGGCAGGAGAAGAGAATCTAGACCAAATAGCCGATTTGGAAAGTGAGATAAATGGGAGAATTTTTCTGGTTTGGCTATTTTTGACATAGAATTTTCACTTCTCCAGTCATTCTCCTGAGTTTTACCTTTCTTTGAATAGACCTTGTATATATGTCATTGGGTGCATCCATTGTGTGATCTTTTGTGTTGTAAACTGTCTCCCCCCCCAGTATCTTAAATCACATGCTCCTTACTGTGTGGCTTTGGGCATAGAATGGAGTCTATGGGTCAGTCACTGACTCACACCATTGTATTGTGTGGGATGTACTCAAAGGACATCAGCAGGGGGTAGATTAGAAGTCTTTTAAACTCCCTGTCATATTTCATTCAGCTGCCAGCTCTTAGCCTGGAGAACGCAACACACCCACTGCTGCCGTATCTAAACATTCCCTCTTCCACCTCATTAACTGTTAAATACTGTATATAGGGACTTGCCATTAGATTTTGGTAAATGTTGCATCATGGGGGGGTGCAAAATGGGATAAATCTAATTTTATTTTTCCTTTTACATGCAATTACTTCAAAGAAAAACCAGCAGCATGTGCTTTACAAAGTGGTTTTGTTTGTAATGCACAAGTAATCTAGTTATAGGTTATGGAAGTAGTAGTGTCCCTTTAAGCACAATAGGGCCCTTTTTTGGGTTTCCACAACTATTTCCTGGAAAAATTCCTATTGCATCCATGTGCTTCTTCCTTGAAAAAGTGGTCAGGGCTATTCAGAGAGAGGTGAAAACCTTGAGAATCGCCAGGAGAATGAACAATTTGGAAAGTGAGATAAATGGGAAACATTTTCTGGTTTCACTACTTTGACCTAGAATTTTCCATTCTCCTGCGTTTCACCTTTCTATGAATAGCCCTGGGGGGGGGGGGTACATGATGCCGGATATTTAAAAATTTTCAGTTGCTTGAGTTTAGTTTTTTTATTTTATTTTTATGGAGTAGACTTTTTTTATCAGCACTTGAGCAGTTGTTTTCCTGTTTGTTTGCTGTTTACACTTTGCTGTATTGTTTGTTCCTTTTAATGGGATTATTGTGACAGTTGTTTTGCTAGATTAATAAAATTCAAACAGCTGGTGAAAAGGACACATAAAGCCATTTCTTGTGCAGGTTTTCTAGCAATCCTTTCATCACTTGCCTAGCTTTCCCAATACCATTGCTGCTCTGCACAGACAAAGTACAGGTGTTTACTTTTCACCTGGATGGATTAGTGTAATTTTATTTCCTTAATTCAACAAGTCTAAGAAATTCCAATAGCTGGTCAACCAACATTTATTCATGAACATCATTTAAATTGATTAAAATTAAAACTGAAATCCCTCTTCTGATCCTTCGATTAGCAATTTATCCTTCTGCAGATATCATATTATGATGTCACTTGTTTCCCAATTGCAAATGAAACTGTTGCATACACTTTTAAGAGACAAATACCTTTTTTTTTAATTTCTTTTTTTTAATAATTGCACAGATCCCGTAGAATCCTGCAGTGTTTTGAGGACATAAGGGGTTATTCAGTAAGCCCCAAACTGGCTGGTGAATATCAATTCCTCTATTCACTAAACTGTCAACGAAATACGGTGTAGATCACCGTGATTTGTTGATCTTCAGTAGCAATGAAATTGTTCCATAGAGAAGTAAGGCTCGTGTCAGACGAGCGCAGTGCTCACGGCCGTGTTGCCGCACATTTGTACATCCGTTATAGCATATAATTATGATCAATAGAGACCCACACACAAAGTATATCCGCACAGAAGTGCGGAAGCTCAACGGACGCGGCAAACGGACGCAGGTTAGGCAAGAATGTAAATCCGCTAGAACAGACGTGCGGAGTGCGCAACGTCCGCATAGCTTTGTGTGTGAGTGATGAACGAGGTCAGACGGACTGCATTTATACGTCCAGCTTTTTTGACGGACAAAATGGTTTTGATTTTTAATTTATTTTCACTGCTACATCAGTCAAAAATAACGTCAGTGAAAAAAACGGACTGTGTGGCCACTACTGCCTCTTCTGTCAGAAAGTGTGTACGGGCGTACAGTCCGTACAAAATGCGCTCATCTGACACCAGCCCAATAGTTAATCTATTAACAGAACGCCAAAATGTCAGTGACCTGCCCTGATTTTTGGTGATTCAGCTCGACAGGTTTAAACAGGCGAATCCCATAGGATTCAACGTTTTAAAAAATATTATATATTTTACTTTTTTATTCAACGGTTATTTTATTTTTTCAGCAAGCCATATATTTTTTTTTATTTTAGGTGAAATTTTTGATTCCCAATTTTTTTTTATTATTATTATTATTATTATTATTATTATTCTTTATTTATAAAGCGCCAGCATATTCTGCAGCGCTGATATCCTTTTATTTTTTTTTTTAACTTCTGTAACAAACCTTTCACCGTACGGTGCAATTTCGTGGCAGTTTGGCTATTCACTAAACTGTGTTTTTATTTTTTCTAATTTATACTGTAATAGACTGTTTTTTTTTCATTTTTTTATTTTATAGGACTTTTATTGTTTAGATACAGTTTAAAGCATTTTTATTGCTTTAGTTTTTTTTTTTCTGTCGTTTGTTTTTTTTTTTCTTCGCAAAACTTGAGTCCCTGCAGTGAATAGTGAATTCACCATAGACTCGGCGAAATGGAATCGTTAAAGTGCACCGAACGGGAAGGCACTGAAATCTTGACGCTTTTTGAATAACCCCTATAGTTGTGGTCCTTGACTGATCCTATTGTGCTTTATTGAAAAAAAGTAAAGATCCAACTTCAATTTCCCCCAAAAATGCACGGCGTAACTGTCAGGAAACGGCATTTTTAAGTGAAAATTGCATTGATCTGGCTTTTACCCAAACTAACGCAAAGCGGGAAAGGTTTTACGTGAACCAAGCTCTCTTTATAACAGGAGGACTACGCAAATCCAACTTCTGCCTTAAAATGTTTTTGACTATCCCACTTGATATAAATCGTGCCTGGCTCCTTTCCTTTTGAGAATAGGTTTTATTTAACATTTCCAATCCCTGGCTTATGCTTGTTGTTAAGTTTTATCACCAAGTTATAGAGGGTGATGTTGACTAGGCTTCACAAATCCAGGGGTCCTGCATATACTAGTTACTAGAATTTTACACACAGGGTTATTCAGAGAAAGGTGAAATTCTGGAGAACGTTTGGAGAATTGAAAATTCCAGGTCAAAATAGCCAAACCAGAAAAATTCTCTCATTTATCTCATTTTCCAAATTGGCTATTTTGACCTAGAATTTTGACTTCTCCAAAAGTTCTCCAGAGTTTCACCTTTCTCTGAATAACCTTGATCAATGTTACAAATTTCGAGATTATGCGCTGAAATCTCGCCTGGATCCTAACATTAAAAACTGGATTCTAAGGCATTTTTCTGACCTATTCCGTAATGGGGAACCTCCTAAAAGAAAATATTGTCAAGAGCTGTAATATTGTGGAGCTGCTCACAGATCTCAACAGTGCGACGCCTCTGCTATCTACTTTAAGGCTGCTGTCAGACGAGCGTAGTGTTCACGTCCGTGATTGCGCCTAAAAGTACGTCCGTGATAGCATGACAGAAAGTCCATTGGAGCCTGACACATGAAGTACGTCCGCACTGAACTGCGGACGCATGACGGACGCTGCAAACGGACGCAGGTTAGGCAAGAACGTAATACTGCTAGAACGGACGTGCGGAGTGCGCCACGTCCACAACGTCTGCATAGCTTTGTGTGTGAGTGATGGAGCATGGTCAGACGGACTGCATTTATACGTCCAGCATTTTTGACGGACAGAATGTTTTTTCATTGTAATTTATTTTTCCCTCCTACATCCGTCAAAAATAACTTCAGTGAAAAAACGGACTGTGTGACCACTACTGCGTCATCCGTACTGACGATGTCCGTACTGCACGGACGTACAGTCCGTAGAAATCACGCTCGTCTGACCCTAGCCTTAGACTCTATGGAGCCAAGTGTCACTCCGTGTAAGCTCACATATGCAGGACGGAGTCATGAAAGGACACCGGGGACTATTCGCACCTAATGTTCTACTGCGCACGATCAGCGGAAGTGTCCTGTGTGATTGGAGGTAAAGATTTTTATTTTTTTTCTTAAAATACATTCATTGATAAATAATCTAAAGGTGCATCTCAATAAATTAGAATGCCGTGGAAAAGTTAATTTCATTAATTCAACTGAAATTGTGAAACTTGGGTATTTAAATAAAATTCAATGCACACAGACTGAAGTCGTTTATTTAATGCACAAGTTTCACAATTTGAGTTGAATTAATTAGATAAATGAACTTTTCCACCACATTCTAATTTGAGAGGCACCTGTACTGTTTATTTATATTTCCCTTTGCAACACTCTTTCTCTAGTTATTTATATCTCCATTATTTATATATAAAATAAAAATTAGAAATGACCTACCAAATAAGTAATAGCGTTTATAGTTACAGAGGACATTTACACATCCCAGCAATTCCGAGAACTGCTTACAGAGCTCATGTGCTACATATGTTGCAAAGAATTCTGTGTAGGACATGCACATGATGTCCACAGATTCTCACTTTTTTCTTCTTCTTTCATCTAGGCTCTGAGTATGTATGTATGTATGATCTCTCTTCTGATTTTCAGTTGAGGAATGCTAGTTGTATTCAGGGAGATTCTAGATGTCACCAGCTCTATTCAGACAGAATATCCGGCCTGTTTCCAAGTACCCATTGTTACGGCTGGATGGGGAGAATGTGTTTTGTTCTGGAAAGCGCTTTCAGTGTACTTACCTGTAAACATGTTATTCGGTCGATTTGCAGAACTGCAGTGTCATTAGTTGGCCATCACCTTTTGTAGGACGATTCCCATAATTGACCAGATAATTGAAGTTTTAACACTCGATGCTAAGCAGTCGGTGTCATTTGATGCAAGTGATACAATAAGCAGAGGTTTTGTTTGCACAGCTGGCATTTGAATACAGACACGATGCTCTTCTGATCTTATTTGCATTAGTGGAAAAATGTAATTGAGTTTGGGTGATATTTTATTTATTAAACCCTTTGTTCGCAAACAGACCTTCTGAAAACCATACAAAGTAGTTTAGGCTCTGGGTCGGTGATCTTGTAATAACAGTTGTGGATGTATTACGTAATTTTCAAATATTCATTGTAATTTAATATACGAAATTTATTATTTTATTATTGTCCTTTTATTTATATAGCGCCACATAATCTGCAGCACTTTACAGGATCATTGTACAAGGGGTTGATACATTGTAATACCACACATGGATGATGACCTGATTCAGGGGGACCCTGTTCCCAAGGGAACTTACAATCTATGAGATGTACAAGTATTTTGTGAGGTAGGCGCATCCATATCATTAGGTGTCTTGCCCAAGGACACTCGCTGGTGGTGTCTACTGAGAGGGATCATGTCATCTTTCCATGATTGTAGCGATGATCAGCGACCTGGTGGTTAGGTTGAACCCGCTTCTTGCAAAGTCGAGACTTCTCCACAGTTGTGCCGAACGGGACCTTGAGTTGCTTCTTCACGGTTGCAGGGTAGAGACGTCACCACTGCACTCCACAGCCGATATTGTGCGGTAGGCAAGTATGTACCGCTAGGTGTCTTGCCCAAGGACACTTACTGGAGAGGTGCTCTGGCCGAGATTCCAACCTGGAACTCCACAGTTATAAAGCAGTGATGTTACCTCAAATCCATCCTGCTGGAATTACTAGTAATTTCTACCTGCATGTCTTTTTGAAATGTTCCTGCTGGCTGTTTCTTAGCGTGTGACACATGTCCATGGATAACAGACAGATGATAAATGGAAATTACAATTAATCATAAAGATACAAACAGCTGGTTCAATATCCAGCAAACTGTGTAATAATGGCTTGCAGTTTCAGTTCTCAGACAGCTTTTCCAGAGGTTTCTCTAACATTAGCTTAAGTTTGCTTGTAGCTATACTAACAGCACTATTAAACATAGTGATATATTATTTATACAGAAAGTATTCAGACCTTGCCGGTTGGAAGGGGTCCTTTACTCACTGGACTGCCATTTGCAGGTCTCTCCAGAGATGCTCAATTCAGGGATTTGGCCATGGGACTCGGATCTTCAGCGTTATTAAGTCCCTCTTGAGTTGTCTTGGCTGTGTATGCATGGGGCAATTGTTCTAGTTTAAACTTTCGAGCGGGGTCCACTCTCCTACTGTTCTCTATTTGTTGTTCTGTCTCATCCATTGTACAATGTTAAAGAACTTGTTGGCGCTTTTTAAAAACTCGAAACTGTAACTTATTTTGGAAGGTGAAGCTATGGTCCGGTCTCTGAGCACTCTGAACCACGGTATTTTGATGTGCCTGGTTTTTCCTCAATCCTGATCATTCTCTGCTGCTGAAAAAGACCCCAACGACTGATACTTCAACAAATGTGCATCATAATTGGGATGGTATTTCACAGATGAGCAGTTCCTGGTTTCTTCTAGACATGACCCTTTAAATTAATGGTCAAAATGGTCTATCTTCATTTCATCAGACCAGAGAATTTTGTTCCTGACATATCTATTTCCAAGAAGTCATGCACTCCCACTCGTGTCCTTAGGAAAGCTCCAGATAGGAGCTGAAAAGTCTTCTCTTTTAATGGACCAATAAACCTCTATTGTTTTAGGCTAATATCAGATTAGCGCACTCTGCGTGCTTGCATAACGGACAGGCATACTGACGGAAGATATTGTAGACACCAAACGATCCGTTTTTGTTGACGGACGTAGAAAAAAAAAAAGGGAATTATGGGAAACAAAATTAATATGATAAATGATATGAAAAGCCATTCTGTGCGTCAAGGTGCTGGACGTCACAAATGCGCTGCGTCTGTCATCTCCTCACTCACACAGAACATTACGCGGATGTGGCGCACTCTGCGCGTCTGACCTAGCGGTTTTACATTCTTGCGTAACTTGCGTCAGTTTGCCACCTGCGTTGTGCGTTTGCAGTTTGGTGTGCACGTACTTTCTGTGTGGGTCTCTATTGCTCATGATTCTATGCTACGATGGATGATAAGCTGTGCGGCAACACTGACATGATAACTGCGATCGTCTGACGCGGGCCTTATTAAGCTCTGGAGTGCCACGGCATACATTTGTTTCTTGTGTGTGCATGTATAGAAATATATCTCACAGAAGTGAGTACATCTCACATTTTTGTAAATATTTTATATCTTTTCATGTGACAACACTGAAGAAATGACACTTTGCAACAATGTAAAGTAGTGAGTGGTACAGCTTGTATAACAGTGTAAAATTGCTGTCCCCTCAAAATAACTCAACACACAGCTATTAATGTCTAAACCGCTGGCAACAAAAGTGAGTACACCTCTAAGTGAAAATGTCCAAACTGGGCCCAATTAGCTATTTTCCCTCACCGAAATCATGTGACTCGTTTAGTGTTACAAGGTCTCAGGAGTGAATGGGGCACAGGTGTGTTAAATTTGGTGTTCTCTCTCTCATACTGGTCACTGGAAGTTCAACATGGCACCTCATGGCAAAGAACTCTGAGGATTTGAAAAAAATAATTGTTGCTCTACATAAAGATGGCTGAGGCTATAAGAAGATTGCCAAGACCCTAAAACTGAGATGCAGCATGGTGGCCAAGACCATACAGCGCTTTAACAGGACAGGTTCCTCTCAGAACAGGCCTCGCCATGGTCGACCAAAGAAGTTTAGTGCATGTGCTTAGCATCATATCCAGAGGTTGTTTTTGGGAAATAGACGTATGAATGCTGCCAGCATTGCTGCAGAGGTTGAAGGGGTGGGGGGGGGTGTCAGCCTGTCAGTGCTTAGACCATGCGCTGCACACTGCATCAAATTTGTCTCATGACTTTCGTCCCAGAAGGAAACCTCTTCTAAGTATGATTCACAAGCCCGCAAACCGTTTGCTGAAGACAGACTAAGGTCATGGATTACTGGAAGCATGTCCTGTGGTCTGATGAGACCAAGATAAACTTATTTGGTTCCGATGGTGTCAAGAGTGTGTGGCAGCAACCAGGTGAGGAGTACAAAGACAAGTGTGTCCTTCCTACAATCAAGCATAGTGGTGGGAGTGTCATGGTCTGGGACTGCATGAGTGCTGCCGGCACTGGGGATCTACAGTTCATTGAGGAAATCATGAATGCCAACATGTACTGTGACAAGCCGAGCATGATCCCCTCCCTTCGGAGACTGGGCCATAAGGCAGTATTCCAACATAACGACCCCTAACACACCTCCAAGATGACCCCTGCCTCGCTAAAGAAGCTGAGGGTAAAGGTGATGGATTGGCCAAGCATGTCTCCAGACCTAAACCCTATTGAGCATCTGTGGGGCATCCTCAAACAGAAGGTGGAGGAGCGCAAGCTCTCTAATATCCACCAGCTCCTTGATTTCGTCATGGAGGAGTGGAAGAGGACTCCCGTGGCAACCTGTGAAGCTCTGGTGAACTCCATGCCCCAGAGGGTTAAGGCAGTGCTAGAAAATAATAGTGGTCACACAAAATATTGACCCTTTGGGCCCAATTTGGACATTTTCACTTAGGGGTGTAGTCACTTTTGTTGCCAGCACTTTAGACATTAATGACTGTGTGTTGAGTTATTTTGAGGGGACGGCAAATTTACACTGTTTTTCAAGCTGTGCACTCACTACTTTACATTGTAACAAAGTGTCATTTCTTCAGTTTTGTCACATGAAAAGCTATAATAAAATATTTACAAAAAATGTGAGGGGTATATTCACGTGTTTGTGTGTGTTTCTATATATTGTGATACAAAGGCACTGCGGAGACAGCCAGTCGGGTTTCCATTGCTTTATTCCTGCAGCATATAATTTCTTTGCAGGTTAAATTCACCAACCCGTATTCTATAAAAAAACCTACTCCCCTTGTTGGAAGACTAAACTAAACACAACACAATTTCTATCTAACAAATACTGGCCAGCTAAGCTGGTTCCCAGTCAAACAGCATACATTTTTAGCACATAAAGTTCTGGTTCCCTCAGTTGGGTTGCTCACACAATGCAGAACGGAGGTCCCGAAAGACCTCTGCTTTGGCCTCTCAGCTCAGTGTCTGGACCCTTTGCGTTAATGAGACCAGTTAGGGGCGCCGCCCTGGTTGCAAAGTGCGGTATAAACCGCCGGTAGTAGCTGACAATTCCCAAGGGGCTGAGGCCAATTCTGTATAGCTTCTACTTTGTTAATTTTGGTGTTTTTTAACCAACCCTCTCCCAACCACGTAACCTAGGTATTTTGCCTCTGCCAACCCAATAAAGCACTTAGAGGGGTTAGCCGTTAGACACCTTCAGAAAGGCTGGGTTAACACTGTCTCAACTTTTGGCAGGTGGGTCTCCCAGTCAGTACTATGTTTTATGACATCGGCAAGTTATGCAGCTGCATACTGGACACAAGGTTTGAGCAGTTTGTCCATCAACCGCTGAAAGGTAGCTGGAGCTCCATGAAGGCCAAAGGGCATAAACTTAGAATGGAACAAGCCATCCGGAGTAGCAAAGGCAGTTCTCTCTTTGGCATTTTCCGCAAGGGGTATCTGCCAACACCCTTTTGTCAAATCCAGAGTAGAGAGAAACCTTGCCTCAGCCAACCTCTCTACCAGCTCATCCATACAGGGCATCAGATACGCCTCAAATTTGCTAATCTCATTCAGTTTTCTGAAGTCGTTACAGAATCGAATGGAACCATCTGGTTTAGGTACCAAAACAATGGGACTAGACCAATTGCTGTGAGACTCCTCAATAATCCTCAACTCTCACCTATTCCTGACCGCCTCCCTTTTTGCTTCGGGTATACGGTAGGGTTTCAGTCTAATAGCTAAACCTGGTTTGGTTAACATCTCATCGAGAATGTCATGAGTTTTACCCGGCACAGGGGAGAACACATCCCTATTTTTCTCCACCATATGTTCAATGTCTTCTACCTGGTGGGGTGTCAACTCAGTGGAAATATTTACTGAGTGTTCTGAGGGCTGGGAATCAGGACAAACATGGCTGGTTTGGGGCATATACACCTCCCTATCTTTCCATGGTTTCAAGAGGTTGACATGGAAAACCTGCTCTTTGTTGCGGTGGTCAGGCTGACTAACCCTATAGTTGACAGGGCTGATCTGTTCGAAGACCTCTTATGGTCCCTGCCAACTAGCCAGAAGCTTGCTTTCTGCTGTTGGAGCCAACACCATCACCCTGTCACCTTGCGTGAACTGCCATACTGTTGCCCTCTGGTCATAATAACATGCTTGGGCCTCTTGTGCACTCTATATGCTGTCGAACCAGTGGGAGAACACGAGCCATACATTGACGTATGTCTTCGACATGCTGTATCACATTGGTTCCTGGTACTCCCTGCTCCACCCACGTTTCACTAAGTATGTCCAACATACCACGTGGATGCCTGCCATACAGGAGTTCAAATGGGGAAAACCTGGTTGAGCTTTGGGGAATTTCCCATATAGCAAACAACAAATGGGGAAGAAGTATGTCCCAGTCCTTCCCATACCTGCTAACCACTTTCATGAGCATTCCCTTCAGAGTACGGTTAAACCTCTCAACTAGCCCATCTGTCTGAGGGTGATATACAGAGGTGTTCTTTCCAGCAGCAGCTGGGGCCACTTACAACCTCAATTGGTAGGATTGGTTAACCCCATGTAATGGGTGCGGTAGTGCTCACACAGGAGTAAGGAGGTTGAGATCTTTATGGATAGAAATACCTGCTTGATTTTTACCAAATTCTCAGTATTCAGACTTGTACTCCAAAGAACAACTGATTTGCCACTAAGTTCCAAAGGTTTCAAGACCAACGGACAACTTAGAGCACTTTCAGAAACACAATGATTCACTTGACAGTCAATGAATTGTGCAGGCTGCAGGGCAGTCAACAAACGTACAGATTTAGCGTTGTCTGATAAGCTCAAGTGGGTAAGCAGTACCTTACAATTATCAGAGGTGGCTGACCCACATACGGTATACAGTTGGTTCAGACCTGGGGTATATTTAGCGGTTAGGGTGCAATGATCATATGCTGTATTTAAACAGTATTTCTTTACCACAATTTGCACATAAGCTCTTAGCAATGAAACATACTCCTTGGATCTTAAATAGTAACCTGATAAAGCTACAAATGATACCCCAGAACGCGATGGGAATAATCCCAGATGAGTTACAGCCCCAGTTGCAAACATAGGGTTAATCCACCAATGCCCAATATATCGATAGCTAATGGTGGAAGCAACAGAATGGTCAGAAACAAGCCGGGTCAAAATCAGGAGCAGGAATCATAGACCGAAATGGGTCGGCAACTAAATCGGCAATGAGAAAATCAGCTTAGCGATGTGGGAACACAACTCCACGTCAGGGCGACGAGGCAACTCCTCGCGCCCTGCTTTAAACCCTGCGGCTCCTCATGACCATGCCAGGCCCCGCCCTGCCCCCTCAGAGGCTGCTTGGCCATTACAAGGTGCTGGCAAACGACCAGCCAGTGGCACCGAACTATGCCCAGACCCTCCGGGCAACACAGCAGGGGCTGAGGATGTAGCACCCCATAAGGGGAAAGACCGCTTCTTCTATCTCCCTGCTTATGTACCTGCCCTCAGCCAGTCTGCCCCAGTGACCCTGTCACAATATATATAGTTATGTTTATTATTGCAGAAGCCATTTGCACATCACAGCAATTCAAAGAACTGCATCCCAGAGCTCCTGTGCTACATTCCCCATATACAACAAGGAATTTTGGGTAGGATATGTAAATTACAACTTTCTCACTTTTATGCATCCTGGGTCTGTTATTGCACAAAACCTTTAAATCAATGCCATGCCATGATAGATGGCTTTTTTAGCAGAGATCAGGTTTGCCACTCCTAGGACAGCACGGTTTCAGGTTTATTGGACTCTCATCGGCTAAGAGCTATACATACACAATCATACTACCTGGCCAAGAAAAAAGTCATCACCTAGATTTAACAGGTGCGAGCCTTCCATTGGATAATTCAGTGATTAATGTCTCGGCTAGCTGGCGAAAAATTAGGTCACGTGACTCCCTGAAATATACTGAATGAGCAGGTTTTTCTATCAATGCATTTTTTTTCTCCCCTGATGGCACAGCAGGCATATTCCAAGATGGCAATGCCAGGATTCATCTGGATCAAATTGTGCAAGAGTGGTTCAGGGAGCATGAGACATAATTTTCACACATGGATTGGCCACCGCACACTCCAGATCTTAACGCCATTAAGAATCTTTGGGATAATGTGCTGGAGAAGACTTTACGCAGTGCTGCGACTCTCCCAACATCAATACAAGATCTTGGCCACAAATTAATTTGACTCTGGACGCAAATAAATGCTGTGACATTTCATGAGCTTATCGAAACGATGTCAGAGAATGTGTGCCGCAATCATGGTAAAAGACAGCACAGCCAAATAATAGAATGCAACATATATATATATATATATATATTATATATATATATATTTTTGCTATAAAGCTACAAACTATACGTGTGGACACACACACAGTTCTGAGTCTCTTCTTTTATCTCAACAAAACATTTCATTTGTACAATACAAATGTACTTTTTATTTTATAATTCTATTTCGTCTGGAGAGCATTTTAATCTATTTTAGCATCTAATGGAACTCTCCGTTTGTGTGTGGTTTTTTTTCTTTTTTCTTTTTCTGTACAGCTGGAGTCTAATGATGGTCTTATTTAATGTAATGTGTATTAATTTTCAAACTTTGACTTTCCTGCCAGGGTTCCCATAGGATCTGTTTTTTCTAATATGGCACATCTTTTATTTTGGCAATGCTGACCTCTTCGTATATGTGTCACTTTCTCTGTGACTAATGTACATTTACGTGTGTGTGTGTGTGTGTGTATGTATGTTTAATTACCATCTGTTTGCATTCCAGAGACACAATTAATGATATGTTTGGCATAGTGCAATAAAAGGATGGGAAACGTATCTGTGCTCAAAATGTAGCCGGACTGGTAATTGCTCCTGCTTGGTAATGAATTTGACAGTTGTTTTGATTCATTATTAGAATATAAAAGGAGTCTAGACAAGAAACATTTTCCATTAGGATGACCCATAATATTGTTTTTCCTGCTACATTGGCAACGGAGTTCATCTCTCATTCTATATATAGATTATATAAAAAAAGTTAAAAGGTATCCTTTTGTGTGTGTTGTTGTTGTTGTTGTTGTGTTTTTTTAAAAAAAATTTCCAGTTACAGCTAGGGTCAGACGAATGTGATTTCTACGCACTGTACGTCCGTGCACACGGACGTATGTCAGTACGGAAGACGCAGGAGTGGCCACACAGTCCGTGATCACGTCCGTGATTTGTGACTGATCAAATAAAAAAGTGAAATATGAGAAACCAAATTAATTGCAGATGAAAAAAACCAAGGGAAAAAGGGTATAAAAAGCCATTTTGGGAAGGTGGGGTTTTCCAAAGATGGATGCAGTCCAAGTATTTGTGTTTGCTGCTACGGGCTACCTGTCAGGGCCGCCATCAGGGCATTATGCCCCATGCTGTCGTAAGGGGCCTGAGCCGAGGGGGGGTCCCGGGCCCCTGTCGGCAGTGGTGTCACCCTTTTACAGCTCCGGTATTGGGCTCAATGAGTCCGGAGCTGTGTCTCTGCTGAAGGAGCCGGAGGAGATACCGTGTCTCCTCTGGCTCCTGGCAGCTTCGCTGGCTGGGCGGGGCCAAGCAGCATGTGGGGGCCTCAAAGCACGTTGCTTTGGCTCCGCCCCCTCCACTCAGTGAAGCTGCGCACCTGAGAAGGAGGGCCCGGGCTGAAGAAAAGAAGACAGAAGAAAAGAAGACCTGAAGGAAGGAAGACAGCGAAATGGTGACCCCAGGGACCAGGCCCAGCCCAGACCCCGCACAGACCCCAAGGCCCAAACCAGACCCAGACCCAAAGGCCATCATATACAGCCCGTTACTGTGAGATTTATTGTTGTGGATTCTGTGATCCTCTCATACACGCTGCACATTACTGGGAGTTTTATTGCTGTGGTGCTACGTTATGTCGTTTTTTTTTTTTTTTTTTTTTTTTTGAAGGGGGAGAAAAGCTGTTAGGGGTTGAGGGAGTGCCGGGGGAGGGGGCACCATCATGAGGTTTAGTAAGGGGGGCCCCATCATTTCTGATGGCTGCCCTGCTACCTGTACCTCAAGAACAAGCGAAAACGGCGATCATGGGTTCATCCCATAAACGCTGCCAGATGCACAAATGGCCACTTTGTGACGCTGTACAGGCCACTGCGAGAGAGGGACCCGACAAAGTTCTTCAACTACCTGCGGATGTCCATCCCCTCCTTTTGATGAACTGTTGATGAAGGTGTTTGAGCCGCTGACCAAGAGGGACACCAACATGAGGGCTGCCATACCACCGGAGGAGATGCTGGTCATCACTTTGCGGTAAGTACCAGCAAACGCCAGCATTCATACCTTCGGTGCCAGCCAGCAGAGACGTGCTCGCTGTCCAGAGCCCCCATTGTCGGTGTGTTGTGATATGCCCACCAGCCTATTCGTACAAGCATACCCACACACATTGCATAATATCACACATACTCCATAATGAATGACACCGACAACAGTGACAGCAACATAAATGTTTTATCCACAAGAAATGGTAATGCTAAACAAAATAACATGAACACACCACATGTTACTGAATATACCATCAATCATATGTAGCGCTCACTCCCGGAGGAGCCGCTGAAAATGAACCACGGGTCAGTCTCCCCGCACTAGGGAATAAATATACTCCAGCACCGTTGTGGATTTTATAAATTATATAGTTTACTAAAGTAAAAGGCATATAATGAGACACGGTGTTCGTAGATATATTTACAGTATTTCGTATCGCGGTAAACGTGCAGCGGAAAAAGAAATGCGAGACTTCGTATTTCTGAAAAATGCGCGACCGAACAGAAAAGTACAATGCTTCGTAATTACGAGAAACGCGCAGCGGAAAGAGAATACAATATTTCGTAACTCGAGAAACGCGCAGCGAAAACAAAATAAGATGCAAATCTTTGCCCCTTTTTCGGATACTAGGGAGTGAGTCCCAAACAGGTTAAGTCCCGAACTGTGAGTGTATGTGTATGTGTGTGTTATGGTACCCGGGTACTATTCAACTGGCCAGTGAATCTCTTAAACGATGTCTTCGACTAGTCAAGTTGGGGCCCTGTGGGTTTCAGAAATAAACAACAGCGTGCTTTCTTGAGCTTTGTAAAACCGGCCTTGGAGGCCTCTCACCCATCCGTTCGATCACCAAGGCTCCGCTGACCCAGGACGTCTCTCCGCTTGTTTCCTCGCTGGGATACCGGCTACTGGATCGGTGATCAGGCTTTCTGTGCTCCGGCCCGGACTTGTCCAGCTACCGCCTGCTCTCCCATCCAATGGACTCGCGGTACTCCTTACTCGAGGTCCTCAGCTTGTCTGGATAGCAGCTTGGGTGATGTCTGTCGATAAGTAAGGCTCCTTCTGGCAAGGCAGGATAACCCCACTAGAATCCTGATAGGCCACACTGGCGCTCCGGCCTAGTCACGGTTCTGCTCTGCAGCGCTGTGTCCTCTCTCATGCACTCCCTGGCGCGCTTTCCACGAGGCTCAGGATGTACAGCGTCTGTGTCCCACCCACTTCCTGTCTGTTTGCCAAGCATGCCGGGAAACGTAGTCCCAATGTTCAGTGTCTCTTATCGCGCTTGTCTCCCTCCGGTGGCCAAAAATAGGTACTGCCACAATAAGGTTTTAAACACAGCGCTACACATACATTAACTAAAGAGTCCACGAACATGTGGCAAACAACAATGCAGAGCCTAAAACAAGTGCATGACCAGGAAAATAACTACAAATCCTCATAATTAGGAACATCTTTGTCATAAGGACCGGGCATGTAACCTCGGTTGTACTCAGGGTGGTGTGACCTGGCACCAGGGGATATGGGTTGGCGTGGAGGCTCCAGCTGCCAGTAATAACCACCAGCATATTGTGCACTGCGAGTCACAGGCGGTACTGGAGGCTGGCTCAAGATGCTGTAGATGGTGTCCAATGTTCTCCATCAGTACTCCATCTTCTGAGCCAGGCTCATCTGGTGCAACATGGGGAGACACAAATGATGGAAAGTCATGTCATCGTCGTCCCAGAACCTGCAGCGTGGAGGTGGTGGTGATGCTGGATGGTGAGCATCCATGAATGTCACCATGGCATGCTCAAATTCAGTACCCGGTGCCCTTCTCCTTTTGTGGGCCGGCCTGGTGGTGTCAGCTCTTGCAGTAGGCGGCTCCTGGGCAGCGGTCTCCTCCTCCAACTACGAGTCTGCTCCAGCCTGTTCCGTATGTTCCGAGCAGGTGGCAGAAGCACATGGCTGCACGAGTTGCTGTGCCCCGGATGTGGATGGATCATCCATGCTGCCCACCATAGGTCTTGGTTCGAGGGTCTGTCGCAGGAATGACAGCTGCTCAGCATAAATATAGCTGCAGCCCCTCCTCACTGCTGATCCTGAGCGTTCCGCTTCCGCATCTTTTTTGAGGACCCTGGTGTAATTGTCCCTGACCATCCTCCATTTCGCTATGACTTCATGTGCTGCAAAACAGAAGAATGATATTAGGTGCGGCTCATGGAATCTGATCATGACACACATTAATTTCTCAGTTTTTGATAGGTATCTTGCCAGTGGATGCAGTCTGCAGGCCCTGCATTATAATTTCTGTGTTGGCAGATCTACAGCTGGGGAGATCGTCCGCATGGTGTGCCAGACAATATGGGACACGATGATGGAAGAATGTTTGACAACACCCACAGTCGAGGCATCGCACGAATTGCAGCGGCATTTCTGGAGCAAGCAAACTTTTCGAATTGCCTTGGAGCCGTGGATGGCAAACATGTCCGCATAGTGAAGCCGCTGCAGAGTGGCTCACTGTACCACAATTATAAACCTTATTTTTCCATTGGCCTACTGGCAGAGGCAGATGCCAACTATAATTTTGTCTGTGTGGAGGTGGGGTCATATGGGAAAGATTCTGACTCCACACTGTTCAGGAACTCCACACTGTGGAATGTAGTAGAGAGTGGGACCCTGCACATCCCCAGACCCACACCTTTGCCTGGCACAGATGTGGCAGTCCCCTATGCCTTTGTGGGGGACGAGGCTTTCGGCCTGTCCAAACATCTGCGGCCATACTCAGGGACACACCTGACTGTGAAGAAGCGGGTGTTTAATTATAGGCTGTCGCGTGCAAGACGGCATGTCGAGTGTACCTTTTGGCATACTGAGCAACAAGTGGAGGATTTTTCATAGGCCGCTAGATTTGCACGTAGATTTTTGTGTAGTTAAAGTGAAATGCTGTTGTGTGTTGCACAATTTTGTTCGTGCTCGGGATGGTTTTAATTTTGACTCCTTGTCTGTTTGTGGTTTGGAGGAATTTATGAATGATGTTTTGCCTGTGAATCGACAGAGCAACAGGCATCGTGATGCGCTGGCAAACTATTTCACTAGTGAAGCAGGTCAGGTGCCCTGGCAGATGGGGAGCATTTGACATGTGACGTTCATGAATTTGTTAGCCATTTACATTTTGTTTGGATTAAATTTGCATTTGATTATGAATATAATAATCATATACTCACTCTGCACTTTCTGTTCATGATCAGACCATGTGTCACATGCAGGGTACACCGCTTTTGTCACATCAGCCCATGCGTTCCCCTTGCTGATCCTGTCCTGGTATTGTTGGCTGGCTGTGTCCCACAATTCGGGTGATCAGACTCTCGACGTCCATGTCACCTGCAGCGTCCACTCTCTAGTGTCCAGGATATACTCTCCAGCCTCCAAGATATACTCCAGCCACGCCAGGAAAGTTCTGGAGTCTGGACGTGATGTAGGCCGCAGAACAGGTGCGTCTGACGTCTCCACCTCACGCACACAGGCCGCTAGGCGGACGTAGTGCACTCTGTGCAGCCGTTCTAGGGGTTGTACGTTCTTGCCTGCCTTGCACCCATGGGCCGCGGCCGTTGTGCGTCCGCAGTTCAGTGCGGACGTACTTCGTGTAACGGGCTCCAATGGACTTTCTGTCATGCTATCACAGACGTACTTTTAGGTGCAATCACGGACATGAACACAACGCTCGTCTGACCCCAGCCTACTACGTCCTTGTTCTCTATATGAGCTATGTAGAAATGCTGTGCAGTCAATGCGATTCAATTGTACTATGCATGTCCATCTACAAGTCTATGATCCTTTCACATCTAAAAGTGCAGTTTATCTGATATTACTCCTTTTTATTTCTTACCCACAGCATACACATATTCTACACGCTGTAGCCTTTCATTTTTCATGCTCTGCCATCGGCATGAATAAATTGAATCCAGCAGACCATACTCCATAGGTCTCTTTCTCTCTCCACTTGCATCTTCCCTTCTATAAAGAAGCCGTTTGCATTGCACATTTCTATACTTAAGTCAAAGGAAGTACAAACTCCCTCTCATATCTCCTTCAGAGCCAGCTCCCATCTCAGCCTGAAGAACACAATAACCCCCCTGCTGTCTTAAAATTCCTCCACCTCATTAACTCGTAAATACTGTATATGATAAAGCACAGCCACAAAGTAAAAGATTTTAACAGATTTTAGTAAATCTTGCTTCATGGGAAAAAATTCACAAAATGGAAACGGAAGATTAAAGAAAACATTCCTTTTTCTATGTAAGTACTTCAAACAAAGAAAAAAAACAGCAGCATGTGTGTTGGGTTTTTATTTTTAATTTTTTTTATATAATCTAGTTACAGCTCATGTTAGTGCTAGTGTTCCCTTAAGAGCTGCATTAGCCAGTGACCAGTTTCTGATGATCATTGGAGGTTTAACAATGATGCACCTCGTTGGCTCATTTACCTCTGGATTTCACAGATTTGCTTAAGGCAACAGAATGATGTGTTGTTGTGTGTATACTTTTAGTGGTTATGTTTTGTCTATATGCATTCGTTAAAGTACATTGTTTACGTTGGATTAATTAAACACATCTTGCCTGAAGAGTTATTTTCAGTACTGCTTTTATGGCAGTGGCTGCACAGCGGGAAGCTGTGGTTTGTGGAAACCTTTAACAGACCTACACTCTGTTACTGTTACTATAACATTTCTCATTGTGTCACCTTCCTGAACCCAGGGGCTTTCTGTGTGACTCAGGATATTTTTTTCCAGATTAAAAATAAATAATCCTATTTGTATGTGTCGGCATGATAAGTAAAATAAATAAACATGCATGGCCTTCCTGATGTTTTGAAACTACGTTTCCCATGAGGCTCAGCCAACCTAATGAGTGACCTGAGACGCAGTTCCAAAACCTCTGGGTCAGTATTATAAAGCTGGTGCTAACTTAACCGGAGCTGTTGTAAATTTAACAACTCCATAGATTATAATGGCTCTGGTAAATTTACAACAGCTCCGGTTAAGTTAGCACCAGCTTTGTAACATGGCCCCTGGTGGGCCAAGGATGTTAATGTATGTGCCATCACGATACCCCTGCATCCTGTGTGCCCATGTGTTCTACGTGAAATGTCTCATAATTCGCCAAATTGTAATAAATAACAGTGGTGGTTATTCAGAAAGTGTCTGTTTTTTTTTTCATGTTGCAACCACTTGCTTTACCCAATGAAATATCTCAACCGTTGCAGGAGAAGCTTCACTGCGAATCTTCTGCTGGTGTTTGGACTATTCTTTTGTGTAACCAAGTTAGCACATTGGTTAAAAATCACTGTTATTACAGTGTTTACAACATTGGCAAAAACACAGGCACTTTCTGAATAACTCTATGTATCAAGTTTTGTTTATTTTTGGTCAAGTCCAAACAAAATGCTTGTCTTGACTTGAGTGTTGGTACCTTTTTTGTTACAAATGCTTGTCTTGACCATATGCAGTTTTGATGGTTTATAGTCCTTAGCCCGTTTTCAAAGCTTGCTACTTGTCTGCAATTCTCTGCCCTTGTTTAGGAGGGCTGTATATTACATTGTCACTCAAATATCGTGATCGGCTCCCTACTGTGCATACCTGGGGAATATGTTAGAGCTGTGTTTATATTTATACACGATAAATAAAGGGATTTAAACTGAATAGTCATTTAAATGTACACTCTAGGCCTGTGATGGTGAACTTTGGCAACCTATGTTTCTGTACTACATGTCCCATGTTGCTCCACCAGCTTTAAGACCACCTGAATATCATGGGACATGTAGTTCAGAAACATCTGGGGTGCCCAGGTATGCCATGACTGCGCTACTAGGCTTAAAATAGAGGGAGCGAAACCAGGGGGAGGGATTATAATCCATCCTGTTTGTGTGCTTTTTAGACATGTGCACAAAGAAAATTGTTTCGGATCGATCCGTCGCATTTATTTTTATTTTTTGTTTTTGTTCGTTTTAGTACGTTCATTATGTTGCCGTGATTCGTATTTTGGATCGTTTCGTTATTTCGGGAGATTAGTAATTCGCATTTCTGATCAATTTTTAGTTCTTTCAATTTTATTCTTTTGTTTTTGTCCCTTATTTCAGAATGTGAAAGGGATTAATTACTTTGATTACAGTGTAAACCCCCCCCCCCCAAAAAAAACCTAATCCCCCTTGGTACTGCAATATATTTCACCATCAAGGACCGAAGGTTCCAGGGGCTCCAGAGAAAAAGGTCCCCCTGCCTTTGCTGACATGTTTCAGCACCAAGGACAGCAGCTCCGCGGGGCTCCATAGCCCCCCTGGGCTGCTGTCCTTGGTACTGAATAGGTTTCACCAAAAAATATAAAAAAATCAAATAGGCTTTTTGCTGCAAATGAAAAGAATAAATATTTAATAAAAATGGGGATTTTTTTTTATACATTGAAACCTATGGGACCAATTAGGGCATTTGTTTTGCTGTTCGGTATGCTCTGAATAGATTAACAAAGATTTACTTGTCTATGGGGAATTTCACTGCTGCCGAACTGTACTGAACGGCACCATGGCCTGTGCTGCTGAATCTGTGAAACGGAATAACGAATCGATTCGTAGAAAACAGAATCAATTTGTTACATTCTGCTTCAGACACAACCTATTCGTTATTTTGGATGTGCTTCTGCAATAGGAACTGGTAAACTGCGTACAAATTGCCATTCTGAACGAAACACGCATCTCTGGTGCTTTTACAGGTACTGAGCAATATTCATTTGAGTGGCTAGATTTATTTGTAAATCTATCTACAACAGTTGTGGTGGAGGACAAAAAGTGAGATAAAAAGCCTCCACACTATAATAAGTGTGTTTTTATTATTGCAGAAGTCACTTGCACATCACATCAATTCGATGAATTGCGTCCCAGAGTTCCTGTGCCACATTCCCCATATGCAGCAAGGAATTCTGGGTAGGGTATGCGAATGACATCTGTCTCACTTTTTTGCATCCTGGATCTGTTATTACACAGAACCCTAAAATCAATGCTATGTCACACTGTGGCTTTGTAGCAGAGATAGGAATGGCTTTGACCAGTTACCTCTGCTACAAAGCCACAGTGTGACATAGCATTGATTTTAGGGTTCTGTGTAATAACAGACCCAGGATGCAAAAAAGTGAGACAGATGTCATTCGCATTTCCTACCCAGAATTCCTTGCTGCATATGGGGAATGTGGCACAGGAACTCTGGGACGCAATTCATCGAATTGCTGTGATGTGCAAGTGGCTTCTGCAAATATATATTATATTTATATATTTTTTTTAAATGGACAAGTTATCCAGGAGTCTAGGCCTGGGATGTCGAACTCCAGCCCCCGCCCCCGATGTTTCTGATTTACAACTCCTATGATTCCCTGATCATCTATTGCAGTGTTTCCCAAACCTGTCCTCGGGACCCTCCGCCTCGCCAGATATGTGAAGCACAGCACAGGTGATATGATTTGCTGCTCAGTGATTGCAGAATTCAGTCTGTATTTCCCCAAGGTGATCTGTAAAATCTGGCCTGGTTTGAGGGTCCTGAGGACAGGTTTGGGAAACACTGATCTATTGCATTGAAGGAATTCTGGTAAATGTAGGCATCAATGAACATCTGGAGGGAAGTGAGTTTGGCAGCCCTGGTGTAGGCATTGTGTTTCACTACATCAGTAATAGACCGTGTGATGTTTAATGCTCCAGCACGACTCATTGAGGTTATATATTATCATGCGATTCATGTTCAATAAGGAATCTGGGAAGAGCTGGGCTTCCTAACCTTTTTTGTATTTGCTTGCACATCCGCTACCTCAAGCCTCTGACTCTATAAAAATGATCTTGGTGCTGGCCTGCTCACTCCAAATTCTACTACCGCCACTGTCAACACGAACTTAAGCCAGATGTTTTGGAACTACATATCCCATGAGACTCCGTCATGCTAATAAATGGCTGTGCATAGGGGGAGATAAAGGTCCAAAACATCTGGAGGGCCGAAGTTGCTGACTCATGCTCCAGGTCACTCAACAAGTAATATATTTAAAAAATAAAATGCTCTAAATGAACCACAATTTTTCCCTCTTCCTGCGAGATAATTTACACTAGATTTTAGATTATCGAAATACGTTCTTAAAATCTAGGTCTACAAGAGTTTGCATCCAAGCGTGCGTGCTCTATTGCTGTGAGCCTCCTTGCTGGTGGCGTCTCTGCGTTGCGTGCTTAAAGAGCGTCACAGCGCAGTTTGCTTTCTCGCCACTTCAAGGCACCTCTTTATAGAGTGAGTACCTAACCAATGTAACCAAAAAGCCGCTCTACTGAGCAGCTCCAAGCCCCTCCTGCTGCTTTTCAGATAAGGAGAGGCAGAGAAATGGTGGGTTTTATTTATACACGCACCAAACACTTCCCATTTGGGATCAAAAATGTACGTGTATAAATAAAACCCACCATTTCTCTGCCTCTCCTTAGCTGAAAAGCAGCAGGAGGGGCTTGGAGCTGCTCAGTAGAGCGGCTTTTTGGTTACATTGGTTAGGTACTCACTCTATAAAGAGGTGCCTTGAAGTGGCGAGTGAGCTTACGTTGCAATGGCCATTGAAACAAACAAAAACCTCAGTGTTTTGTTGCACTTGGAATACATAGAAACGATCGCAGAAGACCCTTTTCTTCCTTGTTATATTTTATACATTAACTGGGCTGTTACTCCTGGTTGTTGCAGCCGCTCCGGTGAGTATGGGCGCAACGCCATTTTTTCTGTATGTATAGTTTGCTTTCTCGTTTTTTTTTTTTTTTTTTTGGTGCAAACCGGCCAAAGGACTTTAAATTTTTTTTTATTTTTTTATTTAACTATAGCTGTGGAGGTGTCGTTATGGAGGGAATTTGGTTAAATGGTACAGTATTTTGTCTTCGTTCATGTACTCCATAATTCTTCCAGTTGATGCCAGGGGATCCGATTACTAGATTTTATTTGATCCCTATATAACTGCATATAAAGGCCCCTATTACAATGTTCGCGCAAATGCACTCGCGTAGCGCAATTTTTTTTGCGCATGCAAAAAACGTCAGCGCGCGCAAATTAACGCGGTATTACGAACCGAGCGCAGTTTTTCAGCCTTCGTGTTTTTTCGAGTGCAAATCCGACGCGCAAGGCCGGGCGCAAATGACCGTTGCGTGCAGGAATCGGGCAATCAGAATTAAGAACCACCATTTGCTAGGTTTCGGTTGTTGCGCCTGTCAAAGTTAATCTGCGTATATGTGCTGCAACAAAAATAAAAGATTAAACAATTTATTAATTTTATTGTTTGGGTATGTGTAGAATGTGTAATTGTACTGTGCTGTATTTTTTTCTTTTGAGCAGGTTCATTTCGTTTCGGTCAGAACGTTCAGATTGTAAATTTAACACCAGGTTTTCAAAGACGTTCTGATACTTCGCGCAAATGTCGTTCGTACGACGTTGCGCGAAGATCGTAATACCATCCACTCAGCGTGAATGCGTTTGACAGTGGTAAGTATGGGATGCGCGCACGCACTTGCGCAGGGTCAATCGCGGTAGACGCTAACGCGCATCGTTTGCGCGAACGTCGTAATACGATGTTCCACGCAAATGTTTTTGTCCTCGCTCAAAAGCGCATTTGCGCGCACGCAAATGCGCTGCGTGAGGATTGTAATAGGGGCCAAAGATGGGGGGGACCAAAACTAAAACTAGTTGACACATAAAATATTGACTATTACCCACAGGTAATAAAAACCCAGAATGCATTATTTGGGGTTAGGCTGATGGCCTGTCTGTTGTCACTGGATAAAGTAAGCGCATACTATGCATAGTAACCAAAATGATTCACTCCTTTACAATATGTTCGGACACGTTCTGCATTCCCTGTTGAAATTCGCAGCATGTCCTAACGATGCATAAACCCCCGCTTCATTCAGTAAAATAACTGGGCAAACGACAGTCTGATATCCCTTACTACAAACCTACATTTATTCTCTGTCGTATGTTGAGTGGATTTGTAAATCTAGTGACCGTTGTCATGAAGAGCATGTTTTACTTAAGGGGTTAATCGGAGAGCAGGCTGGAATTTCAGTGCTCTGTCGTTCGGCACACCTCGGTGAATTCAATTGCTTGAATTCATCAGTCACCGCTGGGTCCCTGAAGTGGCGCCTAAGGGATCCACCGACAAAAGCCGATACACCGCCGAACTAAGGGGGGTGGGGCACGAAAAAAAACAGCAAACTTTTTTTAAAAGTTGTTTAAAACACTAAAAATGCATGGAAATAATCAAAAAGGTCCTATGACTAAAAATGTCTGGTATAGAATTAAAAAAAAACAGGAATCAAAAATTTTGCCCAGAAAAATGCCTAAAGAATTCTAAATCGGTTTCGGTGCATTTCTACGTTCTCTGAATAGATTAACCGTTACTTCTCTATTGGGAATTTCACTGCCACTTCAAGGTTGCTGAATTGCACCGTATTTCGCTGTCTATTTGCCAATATTTGGTGAATAGCCAAATTGCCATGAAATTCACCCTTCGATGGCAAGTTTGGCTCTCATTGAATAACCCCTTAAGTGGAGGATGCAATAAAGTATATTGCTGCATACTAAGAGCCAGTTGTTTTTACCTGTGGCACAAAATGTCATCTCTTACACGGCTGTGTGATGGATTGCCAAATTTATCTAACTTGAAACCACCTACTGGCAGACTTGACAAAGACCTGGTTGCAGGTCGAAATGTTGTTCTGCTATGCTGATGGCATTAAATTCTGGCTTTATTCCATCTGCTGGAGTATTTCTTTTCTTGATGCTGGCAGAGTTTAGCTAGCCAAAAGTAGACCATACAGATACGAAGCACACCACCTTTTTTAAAGGTACATGGAGAGCAGGTACTCCACATCCTGGTGAGGGCATCTCTTACAACACCGTCAAAGAATAGAATTGGACACTTGTGGTCCAAAAATGGCAGATTTATTGGAATTTACTGGTATTTGTGTTCTAACGTGAGACTTACTCTTAGTCTCTTAAAGTAGATACTGTCGGTCCCAGGAGAGTGCAGAGGGCGACGCTTGCGCTGGGATAAAGATACACTTGATAGAGAAATTCTAAAATATTAAAAGGGCAAAGGTAGGGGCATCAAACGTTTGTGTGTGTACAGTATATTCGCGTGAGTGTGTGTGTGTGGGTATTGCATTATTTTCCGAAAAGTGCGGTTTGTACCGGGAATCCCAGCGCCACTACTTTCAGTTATTGTGTAGCGCGCATCATAATTTAATTAGCAGAGAATGGAAAATTCATTGTGAACTTAATGCTTAGGTAGTCACTTCTACTCTGGAATTGTACCGGCTGGGTGGAGTAGAGGTAACATCACTGCTCTGCGTGGAGAGAGCCTGTGGAGACATGGGTTCGATTCCAGCAAGAGCACCTCTCCAGTAAGGCTGGGGTCAGACGAGCGCAGTTATCACGTCCGTGTTGCCGCACATTTGTACGTCCGCGGCAGCATAGCATTCTGACCAATGGAGCCCCACACACGAAGTACGTCCGCACAGAAGTGCGGATGCATGGCGGACGCGGCAAACGGACGCAGGTTAGGCAAGAACGTAATACTGCTAGAACGGACGTGCGGAGTGCGCCATGTCTGCAACGTCCGTGTAGCTTTGTGTGTGAGTGATGAAACGAGGTCAGACGGACTGCATTTATACGTCCAGCATTTTTGACGGACAGAATGTTTTTTTTCATTGGAATTTTTTTCCCTCCATCAGTCAAAAAATACGTCAGTGAAAAAAACGGACTGTGTGGCCACTACATTGTTGTCAGTCAGTAAGTATGTCCATACTGCACGGACGCAAAGTCCGTACAAAATGCGCTCATCTGACCCTAGCCGTAGTGTCCTTGGGCAATACCCCTAACGGCACATACTCGCAACCCAGGACATACTTGAAAATAAGAGAAATCTCAATGTATCCTTCTTGGTAAAATCCTTTCTAAAAAATAAATAAATTGCAAAATAATGGAACCTGCTATCCATGTAATCAATCCTTACACATTTCTGACTGGCTCCTCGTTCCAGGCATTTGTTTGCTTGTTATTCTCCCTTCCTTTTTCTGATGATAAACAAATTGAACTTTTCTTTTTAATTATCCTTTCTTAAAAAAGATTAAACTCCTCCATGGGGCTGCTTGGATCCAGCACGCAAACAAACAAAACGCAAGCAAGTCCTCGCAAGTCTTTTTATTTAGCACTTCTCGTGTCTTTTTGTTTAGCACCTACTAATTAATACCGTGTAATTCAATCTTGTTGCACGCTCTGACCTATGGTTGAAGCCATCTAGCAAGGCACTGCTTTGACGAGGAGGGTGCCTGCGTTAAAGACTTAAAGCAACAAAAAAAGGCAATTGTTGCTTTCATTTGCATGTCCTACCCAGAGTTCATTTCTGCATACAGGGAGTGCAGCACATGAGTTCTATGGCAAAGCAAATCTCTGATTTGATTGGACAAGTAGATGTGTTTTTTTTTTTTTTTTTTTTACAATTTTTAATATTTCAAGTAATTTAAGGTAGCAATAATGACCAGCCTCCGCTTCAGCAATGCCAAGGAGGCAGATACATTGCGTTGTTATCAATACAGTCTTATGGTTTACAAACTTATTCCATTAAACAAGTTAGTAAACAAGTTGATGCCGTGTGGTCTCTGCTTCTATGATTTACTCTGAAATCACCAACTTTGCACATTGCGTGGAAAAAAAAAATCTATAAGACAAAATTCCAAAGCCAGCGCTTACTCCTCAAGGTGTTTCCAAAACAAATGGAAAAATGCTCATGTCGGGGTGACAAATTTTATATATACAGTTGTGTTCAAAATTATTCAACCCCCAATGCTGTAAAGGGTTTTAGGGAATTTAGTGTACATTTGTAATTGTATTCAGAATGAAATCCTACAAGGACTTTTTAAAGAACCATATGCAACTAAAATGACATCAATTGGTTTTGTAATACAGTAGTAAATGTTTCTTTTGTGAATTCTTTATTGACACAATTATTCAACCCCTTAAAGACTACCACTCTGAAGAACAGAGGTTCATTCAAGTGTTTTCAATCAGGTATTGAAAACACCTGTGGATGTCACGGAGCAGCAATAAAGCATAATAAGCACCAATTAGGCAGCTTTAAAATGACTGTGATACTCAGCTCCTTCTAGACATTTACTGGTGTGGTTACAAACATGGTGAAGTCAAGAGAATGGTCCAGGAAGACAAGCGAAGAGGTGATTACTCTTCACAGGAAGGGCAATGGCTATAAGAAGATTGCAAAGATGTTAAACATACCAAGAGACACCATAGGAAGCATCATTCGCAAATTCAAGGCAAAGGGCACTGCTGAAACGCTACCTGGTCGTGGCAGAAAGAAGATGCTGACTTCGACTGCTGTGCGCTACCTGAAGCGTAGAGTGGAGAAAAGTCCCCGTGTGACTGCTGAGGAACTGAGAAAAGATTTGTCAGATGTGGGTACTGAAGTTTCAGCTCAGACAATACGGCGCACACTGCGTAATGAAGGCCTCCATGCCAGAACTCCCAGGCGCACCCCCTTGCTGTCTCCAAAGAATAAGAAGAGTCGACTGCAGTATGCCAAAAGTCATGTGGACAAACCACAGAAGTGTTCTGTGTACTGATGAAACAAAATTAGAACTGTTTGGGCCCATGGATCAACGCTATGAAGAAAAGAACACCTTGCCTACTGTGAAGCATGGCGGGGGGTCAATCATGCTTTGGGGCTGTTTTGCTTCTGCAGGTACAGGGAAGCTTCAGCGTGTGCAAGGTACCATGAATTCTCTTCAGTACCAGGAGATATTGGATGACAATGTGATCCAGTCCGTCACAAACCTGAGGCTTGGGAGACGTTGGACCTTTCAACAGGACAATGATCCCAAGCATACCTCCAAGTCCACTAGAGCATGGTTGCAGATTAAAGGCTGGAACATTTTGGAGTGGCCATCGCAGTCACCTGACTTAAATCCGATTGAGAACCTCTGGTGGGACTTAAAGAAAGCAGTTGCAGTGCGCAAGCCTAAGAATGTGACTGAACTGGAGGCTTTTGCCCATGAATTATCAAAATCGATGTCAAACTGGCCAAAACACTCAATTTCAGTGGGGGTTGAATAATTTTGAACACCACTGTATACATACAGAAAGTGGGAGCACTCACGGTCTTTGCTTAAAAAGTAACAAAATTTATTGGTTTTGCATTAAAAAAAAAAAATCTCCAACGTTTCGGCTCACTCACGAGCCTCAATCCATGATTAAGGCTCGTGAGCGAGCCGACACGTTGGAGATTTTTTTAATGCAAAACCAATAAATTTTGTTACTTTTTAAGCAAAGACCGTGAGTGCTCCCACTTTCTGCTTTTGTATTCATCTTTTTGGGATTTGTACAGCACCACGGCATAGGATATCGCTAAGGCCATAGTTTGTGTGCTGGATACTCGGATTTTTGTATGTATGTTATATATATATATATATATATATAATTCCCAAAGCAGGGACTGGCTTTAATTATAAACTGTATTCGATCACATTAAAATCTTTTTTCCAGCTCTATATTGAGACCTTTTCAAGCCTTGAAAGAGACTCGGTATGGCGCTGAAACGTTGCTTTATTGTACCATATTGAAAAATAAAAGTAGCCATTGAGTGTTCCTATCTAATAAAGGAGCTAGCACTCTTAGTGTATCCTGATGAAGGCTCAAGAGCTGAAATGTCGCTCTTCAATTTTAGACAAAGCTTCTAATAAATTCTTAGATCTTGGAGTGCTAGCTTTTTTTCTGTTTATGTATTAAACGGCCAAAGCACCAGGTATTTCATTTTTTTGCAAGTCCATGAGTGCAGAGGTTTTTTTTTTAACTATAAAAGGAAACGAAGTAGCAAAACAAGAGGACATAGTCTTAGATTAGAGGGGCAAAGGTTTAAAAGTAACATCAGGAAGCATTATTTTACTGAGAGGGTGGTGGATACATGGAACAGTCTTCCAGTAGAAGTGGTAGAGGCCAAAACAGTAATTGAATTTAAGCAGGCATGGGATAGGCATAAGGCTATCCTAAACAAAAGATAAATCCAGGTAAAGTATCCATGTAATTGGGCAGACTAGATGGGCCGAAAGGTTCTTATCTGCCGACATTTTCTGTGTTTCTATGTTTCTATGATTCTATATTTATATTTTCCTTAATACTATATATGGGCTTATTTGGTATTTTGGTTTTATTAGAAGTGTCTTGTTCATCAGTACTGTTTCCATCACTTTATTTGTATGACTGTATCACAATCTCTTTCTAGAAATATCTATGGTGTTTGTGTTTGTTGTTTTTTTTCTTTGATAGTGAAGCAGGTAGACAATGTGACCAGGAAGAAAATTTAAAATATTTCCTAGTCTAAAACATTACTGGCAGTATTACATAGTTGGTGCTAACTTAACCAGAGCTGTTGTAAACTTCCCAGAGTCATTATAGTCTATGGAGGTTTTCAGTTTACAACAGCTCTGGTTAAGTTAACACCAACTTTGTAATATAGCCCTACATTTGAATACGTTGCAACAAAAATTGCAGATTTAATAATCTATTTGTGTTGCCCATTATGGGCTTTATTCTGGCGTAGCTGTTAATGTTAACAAGCCGTTATACTTAACAGCTCCGCTTTAATGGCTCCCTGCTGTAAGTTATTGCACCATAAGCTTTCTATGGTAATTGGAAGCTAGATGAAGAATAACAAGCTATTCCAGTCGCACCTTTTTCTTGCCTTGAGTTGATAGACCCTAAAGGATATAGCCTCAGAAACCCTGGTGTTAAGGGAGTTTGCAAAAATCACTTAACATTTAAAATGTATGGCTGCAAAATTCCTTACTCCTCTGTGGTCCCGCAGTGAAGCGGACGGTACGACCCAGTGCCTCCTCTAGATCATAGTTCCCCAGTAAAGTTCCGCTGGACCCTGACTACAGGGTCTGCACGAGCCTCCATTGAGTTCTTTGGACTGCGGGAGCCGATACCAGTTTTGATGCAGCTGCTAATATAGTGGTTTGCTTGTAATACAGCCATTAATACGGAGTAACTAAAGGGGTTATCATTTTTTTACCAAATTTCCTTTAAAAGCAAGGGGTTCGATAGAATTATATCCGCTGAGAGTTGTTGGTTTTTTTTTTTTTTTTTTTGCTTTCATTTTTTTGAAGTCTGGAGCAAATAATCAAAAAATGCTGCTAGTCTGGAGAAAAGATGGCCGGAAAAACATCTATAATAGTGTGTGTGTGTGTGTGTGTGTGTGTGTGTATTTCAGCATCATACATATTTATGCCTTTTTTAAATCTGTCTCCAGAAAATTTCGATGTTTACAAACCTTTAATATCTTCAGTTAACCCCTTAACGATAGGGAGGTGGTAACGCCGTTGGTGCGCACTAGTAGACCCCCGCCGTCAGGTGCTGCTGCGGACCTAACGGGCATCATTGGCTGCAGGGAGACGGCCTGAGTCCAGGCCTACTCGCAGCAGCCACCAACGTGTGCTGGATGCATGGGAGGGGCCGAGGCGGCCCATTGAAGTCAACGGGGCATACCAGTGCGTCCCACGTCTTCATGGCCCACACACCGCGTCAACGGCATGGGACGCCACGTGTGGGAAAGGGTTAAAGTATAGCCGTGAGAGCCTATTATTAGATCTGAATTGTGTTTGAGAATTGAAATGCAGGTAAAGTCGCATATGAATCTCCCAAAATGGGAAATAGCTGAAATATGGCAAAAGAAATTCTGATTTCAGTAATCGTGCCAAATTAAATTGAGACTGAAATAAGGGCAGGGGAGGGCTGGCAAGGGAGGGAGAGGGCATACAGGACCTGGGAGCCACAACTTTGAAGTCTCAGTCCCAATTAAATAAAATATGAGGTGCGTTGAGCGGTCTATAAACAAAGCACTTTTTTGCTGACTGTTTAACTTTTTCCACTAGCAAATAACTTGTTCTCTGGAAGACTAAGCTGACTTATTGCAAGTGTTTTAGTGCTTTATGACATCTGCCAAATAACATTTATTGTGCTTTTTCTGTTTTTATTCCCAGCACTTTACAATTTCGATGGCAGGGGACCAGACGAGTTGAGTTTACAGATTGGAGATACTGTACACATACTGGAAACCCATGAAGGTGAGTGTGAATTAATTTGTCCATTTTTATTCATGTTTGAACCTTCTACCTCCGTATGTTTCGTCATCATTGCACGCATGCCTTTTGAAAAGGATTGTCAACCACAGGCGTAAATCTGATTTAAGCAAGCATTTCTGGATGCCAATAATTTTTATTTATTTTGGCACTTTGGAAGATTGTTAGCTCCTAAAATGTTAGGCAAATTGAAACAAAAAATATGTGGGTAAACATTTTTTGGATTTTCCTTTTTTTTTTTTTTTTCGACTTTACAGGAATGGGTTTTCCAAGATGTCAGCCACCTCCAGTAAAATACCGCGATCAGGTGCTGATTGGCTCAGAATCATGATTCTGAGCCAAAGGGGCTAAAGAGAGACATTGCTGGAAAGGGCAGACTGTGCCCTCTCCAGCGGTGCCTTTCTTTCTTCTCTGGATTTTAGCGACGGGGAGAGAGATGTTCCAAAGGACCTCACCTCCTTTTCAGGCACTCTCCCTGCTCTGGCAGGGGTGCTCAAAACAGACGTCATCGCGCCGGCAGCGTTGACGTCATTGCGCTGGCTGGGGTCCCAGAGGCGGGGCTAACATGAAAGATGTCAGCTCACACTGGAATAAAAGCCGATCGCGGCTTTGAAGTGACGATGCACTCAGTGCGTTGTCTGCATGCTGAACGTGATTGAGATGACGCACTATTCGCGTGCTTAACAGCCAAGTGGTTAAACTCCATATCGTGATGTCTTTTAAGACTGATTGCTCAGTGAATAAGACAACTTGTATAAACCGTTTGCATTTTTAATCAGAGGTATTGCCTAGACATGTGCACAACAAAATAATTTGTTTAGTTTCGGATCGATTCGTTACGTTTTTCAATTTGTTTCTGTGCGTTCGGTCTGGTATTGTCATTCGTATTTCGGATCGATTTGTTATTTTGGGACATTGGTAATTCGTATTTGATTTTTATTGGTTCGTTCATATCGATTCGTTATTTTGTTTTTATTAGTTATTTTGGTTATGTGCAACATTTGTCGGTTTAAACTGATGAATCCCATAGGTTTCAAACGAACCACTGAAAATCGGCATTTCACTGACCTTGCTGTTCAGAGAATGCTGTTCGGTATTCTCTGAATAGATTAACCATTACTTGTCTATGGGGAATTTCACTGCTGCCGAACGGCACTATGGCACTATCTATGGCCTGTGGTGCTGAATACAACAGATTCGGCACCACGGCCAATGGACAGGGACGCGGTTCTGAGTCAAATATATACCATTTTCCTTCTGTTTAGGACAGAACGATTCGTATTTTGGAAGCACTTCCAGAATACAAATTGGTAAATTTCATTTGAATTTTGATTCGGAATGAAACGCACATCTCTAGTACTGCCATATGTTGTTGCTTATGGTATCTAAGGCTGTACAGTAGTGAGCCATTAAGGTTTTTCCTTTTTTTGTTTCCGTACAAAAAATATGTCCCTCTTTACGACCCGTGGGGCAATTTTCATAAGCAGAGAGTTGTCTTCTTCCCTACCTCTGACGTACATAGCATTTTGTTCTCCGGGGCAATATTTTAGCAGTTCTCCTGCTCTACTCATAAGCACAAGGTGTTTCTTAATGTGTGGTGACCTTTAGCTTAGGAGAAATCAGACATTATTATTCTATTACACCAAAGGTGTTATAGATATAGATATATCTATATATATATATATATACCTTATACGTATTAACCCTTTAATTCCCAAAATTGAGTTCACTCTGGTTTGCATTGTAATACATAGAAAGGCAATCATTATCATATCAAATCCCATTTGCATACCATTTTAAAGCAAGATTAGTGTGCCCTGTGAAGAAGCAAAATCTTATCTCTCAGATTCAACCCATTTTACTGTAAACAAGCTAAAAGGAGCTGCTCTCCTACTCGTTGTAACAAAAGGTTCTGAAACTTTGCTGCATTACAACAGCCAGGGATTTGGCAGAATACAGGGAGAGCTCTGGGATCACTCACTGCTGTACAGGGATAAAATTCAGGGGTTATAATGACTGAAAATCTCTGTACAGTACAGATACAAGGTGTTACTGTAATTTCCATATACAGGCATTATGTCAGATATTATTTTTATATTCTATTGGTATTTTGGGAAGCTGCATTGTTAATAATCTCATTATGTTCACTACAAATCGCCATTAAGCAGGATATAGAACCATTTTTATTTTGTCACATTTACTGTATCTGGCACAAAAGCAATTTCTGCCTGTATGCGGATAATGTAGACCCAGTGTCCAATTGTGTAAAGATAAGGGACGCCATCGGGAGTTCAGAATCTTTTATCTCACCAATAATTCTGTGAAGGATAAGGCTGGGGTCAGACGAAAGCATTTTTCCCCGCGAACGTGAAAAAGTGCGTCCGAACGCATTGACGTATTTTTTCACGGAATGCGCAAAAATGGTCAGACGACGTGCATTTTCGGGCGTGATTTTGTACGGATCGTCAATAAAACTCTTTTTGCGTCTGGACGTTATGTAGGCTGGACTTTAGCAGCGTCTGACATCTCCTAATCACGCAAACACGCCGCTATGCCGCAGCTGCGCACTCAGTACGTCAGTACTAGCGGTTCAGTGTTCTCAGAAAAATGCGTTCAAATTCCACTTGCGTTGCACGGCCGGACTTTTGTGCGGCCGTACATCGTATATTGGCCGTCATTGCCCGTCATCTGCTGCTAGTGCGGCCATAATTATGTGCGCCAGAACGCACGTTAAAAGTGCGCTGGTCTGACCCCAGCCTAAATGAATACATAAAGTGAGCCAGTTAGCATTTTCTAATTTTTTTTTAATTATCTCCGTACAAAAACGTATATGCGAAATTTCTAATTCACCCTAAATTTAATTGTTAGTTTCGCAATCCCCCTGTTTTAAATGTTATGACAACAAATCTTTTTCAACAAAAAGTGCTTGGCAGTGAAGGGGTTAAACACAACTCTTGACTAATCCTTTCTGGAGAGCGCTATGCTAGCAATTTTTAATTGCAGTGATGATAAATAGTGAGTGTAATGCATTACCCGTTTTCTGGAAATTTGTGTTACCGGAGATCAGGATGGGGGAAAAAAAAGGAGACTGGTGATAATCAATAAGTAATAGACCGGCAGGATACGCATCACACGTTCTGTGCCACTTCAAGGTCATCTCATTCACGTTTATGATCTAAACCTCACTCTGTGAACCAAAGCAATGCTCCAAATCGCCAGTAAAAGGTTAAATCTTGCAGCCTCCCTCGCAGAGACATAAACATGCAGAGTATGTGTTGACTGCAGACATCCTCTGCCTTTTCATTGGAAACCTGGGTTTCCACTATCCAGGTCCTTTTTTGATTTTATAAATAAAAATGTTTAGTTAGAGAAAATGAATTGCGTATGTGTATTAAAACCTGAATTGTTTAGCTTTATAATGGACGGCATGTGGCAAGTACAGTTTCTCACACAATTCAAGAAGAATGTTCTGGCTTGTTTTGCCTTTTTTATTTATTATTTGTTTTTCGGTATAGTTTTTTGTTTTTTTTCTTCTTCTCTGAGCATAGACAATCTGTTTTAAGAGATGTGAAAAAATAACTTCTGACAAAGCAGCAAAATCTTCCAGGAAGTCCAGATTCCCATTGCACTTTATTACTTGTTTAGAACGAGTTGAAAGTTGAGAAAATAGAGCGTTTGTTGTCATGAACATTAGGGAAACTGGGTTAATATGTACTGACGTTCCGGAACGGGTTTGAAAATCCTGCTTTAAATGCCAGAGGTTCTTATTTATTGCCGCACATTGTGTAGAGAGTTACTGTTAATCAGATTATTAAAATGCTGTTACCAAGCTTTCTGTGCGGAAGTGGGGAATGTACTGTAACTTTTTGGGTTGGAGGTTAAGCTCTAATGCCAACCTGTCAAGTCGCACGATTTGGTGTGACAAGACATAGAAACATTCCTCCCAATCACAGGGACAGGCGCTCATCTCGCGACGTGTCTTGAGAAAAGTCCAGCATGGACTGAAACGTCGATACGCAATAATAAAATTCAATTTTTATTGATACTAAGGCTAGGGTCTGACGACCGCATTCTGTGCGGACTGTACATCCTTGCACAATGGACGTACTTTGACGATAAGGTAGTGGCCACACTGTCCGTTTTTGTGACTGATGTTTTATTTGACTGATGTAGATGGAATATAAAATTAATATGAAAAACCATTTTGTCTGTCAAAAATGCTGGACGTCAAAAATGCAGTCCGTCTGACTACATCCCATCACTCACACACAAAGCTATGCGGACGTGGCGCACTCTGCGCTCTACCTAACTTGTGTCCGTTTGCCGCGTCCGTTGTGCGTCCGCAATTCTGTGCGGACGTACTTCGTGTGTGGGTGTCTATTGATCATAATTGTATGCTACCACGGACGTTAAAATGTGCGGCAACACGGACGTGAACAATGCGCTCGTCTGACCCGAGCCTGAGTCTCTTGAGTGCATTATTTACCCATCACGATTTCTACCTCTACAGTATAGCAGCACCGGAGCACGTAAACTTTCTTGTTAAGGGTTCAATACCAGGCACCATACATACATACAGTGGCCAGATTATTATGACCACCTCTTGCTACTTCGTTGGGCCATGCATGTGGGGTGCCTGCTTTCATACTGTTTCTGCCGAATTCTCACTCTGCCATCTGCATGATGCAACTGGAAATGTGATTCATCGGACCACATGACTTTTTCCCAATCCTTGTGTTCCTGTGCGAATTGGAGATGTTTTATCTTAACTGCAGACAGCAAAGGTGTTCGAACAGACCTTCGGCTTCCATATCCCATACGATGCAGTGTACGGCGAACAGGACGTTCAGAGATCATTTGAGAGGATCCTTGATTATGATCTGCAGTAATTTGATGCACTGTTGCCTTTTTGTTGTCTTGTACCAGTCTTGCCACTCTCTGTTGTGCCCTAACATTGACTAATCACTGACGACCACAATTCGCACGTTCTGACCCAGATTTTCGTCTGACAGTCTAGTCTTTAAACACTTTAACAACAGCTGCTCTTGAACATTTAACAAATTTTGCTGTTTTGCTGATACTTGCTCCGAGGGCCAACAATCATCCCACATTCAAAGGCTGTTAATCACGTTGTTTACCCATATCTTCAGAAAAAAATCACTTCTACTGTCGTGGTAAACCACCTGCTTCCCTATTTATAATGGTCTGGCCCTCTAGCAACTTCTGCTTGAAATTATAGCTAATTTGCCTAAAAAAGTAAGATGGACATAATAATCTGGCCACTCAGTGTATATATCTCCAAGGCTTCATGCACTCACGCTTCTATTCTCTATTGCCCAGTGCCTGCCAACCAGCTTCAAAGGTATACAAAAGGCAGAATGAACGCGGTGGCACTGCAGGTCTTTTCTTAAAACAATATATATTTATTTAATCCATTAAAACCTGTTTCAGCTCCCATCCAGAGCTTTCCTCAGGACACCAAGTCAAGTGATCCTTGGCACCAAGCATAACTAGGGTTTGTTCCACTTCAGGAAGCTGATAGATGTGGGTGGAGGAAGAGCGAATAGTTGTATGGGTAAAGGATGGGGTGTCATAGAACCACCCAGAGCTGACCATGGCTAACCTTGCTACTCTTCTGGTGTGGCTGCTCTTTCCCCCAAAATCCTCACCACTCTTGAAGAATGCATGAGCTGGTACCGAGAAGACAATGGCCTACATTTTTTTTTCACTGTGTATTCTCCACTTTTTAAACTTGCAGTCCCAACAAGGGTGGGATGGTCAACTTTGAACAGCACTTAGGAATCCTCACTTTGACCTCCGTCAACCTAATGGTTAATGATCACACATAATGACCTGTGAATGAAGAAATTCTCCAATTAAATTATTTATGATTAATTGGCATAGCGTGCTCACTTTGAGGGCACTGCCACTATAGGAAGAGAAATTCTCCAATTGCCGAACATCTGAAACCTCTGTGTGGCTCAACTGGTATTGCAACATGTACACATGAGCAGATCAGGTACATCCTGTAAAAAGTTTAGTGTTGAATAATGAGTGATGGGGCATAGATTTTTATTCACTAGTTCCCACTGCATTTGTGCATTGTATACAACACATGTATTGCAATGCAAGTTGAGGAGGTGCAGCATAGTTGTGGTTCTGCTTGGAATGGCTGCAATGCTGCTAACAATTCACAAGCGAAGCCATTATTATAACCAACATGTCACTTGGCTTACCGAGGCGCAACAAAGGATTCAAGCTCCTGGTCTTTAGATCACGTTACGTAGAACTTCTTTTTTTTTGTCTTTTTTTGTCAATCAAATCTAGTTGAACATTCAGTCATTTGGTGGATGGAGTTTTATTACATAAATACAGGAAAAATGGCGTCGCGCCCATACTCACCGGAGCGGCAGCAACTGCCAGGAGTAACAGCCCAGTTAATGTATAAAACATAACAAGGAAAAAAGGTGTCATCTGCGCTCGTTTCTATGTGTTCCATGTACAACAAAACTGAGGTTTTTGTTTGTTTCAATGGCCATTGCAATGTAAGCTCACTCGCCACTTCACGGCACCTCTTTACAGAGTGAGTACCTACCTAACATGGAGTTTTATTACATTCTATTGTATTTACATCGTCCAAAATTTTAACACTTAGGTCATTTTTTGAAAATTAAAAATGAGTGTTACCTAGTCTACTGAATCTGTTTTTAATGCATATTTTATACGTGAAAGTGGTTGTGGGCATGTTAAACTATTAAGGTCCACTGATTATCCTCGTCTAGCTCATTTGAAGCAACAGATGCTTAACATCTGGGCACTAAGCAGCAGATCACTGACATGCAGATAATGAAAATACCCAAAGCTAACATACTGTAGAATGCCTGGAATGTTTAAAGGAACATCTACTCTCTCCGCTGTGTACTGGCAGGAGCAAACATCAAAGGATTGGAGAATAGACAAAGGTTTCACAATTACTTTATATATATATATTTTATTTCTAGGTAAATAAATTGACAACATGAATTGTGTCATAAAATAGCTAAAGGAGCAACTGTATCCATAAAGTATTTTAACCACCGTGCACGGCAATGCCAAATTTGGTTTTGATCTATATCTTGTCATAAACTTTTTCATGTTCACATTTTGCAATGCTTCAAGATCCTGAATGAACTGAATACAATCTTAATTTGTTTACAGGGTGGTACAGAGGATATGGTTTAAGAAAAAAATCTAAAAAGGTAAGTAGTTCAATTCTGCATACATCAAAGTGTGTGTACATACACAGGTAAAGTCCTAAAAAAAAAAGTGGGAACCCCTCCCCCCAATTATCCTACGCTCAACACAAATACACAGTCAAATCTGTGTGTGATTTATTGATGGAAATCTATGATTTAAAGGACACTACCACTTACATAAACTACAACTAGATTACTTGTGGATTTTTTCTCATGATGCAAAATTTAACAAAAAGCGTTGCTTTATGACTCTTGTTTATTTAATCTACATTAACAGTTGATGAGGTAGAGGAGGGAATTGTTCTCTACTCTCATCTTCCTGAGATAAGAGCTGGCAGCTGAATGACATATGCTTGGGAGCATAAAATACTTATAATCTACCCCCTAGTGATGTCTTTAGAATACATGCCACACAATACAATGATTTGAGTCAGTAATCGACCAATAGACTCCATGATATGTCCATTACCGTAAAATGAGGACCAAATGAGGTAAAGATACTGGGGGGGGCAGTTTACAACACAAAAGATCACACAACGGATGCATCCAGTTGAAAAAAATTATTCTCTTTTTAATTACCTGTATGAATATATAAATATGGTGATTCAAATACATACCTTAGTTAACATGGGCCCATTTAGTTTGAAATGCATACAGACGGGCTAAGTTAGAAGTTCTCCCTTCCCCCTTCTTTGTATAACACATGATTTTGGGCGGCTTAGGAATGTTTCTGTTATTCCAAAAGTTAAAATACATAGAGTAAAATCTATTCTTGACAAGGGAAAAACAAAGCACATGTAAGATATTCGCAACATAAAATATGCACAATAAGGACATTTTGTGTTTTGGTGGCAGTGGCCATTTAACAGGGATACCCTATATGATTAAAAACCTGAATCTAAGTGTTATAGTGTATGGTTTCAATAGGAACTCTGTTCCCACTGCAAAAGTAGTGTAACAACTGCGTTCCACTCGTTCCCTCAGCTTGACCCCTGTGTATGTGTATATACGTCTTGATGGAGTTCAAATGTGATTATAATTATTCAGAAAAACAATTCTTTTGAGTAGGAGCAGAAATCTTACCCTAGCACAGGGCTGTCATACTCCCGACCCTCCAGATGTTGATGCCTACAATTCCCAGAATTCCTTCAATGCAACAGACGGCAAGGGAATCATCGGCGTTTTAGTTCAAAAACACCTGGGGGGTGGAGTTTGACAGCCCTGCCCTCACTCTATCTTAATATAGCTCGTAATTTACTAATTTCACAAATGAAAAAGTCACCCTGTGGTAATATGGAACATCTCCATAACTTTTCATGGGACATAATGTAGCTCAAAGCCTGGACTAACTATTTATTACTGGTTTTAATGACCTTTTTATTCCTTTTATTTCCCAAGAGTATTTGACAACATTTAGCGTAGACACTGTCCACATGTGCTTATTCCTTCTCTTCCCCCACCCAAGCCATTTGGTTTAATAATTGATGCCATATGCCCAAAAATATTCAGCTGCTGGAATTGATTTGCCTCTTTTAGGCCCCTAGTGTAAAAGTTTCATGATTCAAAGCCATCTGATTTTGCTTCCATGAGTCACGCTTTTCTGGAAGCAGAGAAGAGAATGTCTGGAGTTTGAGCTTACTTATGACAGTCTTTTCCTGTGTGAATACACAGTTAGGAAGATACCTGCACCTGTGCTTGACAACACTAATTTAATGCAAAATGGTAGGGGCCAGAGTTACCTCAGGAGGGATAAGGAGACAATCAGAGAAGATTGTTTGGAGCAAGGCTTGACCAATCCTATAGCCACTTAGCGACAGGCTCCTCCATTTTTTACCACTGATTATACTTCTAGTTTATTCTGCTCTAATATACACACAAACCTTTGCCTCTGTCTTACAAATGTGCAGCTGGATCCCATGTTTATTCACTGGGTGACAGGTTTTATATTCATTTGAAGGGCCCACTACCACCAAAAAATGAAATGTCCTTATTGTGTTTATTTTATGTTGCTGATATCGTACATGCCCTTAGATTTTTTCCCTTGTATGTTTAGTTAAGAAAATATGTGTCACTGGGTGCATCCATTGTGGTTATGTTATGTTGTAAACTACTCCCCCCCCCCCCAGTATCCTTACATAACTTGCTCCTCACTGTGTGTGGCTTTGAGCATAGAATGGAGTGAATTGGCCAGAAGTCCATAATTCTACTCGTAGCATTGTATTGTGTGGGATGTATTCAAAGGACATCACCAGGGGGTAGATTAGAAGCCTTTTAAGCTCCCTGTCATATCTCATTCAGCTGCCAGCTCCTATATCAGGTAGCTTAGACTACACAATACTGCAGCCTTATCTAAACATTCACTCCTCCGCCCCATTGCCTCTTCACTGTTTGTAGAAGCTAAACCACAAGTGTAAAGTGTAACTTTTGCTTAGCTATTGGTAAATGTTGCATCATGGGAAAAATCCACAAATTGGAAATTTGAGATAAACGCCTAACTATTTTTCCTTTTTACTTCAAAAAAGAAAGATAAACCATAAGTCACATGCTACCATTTTTTTTCTCTTTTCTTTTTGTTTGTAATCACAATCTAGTTAAAGCTTATGCGAGTGCTAGTGTCTGTTTTTAAGCCTGGTTTACTGGAGTTTTTTCTGATATTTCCATTGTAGGAGCCAGCAAATTCCTCTGGTACAGGTTTATTCTATATACGTCATTGTTCACCGTCACCAATTTTATTCAACCGTCATTAAAAGTGATTTATCAATGGCATCACAATACTTTCCTTTCTCTAGGGTATTTTTCCTGGAAGTTATGTTCATCTTAAAGAAGCTATTGTTGAAGGAAAAGGGTAAGGATGTGTTTTTTTTTTTTTTTTCTTTTAATATATGCTATTATTTCCGGATTACAGTTCTTGTAAATTCCCTAATGACAAAGTATTTTCCGTCAAGTTTAAACACCATCCTATGTGTAAATAGGATAGCACTGTGCCAGAAGTTTCATAAACTACTAAAATACAGATATGCACATTTTTGTTTAGCCTTTGTCATCCCCCTGCTGAGCATCAGTATTCCAATCATCTAATTACAGCATAATGATATCTCTCGCCTGATTACAAAATTGATTTCTAGGTCAGACATAAGAGACCGAAATAGCATTCAGCTGATTTACGTTATGCGATGAATACATTTCACTAAATAAATTGTTATAAATGCAAATGACTGGTGGAAAAACTTTCCTCGCCGTGTAGAACTTTTCCTCTTCCAGACTGGAGATGTTCGCTTTCATTTTTCCACGATACTTATGCATTCTAAAATAGCGGTAGTGGATAATAAGCAGTTTACACCATATATTCTTCTTTAAATCTCATGTTTTCGATCTATGTCTTCTGAATTCAATGAAGCCAGAGATGCACTGAACGCGATGCGGCGCTGCGTGTCTCGACGCGCTCTGTGTATACAGCCCCATCTTCTCTGCGCGCTCAGCTGGTGTTGGACCATTTGGCGGAGTACTCAGAGTTGAAAATGCCCAGCTTTGGACGCGGCGTGATGCGACCGTATAGCACCATGGCACATTCAGGTTCGTGTAGGTTCGGCTTAAAAACGGGGATACAACAGGCGGCGATGCAAAGCATTTGCTTCGTGCCACTTCGCATCGTGGCCAAATCTGGCTATTTTTAACTCTGGGTGCTCAGCCGTACAGCCTGATGCCGGTTGAGCGAGCAGAGAAGATAGGCCTGTATACACTGACCGCTTCTCGACACACTTCGCCGCCTACACGTGCTGAGCGTCTCAGCAGGTTCAGAGTAAATCTGGCTTAAGAGGTCTGTTCAAGACACCTTCCCATCTTTCTGCCACATATTGGTACGTATATTAGAGTTGAGACTTTATCCTGTGATTTGTATAGATGCATTGATTAAAATTCACCAAACCAGGAGTATGGCTGAACTGGAAAATATAAGTCACCATTTTGCTGAAGTTGTACTTGTCACCACTGGCTTTGTTAATCACATAGGGAAATCTTGAATAATGTTCACATTAGGGGCCAGATCTCAACCTGGACATTAACGGTAAGATGGAAAACGTGTGTTAGCCATTTTCCATTTGCGGCTCGCCTTTAACGTCCACATTCTCATTGAGCCGCTTTGCTAGCCGCTAGTGTGGTAATACTTCGGAGCATTTTTAGGATAACAGCAGTGGCGGCGAGCACCGTGCTTTTAGGAGTCCATAGGACGTCATAGAGCTAGACCCGACTTCTGTCCTGCCGGGACGGCTGAGGGACTTGTGGAGGAACGCTGGAAATATTTGTTCTCATTCTGCGATCTCCACCAAGGGAGTTTAGGAGAGTATGGTATATTTTGGATTATTTAATTTGTGCTACAGCACAATCACTTAATGCCAGGGCAGGGTTGAAAATGTTACTCAAACCTAAACAACGTCCGATGCAGATGAAGAACGAGCTGGTTGGAATAGCTTGTTCTTCATCTGCTGCGGCACATGAACGTCTCCCGCACAAAGTATAGACAATGCTAATGTACAGTAAACTGGCACAACATAGAACTTGTTGAAATTAAGCACAGCGCTCATGCCGTTATTATGTACGGCACAGGTGTGCACAGTTGGTGTGCCCAGGCAAACCTTAATGTTGGGTGAAGAGGTCCCTTTTTACCTCCATTGAGATTTTAGATCTTATCTGGTTCATGATGAATAACATAAAGAATGGCTGTATCTCTGATTACAGACTATTTATTTCTAATGAAAAATGTGCATTTTGTGCAAAACCTTCTGAACATAAGTTTTCAATTGATCAATGTGCACACCCTAAAGTAACGGACTGCTCACACCAGTGATGTACGGTTTCAGTTCTCTGCTTAATGCCCAGATTTATGATCTGGCCATAGGATTTTTAAATCCTCCCTTGTGTACCCTATTCAAGGTCCGCTTTTTTCAAATCCTACAACACCAGTATTTATGGATTATGTCCTTTTGCTAAAAAAAGGATTTTTGACCCAAGAATAACGATAACTTGTATCACTTCATTAGAAAGATGCCCATAAACTCTGTTTTTTCTTTTGCCTTTTACCGTTTTTATTTTTAACTAGGCAACAAGAAACGGTTGTTCCGTGTGAAATTCCTCTTGTTCAAGAAGTCACTACAACACTACGGGAGTGGTCCATCATATGGCGCCAACTTTATGTAGTAAGTATCCTCAAAGCGAAAGGTTTTGTCCGTGACATTTTTTTTCCCCCAATTTATTGTTTTGTGCAGCTATTTATTTTAACTTCCCTCTTTGTTATTATGGCAGCTTTTTGATAAATTTACATTTATTTTCATGCGACGTGTTACACATCTTGATGTTTTTGGCAACAAGTGATGGTTTAATAAAAATAATCTCGAACATTGGATTGGAGGCAGGGCTGCCATCAGGGCATTACGCCCCATGCTGCCGTAAGGGGCCCGGGCTGCCGGGCCCCCCTCGGCAGCAGCGTCACCCTTTTACAGCTCCAGTATCGGACTCGGAGTCCGAATCCGGAGCTGTGTCTCTGCAGCAGGAGCTGGAGGAGACACTGTGTCTCCTCTGGCTCCTGGCAGCTTCACTGGCTGGCTGGGTGGGGCCAAGCAGCGTGTGGGGGCCTCCCAAGCACTTTGCTTTGGCTCCGCCCCCTCCACTCAGTGAAGCTGCGCGCCTGAGCTGGAGAGCCCGGGCTGAAGACAAGAAGAAAGGAAGAGAGAAGAGCTGAAGAAAAGACAGCGGAGTGGTGAGCCAGGGCCCAGCCTAGATCCAAGGCCCAGACCCCAGGGCCCAGACGCCAAGACCCAGGGCCCAGACCCCGACCTAGGGCCCAGACCCCAGACTCCTGGGCCCAGACCCCAGGGACCAGGCCCAGCCTAGACCCAGGGACCAGGCCCCAAGGCCCAGACCCCAGGCCCGACTCAGGGCCCAGACCCCAAGGCCCAGACCAAGGGACCAGGGCCCAGACCCCAGGTCAGACTCAGGGTCCAGACCAGATTCAGGGCCCAGGGTCCAGACCCCAAGTCCCAGGGCCCAAAACAGACCCCAAGGCCCAGGCCAAGGGACCAGAGCCCAGACCAGGGACCAGGGCCCAGACCCCAGGCCAGACTCAGGGCCCAGACCCCATGGCCCAGACCCCATGGCCCAGACCCCATGGCCCGACTCAGGGCCCAGACCCCAGGCCAGACTCAGGGCCCAGACCCCAGGCCAGACTCAGGGCCCAGACCCCAGGCCAGACTCAGGGCCCAGACCCCAGGCCAGACTCAGGGCCCAGACCCCAGGCCAGACTCAGGGCCCAGACCCCAGGCCAGACTCAGGGCCCAGACACCAGACCCCAAGGCCCAGTCCCAGGGCCCAGACCAGACCCCAAGGCCCAGATCACAAACCCCAGGCCCCAGACCCCCAAGGCCCAGACCCAGAGGCCATCATATACAGCCCGTTACTGTGAGATTTATTGCTGTTGATTCTGTGATACGCTCATACACACTGCACATTACTGGGAGTTTTATTGCTGTGGTGCTATGTTATGTCCTTTTTTTTTTTGAAGGGGGAGAAAGGCTGTTAGAGGTTGAGGGAGTGCCAGGGGTGCCCCATCGTCAGGTTTAGTAAGGGGCCCCATCCTTTCTGATGGCTGCCCTGATTGCAGGTGCAAAATGCTATTTATTTATTTTTTCTGCCACCGCTGTCCTTGGTCGGGTGGGGTATAAATAACTTAACACAGGCCCACCTTGTACCAGAGGTCTGCTGCAAACATGGCGAGAGAATGGAGATACCGCTCTGTCCGCATATCCATCTCTTACACTATACCCCCAATCCCTTAATCCAGGTTGGGATGTTGAGTTGAAACAAATGGAGATTGTGCTCATTAATCCCCATACCCGAGATAGGAGGCACAATATCACCTGGTTCTTATATTGAAAACCTCTAAACCAGTGGTTCCCAACCCTGGTCCTCAGGTACCCCCTAACAGGGCAAAATTTCCCTTGGGGAAATGCAGACTGAATCCTGCAATCACTCAGCAGTAATTCATAGATCACCTGTGCTGTACTTCAGATATCCTGCAAACCTGGCCTGTTAGAAGGACTTGAGGACCGGAGTGGAGAAATGCTGCTCTATACCACAGAACTGTTTCAATATTAACTTAGTTCTGAAAACCCTGCCCTATTCTCCAGGTTCTTTTCAAGGCAATTTTGACAGATGTTAATGCATCTTGTTTGGAAATGGTTCAAATTCACTTGGACGTTCTACGCGTTTTGGGTTTTCCGTAGGGATGGGCTGCCGGTTCGAATCCGTTCGATTCGAACATCGGCAGTTCGAAAATTCGCGAACTTCAAACATTTTGGGCCGTTCAAAAAAAGTTCGACCAAAAAATTTTTTTAAAAAAAAAAAATGCTTAAAAAATCCTAAATAATAGAATCTAAAAATAAAGACACTGTTACCTGCAGAATATTATAAGCAACGGTTTGGTAGATATTGAATTAAAACGGGAGTATTTTTAACATTGAACCCTATAGGATGCAACATTTCCCACACCTTTTTTTTTAACATTGAAGCCTATGGGATTCAACATTTCCCACACTTTTTTTTTGAACATTTGAAATGAACGAGCGATCAAATGGATATCCATTTGATAGTTCATTTTAAATTCGATAGTTAGTCGGTATCCAAATCGGTGCACATTTATTATTTTTTTTAAAAAAACAACTTTTTTTAAATTTGATTTTCATTGTTTCCTGTCCCCCAGGGCAGTACCTGGACCACCATACACCTTTTATGGCCATTATCTTGCATATATGCTCTCTTGGAGGGCACTTTAATTTTTGAACTTTTGAGCCCCTTACACTTGCATTGTGTTCGAATTCGAACTTTTTCAGATGATCGAATTCGAATCGAACACAGGGGTGTTCAGCCCATCACCAGTTATCAGTAGCTGAGGATAAAATGCCCCCAAGCACCTTAATATGTGTACTATGTGTACTATAATTTACAAGACTGTGTTCTCCAAATTTGCTATCTCATATTCAGTGTATAAACTCATTCGTTACATTTCTTGTGGCAAGATGCATTCCCACAGGGTTTCCATCCATCTAGGCTTAGTGGCGAAATTGGTGGCTAAAAATTAAATCTACAAAATTACACAATTTTATCTGTTTGTTATTTATTTTCCTAACTAAATCCAAAGCTTAACCAAAATATTTTTTTATTTATAATTAGCAAGACAATCGGGAGATGTTTAATTGCGTGAGAATCATGATCTACGGCCTGTTGGAATGGAGGTCACAGATTCTTTCGGGAACACTGCCGCAAGATGAACTTAAAGAACTTAAAAGGAAAATCACAGCTAGAATCGACTATGGGAACAGGTCGGTTTATTTGACTTTATAAATGTATTTACAATAATTTTATATCTGTGCAGGTTTGTAAACAAGAGGACTATTACAACTCATTTTTTGTTTACAAACAATATTTTTGATCGCTTTTGTTGCTAAAATATCTTTCTGATGTGATGTTACAAGTTGATACGCTGAAGTTATGCATGTAGTGATCAATGGGCAGGCTGAAGTGATTTATAAAACAAGCTGACCTCTACAGTATATTTCTTTTAGGATGTTGTTTGCTGATAATTAGGGATGAGCTGTTCGGTTCGGACGGTTCGGAGTTCGGCCCGAACTTAGCCTGTTCGGTCTGCTCGCGAACTCAGAACATTTCCGAGTGTTCAGCGCATGTTCGACCACAATGCACCACAATGGCCCACAATGCACTTTTACACTGGCCTGAAGCTTGTAATTGGCTACAGCCTTGCACCTGACCACAGGTCTGGTGCAAGACAGGTTCAACAGTATGCCAATCACGGCTCAGAGTCCTGATTGGGCAAATTTTGCCCAATCATGGGCTCACAGAGCTAAGTCCCGCAGCACAGTATATAAGGGTTCCACGCACCGCTTCAGCATGCATTTGAGAGGAGATTTCATAGGAGATTTTTGTTGTGTGTTCTTACTGCCGGTCTGCCACGCTACTGGGGGGGGGGTCTCCTTTCTACAAAACATTTGGGAATTGAGGTGATCTGTGTCTTGTCACTGGCTGCCAGCAAGTATTTTGGGGGTCACAAATTTCTACAAAATATTTGGGAATTGTTATAATCCGTGTGGTCTCACTGATTTATAGGAGGTTTCTGAGATTTGTAATCTGTGGCTTCTCACTGCCACCCATCAGGGGGTCCCACATACTTCTAGCAGATTTATGCAAATTGTAATTTGTGTCTTCTCACTGCCACCCATCGGGGGGGTCTCACTGATTTATAGGAGGGAATTGTAATCTGTGTCTTGTCACTGGCTGCCAGCTATCAGGGTGTCTCACTGAGTTATACCAGAGTTCTGTAAATCTTTAATCTTTATACCAGAGTTGAATCAGAGTTCTGTATATATTTAATCTATAAATTAGGTTAGACGCTCCCAGGCACAGATAAGAGGGCAAGCAGCCCCTGTGTCGGGAGGCTGTGCCTCTGGTCGTGGTGGACGTGGTGCATCCTCTGCAGGGGCACGCTTGTCCTTTCTAACTGGTGCTGGCCGTCTTAAGCAGGAGCAACATACTGAGGATTTGGTGGATTGGCTAACCAGGCCATCCTCATCCTCCGAGTCCTCTGCCAGCCAGGCTTGTAGTGCTTTACAGTCCACCTCAGCTGACAAAACATCTAATGCAGCCTCCATGTCCACAGCCACTCCTGCCGTAGCCTCGCTATCACACACGGAGGAGTCAGCTGAATTGTTTGACTACAATGAGAGTGACATGCTGCTTGAGGATGCGCAGCAAGTACAGTGCTCTGATTCAATCTCTGAGGTTGAGGAAGGGAGTATAATCAACCTAGAGGAAGGGTGTGCCAGTGATGACACACAAATAACTGGCACTCATGTTGCCCCAGCAGCTGCAGCATACTGCCAAGTTGGCTCCAGTGACGAGGAGATAGGGGGTGAAGATGACATTGATGATGAGGTCACTGACTCCACCTGGGTGCCAGATCGAACAGAGGAATCAAGTGAGGAGGAGGGGGAGGAGGAGGCACAGCAAACACGAGGCACAACATCCTCTATGACCAACCGTAGCACTAGCCAGTCCAAGGCATCAGATGTCAGAGGTGCTCCGGTGCAGAACGCTGTTGTCTCAAAGCACACATGCAGGAACTCTGCTGTCTGGGAGTTCTTTATGAAATGTGCAGCAGAGCGCACCATGTCAGATGAGGCTGAAGCATGGGAAAGACACCGGACACTTGGGTACCACGTGCTTGAGGCGACATATGCACAACTGCCACACATCCCGTTGGCGCAAAACTTTGCGTAGGTCCTCCTCCTCAGCTGTCTCTACCCCCACTGTATGTCCTGCCATGTCATTGCCTACAACCTCCACTGACAGAGATGATGCTACAGTATTGGATGTACCAGCTCCTTCCTCACAATGTGACATCATCCCATCAACTGAAGATTTACGCAGTCAGATTACGTTGCCGCAGCTGCTGCAGCGTAAGAAAAAATATAGCCTCAACCATCCCCAAGCACAGCGTCTAAATGCCAGTTTAGCAAAATTACTCGCATTGCTGCTGCCTTTCCAGCTGGTGGACTCTGCTCCCTTCCGTGAATTTGCTGAATGTGCTGTACCACAGTGGCAGGTTCCAAAACGCCATTACTTTTCATGCAAGGCCATTCCAGCACTATACCAGCACGTGGAAGACAATGTTATCCAGTCATTGGGAAAGGCAGTCAGCAGCAAGGTGCATGTGACTTTAGACACGTGGTCCAGCAAGCATGGACAGGGTCGTTACATTTCCCTCACAGCACACTGGGTAACTCTGATTGCAGCTGGGAGGGATCCAAGACGGGGCTCTGTGCTGGAGCTTGTTCATCCACCACGCCTCCAGAAAGCTGCTTGTATAAAGGTCTGTCTGCTCCAACCACCTCTTCCTCCTCTTCCTCCTCCTCCTCCTCCTTCTCTGGCGACGTGGCAGTTAAACCAACACGTGGCAGGGGCTACGCAATGGCTCAAGCAAAAAAATGCCATACTGTGCTTGAGCTGGTTTGTTTAGGGGACAGGAGCCACACCGGGCCAGAAATTCTGTCAGCTCTGCAGGGGCAGATGCAGAGATAGTTAACACCATGCCAGCTTCAGCTGGGAATGATCGTCTGCGATAATGGCAGCAACCTTCTCTCCGCCCTACGTAAGGGTAAATTGACGCATGTACCATGCCTAGCACACGTCCTAAATCTAGTGGTACAGCATTTCCTAACCAAGTACTCAGGGCTGCCAGAGCTTCTCAGCCAGGCCAGAAAAGTCTGCAGCCACTTCAGACGGTCATTCCCAGCAAGCGTTCGCCTGGCAGAAATTCAAAGAGAATTCCACCTTCCCACAAACCGTCTGATCTGTGACATGCCCACCAGGTGGAACTCGACATTAGCAATGCTGCAGCGTCTGCACAAGCAGCAGAGGGCCATCAACGAGTACCTGTGTGAGTATGGCACAAGGACAGGTTCAGGTCAACTTGGTCCCCCCCCCCCGCAGTGGCTGATGATCAAGGATGCATGCACTGTACTGTCACCATTTGAGGAGGCAAAGAGGATGGTGAGCAGGGACAGTGCATGCATCAGTGACACAATTCCTTTAGTGTTCCTGCTGGAGCACACTCTGCGGGGAATTATAGATGTGGCTCTAGAGGCAGAGCATGCGGGAGGAAGAGGAAGCCTTCCCTAGCTCTGAAGGCCCCAGTCTTTCCGCAAACAGCATTCCAGCGGGTCCTACTCAGATCAGACAGGAGGAGGAGGAGGAATATTTAAGTAGTGGGGGCATTGAAGGTGGGGATTCCTCAAGGGAGGGTTTTGTGTGCCCAGAAACACAAGGGCTAGTGCGTGGCTGGGAGGAGGAAGTGCACGATGGGGTCATCCTCCTTGACCAGGAAGCCTCGGAAGCTAATGCCACCTCCAACCTATGCTGCATGGGCTCCCTTATGATGCAAAGCCTGCTAAAGGACCCCAGGATTTGTGCTATCAAGGAGAGGGATCATTACTGGTTGGCAACCCTTCTTGATCCACGATACAAGGGTAAATTTGCAGAGCTCGTCCTGCCCGCACAGAGGGAGCACAGGATGAAAAAACTTGAGGACGCTCTAAAGCGACACTTGTGTAACACCTTTCCAGGCACTGGTAGGTTACCAAGTGATGACACACGTGCTTCTGAGGCTGCGGATGATCAGAGGAATAGTGGTGAAGGCCAGAGCCGCTTGACTGATGCATTTTTAATTTTTTTTTTTTAGTCCACGACTCCCAGGGACGTCAAATGTAGGCACCCATTGTCAGTGTCTTCACCATATGGTGCAGGACTACCTAGGGGCAAGAGCAGACCTGGATACCTTTCCAGCAGATGATCCACTGGCTTACTGGGTGTTGAGATTGGATCACTGGCCAGAACTTGGCCAATATGCTATGGAGCTACTAGGCCTTCAAAGTGAAGTCTTCAAAGTGAGCACTTACAGGAGATCTTCTGGTGAGTGATTTAGATTTTTGTTTCAAACAGATCTTTTCTATTCATCTTAAGGTTTCAAGTTAGGTCTGGTGAGTAAATTAGGTTAGGCTGGTGACTCATTTTCATACTGATTAGCATACAATTGGAATCAATTGGGTGGTATTTGCTTCAGGTTTAACTTGTCCACTCCTTGCTGGGGGAGGTGTTCTTAGGTGGCTATATAAAGCTTGTGGAATATTAGCTTGGTCTAATTGAGCTTGGGAAGCCTTCTAAGTGAAGTCTTCAAAGTGAGCACTTACAGGAGATCTTCTGGAGATACTATGGAGGTAGTCTGAGGTTAGACAGGAGGTAGAAAACCTACAAAAAGGTAAGATTTGCTGGTTTTAAATCCATTCTTTTATAATGGCAGGCTTGGTCCAGTGTAAGAGCTGTCATGCATTTGTTTTTAGATCCAATTTTTGGAGGTTTGGAGTGTGCCTGATATGTAGGCAGCTCTCTTTATTGCAGCAGGAAATTGCCTGTTTGAAGTCTGAGATTTGTAAATTATCTGTTAGAGAAACTCAGGCTATGACTGTTACTAAGCCACTGCCACAGAGGCCTCCTAGGAGCGGCAGATGGACTACTGTAGGATCTGGTAGACTTAGAGTTGTGGATAGAAGGCATGTCCCACAATCTGTGCCTCTTCTTAATTCTTTTGAGGCACTTTCAGAGTGTAGTGATAAGACAGATGTAGGCTCAGACACCATAGTTGAGGAACCACCATCCACTATGCCTAAGGTATGCAGCACTGCAACCAAGGACAAAAATGAAAAGGTGGGACTTGATAGAAGGCAATTGTTGCTGGGTGATTCTGTCATAAGAGGTGTTGAGCTGGAGAGTAGTGGTTTGGTGAGATGCCTTCCTGGGGCTACTGCTCGTAGAGACAAGAGACGTATTCTCAATATTGTCAAACAAGCAAAGCAACAAGGGGAAGTGGACGTTCTAGTCCATCTAGGGACAAATGACTTGGCTAGCAATGAGGTTTCTCAGATTAAGGAAGATTTTTGTGTTCTTGGAGGTGAAATACAGCAGATTGCGTCCACTGTGTCATTCTCTGAAGTTTTGCCTGTGCATAACATTCAAGATAGGCAGATGTGCAATAGGGAATTCAATTTGTGGCTTCGGGAATGTTGTCGGGAGCAAGGATTTGGCTTTGTGTCCCATGATAGCTCTAATTGGAGCAGAAAGGAACGGTATAAAAAAGATGGTTTGCATCTTACTCATAGGGGAACATATGTTCTCAGTGAGAAGTTCAAAGGTTTCGCAAAGAAATATTTAAACTAGGAGGGGGGGACAAAAAAAGGGTAAAAAACAATCAAAAAAGATGAGACAGAGGAGATATGATAGATACATTTAAATACGTAAAGGGAATCCACAAGGTAGAGGAAGGGAGTATATTTAAAAGGAAACAAAATAGCAAAACAAGAGGACATAGTCTTAGATTAGAGGGGCAAAGGTTTAAAAGTAACATCAGGAAGCATTATTTTACTGAGCGGGTGGTGGATACATGGAACAGTCTTCCAGTAGAAGTGGTAGAGGCCAAAACAGTAATTGAATTTAAGCAAGCATGGGATAGGCATAAGGCTATTCTAAACAAAAGATAAATCCAGGTAAAGTATCCATGTAATTGGGCAGACTAGATGGGCCGCAAGGTTCTTATCTGCCGACATTTTTCTATGTTTCTATGTTGCTCTTCATCCAGCGTGCTTTCTGAAAGGACGTTCAGTGCCGCTGGAGGTTTTGTCACAGACAAAAGAGTGCGTCTGTCCACCGACTCTGTAGACCGGCTGACATTTATAAAAATTAATCAGTCCTGGATCAGCAGTTATCAATCCCCTGTTGCTGACGTAACGGAATAGATCGGGGATGTCTTCTGCATGCACAAAACCTCCAGCACTGAACTCTTCCACAATACCACAAAAGGGTTACGGTGTGAATGCACTTGCTGCCATGAAAGGCTCAATATTTGGCTGCAATGACGCCTGTGCCACATCTATATCATTTTAATTTTTTGAACCGCAGAGTCCAACCCTGCACTCTCCCACAATACTACAGAGGGGTTACTGTATGATAGTACTTGCTGGCAGTCTGGCACCAAAAGCACAATATCTGGGTGCACTGATGCCTTGACCAGATTCATATCTTTTTAATATAGGACCGCAAGGTCCACCCCTGCAGTCTTCCACAATACTACAGAGGGGATACTGTATGCGAGTACTTGCAGGCCTGGCACCAAAAGCACAATATTTGGGTGCACTGCCACTGACGCCTGTATCAGATTCATATCCTCAGAGGGGTTACGGTGTGACGGCACTGTTGCCGACGCTAAAGGCCCAATTTTAAAGTACCTATTGTTACTTTCATCCAAAGCCTGCATAAGTTTCACAATAATTTAGCCAAAAAATCACAAAACTTTTTCTACGTGTCCGAAAATGTCTCCTCTTTTCATACAGACTGCCGCCCCAAGCAGTTGTTTATGGATAGATTAAAGAAAAAGCATTTACCGTCATTTGAAATGTAATTTTTTTTGTTTTTAAGTGTTTCTATACATCCTAGAAATCCGCCACTTCACGGGCAGGTTATGGGGACCTCCTAGGCACGATATTTGAAGGAATTTTTCATTTTTAACCCTTATTTCATGGAAAACTCGCTGTCCCTGTTAAGGACAAAAAGTAAAAAAAAAAAAAACGTTTTTGTTTCCTGTCCCCCAGGGCACTACCTGGACCCCTATACACCTTTTATGGAAAATGTCTAGCATATATGCCCTCTTGGAGGGCACTCTAAAAACCTAATTTTCAGCCCCATTGACTTGTATTGAGTTTGAGTTCGGATTCGAACATTTGGAAAGTTCGGGTACGAACCCGAACTCGGGCATGTTCGGCTCATCCCTACTGATAATGACATATCTATAGAGATGGAAAGTTTAATACGATGATAAAAGGGAAAACGCAAGGTGGTATAAAGACCAGCAGCTTCAAGGAAAATTTATATTTTATGTCCCTTCTCACGCAAAGTCTCTGAAAACACCTTGCTTTAGAGAAGCCTAATTCCGCATTGTACATTTCTTGCTCCATCTTCCCACCCAGCTCACATGCACCCCGTTACTTCATGTACTCTATTTTCCCTACATAGTGTATCACCCCTCTCCTCTTAGATTGTAAGCTCCTGAGCAGTGTCCTCTCTCCTACTGTTCTGTGTGTTTAACTTGTATGTATATTTGTTATTCTGTCTCTCCCTTTGTACGGCACTACTGAACTTGTTAGCACTTTGTAAGTACTTGTAACTGTAACCTTACATAGGTCAAACTAAATCAATTCGTTAGACCCATCCAATAATTCCACTCCCTGCCCATCCATTAATGGCTGGTTCACATATGTGTCTGCTCGGACACCTGTAGTTACTCTAGTAGGAAAAGCAATTTGAAGAATGGTAAACTGCGTTCCAAATTCAGGACAACTCCTCTGGTTAAGATGATTGCTAGCATGGCCATGCAAGGGGTAGACTGATACTTGGGGCTCCCTGGGCTATAGGAAATCATCACCCCTTCCATTGCAGGGTTCTGGCATACAAGGAGGCCCTTTGCTTCACTTCCATATGCAGGATATCATTGCCAATGTGGGGCAGGCCTGAGCAAGTCCTAGGGCACTGCCTTTCAAATCAAATGTTTCACATAACATTGGGACGCCGGGACTGGATTGGTCAAAATGGCTCTCTCATCAATGCAAACAATGCGGTTAAAGTGGGGGAACATTGAAATAAGAATTTCTACTAGGCATGGTGGGTTTTTTGGGTGGGCTTTTTAAAAATTTATTTTATTTTTTTAATAGCCATTTTGGCCAAACCCAAAAATTCTAGGTCAAAAGAGCCAAACAAGAAAAATTCTCCCATTTATCTCACTTTCCAAATCGGATTATTTGGTCTAGATTGTTCTCTTCTGCCAATTCTCCAGGTTTCCACCACTCTCTGGATAACCCTGTAAATCTTTTGCACATGCCTGATTTCTGCTTCTCACTGCACTTGCCTAACACCTACTGGGAATGAAGGTAGCCAAATCGGCAACAGCGCAGTATTGCACAAATGGAATCTCACTGACCTTCCACATTATTGTGCATTTAGTGATGTGGAATGCTAATCCAGCCAGTCCCTGTTGAGTAGGAGGGTAGCTTTTGCGTGCACATGCTTTTTGTGCCTCCACCCCTTACAGCCTGTTTCTTTTATTACACATTGAAGAACAATCAAAGGTACAGAAATTATGTTTAGGACATATGCGCCCTACTATGGCTTCCTCTGGAGCCACATATGTCACATGACCATTGAGAGGCTGGATGCCTGAGCAGGTGTCCAGCCATTTCAATGGGTCTCCAGACTCTACCGTCTCGGAACCCCTGCTCTTGAAACCCTGAATTGGCTTTCTGATTTGGACTTCCCTGGAGGAGGGGGGGGGGAGAACGAGGGCACTCGGGTCGCTGGGAAAAAAAAACTCTATTTACATGGAGTGCCTAGAGTGTTCCTTTTAAGCTACTGGGTGTTCTAGAATTCATTATGTGTAAATATGTTTTGTTACAAACAGAACTACATAAAGAGCTTATACAATAGGCATAGGTATAGTGTGTAACCACTCCAGTTACTGCTCCTCCTTTTTGCCTTTTTAGATCTCCAGCTACAATTTTTGTTTCAATCGAATTTGATTCTTCTTAAAGTGAAGCTGAAGTGTTTGAGTTATATACGGCCTGCATGTAATAAAAGTACTGTGTGCACATCCTAAAATAAGGTCCGTGTAGTACATACCGATTGTACCAAACCTTCAGTCCAAATTCAACATTATACCCCTTTTCCATCTGAAATAAATCCATTATTCCAGTATTCATTGATACAAAGTGCAATGATTACTGTATCTTTGTACCACAATGGCCAACATTCCTGGTAACTGTAAGCTTAAAGGTTGAGATGGTGAAATTAATCTTGACTTGTGTCACTGATCCCTGAGACGAACGACCTTTTACACACATAGAAGACAAACCGGTTCAACATAAACGTAAGGCCGCATTGTGGAAATATTTTAATTTCTTTACATACTGCTTACTCCTGTGGTTTTCGTGCTGTTTTGTTTACATACGTGAGCTTCAATACTTTGTTTACATAGAACTTGTAAAAATGCATCAGGTTTCAAGCAAAGCTTCTAAATCGTATTGTAATTGCTTGGATGATTTGCTTATCTGAAGCCACAGTGAATCATGTAGAATTTTACGAATATCCCTAATTTGTTATTACCACAAGATTACCTTTTCTTAGACGGTGGTGTTTAGGTATGCATTTTGCCTTTTAGCCTTTAAATCTATGAATGCTTCATGAGAATCCAATTTCGGGTTTGGTGCAGTGTAATAAGGCAATTTTGCATTTCCAGCATCTTGTGTTTAGCTTTGCGTAGAATCAGTTTTGAAACATATCCTCGATTCTAGTCCTAGCACAGAATTTAAAACCTAACCTTCAACTACATTAATGAATTCCTTGTTTGTTATTGTGTCTTACCATATGGCGCTGTATTTGCTTAAAGTTTGCCTAGTCTCCAGATGCTCTGTTTTCAAGCAGGAAAAGACATCTAGAGTTTGTTTTATTCAGAAATGTAGAAATCCGCCAGGCTAATTCACCTCACCCGCCGCTCTGTCTCTGCCGCTCCCCTCTGCGAGTCCCTTCACTGGCTCCCCATCCACTGCAGAATTAAGTTCAAAATCCTTATCCTTACCTACAAAACCCTCACTAACTCAGCTCCCCACTACCTGTCCTCACTAATCACCAAATACACCCCAGCCCGCTCCTTAAGGTCAAACAGTGACCTGCGCCTAGCTTCTCCCCGCATCACCTCTTCCCATGATAGACTGCAGGATTTCTCACGCGCAGCCCCCACAATCTGGAACGCTCTCCCTCGTACTGTCAGACTTTCCCCTAACTTCTCTTCCTTCAAACGCTCCCTTAAAACGTTCCTATTTAGGGAAGCCTACCACCCAACTCACTGACGCAACCATCAATCACTCTCACCTTACAGTCCTCTCCTCCTGTTTCCAACCCAACCCTCCCAGATTGTGAGTTCCTACGGGAATAGGGCCCTCATCTCCTCCTGTACTGTTTGTCAAATGTTGTTCAATGTATTGTAACCCTGTCTATACTGTGCCTATTGTACAGTGCTGCGGAATATGCTGGCGCTTTATAAATAAAGAATAATAATAATGTATTAAATCTGGAGACATTTGTTTAAGAAATGGCCTACGTGCCATACCTCTCCCTAAGGGGAAAAAATTGCTTTAGAAGTTTTCTAAAGTTATGAAATGTATGTGAATTTAACTAGCACTTTATTACAATTTTATTATAAAGTTACCAAGTTGATGAACTCTAACAACTGGTGTGCTCAACCATTCATGACATTATGGATTCTAATTCTTTGCATGAAGTGGTGATGGAGGTTTCAGTACAATGGACAGAATACAGAGACTGTCTGGACTGCCCACGTGCGATGCCAGGAAATTCCAAGGTGGGCTGATATGGTGTATCACGGTTTTAAAGCTGGTCGGCAGGGCCGCCATCAGGGCATTACGCCCCATGCTGCCGTAAGGGGCCCGGGCTGTCGGCAGCGGCGGTGCCCTTTCACAGCTCTGGTATCGGACTCTCTGAATCCGGAGCTGTACTGTAGGTCTCCTCCTCCTGACTGGCTGGGCGGGGCCAAGCAACGTGCGTGGGCCTTCCAAGCATGCTGCTTGGCGCCGCCCCCTCCAGTCACATGAGCAGCTGCCTGTGACGGAGGAGGGCCCGGAAGAAGGAAGGGAAGAGAGGACAGGGACAGAAGCTGGCGGAGAGGTGAGCCAGGGCCCAGCCAGACCCCCCCCCCCACCCCAGGGCCCAGGCCAGACTCTGGGCCCAGGGCCCAGACCAGACCTCAAGGCCAAACCCAGACCCCAGACCAGACCCAGACCCAAAGGCCATCATATACAGCCCGTTACAGTGAGTTTTATTGCTGAGGAGCTCTGTGATACACTCATACACACTGCACATTACTGTGAGTTTTATTGCTGTTTTATTACTTGCGTATGAGCCACTTCCACTCCGTGATAGGCTTGGCACAGAAATGAGGTGCAGTTGGAGATGCTGATGGTCTACCTGTCAGGTAATTTCAGAAGAGCTAGCCTATGGGAATACTTAGGACATACTTGAAAACGAGAGAAATCTCAATGTATCCTTCCTGGTAAAATCCTTTATAAATAAATAAATAAATGGGAGACAAGCAATGGTTGTGCTCTTCAGTACCAGCTGGATGGAATATAGGTAACATCACTGCTCTATAATTGTGGAGACACAGGTTTGCATCCTGGCAAGAGCACCTCTCCAGTAAGTGTCCTTGGGCAAGACACCTAATAGTACATACTCCTCACCCAGGACATACTCGAAAATGAGAGAAATCAAAATGTATCCTTCCTGGTAAAATACGCTCTAAAAAAAAACCTAGAAGGGTTATTCTCTAACTAGCAATCTTACAATGAAAGAATTGTATATTTAGTTTGAACTTTAGAGAGCCGTGGAGAGTCGACTAAGGTGAAGACACGATAAATTCACTAGTGGTGAACTTCTGCCGTTGTTCTCTGTAGCGCTCACAATTATTTCCACTCTTTCCACTCTTTCTGCTGAGGTTGTCATAACACCCCTATGTTCGTTTCGAACTCGAACAATTTCGAAAGTTCGAGTTCGAACACGAACTCCTCTCAATGCAAGTCAATGGGACTCAAAAGTTCGGTTTTTAGAGTGCCCTCCAAGAGGGCATATATGCAAGTTATTTGCCATAAAAGGTGTATGGGGGTCGGGTAGTGCCCTGGGGGACAGGAAAACAGGACAAAAAGTTAAAAAAATAAAAAACTTTTTTTAAAGGGACAGTGAGTTTTCCATGAAATAAGGGTTAAGAATAAAAATGAAAAATTCCTTCAAATATCGTGCCTAGGAGGTCCCCATATCCTGCCCGTGAAGTGGCGGATTTGTAGGATGTATAGAAACCTTTAAAAACAAAAAAATGACGTTTCAAATGAGGGTAAACGGTTTTCTTTTAATCTATTCATAAACAACTGCTTGGGGCGGCAGTCTGTATTAAAAGAGGAGACCTTTTAGGACACGCAGGACAAGTTTAGTGATTTTTTTTTGGGCAAAATTATGGTGAAACTTATGCAGGCTTTGGGTGAAAGTAACAATAGGTGCTTTAAAATTGGACCTTTAGTGTTGGCAACAGTGCCGTCACACCGTAACCTTTTTGTGGTATTGTGGAAGAGTGCAGGGTTGGACCCTGCGGTTCAAAAAATTAAAATGATATAAATCTGGTAATGGCGTCAGTGCACCCAAATAATGTGCCTTTCATGGCAGCAAGTGCCTTCACACCATAACCCTTTTGTGGTATTGTGGAAGAGTTCAGTGGTGGAGGTTTTGTGAATGCAGAAGAGATACCCAATCTATTCCATTACGTCAGCATCAGGAGATTGATAGCTGCTGATCCAGGACTGGTTCATTTTTATAAATGTCAGCCGGTCTACAGAGTCGGTGGACAGACGCACTCTTTTGTCTGTGACAAAACCTCCAGCGACACTGAACGTCCTTTCAGAAAGCACGATGGATGAAGGGCAACCTAGTTGCTGCATAGCATATTGGCTATGTTCTGGCCAGTGATCCAATCTCAACACCCAGTAAGGCAGTGGATCATCTGCTGGAAAGGTATCCAGGTCTGCCCTGCCCCTAGGTAGTCCTGCACCATACGGTAAAGACGCTGGCAATGGGTGCCTACATGTGACGTCCCTGTGCGTCGCAGACTAAAAAAATTAAAAAAGGCATCAGTCAAGCGGCCCCAGCCTTCACCTCTATTCCTCTGATCATCCGCAGCCTCAGAAGCACGTGTGTCATCACTTGGTAACCTACCAGTGCCTGGAAAGGTGTTACACAAGTGTCGCTTTAGAGCGTCCTCAAGTTGTTTCATCCTGTCCTCCCTCTGTGCGGGAAGGATGAGCTCTGCAACTTTACCCTTGTATCGTGGATCAAGAAGGGTTGCTAACCAGTAATGATCCCTCTCCTTGATAGCACGAATCCTGGGGTCCTTTACCAGGCTTTGCAGGATAAGGGAGCCCATGCAGCGTAGGTTGGAGGTGGCATTAGCTTCCTAGTCTTCCTGGTCAATGAGGACGATGACCCCCATTTTGCACTTCCTCCTCCCAGCCACGTACTAGTCCTTGGGTTTCTGGGCACACAAAACCCTCCCTTGAGGAATCCCCACCTTCAATGCCCCCTCTACTTAAATATTCCTCCTCCTCATCCTCCTCCTGTCTGATCTGAGTAGGACCCGCTGGAATGCTGTCTGCGGAAAGACTGGGGCCTTCAGAGCTATGGAAGGCCTCCTCTTCCTCCCGCTGCTCTGCCTCTAGAGCCACATCTATAATTCCCCGTAGAGTGTGCTCCAGCAGGAACACTAAAGGAATTGTGTCACTGATGCATGCACTGTCCCTGCTCCCCATCCTCGTTGCCTCCTCAAATGGTGACTGTACAGTGCATGCATCCCTGATCACCAGCCACTGCGGGGAGGGAAAAAACCAAGTTGACCTGAACCTGTCCTTGTGCCATACTCACACAGGTACTCGTTGATGGCCCTCTGCTGCTTGTGCAGACGCTGAAGCATTGCCAATGTCGAGTTCCACCTGGTGGGCATGTCACAGATCAGACTGTTTGTGGGAAGGTGGAATTCTCTTTGAATTTCTGCCAGGCGAACACTTGCTGGGAATGACCGTCTGAAGTGGCTGCAGACTTTTCTGGCTTGGCTGAGAAGCTCTGCCAGCCCTGGGTACCTGGTTAGGAAACTCTGTACCACCAGATTTAGGATGAGTGTTAGGCATGGTACATGCGTCAACTTACCCAGGCATAGGGCAGAGAGAAGGTTGCTGCCATTATCACAGACGACCATTCCCAGCTGAAGCTAGCGTGGTGTTAACCATCTCTGCACCTGCCCGTGCAGAGCCGACAGAATTTCTGGCCCGGTGTGGCTCCTGTCCCCTAAACAAACCAGCTCAAGCACAGTATGGCATCTTTTTGCTTGAGCCATTGCGTAGCCCCTGTCACTTAAACTCGGTTTAACTGCCACTTCGCCAGAGACAGGAGGAGGAGGAGGAAGAGGGAGAGGTGGTGGTGGTGGTGTGGTGGAGCAGACAGACCTCATACAAGCAGCTTTCTGGAGGTGTGGTGGATGAACAAGCTCCAGCACAGAGCCGCGTCTTGGATCCCTCCCAGCTGCAATCAGAGTTATCCAGTGCCATGAAGGAAATGTAACGGCACTGTCCATGCTTGCTGGACCACATGTCTAAAGTCACATGCACCTTGCTGCTGACTGACTTTCCCAATGACTCGATAACATTGTCTACCATGTGCTGGTATAGTGCTGGAATGGCCTTCCGTGAAAAGTAATGGCGTTTTGGAACCTGCCACTGTGGTACAGCACATTCAGCAAATTCACGGAAGGAAGCAGAGTCCACCAGCTGGAAAGGCAGCAGCTGCAATGCGAGTAATTTTGCTAAGCTGGCATTTAGACGCTGTGCTTGGGGATGGTTGGGACTATATTTTTTCTTACGCTGCAGCAGCTGGGGCAACGTAATATGACTGCGTAAATCTTCAGCTGATGGGATGCTGTCACATTGTGAGGAAGGACCTGGTACATCCACTACTGTAGCATCATCCCTGTCAGTGGAGGTTTGAGTCAATGACCTGGCAGGACATATAGTGGGGGTAGAGACAGGTGAGGAGGATTTATGCAAAGTTTTGCGTCAACGGGATGCGTGGCAGGTGGTCATGTCGCCTCAAGCACGTGATACCCAAGCGTCCGGTGTCTATCCCACGCTTGAGCCTCATCTGACATAGATTACAAATAGCAATGGTGGGGTCTTCTGCACATTTCTTAAAGAACTCCCAGACAGAAGAGTTCCTGGATGTGTGCTTTGAGACAACAGCGCTCTGCACCTGAGCAGCTCTGACATCTGATGCCTTGGACTGGCTAGTGCTACGGTTGGTCATAGAGGACGTTGTGCCTCATGTTTGTTGTGCCTCCTTCTCCTCCTCAGTCAGGGGGTGATGACAATGATGATGTCACTATCTCATCGTCACTGGAGCCAACTTGGCAGTATGCTGCAGCTGCTGGGGCAACATAAGTACCAGTTATTTGTGTGTCATCACTGGCACCGCCTTCCTCTAGGTTCATTATACTCCCTTCCTCAACCTCAGAGATTGAATCGGAGCACTGTAGTTGCTGCGCATCCTCAAGCAGCATGTCACTGTCATTGTAGTCAAACAATTCAGCTGACTCCTCCATGTGTGATAGTGAGGCTACGGCAGGAGTAGCTGTGGACATGGAGGCTGCATTAGATGCTTTGGCAGCTGAGGTGCACTGTAAAGCCCTAAAAGCCTGGCTGGCAGAGGACTCGGAGGATGAGGATGGCCTGGTTAGCCAATCCACCAAATCCTCAGTATGTTGCTGCTGCTTAAGACGGCCAGCACCAGTTAGAAAGGACAAGCGAGCCCCTGCAGAGGATGCACCACATCGACCAGAGGCACAGCCTCCCGACACAGAGGCTGCTTGCCCTCTTATCTGTGCCTGGGAGCGTCTGCCTGTCCTTTTTGTTCTTTCAGACATGGTGAGTGATATATAGATTAAATATATACAGAACTCTGATTCAACTCTGGTATAAAGATTAAAGATTTCCAGAACTCTGGTATAACTCAGTGAGACACCCTGATAGCTGGCAGCCAGTGACAAGATGCAGATTACAATTCCCAGAAACCTCCTATAAATCAGTGAGACCCCCTGATGGGTGGCAGTGACCAGACACAAATTAGAATTCGCAGAAATCTGCTACAAGTGAGTGAGACCCCCTGATAGCTGGCAGCAGTGACAAGACAAGGATTACATTATGTGGGACCTCCTGATAGCTGGCAGTGAGAAGACACAGATTACAATTCCCAGAAACCTCCTATAAATTAGTGAGACCCCCTGATGGGTGGCAGTGAGAACGCAAAGTAGGGATGTGCGTTTCGGAATTTCCACGAAATTTCTCGATTCGTGCATTCGGATTCGGTTTTTTTTTTTTTTTTTTTTTTATTATTTTCTCTGAAAATTTTCAGATCCGTAAACGAGATTACGAAACGAAATGAAAATTTGTTCAGAGTTTTCGAATGGACTAGAAATGTGTAAAATCGAAAATCATTTTCGTTCCATTCGTAATTTCTGGAAAACCAGAGAAATCTCAATGTATCCTTCCCGGGAAACCAGAGAAATCTCAATGTATCCTTCCCGGGAAACCAGAGAAATCTCAATGTATCCTTCCCGGGAAACCAGAGAATCTCAATGTATCCTTCCGGGAAACCAGAGAAATCTCAATGTATCCTTCCCGGGAAACCAGAGAAATCTCAATGTATCCTTCCCGGGAAACCAGAGAATCTCAATGTATCCTTCCCGGGAAACCAGAGAAATCTCAATGTATCCTTCCGGGAAACCAGAGAAATCTCAATGTATCCTTCCCGGGAAACCAGAGAAATCTCAATGTATCCTTCCCGGGAAACCAGAGAAATCTCAATGTATCCTTCCCGGGAAACCAGAGAAATCTCAATGTATCCTTCCCGGGAAACCAGAGAAATCTCAATGTATCCTTCCCGGAAACCAGAGAAATCTCAATGTATCCTTCCCGGGAAACCAGAGAAATCTCAATGTATCCTTCCCGGGAAACCAGAGAAATCTCAATGTATCCTTCCCGGGAAACATGAGAAATCTCAATGTATCCTTCCCGGGAAACATGAGAAATCTCAATGGCAGAATTATATCGACAGAATTATCGTATCGACAGAAATATCGGATCCGAAAAACCATTAGTTTACGTCAAAACGAATAGACACTTTGAAACGAGGAGAACAGACGTTCCGAAAAACACGAAAATTTCCTAAATTACGAAAACAAAGTCGATACGGAAAACAAAACGAACCGAAACGGAAATCGGACGAAACGAGCCGAAACGAAAATTTACAAAATACGAACGAATCGAACCGAAAAAAAAATCGGTGCACAAGTCTAACACAAAGATTACAATTCCCAAATATTTTGTAGAAATTACTGACCCCCCCCCCCAAAATACTTGTGGCAGTGAGAACACACAGATTAGAACAATTCCCAGAATATTGTAGAAACTAGCTTTTGCCCACGGCTTCGCTCGCGTGGATTTTAGGATTTGTTAAAATTGTTCTTTAAAAGAAACTTTTTTTTTTTGTAGAATTTTCCCCCCCCTTCCCTTCCCCCCCACTTGGGATTTTTAGAAAACTGTAAAACACGTGTAAGTGCCAAATTTCACACCTGTAACATCTTTGGTTTCTGAAATATAGGTATACTGATAAAAGTGGTCACATCCCTTTCCCCCACCCCCTTAACTGGATTTTCAGAAAATGGTAAAACATGTTTTGTTTTTTCTGTGGTTTTTTTTGCACAAAGATTGTAAAAATCGAATTTCACACCTGTAACATCATTGGTTTTGGAAATCTAGGTTTAGTGATAAAGGTATTCATCCCCCTTTTTGCCCCCCACTGGATTTTTGGAAAATGGTAAAACATGTGTTTTTTTTCTTTTTCAAGAAGATTGTAAGTGCCAGATTTCACACCTGTAACATAATTGGTTTTGGAAATATAGGTATACTGATAAAAGTATTCAACCCCCCCCCTTTTTCCCCCTCCCACTGGATTTTTGGAAAATGGTAAAATAGGTGTTTTTTGTTTCTCAAGACAAACCTAAATACCAATTTTCACGTCTGTAACCTCTTCTGTTTTTGAGATATAGGTATCCTTTTTAAAAGTGTTCACCCCCCTTTTTTTTACCCCCCCCCCACTTGGATTTTTGGAAAATGGTAAAACGCGTGTTTCTTTATTTTCAAAAGATTGTAATTACCAAACTTCACACCTGTAACATCTTGGTTTTTGAACTATAGATACACTGATAAAAGTATTCAGACCCCTTTCCCTCGACCCCCCCCCCCCCTATTTGGATTAGTGGAAAATGGCAAAGCACATGTTTGGTTTTTTTCACGAGGATTGTAAATACCAAATTTCACACCTGTAACCTCTTCGGTTTTTGAAATATAGGTATACTGATAAAAGTATTCAACCCCCCTTTTTGCCCCCCCCACTGAATTTTTGGAAAATGGTAAAAAAAAAAATGTTTTTCAAGACGAATCTAAATACCAATTTTCACGTATGTAGCATCTTCTGTTTTTGAGATATAGGTATCCTGTATAAAAGTAGCCAGACCCCCCCCCTTTTTTCACCCCCCCCCCATTTGGGATTTTTGGAAAATGGTAAAACACCTGTTTTTATTTTTCAAGAAGATTGTAAATACCAAATTTCACAACTGTAACATCTTTGGTTTTTGAAATATAGGTATAATGATAAAAATATTCAGACCCCTTTCCTGACCCCCCCCCAATTGGTTTTGTGGAAAATGGCAAAAAACCTGTTTGTTTTTTTTCATGAAGATTTTAAATGCCAAATTTCCCAACCGTAACATCTTTGGTTTTTGAAATATAGGTATACTGATGAAAGTATTCAACCCCCCTTTTTGCTCCCCCCCAAGGAATTTTCAGAACATGGTAAAATATGTGTTTTATTTTTCAAGACCAATCTAAATACCAATTTTCAGGACTGTAACATTGTCTGTTTTGGAGATACAGGTATCCTGTTTAAAATATTCAACCCCCTTTTTTCTCCTCCCCACATGAATTTTTGAAAAACGGTAATATACCTGTTTTTTTTATTTTTCAAGACCAATCTAAATACCGATTTTTCACATCTGTATTTTCACATTTTCCAAAAATCCTTCCTTAGTGGGCGCCTACATCATAAAAACAGTGCACCTTCAAAATGTCACGTTCCTAGGTTAAACGGTTTCAGCTGGGCGTTGACCAGTCAGTCAGGACTATTGCGTTTATATTTATAGATGTATTTAACCCCCCATTTTGGCCCCCCCATGTAATTTTCAGAAAATGGTAAAATACGTGTTTTTTATTTTTCAAGACGAATCTAAATACCGATTTTTCACATCTGTAGCATCTTCTGTTTTTGAGATATAGGTATCGTGTTTAAAATATTTAACCCCCTTTTTCACCCCCTTAGGGGCGGAGTTTCCAAAAATCCTTGCTTAGTGGGTGCCCACATCATAAAAACAGTGCACCTTCAAAATTCCACGTTCCTAGGTTAAACGGTTTCAGCTTGGCGTTGATGAGCCAGTCAGTCAGGACTTTCGCGTTTATGAAAAAAGTATTTAACCCCCCTTTTTGCCCCCCCCAAGGAATTTTCAGAACATGGTAAAATATGTGTTTTATTTTTCAAGACCAATCTAAATACCAATTTTCAGGACTGTAACATTGTCTGTTTTGGAGATACAGGTATCCTGTTTAAAATATTCAACCCCCTTTTTTCTCCTCCCCACTTGAATTTTTGAAAAACGGTAAAATACCTGTTTTTTTTATTTTTCAAGACCAATCTAAATACCGATTTTTTTTCACATCTGTATTTTCACATTTTCCAAAAATCCTTCCTTAGTGGGCGCCTACATCATAAAACAGTGCACCTTCAAAATGTCACGTTCCTAGGTTAAACGGTTTCAGCTGGGCGTTGACCAGTCAGTCAGGACTATTGCGTTTATATTTATAGATGTATTTAACCCCCCCATTTTGGCCCCCCCATGTAATTTTCAGAAAATGGTAAAATACGTGTTTTTTATTTTTCAAGACGAATCTAAATACCGATTTTTCACATCTGTAGCATCTTCTGTTTTTGAGATATAGGTATCGTGTTTAAAATATTTAACCCCCTTTTTCACCCCCTTAGGGGCGGAGTTTCCAAAAATCCTTGCTTAGTGGGTGCCCACATCATAAAAACAGTGCACCTTCAAAATTCCACGTTCCTAGGTTAAACGGTTTCAGCTTGGCGTTGATGAGCCAGTCAGTCAGGACTTTCGCGTTTATGAAAAAAGTATTTAACCCCCCTTTTTGCCCCCCCCAAGGAATTTTCAGAAAATGGTAAAATACGTGTTTTTTTTTATTTGTCAAGATGAATCTAAATACCGATTTTCACGTCTGTACCATCTTCTGTTTTTAAGATATAGGTATCCTGTTCAGTCAGTCAGGACTTGTGTGTGTGTGTGTGTGTGTGTGTGTGTAGATAGGAGACCCCCCCCCCCAGTAGCTGGTGGCAGACTGGCAGTGAGAACACACACTAACACAACAACAATCTCCTCTCAAACACATGCTGAAGCGCTGTGTGAAGCCTTATATAGTGTGCTGCGGGACTTGGCTCTGTGAGCCCATGATTGGGCAAATTTTGCCCAATCAGGACTCTGAGCCGTGATTGGCATAGTCTTGAACCTGTCTTGCACTTGACCTGTGGTCAGGTGCAAGGCTGTAGCCAATTACAAGCTTCAGGCCAGTGTTTTAAGTGCATTGTGGGCGAACATGCGGCAATGTTCGTAGTATGCGAACAGGCGATGTTCGAATCGAACTCCGAACCGAACAGCTCATCCCTAGTTGTCATCACACATTTTAATGGCGTTTCTGCCGAATTTAGTGTAGATTTCCGTGGAGTTTCAGTTGATGTTGTTTTTACTGTTGTGTTCAGCATAGTTTTGGAGTTTAGCAATTTTGAAGTGTTCATGTGAAAGTACATTTCAAGTTGTTGCAAACAATGGTGGAACAATGATGAATGCAGCTGATTACTCTTTTGTTTACTGATAAAGAACGGCGTTGTCTTTTTATTAGTATTGATCACCACTGGTTACATCAACTTTCCCAGCGATGAATTTTGCTTATGTGGAGGTAAAGTTCACTGTAGATGCTACAATGGTGATTTTTGCAGGAGAGTATTAATCTCTTTACTAGGACCAGAAGATGTAGAAACCTGGCCTCCATAAAGACAGTAGATAATTGTATCCTATGCAAACCTTTTAGAATGTGATACATGGTACGTACCTTCTCAATTTGTAAAGTGTAAAACTGAAGATGGCAGCAACCGATGCGGGTAAGATGAGACCTAGAATCGATTGGGCGTGTATTTAGGTCAGGATGTGCAAACCTTTAAAATCTTCTTTGATACTGATAACCCATCATTCTCCTTCCTGGTGCTATGGATGGAATTTGAAAAATCCAGTATGTGTCAATTTTGATGATGACTTAAAATAACTGCCATGTTTTGTTTTGTCTTACTGATCTTAAAAACAAAACAAAGCAAACCATTTTTAGAACTACTAGTGGTCAACATTCATATATGAATACATTTTCTTCCAACTACACAAAAGCATGGTGTGCTGCTCAGATCAGAAAGTGGCTCATTCCGGCCATGGAGGCTAAACCTAAAAACGGTCCAGTACGCCTTTATTCTGTGCAATCCAGTTCTTTCTAGCAAACACTCACACAAAAAAAGACAGTGTTTATTTCATTTCTCTGACCTTCAAGTCCTCTTGTTATATTCATGCCAAGCACTCGCCAAATATTTATATAAGAGCTCATAATAGGAGGACCTCATAATAATCTCCTAGTTTATGTGTTTCTGTCTCCAACAGAAATTTACTTCATCAGGTCAGATGGACAGAGTCACCTTTTAAACGGAGAGCCGTTATACCATAGCTGCTATCGGCTTTAGACTTTGATTCTACTTTATGCAAACCTGAGTGGGCCACAACGCATGTACAATGGCCGGTCTATCTTTCTCGGTGCCTGGTGCATTAGTGTTGCTGATCGGTCTATGTCTCATAGGCATGTACTGCACACGTTGTGAGTGGAATTCACTGCTCTACTGCAGGAAACAACCAGTGCCTATATGATACAGAAAGGCCAACTCCAATCCAAAAATTCAACACAGAGGTCACTCAGAACTCTAATTCACGGGCGTAGGAACTGTGAGGGATAGGGGGACAGATGCACCTCCAGCTATCTTCTTAGACATGTGCAGTGTGTTTTACTGGGATTAAAGATTTATTCTACATATGTTTATGCTTTTAGTGCAGTGTTTTCAAACACTGGTCTTCAAGTACATCTAGGAGACCATTTTTTTTAAGGATTCCCTGGGAGAAATGCAGACTGAATCCTGCAATCACTGAGCAGCAAATCATATCACCTGTGCTGTGCAGGGCTTCTGATATCAGACAAACCTGGCCCATTAGGGGTAACTAAGGACCAATGATGGGAACTACTGCTTTACTGTACTACCCTAAAGTTACTGCATTGCCCTAAACAACGGAATCATGGGTAAAGGTAGTAAACTCGTTGCTCTGCAGCAGTCTCTTTTGTTTCCTGCATCAATACTTCATTCACAGATTTATTAGGAAGAACACAAAGATATCCCTAATAAATGTGTCAATGGGAGTACGAAGTATCCGGCCCTTTGTGTCAATTTTATGTCCCCTCAGCAGTCCTATTCAAGACTCTGGACATCTTAATACTTGGCGTTCCGCTTTTTCACATTGTGGGCCCTATTACATTCCTAACGCAAAAACGCTTGCGCAGGATTATTTGTGCACAGCATTAAGCATTAATTAACGTGCTAAACTTAACGGTGGTATTAAAATCCTCGCGCATTTTTTATCAGTCAAAAAGTACGTTGCGCGCAGAAATCAGTGAGCGCAATGTAATTTTTGACGTGAGTCCTTCATTTTTGTGTGGACTGCACACAAGAGACGGACGTTTTGACGGAAGACAAGGTAGTGGCTGTCATTTTTGACAGATCTAGTAAAAGTAACATGCGCATCGACGTTCTCCGTTGTGAATCCGCAGTTTGGTACGGTCAGGTTGTTACAATTTGCCGTTACCACCAGCTTTTCAAAGACGTTAAAATTATGCACGCAAACGTTGTCCGTTAAATTTTGCGCTAAGATTGTAATACCATGCGCGCACCAGCGCACAAACGCATTTGCGCTCACAATATTAAGTATAGGACGCGCACAGTTCATTATGCTCACGCAGGTCCTTCCGCGTTAAACGTTAACGCGCATTTTTTGCACGGACATTGTAATACGTTGTTCAGCGCAAAGGGTTTTGCCCCTCGCGTTAACGTGTCTTTGCGCACGAGCAAAATTGTGCGCGAGGAATGTAATAGGGCCCTGTGTCTTTGCAACCAATGCAAAGTTTCGGGTTTGTTGTAGGAAGATGCAAAGTGTCTGAGAATGGAAGGAATTCAATAATCTCTTTCTGGGTTGCTTAGGTTTCTTCAGGTACTTGTCCAGTCAGCCATGATAATTGGGCAAGATGGGATAAACTCCCCCTAATACTCGTAGGGATAATCTGAGTCCTCATGTTAATGAATTGGATTAAAGAATTCATAAACTATTACATGACTCACTGAAGCCTTGCAAAAGCAAAGTACTCAACCTTGTACGGCATCGAACCACGGAAATGGTTGCTATTTATCAGAGTACATTCATAAAATTGGCCGTGCACCTTCATTATCTGGGAGCAATTATTCTGTGGATATTAAAATAATAAGCGTTTTAGTATATGAATATTTTAACCAACAAACAACATTGTGTTGAAATTTTACACTGCAAAGGATGCATGTGTTGTCCGTATGTGAAACGGCATTCAAGCCTCAGCACCCCAGATATTTGTTGTCCAGAATTCCTCGAGTCTCAGCTTGTTTTCTGTGTAATGTTTATATAAATGAAAAATTCATATAAACATAGCAAAGACTACATTATGAATAGCATTAAAGGGGGGTGTGTATTTTATTATTTTCAATAAAAACATGTTTAGATGATCAGCTTTTTTAAAATTATTTTAACGAGTGACATCACGGGTACAGAGAGCTAATCTAAAACTGAACAAAAGCTACTTTGTGTGAGAACTGCTAGCGGGCAGTGGCGTTAGTGGCCTGTTCCTTGGGCTCGCTGTATCTCTCTCTCTCTTCCTTGACATTTCGGTTCTGTCCACCTTTTGGGTGACTGATTTGTACATGGTAACGTCTTCTCTGTAATGGCACCACCCAGCTAGTAACCTTATGAGATCAGAGCAGGACTCTCCGTAAAAACCACCGGCTGTTGTCGATGCTCCCAAAACTTGACTTTTTTACTTTTAGAAACATAGAAACATAGAAAAATGTCGGCAGATAAGAACCTTTCGGCCCATCTAGTCTGCCCAATTACATGGATACTTTACCTGGATTTATCTTTTGTTTAGGATAGCCTTATGCCTATCCCATGCTTGCTTAAATTCAATTACTGTTTTGGCCTCTACCACTTCAACTGGAAGACTGTTCCATGTATCCACCACCCTCTCAGTAAAATAATGCTTTCTGATGTTACTTTTACACCTTTGCCCCTCTAATCTAAGACTATGTCCTCTTGTTTTGCTACTTTGTTTCCTTTTAAATATACTCCCTTCCCCTACCTTGTGGATTCCCTTTACGTATTTAAATGTTTCTATCATATCTCTTTTTTCCAAGCTATACATGTTAAGATCATTAAGCCTTTCCTGGTAACTTTTCTCCTTCAAGCCGTACACCATTTTAGTAGCCCTTCTCTGAACTCTCTCTCTAAGATGTCTATATCCTTCTGGAGATACGGTCTCTAGTACTGCACACAGTACTCCAAGTGAGGTCTCACCAGTGCTCTGTACAGTGGCATGAGCACTTCCCTTTTCCTACTGCTAATACCTCTCCCTACACAACCAAGCATTCTGCCAGCATTTCCTGCTGCTCTATTACATTGACTACTTACCTTTAGATCCTCTTTTAATAGAAAAATGTATTGATGTTTCTCTCTACTGCATTTTTCTAGGATTCTTGACTTGGATTTGGTTGTTCGCGATGAAGATGGGAATATTTTGGATCCTGAGCAAACCAGCACAATTAGTCTTTTTAGAGCCCATAAAATTGCATCTAAGCAAGTTGAAGAAAGGATACAGGAAGAAAAGGTATGCATGTCACCTGTTTAAGTTTCCCTTGTTGGCAACTTGTTGTATACGCTTTTGTCCATAAATGTCTTCCTTATCTCCACTATTTGGCTTAATGTTGGTGCACACATTACATCCACTTGCTCTGTATTGATCTACAATGACCGAGAAAAAAGTTTGTTTGTGTATCTTAAAATTGCACTAAGCTGGGTTAACATGAATGTTTAAAGTGCCTCTGTTAAGGGCGAAAGACATGACCACCACCCCCCAAAGGAAAATGGTGATGTGCCTGTACTCTCATTTACTGCATATGTCTTCTTCCCAGTATAACCTTTGCTTGTAAAATGTGTTCTTTAAGTCTCAGAAACAGAATGACATCAACAGACAAGCCAGATTTGCTGCCACTCCATCCTTTGCCTTGTTTGTGAATTTGAAGAACGTGGTTTGCAAAATTGGGGAAGATGCTGAAGTTCTCATGTCCCTTTATGACCCCCTGGAATGCAAGTTTATCAGGTATGCAACACCACACTGTTTTTGGCTTTTTTTTTCTTTTTCTCTTTTTCACATAAAAATAAAATAATGTAAAAATGATTTGATGCCGTGCCATGGATTTATATGCAGTGTGATAACAGACTTACCTGTGAAAAATATATGGTGTCTGTGATTTATACACTGTGTGATGTATGTTGGAAAATTATATTCTGTGTGATATCTGGATGGTCTGTGTATAGAATGTGCTGTCTACCATTTATTCTCTGTATGATATAGGTCTTTTCTGTTTTAAACGGTTCAAGTGTCGGGATCATGCACAGATGTGGGTAAATAAATTTTTAAAGGGCATAAACTAACACCCCCCTAACCCTCGCATTTAAAACCTCCACAAGCCACCACACTTCTATGCAGTTATTTTCAGTAGAGCATAAATGTTTATAATAGAGATGTGCATTCGTTTCGAAAAAATTCGAAATTTGGAACGAAATTTGATAACTCGTATTCGGAAGTACTTCCGAATAATGAATCGATACGAATTCGAAACGGTATATAACGAATTTATTTCGTTTTACACTCAGTCATCATCGTAAAAGAAAAATTTGAATAATTGATATCAACTATTGAATTGATCTTAACTTACAATACAAGTAATATTAAGCAAGGGACTTTATGAAACTAATTTTGTTTCACTGTTTAGTTTGACTCTCATACTAAATCTGTGACACAGCTTAAAATTTAACCCTAGCTTTTCTTTTAACCGCAAAATTTGATTAATTGGGGTTTTATTTAGTGATCCAAAATTCGAATTGATATCTATTATCGATTTGAAATTTCATACATCAATTCGAAACAAAATTAGTTGCAAAATTCCAAAAACTAAATGATTTTAAAAATGTAACTAAACTAAACAAATTTTTCAGCCATGCACATCCCTAGTTTATACCTTGCATCACCACTGCCGGTATTCAATAGCAATTCCTAAAAAATTGCGACTTGAGCCATACATAAACCGTATGGGGGCCGCCAAGTCTTTACACCTCAACATGGGCTTCAGAAAATGCAAGGAAGGGGGAATCTTGCACACAGGGGCTCAGTAAGCTCTGAAGTAACCAGGTAGGGTAAAAGGTGGGACTAGGCACATATTAATGCCTCAAGGCATTTAAAGGGACACTCTATGCACACGGACCACTTTAGCTAATTTCGGCTGGGGTGTACAGGAGTGTAGAATGGACTTTCTTTCCGGACGTTTGCGTAGCCACCTCCATGTGTGCACAAAGCTCTACAAAGCGCGAGCATCCTATGGAGGCTCTTGCTTTGTAGACCTGTCTGGACAAGATGTATTTAAAGGACGCATGTTGCATCTTCTGGTCCTCCCAGCCAATCCATCGAACTGTTACAGCTGATCTTGGGAAGGGGGTCTCAACAGACGCAATAAGTGCGGGTAATTTTGAAACCATGCCAAAACCTAGGGTATCTGTAAATCAGGCACTCTTCTTATGGTCATGTTTGTGTGGGGGGTTTAGTATTTTCTTTTACCTTTCCTGTTGTACTAATATTTTAATAGACATGGCAATCGGGAAACTACCCTGAGTTTAAAACATGCAGTGTTTTCCCTTTTACTGACTAAGGCATAAGTGAGATGCATTGCAACGGAATACAATGCTAAACCTTCTGGCGTTGAATAGATTACACATTCTCTGTGAGCAGATTACAATGTTCTCTTTGTGTCGTTAAACGCACACACGCGTAACAAACGGCACAATACAGATATCAAAAACAATAACATTCCAGTTCTATTATGTAAAGTGCAAAATCTTCATATCACATTATCGTCTGAGTCTTGAATGACTATTACACAATATTCGAGTTTGTGTTTTTATTTTTTGTTTGGCTTTTGTGCATGTGTTCACTCGATATACCTCGATCAGTTTACGTATGCTACACTATTAACCCCTGATGACTCAAGTGGTTTTTTTTAGCCAGCTTTCCTAGTTTTCAAACTCATTTTTTTGGTCAATGGTTTCCCCACAGCCCTTCCGATGCCTGGCCATCTAGATATAGAAAGTGGCTAGACACCAGGCCACTGCTGATGAGCATTTAACCAACGTAGTCAACCAGATGCCTGTCATTGGAGAAGCACCAAAAGGCATTAGGAGTCACATAATTTGCTAGTGCTCAAAGTAAAATTTAGAGCTGATTTATTTGGAATAAAGGTGCAATGTTTCGGCTCCACGCGCTATATTCAAGTAGATATCACAAGCAAATCTAGCCACCTTGTGGATGCAGATAGAAATTATGTGTCAGATTTTAAAAATGTTGCCTGTTCTTGGCAATCGTACTGACTGGGTGGAGTAGAGCTAACATCACTGCTCTAAAACTGTGGAGACCCAGCTTCGAATTCCGGCAAGAGCACCTCTCCAGTAAGTGTCCTTGGGCAAGATACCTAACCATATATACTCGCCACCCAGGACATACTTGAAAACAAATGAAAATGAAGATGTGGGACCTCAAGTGGAATAGGTGAAAAAGAAAATTATTCGGGGACAGCAGACCCCGTCAAACAAAAATGATGTGACGTTTCGACCCGAGGGTCTTAATCATACATCATTTTTGTTTGATGGGGTCTGCTGTCCCCGAATAAATTTCTTTTTCACCTATTCCACTTGAGGTCCCACGTCTTCATTTTTGTCTCTCTACAAATGGATTGGCAGCGTCCAACCATAGTGGTGACCTCGTGGATCCAGAGGCAGAGCTCCGTCCTGACGATAGCCGCAGCGCTTTCTATCAGAAATCTCAATGTATCCTTCCTGGTAAAATACTTTCTCAAAAAAAAATAATCTCACACACTCTTGTAATACTTATATTTTGACACGGGGGGAAAAATGTCAGATTTGATTTAAAAAAAAAAAAAATTGCACTTGGCACCATACGTTCCTTATTTTTCTTGAGGGTGTCGCAAAAAAGTCACTCCTTTTTTAATTTGAGTTTTGGGGTTTGTATTGGGGTTATGGTTACTAATTAAGGATCACATATGTTCTTTAAGGGTTAGGTTTTTTATTTAAAACAGATTATTCTCCCTTATTTTGTGCTTCATTTTTGGTCAACAGATTTTGCTTCTTTTATATTTTCGGCTTGATGATTTGATAACCAGGAGTAATTTTACATTTGTAAATGATATATAATATAATTGGGTGCATACATTTTTTTTTTCCATCCTAACTGAATATATAATAAAAGAAAGAATTGACCATTTTGTGTGTGTGTGTGTGTGTGTGTGTGTGTGTGTGTTCGATCGATCATGCAGCCTTTTCCAATCGCTCAGTAATACTCCTGACAGATAATTCTGTTTGGGTCCATTACAAATGTTAGCGTCACATGATGTATTATGCTTTTTTAAGCTTTAAGTGATGATGCATTATCCTCTATTGGTCTTTTCCTTGTAAAAACACTCAAGGAAGTGTGGTGTAATGTCCTCTAGATTTGTGTATAAGGCTTTGGTATGCTATTCTTAGGTATGCCTAGGTACTCGAAGGAGGAAAAACTATAAAGTTAAAAATGTTGTCCGTCTCCTCTAGGCTTTGTATGTCGAAAGGGTAATGTTGCCTTGAAACCAAGTACTGCACTTAGAATTATTTTTTTCCCCTATAACATTGTTTCAATTCTATTTTCTTTTTATTTTCCCCAGTGAAAATTACTTGGTGCGTTGGTCAAGTTCAGGCTTGCCGAAAGACATTGAAAGACTGCACAATCTACGGGCTGTTTTTACAGTACGTTTTTATTTATTTTCTATCCTATTTATCTGAAGTTGCTGCAGATATTCAATTCAAATCTTCACAAATCAATGTGTATACACATAGGGATGGTTTTAAAACAATTATGGTAATTCAAAAATAACGGCAACCCACATTTCTAAGATCATTTAAAGACTGCACAGTTGTGCAATTTTAACCCTTTAGGGACTGCTGACGTACTATGTACGTCCTGCCCACGGGTCTCCCTTAGACCCGCGGACGTACATAGTACGTCAGCGGCACCTAACTCCCCCTCCCGCCCGATACTTAGCTCCCTCGCAGATCTGGCAGGGAGGAAGCCTGTCCATGTGATTTACATGGGTTGGCGAGCTCGATGACGTCACCACCACTCTGCGTGGTGACGTCATCAGCAGGCGCCCCCATTGAAATCAATGGAGGGGAAGGGGGCTCCTTCAGAGCCCTCTATCTCCCCACCCATTGAAGCTAGAGAGATGCAAGTTGCACCGCTGGAAAGGTGAGAGTCTCCCCTTTTCAGTGGTGTACAGCATTAACGGTTTTGCTGCCGTTAATTTGAGGCTAATCGGCGCCAAAACGCAATTCGAACCTGGAGGGGGGCTGACATCTTGGATGTCAGCCAAGCCTCCAGGCCCCCCCACCCACTGACAACCTCACCATATGTGAGGATGTCAGTGGGCCAGTTAACCCACTAGCTGCCATGTAGAGATAGGGGGATCCTTTGGATCCCTTCATCTCCCGATCCGTGTCAGCTAGATGGTCATGTTTGACATCATTGGAAAGGCATGATCATGGCCTTTCCAATGATACCTGACCAGGTTTGGTTTAAAAAAAAATATATATTTTTTTTGGGGGGGGTTTAGATAATTAGGACCTAGGCTGTCATCTAAAAATAGCACATAATGGTAAGAATGAGAGCGCAGCGTACATAGGTGAACTGGCTCAGCAGTGAAGGGGTTAAAAAGCAAAAACATGTAAAAATTGGGTATTTCTAGTCTCGGGACAAAATTTTGAAACTATTTAGCTGGGGTCTTTTTTGGTGGTTGTAGATTTTGGGGATTAAATTACGAAAAAGTGTGTTTTTTACCATTTTTTTTTCCCCTCATATTTCATATTTTTTTAATCGTAAATTATTCGATATGATGGAAATAATGGTATTTCTAGAAAGTCCATTTAATGGCGGGAAAAACGGTGTATAATATGTGTGGGTTGAATAAACGAGTAAGAGTAAAATTTGACCTAAACATGAACAGCGCAGAAATGTAAAAACAGCAGCGGTCACTAAAGGACGGATTTGTGTAAAACCGCCCAGTCACTAAGGGGTTAACAAAGTGTGTTCAGGTCCTTGAGTGCAACTAAATAATTGTTGTTCTTGAAGGCCGAGTCTCTTGGCATTTGCAGCTCCGGCGCTTTAATAGTTTCACTGCCACAATTTCCTCCTAAACTTACATGAAGTAGAGGCCCTAACACATCTTTATTTTTCATTAGGATAAACCTTTGTTTTGTTACTTCGACAGGGAAGTCCAAAACCCAAACGCACCCAAAAAAATGTGCTGCAGTAAATATAGTATTTAATGGAAGCCGCTAAAGTTTTGAAACGTGAATGTCTGCAGAGATCGTATAAAACAGATAAAAGGAGCAGAAAGGGGTGTTAATGACTTTTCTTCTGGCTATATTACAAGTCGTTCCAATTGTGGCGATCCGGATTAATGCACAAAGAACTGATAAAAGATCTGTGACAGATGCTCTATAGTTAAATAAGAAACGTGAAATGGCAGAATGAGAGAATTCTATAATCTGCTTCAAACTTCCATGTCTGGAATGCACGAATTCTGTTTCATGTTCAGTGACAGAGCACAAAAAAAAGGAATACGATTCCCGTGCATCTATCTGTACAAGGTTCCTGATATTCTGCAAAGTTTGAATCCTTTAATGAACTGCAATAATAATTTCACAGGACCTTGGAAGTAAAGATCTGAAGAGAGAGAAAATAAGCTTTGTGTGTCAGATCGTAAGAGTGGGACGCATGGAGCTACGAGACAACAACACAAGAAAGCTGACTTCTGGCCTTAGGAGACCATTTGGTGTAGCAGGTAATTGAAAACAAGCTCTCCTTATTTATTTTTTATTTTTCATTGGAATGGAAGCCTTTATTATTATTTTTTACTTTGTTCTGCTGTTCGCCCTCCTGACTCCACTCAGGGTTTATTTTGTGGTTTGGTTTTAAGAAGTTCTGAGGGTGTATGTAGGACAATTGTCGTCGTTTGTAGCCTCGATCGTTTTTTGGCTCTCCTATTTCTAGTGTTCTCCCATGTAGAGCAACGTAAGAACTAGGAAGGAAGGGTTTGGTGCTATTTGGGTTCAGTAGTGTAACCCTTTATTGTGCTGAAAAGGACAGGCAAGCGCAAACGTTTTGGGGTAGCCCCCCCTTCCTCAGTGCAAAGATACCCTTGATACAAACAGACCCACTTATCAAATTTATACCTTACAAGACCTAGAACCCCACCACCATCGTCTTCATCCAGGAAGTCGTGTTATTCTCATGGTGTGCATAGCGGTTTCTGGCATTATATTGTGAGTTTTTTATTTAGTCCCTTCCATTGTAGCACTAATATAAAGGGTTATTCAATAAGCACCAAACTTTTCACCGAATTGCACCGAACAGTGAATTTCCCACTACAGTTCTATTCAGAAATACAGTGGCAAGAAAAGTATGTGAACCCTTTGGGATTAGGTGGAGTTTTGCATGAATTGGTCATAAAATGTGCTCTGATCTTCATCTAAGTTACAACAATTTGAAAAACACAGTCTGCTTAAAATAATACAACACAAACATTATATGTTTTCATGTGTTTATTGAACATCACATGTAAACATTCACAGTGCAGGGTGGAAAAAGTATGTGAACCCCCTAGACTAATGCCTTCTCCAAGAGCTAATTGGAGCCAGCAGTGAGCCAACCTTGAGTCCAATCAGTGTGATATTATTAGATGTGTTGCTGAAAGCTGTCCTACCCTTTAAAAACACACACCAGTTTTGGTTTTACTGGTTTCAAGAAGCACTGCCTGATGTGAACCATGCCTCGCAGAAAAGAGCTCTCAGAACACCTACGATCAATAATTGTTGACTTGCATGAAGCTGGAAAGGGTTACAAAAGTATCTCCAAAAGCCTTGATGTTCATATGTCCATGGTAAGGCTGGGGTCAGACCAGCGCACTTTTAACGTGCGTTCTGGCGCACTTAATTACGGCCGCACTAGCAGCAAATGACAGGCAATGACAGCCAATATACGAAGTACAGTCGCACGAATGTCCGGCCACGCAACGCAAGTGGAAAATGAACGCATTTTTTCGAGAACGCAGAACCGCTAGTACGGACGTACAGAGTGCGCTGCATCCGCTAGCGGTGTGTGTGTGTGTGATTTGGAGACGTCAGACCCTGCTCATGTCCGGCCAACAGAACGTCCAGACACCCAAAGTTTCCTGGTTTGGATCCGTAAAAAATCACGCACGAAAATGCGCATCGTATGACCGTTTTCACGAATTCCGTGAAAAAATACGTCAATGCGTTCGGATGCACTTTTTTACATTCGCGTGTAAAAATGCTTTTGTTTGACCCTAGCCTAAGACAGACTGTCTACAAATGGAGAAAGTTCAGCACTGTTGCTACTCTCCCTAGTCGTGGTCATCCTGTAAAGGTGACTGCAAGAGCACAGCGCAGAATGCTTAATGAGATAAAGAAGAATCCTCGAGTGTCAGCTAAAGACTTACAGAAATCTCTGGCACATGCTAACATTTTTGTTGACACATCTACAATAAGGAAAACCTTAAACAAGAATGGAGTACATGGGAGGACACCATGGAGGAAGCCATTGCTGTCCAAAATGAATATTGCAGCACGTTTGACGTTTGCAAAAGAGCACCTGGATGTTCCACAGCACTACTGGCAAAATATTCTGTGGACAGCTGAAACCAAAATTGAGTTGTTTGGAAAAAACACACAACACTATGTGTGGAGAAAAAAAGGCACAGCACACCAACATCAAAACCTCATCCCCACTGTAAAACATGGCAGAGGGAGCATCATGGTTTGGAGCTGCTTTGCTGCCTCAGGGCCTGGACGGATTGTTGTCATTGATGGAAAAATGAATTCCAGAGTTTATCAAGACATTTTGCAGGAAAACGTAAGACCATCTGTGCGCCAACTGAAGCTCCGCAGAGGATGGGTGATGCAACAAGACAATGACCCAAAGCATACAAGTAATGCAACAAAAGAATGGCTTCAACAAAACAAAATACGCCTTCTGGAGTGGCCCAGTCAGAGTCCTGACCTCAACCCGATCGAAATGCTGTGGCATGACCTTAAGAGAGCGATTCACACCAGACATCCCAAGAATATTGCTACAGTGAAACAGTTTTGTGAAGAGGAGTGGTCCACAATTACTCCAGATCGTTGTGCAGGTCTGATCTGCAACTACAGGAAACGTTTGTTTGAGGTTATTGCTGCCAAAGGAGGGTCAACCAGTTATTAAGTCCAAAGGTTCACATACTTTTTCCACCCTGCACTGTGAATGTTTACATGTTCTGTTCAATAAAAACATGAAATCCTATAATGTTTGTGTTGTATTATTTTAAGCAGACTGTGTTTTTCAAATTGTTGTGACTTAGATGAAGATCAGAGCACATTTTATGACCAATTCATGCAAAACTCCACGTAATCCCAAAGGGTTCACATACTTTTTCTTGCCACTGTATTGGCAAATTGCCAGTGAAATTCGGTGCAGTTTGCCTCAGAGTGCCGCAATACGGCAATCTTTCGCGGCAGCAAAACTGCCCCATAGAAAAGTAATGGTTAATCTATTCACAGAATGACGAACTGCACAGAATTGCCAGTGAGATGCCCAGGTTTTGCTGCTAGAGGTTTATAGGTTTAAACCGGTGAATCCCATAGGATTCAGTGTAAAAAAAATAAAATAAATAAATAAAATGGAATACTTCACTTTCAAAAACGAATACTTTTTCTTTTTTATTATTATTTTCATTCAACAGTTTATTCTTTTCATTTGCAGCAAAAAGCCCTTTTATAAATTAATTTAGATATTATTTTTTTTTTTCTTTTTGGGTATTTTTAGGAAAAATAATTTATTTTTGCCTTATGGCATTTTTTATTATTTCTGTAAGCGACCTTTTTTATTTTATATCTTTTTATAGGAAATTTTTTATTCTTTCCATGCATTTTTATTGTTTTAAACACTTCTTTTTAAATAGCAGTGTTGCGTTTATTTTTATTACCAGATCGGCGGCGTTTGGCGCACTTTGGGGACCCTGCGGTGAATCCTGAATTCACTGCAGGGTCTGACAACTGAAATCACGAAGTGCTCCAAGCGAGCGCACCAAAATTTCACTGCTCTGAATAACCTCTTAAAACTATAGTTCTGAAGCCCTTTGAGGAAGCCATTTATTTTTAAATCCATCTTATCAATGTATTTTATTGGCCTAAAAACCATGTTAAATGGAGGTGGCAAACAAATTCGACACCATTTTTAATGCATTTTGGCCCTATAGAAATGTTTGTTTCTGTTTTTTCTCCAATGATAATTAAATTTCAAAATTTACAAACTTCTCCATCAAGGTTTTCCAAGACCCCATGGCACATTAATGCCCCTTCTGTTAATACAGCAGCACTGTAGTGGAGAATAACCCCCTGCTCCCATCAAACTATTAAGGACTTTATGACTCCTTGGTTACCAATACAGCTTCTAAAATCCTGCATATGAAAATGGTGTCCTGCTCCGTGAATATGGAGCTGCAAATTCTAAGATTCCAAGCCTTGTGCAAACCTATCCAGAGCTTTGATAAACTTGGCAACTCCATAGGGGTCACTTTAAAAAAAAAAAAAAAAAACGCCAGAATTGAACGCTATTTCAGTGCTTTGCATATCGGCTCACTTCGACGATTCCAATTCACCAAAAATACTGTGAAGTCACTATTTAGCGAATGGTCGCTGTAGATTGCCGAAATTGGAGTCGGTGACGCGGTTATCGGACGTCAGGGAAAACTGCCGAATTGGTATCAGTGAATTCCACCGAACTGAAAAGCAAAAGGGGGGTGGGGAGGAAGTCTATTCTCCTGATAGACACATTTTTTTATTGATATAAAGTTCCTAATTCGTACTTTAAGATTTGGTACTGGTGGTCTGACTATGTCCCGATCGCCCTGCTCCGAGCTAGTGATCCTCTAGTCCTGTGGCCTTGAACAGACCCTTTTTCTTGCCCCAGGGTTTCCTGCGTGCTTCAATGAACTGTTTTATAACTTTTTTAAACTTTTTTATTATTTCGGCTAAACAGTTTTTGATTGCAGGTAACCATTTTGTTTGTTTATCTTTGTTGGTTTATAACTATGTTGCCATATGCTTACTGTTTGCACCGGTTTAAGTGAAAACTGTATGCACTATCTGCCATGCATGTCCTCGTGTGTTCGTAACATTGTCCTATACTGTTAACTTTTGAGTAAAAATTTTATATTCTAAAAAAGTGTCCAAATAATTAAAAAGTGTTTTTTTTTTTCAAAAAATAAATAAATAGAAAGCTCTGTTACATAATAAAAAACGTCTTTTAAAGAAAAAAAAGGTCTTTTGCTAAAAATTAAAAGAATAAATGGTCTTTAAAACAAATTATTTTATTTCATTGAAACCTATTGGATTCGCCTGTTTTAAACCTTTCGAATTGAAACACCGACAATCAGGTCGTTTTGCTGAAATTTCAGGGCAATTGGGCAGTCTGAATAGACGATTTGATAGTTTCCAATGGGCCAATTTCAGTGCTGCCAAATTGTGGCAATTTGCACCATATTTCGCGATCAATTGACTAGTATTTGGTGAATTGACAGCTTTGTAAATAGGTGCATTTCGGGGCAATGCATCTATCATGAAATTCACTATTCGGTGGCATATTTGGAGGTTACGAACAACCCCCTAGAGAGTTTAATGGCTCTGGTAAGTTTACTCATGCTTCGAACCCTGCCTTCAAGAAGGGATACATTATGGATGTAAGAACATATTGCAATAGGGGATTTAGGGGCCAAAAAACGTGACGACAGCCAGCAATGTTTGGTCATCCAAGAGTTAAAGGGCAATGTACAGCAGTGACTAGGAATAAAACCTGCTTATAAGAAGTTGTGCTACATTTAGACCACAAACCTAATCTAATCCCTGTCATTGTTTTTTTACATCTTTAGTGATGGATGTAACTGACATCATTACTGGGAAAGTCGATGATGAGGACAAACAGCATTTTATACCTTTCCAACCGTAAGTTTCACACTTTACAGTTACCTTACACAATGTTGCTGTTCTAGTCATTTCAGAGATGTTGAGTCTTGTATTACAGAGTAACTCCAAAATCTAATAAACCTGGACCAATAGTCAAGGACATTTCACTGATGTCCAGTGACCTCTTCTAAATGCCATTCTGCCCTTTGAATAGCGCGATCTAGTTGTGTGTTTTTTTTTTTTTTTTGTTTTGTCAATATGTGGACACTCTGTAGTTCAGGTGAGTCCTACCTATTGGAACCAAGAGCTGCTTTCTAAGCAACCACATATCCTCATGCTGTTTCTCCGGCATGAGACTGGTGGGTTTTATATTTCTACCCTCACCAGGAAAAAAAATCCACTTTGGGAATAAAAAGAAAAACACGGAAAGATGCAGCAGCAATAATGACCTGGCTGGGGATACAACAAAATCTACATATATGCAGAAAAAAACAGTTTTGCGCCTATTCCCTAACAGGGCGGCTGCGTAGACCAGAAGTATCCAGCCTGCTTCATGTATAAAACAGAACAAACAAAGTTGTCATTTGCGCTCACCCCTGTAGCTCCATGCGAAATAAAACACAATCGGGGGTTTTGGTTTACTTGAATGACTATTAGTGTAAGCCCACCTGCCACGTCACGGCACCTCTGGGTCAGATGGGTCCTACCTAATAAAACCAAGAGCTGCTGTGTGTGTGTCATTTTGTAAAGAAATACACACAACTTCTCTGAACTAGGATTATTTTTTTATTAAAATTCTATACACAAAATCCTATTATTCTATTGGATGTATCCATTGAAAGTGAAGCACATGAAGAAACCTAACTATAGTCTTTAACCCATGATCTTGAGTCCTCTATTGAAGGATGTCTTTTGAATTTCTAGGTTTGTTTCCCTCTACTGAACCTTTCATTGCTTCAACAGTTTATTAATTGCTACATCACTGTATCAACGTTTCACGGATGTTTAACCTCCCTGGAGGTCCGATTCTGATATTTTATATGTCAGAATCGGTCCTATTTATTCTGGCCCCCTAGCGGTAGAAGTGTGGCTCGGGGTTAACTTTCAATACTGAAAGCGGTATCCCCGAGGCACACTCGGGCCGATACTTACATGTCCTGCGCTCCCTCGCTGTCCCCGCAGTCACACTGCAGCCGATCGCGATGTCACACTTCCTGGTTTCACTCCTTGTGAGAAGAGAACCAGGCAGTGTCACGTTGCGAGCGGCTGGAGGAGACTGCGGGGACATCGAGGGAGCGCAGGACATGGAAGTATCAGTCCGAGTGAGGCTCGGGGAAACCGCTTTTGGTACAAAAAGTTAACCCCGAGCCACACTCGGGAAAACCGTCAGGGAGGTTAAAGAGTACTTGCATATACAATGAAGGCATAATATTATATATATATCTCCACGTACTCCCTTACTAGGGGCATACAGCCTCCTGGAGCTCTCCGCAGAGCATAAATAAGCCCTGTGATGGAGAACCTGTAAACCATGAGTCAGAGGTCATTTTTAGAAGAGCAGCCTTAGGGTAGGAAGGATAGAACCTGCCACGATCGGGTACATTGGCGTAGTTGCAGGTTAATGCAACGTAAGCTCATATCTTGTAACTAAACCTCCAATGTCGGGTGTTCATAAATCCTGATGTATGTTTGGGTTGAGTGCTCTGCATTCTGCAGTCTCGCGTTATGAAATATGCGTATTTGTTGTGTGTGTACATTTTATTACATAGAATGTTTTACCACTGTTCTTTCCCCAGTTAGTTAGACCGCATTGTTAATAGATTAATACGCCACATTTCTACAAAACCAAACCAACTGCCTTTGTGCCCCACAGAACAAACACAATGTAATTTAATATGTTAATTTCTGTTTGGCTTGTAAGCAATCTGCTCTGCCATAATTTATAATTTTATTTATAGACCTGTAATATCAAGTATGTATAATTTTCATCCGCTTAAGGCGTGCACACGTATTATTGTATGATTGCTTGTTAATTGTTACACGAGTATTCCTGAATAATTTATTAAACCATCTGTTATGTGGTCTGATATAATAATAGTAAGTTGGGTTTATGCATTAATTAGCATGAATTGATCTCACTTACAGTCACGTTTATGGTTAGCACATATTAACACTTGTATATGGCGGCTTTCTGCGGCATTATTAAAGTTCTATTTTCACTATACATGCTAGCACCTTCAGTTTGTAAGCCGCGTCTTAAAACAATCTGCCGGTCATCATAAATTCAGGACTGGGTGCAGATAATAAGAATATTTAACCAGATGGATCCATTGGTCTTCATAAATCAAAAAAATCAACAGAATTTTTTATGGTCGTGTGTGGATACTCTAGCCTCTGTTAAAAACCTAAAAGGTGTAACAATAAATCATGTACAACACGTATGAGCAAGCAATTATATTATAATTTTTTCCCCCCTTTTTTTATTCTTTCCTTTTAGTAAATAAAACGATGTGATCTTCCAGTGCTAGATATATATATATATATATATATATTTTTTTTTTTTAAGGGTCAAAAACGTTTTCACATAAGGGTGGGTATCTTTTATTCCAATATTTGAAAAGTTAACATTTTAAATATTTTTTCTTTAGATATTCCAATGAAAAATCCCAAAAATGGGTCTTTATTAGATCTAATTCCAGAATATTCTCCAAATTAGGGCTAACGTACTATAGAGCAGAGCATTGTGCCATTTAAATTTCCTTTCCGGATTCAGTTTTTGCATTCCATGGCAAATTTTATGACCTTGCTTTACTTTATTGTCTTTTTTGGCCTAGATGTCTACACATAAAAACCTCACAAAAATGGTTTGTTCCGTCCAGTGCAGTATAATCTGCTACAGTAATTCTGAGGCTGAGGCTCACACGTTGTAGAGCAGATATCCAATCCAGTTTGACTTTTTCCCTAACATTTAAGATCCTAAAAATTTTGAATAAACACCTGGACAGAGTGTTCACCAACCAAAGTGTATCTTGTTTGTTTATTTTAACTATTCTTCTCCTTAACACAAATAGATGTACAGGGAAACCTAAAAAAATCTTCACGTTTGTTGTTAGTAGACAGTTAATTTTTTTTTATTTTTTTTTTATATACTTTCATTCGAATTGTTATTCTTTGTTCGGTCACTTAGGCTTCAATCGGCTTCACTTGCAGCATGTCTGGAAGCATTATTGTCATTTTAGTTTGAGAATATAAAAAACTTGCATTTAGTAGAAATACAGTAAAATTGTATCATGCATGTAAAGAAATAATTGTCCTTGACAATTTGCCATCACTTTTTAAAATAAAAATAATATTTTTACATCCGTAATACATCTTGCCAGTGTTAGGAGGCACATGCTCAATATTTACTTTGTTGGAGCATTGCTTGTAAAAGATGGCGGAAAGTAGCGTTTATGTAGCACCACGCGAGGCATGTTTGTCATAAAACAACTAATCATTTGTTTGTCGCTATAGTAACCCTTTAGAGACTTCAGCTGCTACCTCTTAGAAAACTAGGACTTCCTCTACTTGCTGAAACCTATATATCCAAAGCAATGTGGCGCTCGCCCTGTACAAATGTGCAAAAGGTGCCTGGTACACAAATCCAAAAATATCATAATACAGCAGTCGGCAGTGGATTCACTCTGGGTCTTAAAGGAACATTCTACTGAAAAGTAGAGTGTCCCTTTTTTTTGTCCTTAAATAATTGGGTAGAGATTGCAGATGGCCTCCTGCCCAATTATTTATTTATTTTTTGCCCAGTTTTGCTCCCCTTTTAGTCCTTCGCCGCGCGCTGCTCTCATCTTCAGCTCAGGGATTCAACCCATAAGTCCCTGAACCTTTTCTGTGCAATTTTGCTCTTCGAGCAGCGTCCTCTCTCCTACGTGTGTGTGTTTGTTATTCTGTCTCTCCCATTGTACAGCGCTACAGAACTTGTTGGTGCTTTATAGCTGCTCGTAACTGTGCTACTTCCGTAGCCTAGGAAACGCAGATTGCGCACTACAACGGCCCTTGCAAACATTACGTATGCAAGTCCTGTAGCGCCTGTGCGGAACGATGGATCAGTCCTGTGGACATGCGCAGCTCCAATCAATCGTGGCCTCTCTGAGACCGATCACTAACACTATTGGTCTCAGAGATATTGACGTCGGCACACTCTCAACTTGCTGACGTGACTAGTAACTGGATACTAATCAGCAGCTGGGAAAATCTAACTTCCTGGCTACTGGTGACGCTAGTTGGGGTGGAGGAAACTCCTCCACTTCACCCAGCTTTTTAGCAAAAATGGGGGGGGGAACTTCTCACATCCTTCCTGACCACTTTACATATTTATAATGGTTCGGATGCGAGGTGTTCTTTTTTTAAGAAGTAATTTTTTTATTTCCAAACGTTAAATTACATATTGCCTGATGTTTCGGCACGGGCTGAGCCTTATCGAGTTAAGTAAACCCCCTACTGGTACAAACCGCAGCCCAAGGTTCTCCATCACAGTCTCTATTTAACCCTACACTGCAAAGAGCTCAGGCGCTGTGTACCAGTAAGTGCCTTAATCTCATAAGTGCAGGCATACGATTGTTTAGAATAAGGACCCGCTGTGATGTAGTACATTGTTGTTGTGGCTTACTTAAACATCTTGAGATCACAATATATGACCAATTCCTCATCTTTTATCAATGTATCCTCAGCCAGGTGTCTTTTTAAAATCTCTTAAAGCGTATGTAACCGGCATGCGCTACACAGTCTTTGTTTTTATTGTTCTCCGTGGCACCCTTAACCCTTTCGCTGCTGAGGCTTTTCCCGCCCCTGTGCTGAGGTCATTTTTACCTGTTTTGCGCATCATGTTTAAACGCGTTTTGAAGGCTTATTTTAGTATATGACCCAGACATATTATATATCGTTCTTTCCGTCAGACTCGGTAGATTCATAATATGTCATTATTATATGTATACGTTATGTCATGTCTGTATATTATAACAAAAAATGCAATAAAATATGTATTTTCAATAATTTACAACGTGTAAAGTGTTTTTTTCCACATTTTAACATGCGAGCAATTGCGGTTATATTTTGTATGGGGTGCGCTTGTTAAAAAAATTAGAGATGGGGTCTCGTTACATTTTTTTTTGGGGAAATGACACTATTTTTAACAAACGCACCGCATACAAAAATCGTTAGTGCAGCATCATTGTTCACATTATAATTGAAATGGGAACAATATTGCTGCATTAACAAACCCAAAAAAAAGAAAAAAAAGTGTTTTTTTTTTTTTTTTTTTTACAACATTTTTAACTTTCATGTTTGGTATCGTTGGAACGGCCATGCTCTGGCCGATCCAACGATATCAAAATTTAACCCCTAGCTGCCACGGATCGGGAGATAGGGAGTTCATTGGAACTCCCTATCTCCACACTTGGTGGCAGTTAGGGGTTAACTGTAGGACTGGCGTCATCGTGCGTAGCACGATGACGCCAGTCCTGTGGGGGAGTTCCCGGAAGCTTGGCCGACATCCAAGATGTCGGCCAGCTCCCGGGAAGGATCGCGAATCGGCGCGTTTCAGCGCCGATTTGCGATCCAGCTCCCCAGGGGTTAATGCCAGGCATCATTTGGAAGGGCAGGCTGTGCCCTTCCAAATGATGCCTGGGTTAAGCCCCTGTGCGCCGCCGATCGGGAGGGAGAGAGGTCCGAAGGACCTCCCCCCCCCTCCCTTTCAGGCGCCTCCTCCGCACATGCGGGGGGGCGCCTGAATTAGGTGTCATCGCGCCCCCGCGATGACACCTAATAATGGCGGCTGCTGGTCCGGATGCCGGGCTGACATCCAGGATGTCAGCCCGCACCGGAGGGGCCAGCGATCGGCCGGAACCCGGCCGAACGCTGACCCCAATGTGAGGACGCGCTCAGCGCGTCCTCAGCACACCAGCGGTAATGCTGAGGACGCGCTGAGCGCGTCCTTAGCATTGAAGTGGTTAATATGCATGTTAAGGTTTAGGTGCAGCCAGGGCTTGTGCTAGACTATTTTGCGCTCTAGGCAAGACCAGCTACTTGCGCCCCCCCCCAAAAAAAATTGTTTACTGTAGAAATGAGTGGACACACACCGTGCACGGGGGATGCAAACGTTCATTCGGTGCCCATCTTACACCTCCGCTGGTTGGGCCCGGGATCCGTCTGTGACTCTCTCTTTCGCCTTTTCTTTCATCTGCCTCTTTCTTTCATCTCTTTCTTTCATCTCATTCTTTCATCTCTTTCTTTCATCTCTTTCTTTCATCTCTTTCTTTCATCTCTTTCTTTCATTTCTTTCTTTCTTTCATTTCTTCCTTTCTTTCCCTTTTCTCTTTCATCTGTCTGGTGGCGCCCGCATGTCACCATAAGATGGCCACCTTCTGCGTTGCTAGCTGGGGTCCGCGAGCCGACAATGTTGACTTTGCGAGCCGCCACTGCTGGCTACACGAGCCGCACAATGAGGAACAGGTACAATAATGGAACCCGGGTTAAGGCCGGCTGCGCCCCTAGGTGCTCTAGGCGGTTGCCTAGTGGGAGCACCGCCCCTGGGTGCAGCCTTCCTCAGGTGTGTATGTGTGTGTTTGTATTTACCGTACAGGGATCCAGATGCACACTTTAAACCAGCCTGCTGATTGGATGTGGTTAATCTTAAAAAAATTTGTTAATAACTGGTGAATAACGGCAACGTTTTAGTCTCTAGAATACTTTAGATGTGCATAAAGCTAGTTTTCTTAATTCTGTGCATCTGAATTGTCAGGTGTCCTGTCCTTTTCTTCTACTCTTGTACAACATGTGTAGTCTTAAACGTGTTGTAATTTGCATTAATTTACATCCCATTTGTGAGCCGCTACATACTTATCCATCTCTGTGTCAGGTAAGCTGAAATTACACAGCCCACCCCACCCCCGCCCCAAACTAGCGAGTGTGATTTATGCTTGACATTAACTATTCGTGACCCTGTGTGTGTTGAAGAAGCACTAAACTGCTCCTGTCCCTTTTTATAAAAAGCTTGGCATGTCTTCTCCTGTGTCTTCATGATGCTTATTTGTTTTAAGTCGGTTACCACCAACGCAGCAGATGTCAAATTGCCCTTGGCAAAGCTGTTCCGTAGAACATCTTCAAATGTTACATTTTATTTGTAACGGTTTTGATATTATTTGTTTGCACTTGCATTGTTTTTGTTGGTGCAGGATCTGAAGATTTACACATGGTTTAAATCGGGCTCTGCTTTACAGGCATCGATATGGAAACCATAGAGAAGTGTTTGCAATTATTTAGGACAATTTTACAGGACATTTTATGTGGAAAGAGAAAAGTAACCTATAAGTCCATCCCCTATACACACACCACCCCATCCATTGACTTAGCAAGTCAGAATTGTTTCACTTGGTACCGGCTGGGTGGAGTAGAGGTAACATCACTGCTCTGCATCGAGAGAGCCTGTGGAGACATGGGTTCCATCCCAGCAAGAGCACCTCTCCAGTAAGTGTCCTTGGGCAAGACACCTAACGGTACATACTCGCCACCCAGGACATACTTGAAAACGAGAGAAATATCAATGTATCCTTCCTGGTAAAAACCTTTCTCAAACCCCCCCCAAAAAAAAACCCTTCTCTTTCCACCAGTCAAACGTGTATTGTTTATTAAAACGGGCAGCATCTAGCAACATTAATCCATGAGAGCCTCCTCTATAAATATATCGCTTGAAAATGTCACATAAGCAGTCGGTAAACACGTTGTTATTTGTATGGTCCGTTATGTGTTAATTTAGAATATTGTTGCAAAGCAGGTAGTGTACACAGATTTCTATTCCCCAAGTTATACGTTGTACAGAACATTTATTTAATTATTGTTATATTGAAAAGTAAACGGATATTACTGGCATTTAAATACTCGTATTAATCCATAATGCATGGAGGACCATCCACAAGGGGTTTCTAAATGTGGGAACATGTATACAAATGCCTGACGCATAACTGATGCAGCAAAGCAAGTGGCAAGCAGGGAAAAATATACAGACCTGCATAAAGCAAGACAAGCAAGAGCGTGAAAGGATGGACTTGGGGGGGAGACTTTAGGGGTTATTGAAAGAGAGCTGATTGGCCACCATATTGCGCCGAATGGTGAATTTCCCCATACAATGCAATTTCGTGGCTATCCGGCTATTGAAAAGGCTGGCAATCTGCCAAATATTGCCGCATTGCCAGTGAAATACCGTGCAATTCGGCTGCAGTGAAATTCCCCATAGAGAAGTAACAGTTAATCTATTCAGAGAACGCTGAACAGCAGGGAAAGTTGGTGAAATGCCCAGTTATGAAGGAAGTTTAATTTGACAGGCGAATCTCATAGGTTTCAATGTAAAAAAAAAAACGTTTTTATCAAATATTTATTCAACAGTTTATTCTTTTCATTTGCAGCAAAAAATTATATTTTTTTTATTTCAAGCTTTTTTTTCTCTGCAATATTTTGGATTCCGTTATTTATTTATTTTCTTTATTTTTTTTATGGCTCTTTTTTTATTCGGTAAAAGACCTTTTTATTGTTGTTCATTGGATCTTGTATATTATTTTTATGGCCTCCTTTTTTTTTTTTTTTTTTTACACACCCCTGTTTGGAGGCTGGTCACCTTTTTTCAGAGGCGTTCGGCGGATCGTTGGATGCATGCGGCTGTTTATCGGATGCATTTATTGTTTTTTTGGCGATTCATCGAATGGATTCGGCGTTTGGAGGATGCATTCTGTGGGTTTAATGGCGGCATTCGGCACATTTCAGGATCCCTGCGTTGAATTCTTGAATTCACCGCAGGGTCGTCGAAGTGTGCCGAATGAATTCGGTGAGATTTTGGTGCTCTATGAATAAACCCTTTTGTGCTGCAAAAAGATTGAGCTTGCAAATGTAAAAGACTCTGAAGCCGATATCCTTTAAAGCAATGGTTCCCAACCACGTCCCTCAAGTACCAAGAACAGGCCAGATTTTGCAGCTCACCTTGGGGAAATGCAGACTGAATCCTGTAATCACTGAGCAGCAAATCCCATTACCTCGGCTGTGCTTCAGAGATCCTGCAAACCTGGTCTGTTAGAGGGACTTGAAGATGAAGGTTGGGAACCACTGGTTTAAGGCATGCAAAGGTAGACCAGATAGGTGAGCATAAAAAGCATAGGAAGTAGGACAAACATTGAGTTCCTTTTTAAATAGGTGACAAAGATGGGTATGCTACCTATTCAAAAGTAGCACATGGAGATAAAGCTTATAAGGCCATGCAAAGAATCACAGACAAGAGAAATGGACAAAAGCATAGGTGTACAGGGGGGCAATTGCCCCCCTAGGTTATTCCTTGCCCCCCATGTGCCCCCCCACCTAAAATCAGCATCCAGCTTCCCACACTTTAACGGAATGTTGTATCTCTGTCCCTGTGCATCGTATATGGACGACCGAGGTGTCATTGGTTAGGGAAGATTCTGGCCTTTCCAATGATATCCAACATGACCCTATTCAGTGTGAAGTAAAAGTCATAAAAGATTAAATTCTAACAGGCACTTAAACATTTTCACAGGGTTGAAATGGCTCAGCAGTGAAGTGGTTAATGTTCAGACTATACATTACATTGTGTATTACGTTAGTTTTTGCCTTGGTTTAGTTGTACATTAAGGGTTAATGGGTAGGCTTCATCCCTCACAGTATACATTTTATTTTTTCCTTGCCTCCCGCTACAAATGGGAAAAATCACTTAGTGCGTTGCTATTAGCGATTTGTACCGCAAGCTTACTGTACTTTCTGCGTCCTTTACTTAACATACGGAGCGTAGAGATCTCTAGCGCTTTTGCAGCTAGCAAATCACTTGGTGCCAGCGCTAATTTTTTGAGCGGTGCTAATTGCATCATTTTACCTACTGCTCAATCCTGGTGCTAACTCCGAAAAAACAGATCTTCGCCCCAAAATTAACAGGCAATTGAAAGGCATGCAGCACAGGTTTTCTCTTGGCCCCCATACACCATAGTAATTTATCTGGTCAGCATTGTTGCTGCTGTTGCAGTAGACTCTATCCTTTATCCACATATATTCTAATATATTGGCTAATTTTAACCACTTGGATGCTGAGGACGCGCTCAGCGCGTCCTCAGCATTCCCGCTGCTGTGCGGAGGACGCGCTGAGCGCGTCCTCCCATTGGGGTCAGCGTTCGGCCGGGTTCCGGCCGATCGCTGGCCCCTCCGGTGCGGGCTGACATCCTGGATGTCAGCCCGGCATCCGGAACAGCAGCCGCCGGAATTTGGTGTCATCGCGGCAGCGCGATGACACCAAATTCAGGCGCCCCCCCCCCGCATGTGCGGAGGAGGCGCCTGAAAGGGAGGGGGGGAGGTCCTTCGGACCTCTCTCCCTCCCGATCGGCGACTCTGCGGGGGTTAACCCAGGCATCATTTGGAAGGGCACAGCCTGCCCTTCCAAATGATGCCTGGCATTAACCCCTGGGGAGCTGGATCGCGAATCGGCGCTGAAAAGCGCCGGTTCGCGATCCTTTCCCGAGCTGGCCGACATCTTGGATGTCGGCCAAGCCTCCGGGAACTCCCCCTGAGGACTGGCGTCATCGTGCGTAGAACGATGACGCCAGTCCTAGAGTTAACCCTTAACTGCCACCAACGGTGGAGATAGGGAGTTCCAATGAACTCCCTATCTCCCGATCCGTGGCAGTTAGGGGTTAAATTTAGGTATGGTTGGATCGGCCAGAGCATGGCCGTTCCAACGATACCAAACACTACAGTGAAAAAAGTTGTAAAAAAAAAAAAAAAAATGAAAAATAAAAATAAAAATAAAAAAAATTAAAAAAAAAATTATAAAAAAAATAAACACTTTTTTTTTATTTTTTTTGGTTTGTTAATGCAGCAATATTGTTCCCATTTCAATTATAATGTGAACAATGATGCTGCACTAATGATTTTTGTATGCGGTGCGTTTGTTAAAAATAGTGTAATTTTCCCCAAAAAAAAATGTAACGAGACCCCATCTCTAATTTTTTTAACAAGCGCACCCCATACAAAATATAACCGCAATTGCTCGCATGTTAAAATGTGAAAAAAAACACTTTACACATTGTAAATTATTGAAAATACATATTTTATTGCATTTTTTGTTATAATATACAGACATGACATAACGTATACATATAATAATGACATATTATGAATCTACCGAGTCTGACGGAAAGAACGATATATAATATGTCTGGGTCATATACTAAAATAAGCCTTCAAAACACGTTTAAACATGATGCGCAAAACAGGTAAAAATGACCTCAGCACAGGGGCGGGAAAAGCCTCAACAGCGAAAGGGTTAAACATTTTATGCTGGGGGTTATTCATAGTATGTAAGCAGTTGATTATTAGGGTGACCATGTGGACCATGTTTAAAGGGACACGTTAATAAGTCTTGCCCTGAAACATGTATTATTTATATGCTGCAGCAGGGAATTATTGTCGCTCACCTGGCCTTCCTTTTGGATCTATTAAATGCAGTGTAAAGATTCTACATGCTGTTGGGTGGCATTTATCATGCAATGCCCATCAGCCTTAATATATGTGTGCATGAAAACATGGATGATACGGCCACCTTGGTGGATTTTAATAATGCAGGGGTTTGAGGTTATTCACTGGATGTGTTCATATTCAAGCTTGTGAGGGCAGGGGATAGGTATGGCCCGGCACTCTGCACTGAAAAAAAAAAAACGTTCTATCCTGTACACAACCGCATTAGCGCTGGATCTTAGCCCAGGTCTTAGAGTTTTCCTAGCCTGCACCAAACGACCTTGTTCATGGACTACTGCAGACAAGGTGATCTGTTAGTAGGTCGTCAGGCACTAAGTTTTACCGACTTGCGCTAAATTTTTCCTTTAGCGATGGTGTTTCAGCTCACACCAGGTGTTGGGCAATTAGTTTTATTCAGTGATATGATTTAGTGGTGAAAATTATTAGTGTTTTGACTGCGGTATCTTCTGTGCCCCCCCTAAATATTGTTCCAAGAGTTGCCACTGGACAAAAGACTAACGGAGTACAAAGTAATTCCAATAAAGAGAAGCACGAGTGAAAAGTACTTCAATAAAGAGACCAACTGATTATTTTCCATGGGAAGAGACCTGTCGTTCTTTGTGGTCCCACTCCTAGTGTGGCCTCTACACTAATCCAAATATTTGCTCCTGTGTCCTTTGCTCTTCCTCTTTAAAGCAAGGTGTGCTGTAGAAGTGTTGCGATGACCTCCATGCATGCCAGTTTAATAATTTGATTCCAATATTCAATTCGTCTGCTGCGGCCCACAAAAAATGGCATGCAAGGTGTCTATTGTGCGTGGCATCCTCAGTTGCCCTGGTGCCTTACAGGTCTCATGCAATAGTGGATGCTTACTGTGGCAGATGAGACGAGAGGGAATATCTTTTACCCCATTTGTACAAGAAAAGTATGTCTTAGGGGTGAAAATGCATTTGTTGGGAAGTGTCAATATATAGGTGCTCTTTTCCAATGGAAGTGTTCTTTTTAATGCCCTTTCTCTATTTCTTTTCATTTTCTGTCTGTTGTCAATTTTGTGGACTAATACGTACATTTGTGACTACTGTGCTATGATCTTATACAATCCCTTGTACCTGTGGTCTCTGATCTGTTGTGTGGCCCCATGTTTGCTGTGGTGGTGTCCGTCGTGTGCACACTCCAGGCTAGCATTGGATGACGTTATTCGACACAAGCAGCTGAAAATCTCATACCGTTTTTCACCCAGGGTGGCAGGAGAGAACGACTTCCTCCAGACCGTTATAAACAAAGTGATTACTGCTAAAGAAGTGAACCACAAAGGTCAAGGTAGGTTAATCTCTTCATATTTCTCTTCATGTAGGCGGTTAATAAATACAAAGAAAAGTAATGTAATAAAAGTAGAAAGAAGAGTGGGGGGGTGGACAGTACTGATTGGCTGTGATCTGCAATGTAAAATACATTTAGTCTGCTAATCGCTGGTCTAAGAGCTTTTCCTGTATGTATGTTGAACGTTCTCATTTTGGATGGTGATAGGACTGTCAAAAGTTCAAAAATAGGTAAAACTGTGGAAATTGGTAAGTCAGCAGATGGATGCCAACATCAAGTACCCGCTGGGTGGAGTAGAGGTAACATCACTGCTCTATAACCGTGGAGAGAGAGACTGTGGAGACACAGGTTTGAATCCCGGCAAGGGCACCTTTCCAGTAAGTGTCCTTGGGCAAGACACCTAACGGTACATACTCGCCACCCAGAACATACTTAAAAACGAGAGAAACCTCAATGTATCCTTCCTGGTAAAATACTTCCTCAAAAAAGTCTTCTTTTAAGCCTGAATCAAAGCAAAAAAAAAATGGAAGCAGACACTCTATTAGCAGCAAATGGGATGTAGACTAATGTTTAAAATTGAAGCTCAAATAGTTTAACATTTAAGACCAAACCTACAGTAACAAAGGAATCGATTAAAAGAAACTTGCAAAATGTTGCCAAAGTCTCAACATTCAGTTCCAGCAACCTTTGTCAAGCTTCTTTTAAGATTCATAGAAACATAGAAATATAGGTTCTAATCTGCCGACATTTTCTTTCGGCCCATCTAGTCTGCCCAATTACATGGATACTTTACCTGGATTTATCTTTTGTTTAGGATAGCCTTATGCCTATCCCATGCTTGCTTAAATTCAATTACTGTTTTGGCCTCTAGCACTTCTACTGGAAGGCTGTTCCATGTATCCACCACCCTCTCAGTAAAATAATGCTTCCTGATGTTACTTTTAAACCTTTGCCCCTCTAATCTAAGACTATGTCCTCTTGTTTTGCTACTTTGTTTCCTTTTAAATATACTCCCTTCCTCTACCTTATGGAATCCTTTCTTGTCACTATAGGTTTGGTTTTGGGCATTCTATAATTGATTTCTTAGGGTTTTTCCACAAAATGATACCATCACATAAGCGTATCATTATGAGTCTACAAAGTTCCCAACACTTGGTCTTAAGCCAAGCATTAGTTCCTGCAAGAAAGCCTATTGAAGTCGTACGATGGATGACTGAAGCGATGGGCGTGTTGTACGACTACTCACGAGTTGTTGGTTTTGTGTGACTACGGACCCAGTGGACGACCAGCCTTAAAGGCTTGAGGATTGTCCTATCCTTCTTTAGAAAGTCAGTGCTTTCCTAACAATCGTATTTAAGGTGTTAAAAAGGCTACAAATGGACCTAAATGATTCATGTGTTCCTGTATCATTTTATCATTGTTGCATCCTTTATTCCAAACGTTTCCTCAAGACATGGACTAATGAGCCGAGTCCCCATTAATTTGAAGACCGTTCAAATTATTCCAATGAAGCAAGATATTAAGAATGTAAATTAACTTGAGGTTCACCCTACAAGTAGCAAGGTTACCTGAAACGCCTGTTTTAGCTTTGCGGCTGCTTTCAGATAAAGTGTAGATTTATTGTCCAGAAGGAAATACATGTGCTGTGAATTTTTGTACTGCACGTTGTCAAGGTCTAATATTTTCTGCCGCATGGAATGCTGATCCTGTAGGACATCTTGGCTTCTGTTCAGTATGGTGTTCTTCATTCCACAAATAATGCCCTGTAGCAGCGATAATCAAGTCCACAAACCACTGCAATTAAAATACTGCTTTGTATCCTGGGCTCTACTCTTTGATAAATGATTTTGCCTTCTGGGAGAGCATTTCTATTTGCTACCACATTTTCTAATTATGTTATCATACAAACCGCCTCGATAGATGTGGTCTTAATAGAGTTAGTTTTATGCCCGAAAACTTGGAGATCAACACTTTTTTTTTTATGGAGGGGGTGGATGGGATTCTATGTTTCATTTAAAGACATGGAAACTGCATTTTTAAACATTTTATTGCACTCCTCCTCCATACTGACGCTTCCATGGCAAGTCGTTCTCTCCCATATCCTCACTTGGCCTTTATACATTTCTGTAACGATAAGGTAGATAAGACATGCTGGGCCCTGCACCCTCACTGCCTGCAACACCAGCTTTGCTCTCCGCTAAACATGTTTCCAACAGACCTAGGAGAGACGAGAGAAGCGTGCGGACACCTGGGAACACTGAAGGAAAAACACGCACATGCGCATACCTAGAGCCAGGAAAAGGCTCAAAACATTATACTCGACATATGGACTATTTTGGGTGTTTTCCACCTAACCTATGGACTACCGTTACAAGTATTTATAAAGTGCCGACAAGTCCTTTAGTACAACGGACTACTCCTCATCCGTTACGTACATAAGATTGGTTATTCCTCGCAGGCGAATTTATATAATTTGTACTATACCAGTTCTTTATCAATTTTTGTTGCTTTAAGCGATGCTTTGCGAGACCTCCTCTGTGATCTACTGTATAAAGATGGAGGGGTGCCTCACTATTTTTGCAGTTTTGAGGAAAGGTGTTGCTTACAAAGCCTTCCGTAACACTCTCCTTCTCAAAATTTCTTCCATATTTCACTAGTACATTCTGTCTATATGGCACCTCCCCCTTTCGCCTTCACAACTTTTTTAGCCCAACATTGGTCCTCTAGATCGCCCTACTTTGTACAATTTAGACACTTCGTTAATCCCTTAACCTCCCTGGCGGTCCGCTTTTTTGACATATTTTTATATGTCAAAATCGGTACATTTATTCAGCCCCCTGGCGGTATTTCTGAGTGTGGCTCAGGGTCAAATTTCAATGCTTAAAACGGTAACCCCAAGCCACAATCGGACTGATGCATACCTGTCCCTGCGTTCCCCCAATGTCCTCCTGCAGTCACCTGCGTCTGATCGTGGTGCCCTGCTTCCCTTCTCGCGAGAAGGGAAGCAGGATGCCGTGATCGGACGGAGGTGAATGTGAGTGCGGGAGGACATCGAGAGAACGCAGGTACAGGTATGTATCAGCCAGTGTGGCTCGGGGTTACAGTTTTCAGCATTGAAATTTAACCCCGAGCCACACTCGGGAATACCACCAGGGAGTTTAAGGACCAAGGGTCTTTAACCCCGTAAGGACCAATGAAATAACGTTTACGTCATAAATGCATTGACTTTAATCTTCAGTCCTTAGATAACCCATCTTGTTGCAATTTGCTTAAACAAGTGTTTAGTGCTTAAAGTGTTTAAAATGTTTAAAGTGTTTTTTGATAGTAAAAAATGAAGTGTCCTTATTGTGTGCATTTTATGTTGCTGCTATCTTACATGTGCTTTGTTTTTCTCTTGTTTGGTAAGAAAATTTTACATATGTATGTGTCACTGGGTACATCCATTGTGTGGTCTTTTGAGTTGTAAACCATCCCCCTCCCCTAGTATCTTTCCATCACTAGGTCCTCATTCTGGGCAATGCTCATAGAATGGAGTCTATTAGTTGATCACTGGATCAAATCATTGTATTGTGTGGGATGTATTCAAAGGACACCATCAGGGGTAGATTAGAAGTATATTAAGCTCCCTGTCATATCTCATTCAGCTGCCAGCTCTTGCCTGAAGTAGCCTGCAGAATACAATAGAACTCCTGCTTCCTTATCTAAACATTCCATCCTCCACCTCATTTAACTGTTAAATACTTTATAGGATAAAGTACGGTCACAAAGTAAAACTCGCCATAAGATTTTGGTAAATGTTGGGGAAAACGCACAAGATGGAAACGAGGGATGAAAAACTTTAATTTTATTCTTCCTTTTTACATGCAATTACTTCAAAGAAAGAAAAAACAGCAGCATGTGTTTTTATAAAGTGGTTTTGTCTGTAATGCGCAATGTAGTTAGAAGTTATGTAAGTGGTAGCGTCCCTTTTAATATGGATTGCCTGTGCAACGCCGTGAGATCCTCCCTTTACAAGATTTTGATTCATGCACACCTTAGGTGTTGCTTCTTCAGTTTTACGCATTAGTACAAAATAATCTATTATGTACTATTTTTCAATTATACTTTGTTTTGGCTAACCATTGTGTTCTCCGGCTATGACCATTCTGTTTTTCCACAGGTCTCTGGGTCACAATGAAATTACTTCCAGGTGACATTCATCAGATTCGAAAGGAATTTCCTCATCTAGTTGACCGAACAACAGCAGTGGCTCGGAAAATGGGTTTTCCGGAGATCATCATGCCGGGTGCCTATTATTACATTACAATTTTAAACTGTAGATTCCATGTAGCAGTAGTTTTGTCTCCTTTTAGAGAGTCCATTAAATTGTATCTGTTATATTCAGAGTCATGTATAAACTTTACCAACTCCCTGAAAATCTATACAACTCCATTGACTTTAGTGACTTTGGCACATTCACCTGAGCCTTTTAAGTGATTCCAAATGTAGCCCGATATTTGTAGAAGAGTTGACAGAGTGTGTAAAGTCAATTTGAAGAAAAATGTGCATGATAAACTGGAAAATGTATGTGTGGTTGCCTTGTAGAAATACATGCATGGTTAAAGACACCGTTTGACTACATCGATCTTGATTTTCTGACTGCCTGATATATTCCAAGCATTCGAAAAAGTATGCATAGAATTGTGGGTAAAAGGTCAAATTTAGATATCATAAAACCTAAACTAAAACAATTTAGACTATTTCTGGCTACTTTGTACGAATCCGTTCAAACCGGATGCAAATTTGGCCAAATATTGGCAACTCGGACACATCTGAAATTCAGAGCCGATGAGCCAAATCAAATCGGGAATACATTTTTTGTATCCATCTGAAGATAAGAATGAGATCGGTTTCAGATGACTTAAATAATTTCACACACTGGCCAAGGCAAAGTCCCTAGCCCGAATTCTATCCCCAACCCTAATTTTTATCTTCGCCTGAAAGTTATCCTTTACCCCAGTGTTTCCCAAACCTGTCCTCATGACCCTCCGCCTCGCCAGGTTTGCAGATATCTGAAGCACAGCACAGGTGATATAATTTGCTGATCAGTGATTGCAGGATTCAGTCTGCTTTTCCCCAAGGTGATCTGTAAAATCTGGCCTGGTTGAGGGTTCGAGGATAGATTTGGGAAACCCTGCTTTACCCTAATCGTATAACAAGCAAAAAAGGTCATTCTAATCCTAACTCTAAACCCAATCTTAAAAGTATTGCTATCCCTAATTCAAACCTTAACGTTTGGTATGGGGGTGTAGAGAAAGTAAAGCTTGGGATATAGTGTATAAGGGGGGAAATTATGTGCAGTGTACCTTCAACATTTATGAACCAATGAGATATCAGATTGGTCTTATATTTTTGGAACAGTTCAAATAAGATACTTACGAATCCTAACCAAAGGTTTTGGTCACACGGGTCTACTGGCTACATTGTAATTTTCTTTATACAACATTTTAACATACTTTTTATTTAGCTCAATGGAATGTATAGGGTTGAAACATGCTGACACTGTGGAATTCAATAAAATTCACCGGCTACAGAAATGTTACAGATTAGCACATAGAGGAGGGTTACTTTATAATAGTTAAGGGGGAGGGGTTATAATCTCTTGTAGCAGTTTCTACACCTTTATATTACATCTTACTACTTGATATAAAACTAGTTTATGTTTCTTTTAAACTATGCTATTCTTACCATGTAGGTTTGTGTAGCTACAAGTACACAGTACTATACATAATGCCTTGTTTATTCGCCAAAAAGTCAATTCTGTAGTCTGGAAAAGCACATTACTAGGAGCTCGGTCTGTGTTTGTCATTTCACCTCCCAGTAAAAGTAATCATTGTATTTCATTGGCAGCAAATATCATCAAAATCCAGGAAATAGACAAAATGATTGAAATGTGTTTTGGTGTAATAACCATTCATGGCCTCTTTGTGTTGATATGTTTCGTCCACAGTATATGTATCAATAGCTTATCTGTCTGCTACACCAGAGGTATCCGTTTTTCATTGTTCGTATACAATTTCTAAATCTCAATTTCATATGAAACCAGAAGACATTTTCTGAAGAATAGGGTTGATGTGCATTATAAGATTAATTGTGAAGAATATGCCCTGAAGCATGGAAGAAATTACTCCCTTTGAGGTGCTAACCCCATTCAATACTGATGACTTTATAACTGTCATGAGAAGGAAGAATTTGCATTTCGTAACCCATTGTGAACACCATTTGTGTACCAGAGTGTATATATTTTCCTGGCTGGTAATAAGAAAAAAATGGTTTGACTTCTCAGATGAAGGATAAGATTGTGGTATTTGAGGTTTTGATCCACATTATTGACCGAGTCGGAAGTAGCAATGACTTGAAAGATTGCTGTGTTTACTCCTGGAGATTGTTAAATCGACCAGTTTTACACAAATATTAAAATGACTATGTTACAGTCTGCAGCAGGATTAAATTGTGCCATAATTTAGCTAGCAGCATTCAGCCACTATACGAGCTCATCGTGCTATCAAAAATCGAGTTATTTAATGATTAAACCCCTGGATCTAGCCTTTTCCAAGAGCCCTTTCATAGCTGGTCATTAAATATGTTTAAGACCTCAATGTCACAGTTGGAAAGGATACCATACTAAGTGTGAAATGCTTTGTTCTGCTGCACAGTAATGAAATTAGTAAGTTTAATGATCACATTTAATAAAGTACGGAACTTGATCATTTTTGCCCCATTATTCATATCCCTTTATGAGGTTACACCTGCTCTCATGTTGCCAGACCGTTCTTTCAGAAAGTATAAAATCATGGCAAAACGTTGTCTTCTGAGCCTCCATCTCGAAGTGTGACCCTATTAAAAGCTTTCATAGGATAGTCACCACCTTGCATCAGCCAGTAGAAATGTTGCATTAAAAATGCCATGTATTTGGAAAAGTAGCGTGAAATTAGATGGTACATCCTTTTTGCCGGGCAACTTGGCAGCTTTGGCGCTCGTTTTAGTGTTCAGACTGTGGTTAAGGTTGATATTACGCTTAGGGTCAGTATTTGTGCAGGATTTGCTTTTTAGGGTTGGGCTTAACCCTAACCAACAGATTTTGCTCCATTTTTCAATGCAATCTTCTCTATAATTTATAATCTCTTCATTTTTAGGAAACAGATTTTGCTCCTTCTTTTGCTGAGTGCATAGTAACGTCTAGAAGTTCACATTGCTTAAATTCAAGATGCATTTTTAAATATGCGTAGTTTTATAGTGGCATTTACTAGGTGGTGACTTGCCTACAGTAAACCACTTTAATTGAGATTAGCCATGGGAGAAAATGTACTGTACCCAGTAGGGTTGACCACTACGACTGTGTGCTTCTTTCGACTTCTAAGAAGAAAGTATTCTTGGACACGATGGTCATCATTTGACGTGTATCTACAACTTTGTCTTGAATGATCAGATTACTCGAGTGTGAACAAAGTGATTCAAAATTGGTGGAATAATTCCGAATATTTTTAAGGAATTCATGCAATAAAATATTAAGAGTTCTTGTGTGCCTCGTAGTAGTATTAGTGTTATGCAGCAATGGCCTGGTTTCTATGCTATGAAAGCTCATTGATGTACTCGGATTAATAATTCATGGTCACCGCCACCGCAGAAGAACATCCTGTCTGGTGCTTTATAGTCAAACAAGATTTTGCAAGTTATTAACTGGATTTTTTTTTTTATTTCTGGAATCTCCCCGAAGTAAAATTATTGCATAGCACAGTTTTCTTCCTCCGACTCATAAAGTGTCTTCAGAAATCCATTGTTTCTCTGGCTTATACTAATAAAGTTTTGCTGCTGCTAATTTCTTGTTTTTATCCTGTTTTTAGGAGATGTTCGCAATGACATTTATGTTACACTGCTTCAAGGAGACTACGACCGAGGCAATAAGACTACAAACAAAAACACAGAGGTTACGGTGTCTGTGTTTGATGAAGATGGCAAAAGGTTGGAGGTATTACAATTTATTCAGGATTGCTTTGCATTTTATTGGAATGTTACCAATCCTTTATGAATATGACACTCTGATAAATTTGTATTCTGTGGCTGGTTTGTCTTTTAATATGTCTGCTATATTATGGCAAAGTCCGCATTTTCATTTTTCACAGTATTAACCTATTAAAAATAATTATTAAAATGTTCGTTTGAATTAATAAAAAATCGAAACACCCTTACTGCAAGGAATAAATTTAATAAAAAAATAGATATGACATTTTTATATAATAAATCTTTTGTGTTTTGCATTTATCTTTCTTTACCGGTTCTAGAATAAAATGTTTGATTTCAATATTCGCTAGAAAGGCAGAAATTTATCAATTTTGTTCTTTTCTCTTGAGAATGTGATCTACCCTGGTGCAGGAGAAGAAGCGATTTCGGTGTACAAATCTGCTATTTACTATCAAGTGAAGCAACCTCGTTGGTTTGAAACCATAAAGGTAGGACCTGGAATAATCCAGATACTGAAAATTAGATCATATATATTTATATATAATCAATCTTATTAGATATGCATATGTTTTTTCTTTTTCTAATTCCCATTTCCCACGTTTTTATATGCTGTAGAGTGGACATGTCAAATAAAAATATACCTTTTAGTTGTATTGATGCGTAATCTACATTTTGTTTAATTCTTTAAATGTAACTGAAACGCTTATTTGAAATGAAAATGTAGTGCATAGAATTGCGTGCGGGGAAAATATGCTTCCATGTTGGACGTCTGTCTTATGATGTCCCTCGCATACTAATTTATATTCCTTCAATTTGCTGTGCCACATGGAGAGGTGTCAGTCTCTCCCTTTTTTTTTTTTTTTCCTGCAAAAAAAAAATCAAAAATGGGCATATTTATAATATATAAGGGGTCGTTCATTAAGCGTCGGTGTTTGCGTGTATTACATTGCCAACAAACACCAGCATTTCACAAAAATAAAATCTAAACCGCAACACTGGATGTTTTCACAGCAAAAACGTCTCTTGGTCTTTGGATTTTAGTGTTGTCAAATGCTGGCATTTGTCAACGCTGCAATAATGGTGATATTTGCCAGTATTTGTAACACTGGTGCTCTCTGAATAACCTCTATAATGTTGCTGCAATTGTAGTTTATTTTGGAGGGCAATAGTAATGACTAATGTTACCGTTTCCCTTTTAATTAGCTATGATACTAAGAATATTAAAAACTGATCCTGACTCTCCAGTAGATGGGGTCCCAATCGGGGTCGAAGTGATCCCCCATCTTCCAGACTTTATATTTTGATATGCATAGAAGAAATAGGGCAACGCGCTCCGCCTAATAACAGAGATTTACTAAAGTTGTCACCATGAACCAGGGTCAACCACAACCTTGCGAGCTCAATCAAACTGAGCATTGAAACGGTCACATCAGGATTTCTGACGGACAGGGTTATTGAAGAGCAAGACAGGGCAACGTTTCATCTTCCTCCGTGCCTGAGGCTTGGAGAAAGCCGAAACATTGCACGGTCTTGCACTTCAGTAAATCTGTCTTAACGAGATCCCATAGCGACTGGTTGATTTCTTTGTTTATATTTTCATGGCAAGAATGCAAATCTTTTGTTGATTCATTCTTTTCTGTCATACAAAAATTTCAAAAATCCTATAGGAAAGCTCTTACAACTATATTTCAGAGTTTTTGTCTCTGAAGGACACTGTCAACAAAAGAGTACAGTACATGAGGGCAGGGACAGATTAACATAGTGCTATTGAAGCTGATGCTCCAGGCCCATGCTCCATGATAGGCCCAGAGGAAGTATAACTATGTTTGCCTGTTGGACATTTGGACCCCTGTATCTCTGGATCCATATCCGCTACAGGGCCAAGTGAGGTATCATTGGAAAGGCCAAAGCATGCTTTTCTTATGTAAAATAAATAGAAAAAGAGGAAAATTTAAATTATTTTTTTTAAACAAGCGATCAATGATACTACAGTAACGCAACATCTTATTTCCCATGTCCCCAAAAAGTGTGGCGGCAATGACACCATGCCTTATTTTGCATTGTTCCATGAAAAACCTAACCTGATGCAGTGAGGAGTGGGGTGGGGGGGACTTTGGAACCCTGCATCTCTAATCATTACACCGCACAAGGTCAAGTGAGGTGTTGTTGGAAAGGACAGAGTCTGGCCTTTCCAATGATCCCAAACATGACCATGTAAAATCTAAAAGATAGGGGGAAAAAGTGTTTTATTTACTTAATTTTTGTTCCAAAGCAATAGCATTGTTCATTTGTCACGTATAAAATGAGCAATATCGCTGCCATTACTCGTCTTCTCATTTTCCATGCTGGGAGCAGCTTCAGTGTTTTATGCATAGTCCTATTATTCATAAAACACAATCCTCCAAAACACGAGCAAAAATTTTCATTTTTTTTTTTCCCTCCGCTTTGGTTTTAATTGCATATGTTTCCATTTAAAATTAAATTATTTTTGAAGAGTACCCCATAGAATATATAACCTGAAAGGTTTGCATGATCAAATGTGAGCTATAATTTTACATACTGTAAATGATTGAAATCTGAATGGAAATTTATATATATTTTTTTGTGACAATTTTGTTATGGCATTCGAACGGGTTATGAAATATACACATAGAAATGAGATTTTGAATCTGCCGAGTCTGCTAAAATAGAAAAGGATAAATAATCTGTCTGGGTCCTGTACTAAAACATGACTTCAAATCGTGTTTATACATGATCGCAAAACATTTGAAATAAGCTCAAGCTGTACTCCTCTCTGCTGCAGCCGCTTACCACTGTGGAAAGGTGCGGCCGCGAATGATAGTAGAAGACCATATCCGTGTGGAGGCCTCTAGTAAGAGCAGAGATGAGTGGTCGATGCACTTTAAGTGGGGGGTTGAGTTGCTGTACTATGGGCCTCTGGGTTGTACTTTCCCCCTAGGAAAATGTTGCCGGTCAGCATCTGGTAATGGCACATTGGGAGGTGAGAAGGGTCAGAGGCACAACCAACTCTTCCGCTCCAGACCCATGAAGGCCTTAATCCAGCACTGGATACACATGGGCATGAGTTGGCAGTGCAGGCAGCATTTCATCCTTGAACCCAGGCGGCAGCACAATGTCTTGGGCCAGCCCTGCATTTAGCTATATATCCCTACAGCTACACACATGCCATAATATATACACACCTGCCTGGTTATATATACAGTATATATCTTGCTACATTACATGCATATATTATATATACTCACACAGTATCTGCCTGGTTAGATATACCCGTATCTGTACTATTAAATATCATAAAATATGTTTTCGTTTCACTAAATTCCAAAAAAGCCCACCAAAATATTCAGCTCTAGAACCCTAGAGCTTTTAATCCAGCCCTGCATAAGGGTCACATTGGCACACGTTGTTTATTTATGCTGTTACTAATTTAGCGCTTATTTTTTTCTCTCTGTTGTCTTGATTGAAGGTTGCAATCCCAATAGAAGATGTAAATCGAAGCCATTTAAGGTTTACATTTCGTCACCGTTCTTCCCAGGACAGTACGTATTCTGGTTTTTGTCATATTTTCTTTTTCCCATACTTTAAAGGTATTTGTGGTGCAAAGGTCGGTCTTGATGTTTAAATGCACGGTAAATACGAGCAACATCCATATGTTTGGTGTTTTTGTTTTGGTCTTTATTTAATTTTTTTGTCTGGTTTGTCTTTTTCAAAATTGTATTCAAACCTTTTCGTTCTTTCATTTTTTTTTTTTTTATATATGCTGTAAACCAACATGGGTGATTGTAATGTATATCCTTTCGTTTTATACAAACATCGCTGCCTTCTTTCAAATTGTTGAGGCTGAAATTAAAGGAAGGTAATTACTTAACTGTATAATTGTGCGTTACTTTATTCCCCACAGCTAAGGATAAGAATGAGAAGATATTTGGAGTAGCATTTGTAAAACTGATGAGATACGACGGAACAACACTACGGGATGGAGAACACGATCTTATAGTTTACAAGGTACCAAACTATGTTACATTTTGCTGTCAGTAATTGCTTTCGGTTTCAGCTTTTTGATGCGTTTTTATTTTATTCACATTGATAATTGCTTTTTTTTTGTTTTAATATTTTTTATAACTTGAACATTAATCAGGAATTCTTTCGAACTTTTTAATTCTGAAATCTCTTTGAGCAATTTTATAATTAGGAGAATATATAATTGATTTCATCTTCATTGCAGTTACTAATGCCGCCGCTGGGATTACTAGTGTGATGTTGGTTTTACAAAATATTCGGAGAAACATATGTTTCTTAAAAATGCAACTTTTATTTAAGATGATAAAAGGGCTGTTTTTTACTAATTCAATTTGTTTATTTGGGCACAATATACAAATTAAGTAAAATGACTTTATGATTGACTCCCTTTTATTATTTTTTTGCTCCTAGCTGTGTTGGCGCGACCATAGTAGCCTAGTGGTGACAACCAAGAAATTCATCGTATCGTTAAACAGTTAAAAATCGTATTTCTCTTCAAGTAACATGCTTTTAAAATATCTTCCGGAATCCTAAAATTTCTTAGAGTATTATTTGTCCATGAAAATTGGACTTATAACTATTGTACCGGTGAGACAGTTTTCATAATAAGTTGTGAGGGCAATTAATGTATTAAAAATGAGATTTATTTTCGAATTTAAATTTTCAGTAATCAGAAATGTGCGTTTCCGAAGATAAATTACACATTGTTTTAACAGTTAATTGGATATATCTGATTAGTCTAACAGAATTCATGAATCACATGCAAATGAAATCATTGTTGTAATTAACACCATTATTCATACATATTGGCGTGTGCATGCTGCTTTCAGCAGGGCGTGAATTATTTGTTTGTGTTTTGCGGCTTTCCCTTTTTTATGTTTTCCCAAGTGCGATAAGTTAAAGAGATTTAATGCTTTTCATATGTATTTTATCACTAAAACATGAACCGCACTGATCATTTACAGAATGTGTAGATTACATCCTTTTCATCATGAATAATGCTTCACTCTTACTCATTGTAGCCATCACTCTTGAAGTTTCTATGTCTATGGTACAGTGGTTAAAAACTATACCTTTTTTCAGTAAAGCGAAGATAGATTTGATTTCCTGTGTGGCTAGCATAGTACTTAAATGACATCACTGTCCTCTAAAGTGATGCCATGTCTTCTTTGTTTGAAAGACTGCAAGAGCATCTGAAATTGAACGGTTTGTTCTGCATGGCCAAATGTTGTTAAAGAGTTTATAACTTTTTATATTTTAATTAATGAATTGTGTGTTATTTTTTGCATCCAATTTTTCGGTTTTTCTACATTCAAACAGGTAGAAACAAAGAAGCTTGAAGATGCTTCGACATATCTAGGCCTCCCCGCAACCAAGGTCGAACTTGAAGAGAAAGGACACAATACAGTTGGGAAGAGCATGCAGAATCTGGGATGCTGCACAATTAGCAAAGATTCATTCCAGATAGCAACACTGGTCTGCTCTACGAAACTCACACAGAATGGTAAGCTGGGACAAATGACAAAATGAAAGTCTAGCCAAACCAGGCCCAGCATGCAAAGGAGCGTTGAATGGAGACAATGGCAATGTTTTGGTCATGGGACAGAACCTTTCACAAGCAACCGTGATGGTTGCTTGAGAAAGGACCAGTGCCAGGAGCAAAACATTGCCACTATCTCCATTCAACTCTCTACTGCATTGTATTGACTCCTGGGTTAGTGACATGGGCTGCTCGAACCCCCGCAATTGCAGTATATTTCTATATGTGCTTCTCTGTTTGCAATTGGAATTGGTTGTGCGAACTCAAGTCTACGTGCCATTGCTTAATAGGCTTGACATCTTTGTTGTATTGGATGGTTTCAGTAGGAGCCTACATCATCATTTCAATCTGATTTACTGCAGTTTTATAGCTTCTTAACAGTATAAACAGATGCGTATCTCTACATGTGAGGTCATGTGAAAACAAACTGACAGTCAGAGAAGAGCCTTCTCTGATTGGTTACACAGCCTCATGGCTGGGTCGATTCCCATCTTTTCATGCCGTTACACCTCACTGCCAGGCACTTGGATCACACTGCCCTGTAACAGGGTTTGAGTGCTTTTGCAAATGAAGCGGGATGCTTTGCATTTATAGAGCACATCACGCTAACATCTACACTTTTGCCTTTTTTAGAGTTTTCATCAAGGTGATATATGATTTTATCTATGTGTGTATATATTCGTTTGGGTTCATGGCTAATCTGGATAACGAAGTCCTGAATATAGTCACTGAGTATTTGGAAGCCATCTTTGGTGGTATTAGGGCAGTTTTTGGGGTCCTTGTCTAGGTGGACGAGAAAAAGGAAATGACTCTCGTCAGTCTAAAAGCTGTGCAGTTCACTCGAGCTGTTTTCAGTTTCGATATATATTTCAACATTGATTGAGAACAAGGAGAACCAAGACTAAGATCCTAGAGGTGGTGAAACTTAATGATGTGCACTGAATGTAATTAGGCTTTTTTAATTTTATTTTTATTCTTTCAGTGGATTTGCTGGGTCTGCTAAAGTGGCGTTCTAACACGAACATGTTGCAGCAAAATTTGCGACAGCTGATGAAAGTTGACGGCGGGGAAGTTGTAAAGGTATATTTTTGCATCCGTAGAAATCTGAAGTTGTTTGAAGTAACAATTTACTTCAACTTGATCACATTGAGATAAAGCTTAAAAGAATATATTCTTTCCTAATGCATTTTATGTAACCGTACTGTGATGTACATACTTGAAAACAAGAGAAATCTCAATGTATCCTTCCTGGTAAAATACTTTATAAATAAATAATAAAATAAATAAATGTTGAAATACTATTTAATTTGTTAAACCGGTTTCTTTATGGGCTGATCATCTACAAAATGTTTAAATTGTATGATTAATAGTATTCAACATATTTTGGGTCAAACCGTTTCACATGTACTCAATGTATCAATCGTACACTGTACTTGATTTATTTTTCATCCATGCCTGTGGAACTGTGGTAGGAAATAATAAATTATATATATATATATTTAAAATGTAGTCATTGTCCAAACATTATATTTTAATTGCACAATAGTCCGTTTATATGAACTTGAGTTATTTTGTGTCGTCTTTAAACAGAGTGAACTCTTTCTCCCCCCCCCCCCATGTTTCTTCTTGTTATTCTTAGCCCGCTTTTCCTTAATCCTATCCACGGGGCTAACCAGCAGGCCAAAATATGAGGAAATCACTAGGGGTGCAAAGGTGTCTGACTGAAACGCTGGTTAAAAAAGGAGAATTTAGGCTCTATTTTCGAAATCCTATTAACAAATACAGAAAAAATGGCGTCGCGCCCATACTCACCGGAGCGGCAGCAACTGCCAGGAGTAACAGCCCAGTTAATGTATAAAACATAACAAGGAAAAAAGTGTCATCTGCGCTCGTTTCTATGTATTCCATGTACAACAAAACACTGAGGTTTTTGCTTGTTTTAATGGCCATTGCAACGTAAGCTCACTCGCCACTTCAAGGCACCTCCTTTGTAGAGTGAGTACCTAACAAATGTAACCAAAAGGCCGCTCTACTGAGCAGCTCCAAGCCCCTCCTGCTGCTTTTCAGCTAAGGAGAGGCAGAGATATGGTGGGTTTTATTTATACATGCACCAAACCCTTCCCATTTGGGATTAAAAACAAAAACATGGAAAGAGGAACAGCTGCAAAATGACGGACTGGTGTTACAAGCATGATATACATAAATACAGAAAAAATGGGGTCGCGCCCATACTCACCGGAGCGGCAGCAACTGCCAGGAGTAACAGCCCAGTTAATGTATAAAACATAACAAGGAAAAAAAAGTGTCATCTGCGCTCGTTTCTATTCCTATTAACAAATGTTTTATATATTATAGCCACTGGACACAGGGATCAGTGTTTAAGCTTTTCTTTATTATGCAGCCATGGAACTTGCAGGGGTACATCATTAACAGGAAAATAAACAAATGTAAAACAAATGCCTACTCCTTTATGAGGAGGCTAAATAAACATTCAGAATTCCTGTCTGAGATATTGGGCAGCTAAGCCGCTTACCAATCGGTGGAAACAAAATCAACTATACTTTCCTTCTGTGTTCAGGATTGCGCTTCCTTCCCTGCTGCACCCTGCACTGAGACTGCCCTTTCAGAGGGAACCACCTCTCCTATAAGGGCAGGGTAGTACTAATCGGGCATCGGCTGGGAGTTAACCCTATAGGGTAAAAAGGGAGTTCTCCATTCGCCTGCTGATAATCCTGTGGTCTACCACCCTGCCCCGAATCACACTGTCGCAAAATGTTTTTTTTTTTTTACATTTCTGCCATTACTCAACTTTTGCAAAACTCACAATTGCTGTTAAGTATTTTTTATTTTCAAGAAACTCTGAGCTCAACCCCTAAACCTCTGCCCAGAAGGAGTCCATTCAATCTGAGGCTGCTACTACTTTCTGATTTGAGCTCAGCCCCAGTCATGTAATCTGTGCATTTAAATGCACCAAGCAGCCAGTCCATCTACACATTGAAAAACATTTGTATTCCAACTCTGCTGTGCTTCACAGGTAGCATTTCAATTGAAACTGTGTGAACATATCTGTAATTTTTTATTTTGTTTTGTCCAGTTTTTGCAGGATACGTTGGATGCACTTTTCAACATCATAATGGAAAACTCTGAAAGTGAAACATTTGATATCTTGGTGTTTGATGCATTGGTAAGTTTTTTTTCTTAAATTCTTTTATTTATTTTTTTAAAATCTAAACTTGGTGATCAGAAGAAATTAATGTGTGCTTTAAAGCCTGAAGAGCTAGCACAGTGAGGTTTACGCTGTTTGTAAACTTTTTAGATACCTAAAGTTTACTGCCAAAGCCATTTCTTTTGCTCTTGATCCCGGGTCCTTTAACGGTATGTGCCAGTTAAAAGTTTAAAGTTTAACCCTTGTCCTTTGGTATGTTCTCTTGATTTACTGACCTCTGTTTCACATGTGTAAAAGTCAACCATGTTTGGTTTAATGTCACAGCATGCGGATTCAATGTTTCACTCCTGGATGTCTAATATTTTCTAAATAAAGAGATCGGTGCGTGCATTTTCACGTGTTTGCTCTAAGTTGCGCTGGTCTTTTGCGCATGGCAACAAAATTTGGTTCAAATATTTCTGGCTACTGGATGACAAAAATTAATTTCATGATATATTTTGGTTTTCTCTGGTTTTCATCTCTGAAATTTGCTTTAGACAAACCGTATTACTGGATGTAGCCTGCTAGCAGCACCCTGTGGCACCATTAATTTTGGAGGAGGCTGGCCAGCGCTTGCTCGTTAGTTGCCACTGTACAATGTAAATAAAAAAGACCCAACATATGGCGGTCATAATGAATCGTATAATCTATGCCTCCGAAACCACATGGAACAACATTTGCTGGGGTCTGACAAAGGCATGCCCATCCCCCCTCAGCATTTGCATAGCTCCCCACCCTTTGGCCATGGGTTTGAAATGGGGGTGTGAAAAGGACCTGATATCATTTACGGCAGTTACCAAGACTAAGAAAATATGAGTATCTTATGTCTTTCTTTTTAGATGTTGATTGGGTAGGCCTTGTTAGTCCAGATGCCAAAATCACAAGTATAGCCGTCTGTAGTGATACCTTTTTTATTGAACTAACGTTATATTTGAAAGACAAGCTTTCAAGAGTGTAACCTCTCTTCTTCAGATCTGGACGCTTTACTGACCAAAATCATAGAATTAAACATTAAATGTAACGGGATTAATATTTTTTAAATACTGCGAGTATGAGGCAAGTCAAGCATGGAGTATCTCCTTTTTAATCTTCTATCGCTAGTTCTTCTGTATGAACACTGTCCAGCTATTTAAGCTGTAACTCAAGTGCGAAATCCAATAATACATTGTTTCTAATAATATAGATTTTTATTGTGTTTGGTGTGATGTATGCATTCTTAAACGACTCCTCAAGGAGCAAGACGAATCCTTGTTTTATCGATGGTGCGATTGGAATGTAATTAAGTTATCCCAATGCCATCGTACACATTAATGATATCCCCACTGCACCAACCCCCATGGAGGCTCATGCCTATTAACAATGGGCTGACAGGAGTTGAGCACTAGAGGTCAGAGGAGTGCAAAAAGATTGGAATTTATATTAATTGAGGTGATTTCAAGTAGTCTTGTAGAACTAGACCTGTATATTTTAGTTTTATTCTTTCGGGGGGAGGCGGAGAAAATAGACTGCTAATAATGAATCTCTCAGTTCCTCCAATTTTTCATTTATTCGCTCAGCCAGGGATGTTAGACTCTGCCCCCCCCCTGTCGTGATGGCCCACATTTCCCTGAATTCTTTAAATTTAAAAGATAGCCAAGGAATCATGGGAGTTCTATTTCACCAACATGGGGGGGGGGGGAGTTTGACAGTACTAGACTAGGCATTAAAGGCAACCACTTATCAACCGATGGTCAACCAGCACGGATTTTTAAAGAGGGAATATAAACAATGTAAAGAAATATTTTATTTAGATCTTGTCTTAAGTGGCATTCTACAATAATAGAAGAGATTGCTTGCAATCTTGATCTGGCAAAACACTCATGCTGTCTCAGTAGTTCTTTCATAGACTATTGTAGCCTACATATAGGAGCATGTCTGGTACAATTTCTGCAACATTGTACAAACAAATTGTTATGTGAATCGTATACTGGCTGGGTGGAGTAGAGGTAACATCACTGCCCATGACTGTGGAATCCCAGGCTCGAATCCCAGCCAGAGCACCTCTCCAGTAAGTGTCCTTGTACAAAACACCTAATGGTACATACTTGCCACTCAGGTCATACTTGAAAACTAGAGAGATCTCCATGTATCCTTCCTGGTAAAATACTTTATAAATAAATATATATATTTTTTGAATACCGTATAAGCATCACATATGTTGGATGAGATGTCGAGGAAAGATCTTTTGTCACAGAATGGCGAATCGGAACTTAACTGAATCTATAAAGTGTATCCGTCATACTAGTACCTTCTTATTAATCCAAATATCTTGATGTTTCAGGTGTTTATCATTGGTCTGATAGCTGATAGAAAATTTCAACACTTTAACCCTGTCTTGGAGACTTACATCAAGAAGCATTTCAGTGCAACACTGGCCTACACGTATGTTTCTACTCCATTTTTAACTCAGTTGTTTACGTGCTCCAATTCTAAATTTTTAGGGAATCCATATTGATGTTCAAGGTATGCAGCAAATTTTACTCCCCCCTCCCAACAAGGAAGCTATAAGGGAGTTTTTATATCTAAAAATTAATTTGCAACTTGCTCGGTAAGAAAATAAAAATTTCCCCCAGCTTTTTTTGCACGAGTTACAAGAAGCTGCATCCACTGTCGGTCTGTAACAGATGTCCTGAAACTAATTAAATACTTGTGAAATCAACCTGCACAAATGCAAAGGTGCACACCCATGATTTTATTGCATTGCTTTGCAAATACAAACTGTGTTCATCTGTCTCCATAGATGTTGAGGAATATAAAACACACACATAGAACCGGATATATTTATTTTATTGAAATCAAGAAGTTGGTATCGGGCGCTGGCACTAAATTTCCATCTGCGCCAGTTGGAATAGGGACTGGAAAATCTTGATACAAGTCCTCAAAGGGGGAAAGAGAAAAATACACTCTGTGTAGACTGTTTTTGTACAGACAGAGTAAATAAGTAAGGAAATTTTACTCACATTTTTCAGTGTCTGTTTTAACAAAAACGGCACCAATCGGTGAATTAACGAGGGATACCGATTCCCCTTCTTAAGTTCCAGATACCAGGAATACGAAACAATGTCTTCCCAGGATTTTTCACCAAGAAATACTCAAGATGGTAAAATCCACAATGGGTTTATGTAAAGGCAAGAAATATACATGGAATACAACTCAAATGCGTTTCGCTGGACGCAGCTTCATCAGTGGGTGTCTGTATTTATTTTATTCTCTTGCGTTTCTTTTTTTTTAGATATTTGGCCCCAGATTTTATTCACTCTGTATATAAACTCCTTCTAGCCCATACCTAATCAGCTCTTGTTTCTGTATAATTTACAGGAAACTGACTAAAGTCTTAAGGAACTACGTTGAAAATGCTAATAAGCCTGGTATTGCTGAACAGTTGTTCAAAGCAATGAAAGCTCTGGAATATATCTTCAAATTCATTGTGCGGTCCAGAATATTGTTTATTCAGTAAGTATCTTTGAGTATCTTGGAGTGTGTTCGTTTCTGATTTATAAAATAAATTGGTAAGTGGATCTCTTGCTCCTCAAGTGTCTTTAAAAACATTAATTAGATGTACACTAGTTAGAGATGTTTTTTCATCCTGCAAAAGTACATGACCAAATCGCCCTGTGTTGGGTTTTACCTGGGCATACCAAGCACCCCTTTGGTCATAACCATGTTTTCCCTGTGCGTAAAGGGACATTACCATTTACACACACTGTAATTTAATTATTGTGCATTATAAATCCACTTTCTAAAACACGCGTTGCTGGATTGTTGTTTTTTTTTTTTTTTTAGGTAATTGCAATTACAAATGAAAAATAACGTTAGTTTTTTTTTTTTTTATATCTCCGGTTTCCATTTTGTGGATTTTTATCATGATGCAACTTTTACAAAATCTTGTAAGTTTTACTTTACTGCTGTGGTTTAGCTTCTATGGTATTTAACACTCAGTGGAGCGGAGGAGTGAATGTTTAGATAACTCTGCTTTGGCTTTGTCTGGTTTGTTGGGTTATCTCCAATAAAAACAAAAAATCTTTATTAAATATGAGATAAAATCACAAATGACAGGAAATATAAAAACCACAAAGCTACAAATAAATATACAGCCTCAGCTGAAGAAAATATGCCCCTCAATGCAACCAAATCATTATAGTACATGTTAAAGTTTGCACCTACCAAGAAGAAACTAATGAATGCTAGAGGCAAATGTTCTGTAAATATTCCCCAGCAGTACGAGCAGTAACAATGACAACCTCGCTATCACCAGTATACTCACGTTTCAAGCACACATATCCGAAAGACCAATTTTCTACTTCAAAAAACCAACAGATGCTCAGAATACGTAAAGGGATACATTAATTACATTGCAGGGCAAAATAAATTGTGAATCCACCTCTGACACGCGTTTCGCTTTCTTTATCTGCTTTGTTGTGGTGTTGATATTTGGGAGTTATTCCCCTGCGTGTGTAGTAGAGGGTCTGCTGTATTGCACACTGGTGTATAAATTTCTGTAGGATTCTTTATGTAGGCCTCTTGGTCCTTGGTTATACTGGTTGGGTATGTTTCGGTAATGCTATTGTGTTTTGTATGTTACTGGAAATAAGAGATGGCAGCTGAATGAGATAAGACAGGGAGCTTGAAAGACTTCTAGTCTACTGACGGTGATGTGCTTTGAATACATCCCACACAATACAATGAGATTTGAGACAAAGTTCGACCCATAGACTCCATTCTATGGCCAATGCCACACCGTGAGGAGCAAGTGATGTAAACTACACCCCCCATACAATATATTTATAACGCAAAAGATCACAAAATGGATGCATACGGTGACACATGTATGTTAAATATTTTACACTATAAGACAAAAACAAAGCACATGGATAATATCCGCAAAAGAAGGACATTTTGTTTTTTGTTGGTAGTGTTCCTTTAAGTCTCGTTTTATTTGTGTACACTCTGCAATGGAAACCCTTTGAAAGATTATCTGGCTTCATTTCTTCAGTGTTTAATCAGCAACATGTGGTTGATGCAGCTTTTTCCCGTTGACATCTGTCTGGATGCTCAGCTGAATGGATTGATAAAGCCTTGGCTCTGTGTTTAACGCATAGAGTTCTATACACAATTCAGAAGCAAAAGTGAGGTGGAAAAGCTTACAGAACCTACAATGTTTATCCCATGTGATTGTTGCAGTGCTCTTAAATAATTTTCACATTAGTGAGACTGTGCTTTATAGGAAATGGCACAATTAGATTTTTTTTTTCCCTGCACATTAACCCTTTCACTATAAAAATCGACTATACTCAAACTGCAGGACACCTCCTGGTTCACCAATATCGTCTGTAGTCGATATGGTGTCCCACAGGAGCAATGCAAAGTAATTTTGTTTATTGCAAACACATTCATTTTGATTTAGACCTCAGAACCTACCCCTAAAGTGTTAGGACCGAGGGCATGATGTCCCGATAACACTCTTCAAAACCAGCTGGGAATGTGTCTTACTGACGTCTCCCCAGATGATCCTGCACGGAGCAGTCTGTCCTGTAGTGCCCGGTCACAAGACTTGCAGGATCTCTCCTCTCGTGAGATCCAGCAGGTCGGTGGAGGGAGACTGGGGACTTTTTTCCTCCAGTCTCACTCTGCTCCTGGCAGCCAGAAGTGGCGGATGAGGCCGCCGTTCTTGCCGTGGGATGAGAGGTGGATTTTTGATATTTTGGGGAGTTTACAGCTGCAGCTACCAGATTCTAAAGAAGCAAAATCAGTTAGCTACAGCTTTAAGCTGTAGCAAACTTTTTAGTTAGCGACAGCTGTTTGTAATTAGCGTTATGACTAATGCTAATTATTGATTGCTTACACTTTGCGCTCCTCATGTTATGTATAGGGAGTGCAAAGTACAGTAAGCTGGTGCTAAAAAGCGCTAATACTGATTTGCTAATGGAATTTTTTAACCCGTAGTCGGTCGGGAGGTGATCTTTAAGGCACGCTGACGCTCATTTATGTGAGCGCTAATGATAAAGAGGTGATGGTGCGCAAAGGATTTAGAAAACGCTTTCACATCAGACCTACCCGGATATTTCATGGAAAATGCTTTATTTGTAGAATTTTCTATTGACTAGAAATGCCGTTGATTGTGTCTTTCTTACTCAAATGTCTTAAGAGCATTAAATCCTACATGAGCAACGACGATACTCCTTGTCCGCTCGCAGTTAAACTGTTAACTGAGACTGGCAGGATTTTCATTTTCTTCATTTTTCAGCTTTTCAAATGATTTATAAATGTATTCTTAGACTTTTCTCCTCATCCCACCAAAATCCCCAGGCTCTACGAAAATAAAGGTGAAGCCGAGTTCATGGAGTCTTTGCTGCAGCTGTTCAAGTCGATCAATGAGATGACCAGCAATGTCACTGATGTCAATGATCAGACTGTCATTGTTAAGGTATGTTATTTGTTCGTATAGGCATGTTTTTAAAGCAATGTTTCTACATTCATTTTATATTTATTTTTTATCTGAAACCTTTCTGCGTATACTATAAAACTGACATTTACCAACAGAATCAATATCAATATTTACTTCTGTCATCAGAGAATAGAAACTGGGTCCTGTCAAGACCACACGCAGAATTTTGCTGTACTGATGATGGGGATAAGATCGGGGAAACAATGGGATGTCTCTTCCCCAGACGCAACACAGAGGATTGTGTTGAGAAGTAGCATAACACCTCAGCATCTTGCTTTAATGTGAGAAACTGCTGAAAGTAATAGCAGAACATGGTTATTGTAAAGGAGCCCTTCAATCTATTGAAATGGAGTGTCAGGGAATCCCATTCTTTTCATGTCCCCAACTGACACTCAGTGATACAGATAAAATATGTATAGAAAGAGAAGTGGTGGTTGGATCAGTTGATTTTATAAAGGGATACTCTGTTAAAATGTTTCCCTTTCTTTGCCCATAAATATTTGGGCAGATTTTTTTTTTAAAAAAAAAAATTCTCAAGGTGAATTTACACAGACCATTTTGTCCCTCGATGCGTGAAACTCCTCCTTTTTTATTATTATTATTATTCTTTATTTATAAAGCGCCAGCATATTCCGCAGCGCTGTACAATAGGCACAGTATAGACAGGGTTACAATACATTGAACAACATTTGACAAACAGTACAGGAGGAGATGAGGGCCCTATTCCCATAGGAACTCACAATCTGGGTGGGTTGGGGTTGGAAACAGGAGGAGAGGACTGCAAGGTGAGAGTGATTGATAGTTGCGTCAGTGAGTTGGGTGGTAGGCTTCCCTAAATAGGAACGTTTTAAGGGAGCGTTTGAAGGAAGAGAAGTTAGGGGAAAGTCTGACAGTACGAGGGAGAGCGTTCCAGAGAGTGGGGGCTGCGCGTGAGAAATCCTGCAGTCTATCATGGGAAGAGGTGATGCGGAGAGAAGCTAGGCGCAGGTCACTGTTTGACCTTAGGGAGCAGGCTGGGGTGTATTTGGTGGTTAGTGAGGACAGGTAGTGGGGAGCTGAGTTAGTGAGGGTTTTGTAGGTAAGGATAAGGATTTTGAACTTAATTCTGCAGTGGATGGGGAGCCAGTGAAGGGACTCGCAGAGGGGAGCGGCAGAGACAGAGCGGCACGTGAGGTTAATTAGCCTGGCGGAGGCGTTCAGGATGGATTGTAGGGGGGAGAGGCGGGACAGAGGGAGGCCAGATAAGAGATTATTGCAATAGTCGAGTCGGGAGATTACCAGGGCGTGTATGCGTTGTTTTGTGGTGACAACGGTGAGAAATGGCCGAATTCTGGAAATATTACGCAGTTGGTATCGGCAGGAGGAGGAAAGAGACTTGATGTGGGGGATGAAGGAAAGAGCAGAGTCAAGTGTAACTCCAAGACAGCGAACTTGGTTTGATGGGGAGATGGTGATACCCTCCACCGTGATAGAGAAGTCAGGAGGTGGGGAGGCATTGGAGGGAGGAATAAGTAGGAGTTAAGTCTTTGACATGTTGATCTTTAGGTGGTGGGAGGCCATCCAGGGGGAAATGCCAGATAAACAGTCACTGACTTTTGAAAGGACAGGGGGAGAGAGATCAGGGGTAGAGAGGTAGATCTGAGTGTCATCAGCGTAGAGTTGGTAATTAAAGCCAAAGCTGTTGATGATTTTGCCCAGGGAGGAGGTGCAGATGGAAAAGAGCAGAGGACAAAGGACAGAGCCTTGAGGTACACAAACAGATAGAGGCAATGAAGAGGAGGAGTTACCAGCAAAGGACACACAGAAGGACCTGTTGGATAAATAGGAGTCAACCCAAGCAAGTGCAGTGTCACCGAGATCCAGAGAGTTGAGGGTCTGTAGAAGGAGGGGGTGGTCAACAGTGTCAAAAGCAGCCGAGAGGTCAAGCAGGATGAGAATAGAATAGTGGCCGTGTTTTTTAGCAGTTAGGAGGTCGTTGGTGACTTTGGTGAGGGCAGTTTCAGTTGAGTGTAGGGGGCTCAGGGGCTCCTGAACCCAGCGGTCCCTGCAGCTATCGAAAGCAATTTGCATTCCTATGCAGCTTGTGTGGTGTTGGAACCTCAAATCACACACCACTACATGTAGTGCCTGCCAAGGGTGATGAACCAGAGGGGTTTGGGTCGAAATCCCTACAACCAGTTTTCCTACTGCCAAAATCCAGACGGCCAACTTCCCTACACTGCCAACTTCCCTACACAGATAACTCCCTGACGGCCAACTTCCAGACATCCTAAATACCAGCGGCTAACACTAACCCTACTCCCTAAACCTAACCCTAACCCTAACCTCCCTAAACCTAGCCCCTAACCAGGGGCGGACTGACACGTAATAGGGCCCCCGGGCAATAGGAGGTCATGGGGCCCCCCCTGTTCTGTACCCACAGGAGGCCACACCCATACAAAACCCCTCCCCTACAATGCAACACCCACATTATTGTGCTAAAGGATTTATTTCTGAACTCCTAAAAATAACCTTTTGGAAAATTGTGTGAAGAAAAGCCACTTGGACCCAACGGTGAATTGTGGAATCCATTGTGCCCCTCCGGATGAGGGCAAGATGTCAGCCCACTGTGAAAGTAGAAAGAAATGGCACAGTGCAGCAGGACTTCAGCAACATGATAAGCACATCTTCTGCACACAAACCTGAAACCAGAGGATGTGCTCAGCACGTCGCCTGCAGCAAAGGGGGGGAAAAAGGGGGGGAAATTTGAGTAGATTCCCATTTAACCTCTTGCTGCCCGCACCAATATTTAGTCTCCTACCTGTACCTCACAATGCTGCCAAGACGCTCGCTGTCATTCTTACTTTCTGAAGTGCAGGCAGCAGATAATGTGGCGATTCTATGAGCAATACCAGCCTTTTGGATGCAGCATAAGGGGACCAATGAAGGACTGCGACAAGGACACAGGCGCAGAATTTTACACACAACAGCCTGTTTAAAGACAAATACATGCATTTACACACACAGCCATAACCATATATCACCCTACACCCCGGGGGTATGTAGCAATAAAATTCACAGTAATGTGCACTGTGTATGAGTGTATCCCAGAGCTCCACAGGCACACCATGTTATTGTAAGTTTTATTGCTGTGGACCTCTGTGATACACACACACACACACACCAGACATTCATGTGAGTTGTATTGCTGTGGACTTCTGTGATACACACATACACACTGCATGTTACTGTGAGTTATATTACTGTGGAGCTCGGTGATACGTTCATACACACTGTACATTACTGTATCACTGAGCTCCACAGCAATAAAACTCACAGTAGTGTACTGATAACACTTTATTACTTCATTCACCCCCTCCCCGCTGGAATATCAATTCATTCACCCCCTCCCCACTACAATATCAATTCATTCACCCCCTCCTGCTGCAATATTAATTTATTCACCCCCTCCCCACTACAATATCAATTTATTCATCCCGGGGGTGAATGAATTGATATTCCAGCAGGGAGGGGGTGAACAAATTAATATTGCAGCGGGAGGGGGTGAATAAAATTTGTGCAGACACTGAAGCACGCTGCAGCACCACTGGGCCCCCCTGCTGGCTGATGGTGACCGTGACGCCGCGTGGACTGTCCGAGCCGCGTTCATGGCTCTGGAGCTGGGGGCAAACACTGAGCAAGGGAGTGGCCCGGAGTGCAGGCCAAAACCGGGCCCCTCCTGACACGCGGGCCCTCGGGCAGTGCCTGTTGGGTCAGTCCGCCCCTGGCCCTAACCCTAACCCCCCCTAAGACTGGCCCTAACCCCCCCTAAATCTATCCCTAACCCCCCTAAATCTATCCCTAACCCCCCTAAATCTATCCCTAACCCCCCTAAATCTAGCCCTAACCCCCCTAAATCTAGCCCTAACCCCCTAAATCTAGCCCTAACCCCCCTAAACTTAGCTCTAACCACCTTTAAACCTAGGGTTAGGGTGATCGTATTAGGGTTAGCCGCTGGGATTATGGATGTCTGGAAGTTGGCCGTGTAGGGAAGTTGGGATGTCCAGCACTTGTTCTGTCTGGAAGTTGGCCGTCGGGATGTTGGCTTTAGGGATTTTGTCCGGCACCCGGACCAGAGCTGTATGCATGTGCAGATCTGATTAGGCGCTGCCTCTCGGAGACCGATCACTAATGCTCTCTGCATGCTGATGTCACTGCTGTCCGGCAGCCAGGAAATTCAAAATCCCGGCTGGGTAGGGATGGAAGAAACTCCTCCACTTCACCCAACGTTTTCACCAGAATGGGGCAGCGAGGGTGGTGAAAGGGGGGGCACTCCACGTTCTGACCACTTTAAAACACTAAAGTGGTCAAGAGGAGTAGAGTGTCCATTTTAATCTCTCACTTAGATTTTAAGACAAATTTCTACATACTTTCAGTCAATTCTAATGGGTTCAACCGTTTTTTCTTGCAGCTGCATACAGAAAGTTGCAAAATTGTGTGAATTCAACAGGACTCTGAGCAGTAGCTTGAACTACAAGCATGCCAAGTTGTGCTAATGTCAAGTTCCGCTGGAACTACCGAGCTCACTGTTGACATTCATTATTTTTCAGTGTAGTATTAACAGTACATATACTTAAGTCATCATTTCTGTAATTACAAGATGGCATGTATGGATTTTTAATTTGCATTAATAGTATTTTGAAATGGCTAAATTTGCACAGAAATCCAAAATAAAAATAAACCAGAAATTCTCAAAATTAGCTTTCTGTGAACCAAGAAGGAACAAATAAAAAAACCAAAAACCGCCCGAGGCTATTGAAACATTTTCTTTTTCCCAGGAAAATACATTGTGTTTTAGAATCCTGGCTTTTCAAATACTGATTAGCATGTCAGTGCAGTGAAGGGAAAAAGCCAATGATATATTTGATTAATATCAGACTTCAGAGATGGTAAAATGGATTTCCAGCTGTGCTGGGGGAGGGTGTAGAAAGAAAATCCATGGAGCAATTCAGGCAGTTTTTGGAGTTTGAATAAAACATTTTTAATCACGGGTTGACTTATGGGTTTATGTAAAAGGCTCTTTATTTATTTGAATCTGTCGTACGTTAGAGGAATCAAGGACGTTTAAGCCCTTATTTCTGTCCTCAAACATGCGTAAAATTATGTGTCCCTCAAGACGTATCTAGTGATCTATAATCAATAACTAGTTTGCTTTACCCTATAATGCCATGGCCCATGCTGGAGGCAAGCAGGGTAGCATAGCACACCCGTGGCTTACTGGCCCTCCTCTAGCCAGTCTCCCTTCCCTGTGGGTCGGTTGCATCATTGGCTGCAGGGGGACTGCTTGTGCTAAGCGATTAACCCCTTACCGACCCAGGATGTTCTATGCCATCCTGGCGGCGGGAGGGCTTTGAAGATGCAGGTACACCCCGCTGTCTTCAACAGGCCGTCGAGGCCACACCACACAGCCGGCACATGCTGCGCACCATTGGCTGCAGTGGGACGGCTTGAATTCAAGCTGCCCCCTGCAACCAATGACATGCAGCACACGTCGGTTGCCGGGGTGGGCCAAAATCAACAGCTTGTGCGGCAACTGTTGGCGAGGCGTACCTGTACGCCTCGCCAGCATGTAGCCACTCCCAACGGGCGACACTCACCCGTTAAGGGGTTATTCAGAGAGCACTGAATTGGCCACCATTCGGCTATTCAAAAAGCTGACAATTCGCCAAATATTAGCAAATTGCCAGTGAAATATGATGACCTTCAGCAGCAGTGACATTCCCATGGAGAATTAATGGTTAATCTATTCAGAGAACACCGAACAGCAGAGAAATGTCAGTGAAATGCCATGATTTTCAATGGGGACCGGTTTGAGCAGACCAATCCCATGGGTTTCAATGTAAAAAAATGCAACATTGGACAACATTCCGTGAAAAAGTAATAGCCTCACCCACTTTCTTTTCTAAAATCTGAAGGATGTGCACATGTTGACTATATCACTTGTAAAACTAAGGGCACAGAATATGAATCTGTCCTATCCAGATCAAAATGTGCAAGAGCATAAACTTCTCAATGCAAAGGTTCAGCGAAAAAGACCAGCGACTAAGTCTGGGGTCAGACGAACGCAGTGCGAACGCGCGTGCAGCCACACTTTATCATGGCCGTAGTAGCAGCAAATGGTGTCCAATGACGGGCAATATACGAAGTACGGCCGCACGAAAGTGCGGCCGCGCAACGCAAGCGGCGAACAAACGCTTTTTTTCGAGAACGTGAAACCGCTAGTACTGACGTACAGAGTGCGCTGCGTCAACTAGCGGCGTGTGTGCGTGATTAGGAGACGTCAGACGCTCCTAATGTCCGGCCTGCATAGCGTCCAGACGCAAAAAAGTGTTTTATTGGTGATCCGTACAAAATCACGGACGAAAATGCGCATCGTATGACCGCTATCTCATATTCCGTGAAAAAATATGTTCCTTTCGTTCGAACGCACTTTTTCCCGGACAACGCGAAAAATGCGTTCGTCTGACCCTAGCCTAAGTCTATACATTGTTTTAGTCCACACTCCTTGGGCGAGTCTGTTTACGAATTTACACGTTTAAACAGTCTGCCTTCTGTTAGCTCGTTTTTATGTCATTCCCTCCAATAAAATGAAATATTATAGTGCAGAGACCTCAGCTATTCTTAGTCACCAAATAAACCCTATAGTAATTCCACTCACATGTCTTTGAGTCTGTGTTCTGGCTCCATATAGAAGGCCTGTGGACCCATACAGGTGGTCTTCCCTCCCTTTTTTGCATAGGATGCTTATGTATCATTTTCGTTCTTTGAGGACATAGAGCAGATATCATTTGCCACCAATACCCATATTCATATGTAATGGTCTCACTGATGTGAATGGGAGCTTGTGTATTCCTGGCTCCAAATATAGCATTTATGGACCCGTATGGGCTGTTCCCACTTTTTTCTCTATGGTGTCCTTTTCCCAAGGGTTGGTCACCACAGTCACTGGTCAATACCCATAACCCCGGAGTATCATTCTGTCACGTATTAAGGATTAACCACAACTTGAAAATGAAAGAGTTTAATAAATTCAGTATACTGTATATTAAAACCGGTAATATTACACTACTGTATTTTAGAAATGGTGTGTAATAAAGCGGTGTATTACTTATCAGGCATCCTCAATTGCATAAATTTACCTCCGATATGTCAGTCCCTTTATGGGTTAACCATCAAATGATGATTGCACCTGCAACTGAAAAGTAAAATAATTGTTTCCCCTATTTCCTCTACGTGTAATCCAGATGTTCACGGTGTCACATGAAGTACAAGGTCTATAACAATAAATGCTTGCATTCTGCAGTGAGAAAAATATATCTTCACCAGGCGCCATACGGAAACTGAAAAATTATTTTCAAGGGTATTTTTAGTTGTAAATTTTAAACCTAGTCCTCGTGACACCGGAACTAATGATTCATCCAAGTATTTCCTACCAAATGCTCGCAGTGACCTGCATGACTGTACACCTCAAACACAGATTGACTTGAAAGAATTGTGTGTAGATGGCGTTTGCTATGTTCTGACTCCAACGGAAATCACACTGTTCCTGCTCGCTGTTGGATTAATCCACTTCATCAGTCTTGTGAGGTGGACTATTGTATGTGCTATACGCAGGGCCAGATTTATAGCTAGGCAGTGTAGGCATATGCCTACAGGCACCTGCCACAAGGGGGCGCCTTGATCTGTAAATTGTAAAAAAAAAAAAAAAAAAAAAAATCCTTTAGACCGCTGTATCTCTAGAGCCCTAAGGGCTAGGGGGACATGTGAAGTATCATTGGAATGGCCAGATTATGGCCTTTCCAGTTTCCAAATATGACAAGGTTAGATTTATGTAAAATTAAAATAAGATAAAATATTTTTTCCTTTTATTTTTTTATTTAATGCAGTATTATTATTCAGTTTACAATTCTAAAGTGAACAGTGATGCTGGGCTAATTCACCTTCTCATTTGTCATACTGGCAACAAGAAATAGTTCCCAATGTTCTTCAACTGTCCTTGCATGACCAGGTTTATGTGAGCTCTCAGCAGGGTCACACTGTGCTCCAAGGAGTTCTATGGACTCCAGTAGATAATACCAGTGCATCGCTGCTGGTACCAGTTTGTGGCTCCCAAATGTTCCAACCTGATTTCCCCCCCCCCCATAAAACTTGGTTGAAATAGACCCTGTAACATCGAGCCACTGGGATATCAACACAGATTTCGTCTTTCCTTTGTGGCTCTGTTACCTAGAGGGTCGGAATAAAGCTCAAAATGTACAAGTTCAACTTTTGTGTGGAAGACCAATATTAGTATCTCCTGAAGACATACTTGTAAAACTAGTTGTGGGTGGTTAGACTGTGTCTACCAGAACCTGGTCACTCAATGTTGTGGTGCAACGTTTTGGTTCCCAACCACAGAGACTGGCTTTTCTACTTTTACTTGGAACCACTTTTTGGGCTGGCTGCCTAGGGAACCCAAAGGAGCCCCTCTCTGGGTTTGTACATAGCAAGGAATGATGTAGCATTCGTTATCAGCTTTTTTTCACTGACCTGCTTGTTAAATCCACCTCTCCTTCTTTCATAATTAGATCTTGCTTGCCTTCATCCTGTTGTTTGTTCTTTCTTTCTTTTGTTCTTCCCTCTTGTTTACAATCTAATAGTTTCCTATTGGAATACCAGTTAATTCTGCAATAAATGGAAAGAAAAGGTACACTAACCTCATGATACGTAAGCTAAGTAATGGTTTTTCTATTGCCTCCAAGACTTTCTGTATGCATCTATATATCTATTTATCGTTCCATCTTTCAATCTATTGACCTGTCTGTCTTTCCTACTGCACGCAGTAACCTTGAGGCAGAAAGGGAATTGTCGTCGGTGCTTCCTACTTGCTCTTTCATTTTAGATCTCAAACTAATCTCAGAAATAAATAATAAGCATCTTATTATATGTTGACATTTTAAGTCATCAGTCCTGTTTAATAACGAAATCATTAAAGTGGTATTTCCATGGGAACCGAGCTTCCTACCAACTGAGTGAGCCAGGGGAGGGTGAGCTGGCGCCGCTTGCATGGGTGAGGGTGATCTCCTGAGCTATTTACATGACCTGCCTGTTTTAATGAAGCATTACTCAGAGCATGTTGTGATTGATAAGCCCTATTGATCTGTCTCCAATACACACTTCCCAGGGCCGGGTGTTCGCTATTTAACCCTTTCAGTACACAAGAGGTTGACAAAGCATTGCTTGGTGCTCCCTCGCTTGTCCTTACTACAGGCAACAATTAAAACCGTGTCACGAATTTATTCTGCTCGATATATTTTTCTTTTTTTTCTTGTTTAACAACCTATTGAGTTATTCCTCTATAGTGATCAATGGTGAGCACTAATTACATGTTTTCCATTATGTACATAAAATGAAAACCAATTAAACAGCAGTCATTGATTCTTCATTTTTTTTTTTCTTGATCTCTTCATTTCTGAACTATTCAGTGTCGCGTCTTCCAGCCTCCATGTTTTGGATAACAATTTCTCTTGTGTCTATGCCCCAAAATATTTGGAGTGGAGCTCAGTTTTAAGAGTGTGACTATGTATAAACATAATAATTTGTGTGTGTGTGTGTGTGTGTGTATTTATATGTTTACTAATGCAGAAGCCATTTTCACATCACAGCAATTCAAAGAACAGCATCCCAGAGCCCCTGTGCTACATTCCCCATATGCAGCACAGAACCCTGGGTAAGACATGCAAATGACGTCTGTCTCACTGTTTTGCATTCTGGGTCTGCTTTCACACAGAACCATTCAATCAATGCCATGCCATATTAAATGGATTTTTTTTTTTGCAGAGATCAGGTTTATGCAACTGGTCAAAGCCACTCCTGGACAGCGCTGTTTCGTGTTTGTTGGACCCTCTTCAGCAGGAGCTAGGCCTGACCAGTTGCAGTTTGATGCTTGGCCCCTATGTCATGGCATTGATTTGAAGGGCTCTGTGTAAAAACAGACCCAGGATGCAAAAAAGTGAGACAGGCGTCATTTGCATGTCTTACCCAGAGTTCTGTGCTGCATATGGGGAATGAAGAGCAGGAGCTCTGGGATGCAGTTCTTTGAATTGTTGTGATGTGCAAGTGGCTTCTGCAATAATAAACTTTATTAATTACAGTGTGGAGGCTTTTTATCAAATTTGTTGCCCTCCACCACAACTCAAATAAGATAGATAAAGTTAGATCTATATCTATCTTATGTTGAGACTGCTTACTGTTAATTGATGCTATACATTTCGGGGTATGATCTACCCATCTGCACATCAGCCTGAAATCTTCAGGACTACGTAAAAGGTACATCATCACGGTAATGGACTTTCTTTGCTGGACTTTATTATTATTATTATTATTATTATTCTTTATTTATAAAGCGCCAGCATATTCCGCAGCGCTGTACAATAAGCACAGTATAGACAGGGTTACAATACATTGAACAGCATTTGACAAACAGTGCAGGAGGAGATGAGGGCCCTAATCCCGTAGGAACTCACAACAATCTAGAAGGGAGCACTTTCTGTTTGATAGCATAGAAAACAAACACTGCACCTATTTTCACAACACAGAGTGACTCCCTCTTCTATGCCCCCCCCCATGTTCACCCTGCATGAATTCTAACACGAAAACTGTATATTTATAAATGAGTCTCTTGCGTAATTACCAATAGAAATTCCTCCTCGGTTTGTCCATATTCATTTCACTGAACAAAGTCCCTAATATCTGTGTATTGGACAAGTATACTGACTGCTGACCTTGCTGAAGCCACAGAGATCTCAAACTCTACCCTCCCCAGATATTTAACAAAGAAAAAAATGTAATCTGCGCTTACTCCAACTATACCGTGTGAAACTAAACACAATTAAGAGGTTTGGTTTCTTATCAATGGCCATTATAAGACTAGCTCGCCCGCCAACGTCACGGCACCTCTATAAGGGCGAGTCATAACCAAAATGAAACCACAGGCTGCTACATAGCAAACCATACCTGCTCATGCTGTTTGTCAAACATGAGGTAGACTGGTGGGCCTTTATTTATGCTCCCCTAGAAACAAAATCCACTTTGGGATCAAAACAAAGACACGGAGCGGAGTCTTGCTGCAGGGATGACCTGGCTGGAAGTACATTGAAACCTGCATAGTGCAGGAGGGGTGGGTTCGTGCCTATTCCCCGACGGGTTGGCTGCAACCACCAAATGCATCCAGCCCAACAACATGTGTAGAACATAAAAAAGAAAAAAATGTCATCTGCGCGTACTCCAATTATACCGTGTTGAAACTAAACACAATTAGAGGTTTGGTTTCTTATCAATGGCCATTATAAGACTAGTTCGCCCGCCAACGTCACGGCACCTCTAAAAGGGCGAGTCCTAACAAAAATGAAACCACAGGCTGCTACATAGCAAACCATACCTGCTCATCCTGCTTGTCAAACATGAGGTAGACTGGTGGGCCTTTATTTATGCTCCCCCAAACAAACTCTGCACCTATTTTCACAACACAGAGTGACTCCCTCTTCTATGCCCCCCCCCATGTTCACCCTGCATGAATTCTAACAAGAAACCTGTATATTTATAAATGAGTCTCTTGCGTAATTACCAATAGAAATTCCTCCTCGGTTTGTCCATATTCATTTCACTGAATAAAGTCCCTAATATCTGTGTGTTGGACAAGTATACTGACTGCTGACCTTGCTGAAGCCACAGAGATCTCAAACTCTACCCTCCCCAATAGTTATTGTCTACAATTCCCATAATTCTTTGAATGCAATAGATGGTCAGAGAATCATGGGTGTTTGTAGTCCAGAAACATCTGGATTGGCCAGAGTTGGAGATTCCTGGCTTATGTGGTCTGTTCCCAGCGTGGTCCGTGCAGATAAAATGTGTCCCTACAATCGATTTATTGGATACATACGCATCCGCTAAGGATTCCGATATATCAGAGATCTACGTTTTGCATTTCATAGAGGAGAAAAGGGGTATGTTAAGTGACAGCATAGGATCTATCTGAACTGTTTGCATAGGCAATCTACCCATTAAGGTTAACATCTATGCCACCGTTTTTTGGGCTCTGATGACTCTGTCCACCTTGACTTCTGCGCATTTGCCTTAGCCAATCTAGGGGCGCCGAGAATGACACATACACAGGTTTAGGTTATCTCTCTGCCCGCATATTAACCCTTTCGCTGCTGAACCTTTTCACCGCTGTGTGCTGAGCTAATTTTTACTGGTTTCGCTCATCATGTTTAAACGCGATTTGAAGTCACATTTTATTATACAACCCAGTCAAATTATATATCGTTCTTTCCGGCAGACTCGTTAGACTCATAATATATCATTATATGTATACGTCATGTCCTGCCTGAATATTCTAACAAAAAATGCAATAGAATTAGAATTTTCAATCATCTACAGTGTGTAAAGTGTTTTGCTTTTTTTGGTTTTTTCACAATTTATCATGCGAGCCTTTGCGGTTATATTTTCTATGGGGTGCACTTGTTAAAGAAAACTAGAAATGGGGACTCTTTTTATATGGGGGAAATGACGTAATTTTTAGCAAACGCCCCCCATAGAAAAAATCGTTAGTGCAGCATCATTGTTCACATTATAATTGAAATGGGAACAATATTGCTGCATTAATAAAACAAAAAGAATCCTTTTTTTTTTTTTTTTTTTTACATTTAACATGGTCATGTTTGGTATCATTGGAAAGGCCATGCTCCCCTAGCTGCCACGGAATTGGAACCCCCTATCTTCACCATAGGTGGCAGCTAGGGGTTAACTCCCGAACTGACGTCATCGCGCTATGCAGGCAGGGGGAGATTCCAGAAGCTTGGCCGACATCCAAGATGTCGGCCAGCTCCGGGAGGGGACCGCGTTCTGTGTCTGTTAGCGCCTATCGCGATCCAGCCCCCATGGGGTTAAAGGCAGCCACCGCTTGGAAGCGCAGGCTGCGCCCTTCCAAGCGGTGCCTTCCTTTCGTGCGTTCCAAAAGCAGATCGGGAGGTAGAGAGAGACCTCCCCTCTTCCCCTTTGGGCACCTTTACCCGCACTGGCGGGGGGGTACCTGGAATAGATGTCATTGCGCTCAGCACAATGACACTATTCCTGCCTGCCGGGGTCCCGGAGGCTGTGCTGACATCTTGACATCCGTAATCCTGGCCGATCGCAGCTGCAAAGGGAGGACGTGCTCAGCGCGTCCTCCGCAGCCAAGTGTATATGCGGCAGGACGCGCTGAGTGCGTCGTCCACATAGAAGGGGTTAAAGCTCGTGCATATCTTCTTATTAGACTCTGTCCCCCGCTCAGAGTCTAAGTCTAAGTTCAGTAAGATGACACCAGGAATGTCGTGCGTCAATCTGTAACCTTGTCATGAATTACTTTGTTCTGTATAGCGGGAAAGAACATCTCTGGAACATTTTATTATGGAACACTCTGATACAATCATATTAAAAACACTTTAATTGTAAGGCAAGGGTTTAACTCCAGTAGAATTGCATCATGAAAAATTATTTTTCTTCATTTCGTTTCTTTTATAACCTTGTGTGTATATATATATATATATATATACTTGTGTATAGCAAACCTGTCTGAATATCTAGACGGCGTGAGAAACATGTCTTTATCTGTCTGAAGCATGCCCTCTCTGGATCACCGGGGATTATATGCCGTCCCTGCCCCAAATGTATGCAATACAGCGAGAGGAACATTGAGGATATTGGACTGGGATACAGGGAGGCAATGGGCCAGGGCGCAAGTGAGATTGCACCGGGCGCATTGAGAGAACCTGTTCTATTGGGCTGCTAGAGCGTTGAAACGCAACCTCGCTCGTCTATAAAAATCCTTGCGCTAACCCTGTCTGACAGGTAGTGGGGTTTTTATGTATTGAATTTGAAAGCAAAGAAAAATCAATAAATCTCTTCAACCATATCAAAGTGCGTTCCCTGTGCTCCGTCCTGTCCCCTGGTTCTTCTGTAACACATGACTTCAAGCTAATCTAACTGGCTGGGCGTCTTTGAAATGCGTATGTTTCATGCCCTTTTAGCATTCGGATTCTCGTCCGTCATACGTTCGTGATTTCTATTTTAAATGCATGCTTTCTTCAGTTACATGTGTCTTTTGATACGTTTTATCCCTCCGTGGCGTTTCTAATAGACGTTTTTTTTTTCCCAGCAATCATATCTTATTAATGTAATTGCTGTAATTTCCCCCATTACGTCCGGAGCTTCAAGTTTCAATGTTATTTTTAACTTGGCGAAGGACCTTTCTAGATAAGCAGTCATTATCCCGCGTAACCTTTCAACTGTTTTGAGTCTCAGTCTCTCTTACTATGCAGAATAATTTAACAGGTTCCAGTTGCATGTACGCTTCGTTCATCAGCAAATCCCTTTTGCCTCTCGAGCGCAATTTACTTTGAGGATTTAAAATAAATAAATAAAAGCCGCATCTTTTTATCCTGTGATGCTGCTTATTCCGCAAACGTGAGATGCCCTAGAAATTATGTGAAATGTATGACATGCATCAGATGATCTATAGCGGAATTTCAAAACAACTGTTTAGAGAGAGGATGGCATGCAGAGATCTGTAAAGTGGCACGTAATGTATGCGAACATGTTTTTTCCATTATCAATGTCGCATGCCAAGGACCCCACGGCAGAGGTGAAGCTGGTTGGGTGATGTCAGCATCGTATTGTGAATTTTGCATAACTACAGATGTAAAAATTGGAAGAGTTTCACCCCTGGTACACGAAAGGAGAATGGACAGAATCTCCAATGGTGTCTTCCTGAAAATCTTTGTTAGAAAGAGTGGCATGAACACAGAAGGTGGTAGCGGTTTACATGAAGGGGAAGCGTTGAAGAAACTCTGCAAAAAAAATGTTTGATTTTCATGATACTGTGTTTTAACCCCATTCAATACCAAGATCGAGATCTCTCGGGCTTCAAAGGCACCATCCGGTGCCCCGATATCGAGAGATCTCGATCTGCAGCCTCAAAGCAAATTAAATTTGTTTGCTGCAAACAAATTTGATTTGCTTTTGCGCTGCTGAAGGTGCCCCCAAAGGTTTTGCCCTGTGGGCATGATGCCCAAAGAGCTAAAACTGTAAGATCAGGTAACCGAATGCCCGGACATCAGACATTCAGTAAGGCTAGGGTCAGACTAACGCATTTTTCGCGTTGTCCGTGAAAAAAGTGCGTTCGAACGAATGGACGTATTTTTTCACGGAATACGCGATAGCGGTCATACGATGCGCATTTTCGTCCGTGATTTTGTACGGATCATCAATGAAACCCTTTTTGCGTCTGGACGTTATGTTGGCCGGACATTAACAGCGTCTGACGTCTCCCAATCATGCACACACGCCGCTATGCGGACGCAGCGCACTCTGTACGTCAGTACTAGCGGTTTGACGTTCTCGATAAAATGCATTCGTTTGCCACTTGCGTTGCGCGGCCGCACTTTCGTGCGGCCGTTCTTCGTATGCTGCCCGGCGTTGGATGTCATTTGCTGCTAGCACGGCCGTGATTAAGTGCGGCTAAACGCACGTTAATACTGCGCTCGTCTGACCCCAGCCTAAATCGATACAGTTGCAGCCCGTGGTTCACTGCAACAAATGTAACTGAATTTGGCAGTAGATGGCCAATTATGTTAGTACAGTAGAAAAACTCATTGGGAGCATTTTTAAATATTCCTTACAGTATAATTAATAATGATTTTTCAAAAAAAACCATGGTTCTTGACTATGGTTTTTTTTGGAAAATCACTTAGTAGTGAAGGGGTTAAAGATAATTGTGTAAAAATAAGACTGTTTTTTTTTTATTTTATTTTTTTATTGGTAAGGGAGTAAAAGTACACTCTACTCATCCTGACCACTTTACAATTATAAAATGGTCAGGATGTGAGGAGTGCCCCCCCCCCCCTGCTTCCCTGATCTGGAGAAAACACTAGGTGAAGTGGAAGAATTTCCTCCACCCCAACCAGCATCTCCAGCAGCCATGATTTAGAATTTCCCAGCTGCCGATAACGAGTGATATCACCCTAAGAACAATTGCAGTAGCAAGTGGTCTCAGAGGCAGCTGATGTGCAGGTACCATGGAACTTGGGGAAATGTCCTGTATCATTGCACAATTTGTGGCTCCTATGCTATGCAAGTTGTGTAGGAGCACGAAAAAGCTTCAAAGACTTCTGGGTTCGGAAGTCCTTGAGCCAAAGAGGAGGAGCATGACCTGCTACATTGGTCTGCTGTATCACCCAACGTCTTCTGAGCTTCAGCTGACACATAGCCACCCTGATGTTATCCTGTAGGCCAGTGTTTTCCAAACCTGTTCTCAGGACCCACTAACAGGCCAGGTTTTAGGCTGCTGTCAGACGAGCGTAGTGTTCACATCCGTGATTGCGCCTAAAAGTACGTCCGTGATAGCATGACAGGAAGCCCATCGGAGCCTGACACATGAAGTACGTCCGCACTGAACTGCAGACGCACAACGGCCGCGGCCCACGGACGCAAGGCAGCCAAGAACGTACAACCGCTAGAACGGCCGCACAAAGTGCGCTGCGTCCGCAACGTCTGCATAGCTTTGTGTCTGAGTGATGGAACGTGGTCAGACAGACTGCATTTATACGTCCAGCATTTTTTTCACGGACAAAATGGTTTTGCTTTTTAATTTATTTTCCCTCCTACATCCGTCAAAATATTTGTCAGTGAAAAAAACGGACTGTGTGACCACTACTGTGTCTTCCGTACTGACGTACGTCCGTGTGCACGGACATACAGTCCGTAGAAATCACGTTCGTCTGACCCTAGCCTTAAGGATCACCTTGGGGAAATACAGACTGAATCCTGCACTCACTAAGCAGAAAATCATATCACCTGGGCTGTGCTTCACATATCCTGCAAACCTGGCCTGTCAATGGGTCCCAAGGACAGGTTTGGGAAACACTGCCGTGGGCTATATTGATAAACTTGATTTTTATTTTCTTATAATGGCAAGCAGTCCAGGCTCTGACGCAGCCCCAATCATGATACTTCCTCCAAAGTACCTAACCATTGGGATAATGTAGTCTTGTTGGTATACAGTGCCCTTTTACCGTACAGATTGAATTTGGGCATAACGGGTGCACTTTAACAAAAGCACTTTACAAGTGTAAAATATTTTCAGATAAAATTAATGTTTCACACGCAGTTACTATGGAAACATCAAGTATTTTAGACATACTTGGCATTTTATTTTAGGATTTCTCAGGTTTTATAAAAGAAAAAACTTAAATACAGTAAAGATTTGTTCTTAAAGAAAAAAAAAAGTTTCGGGATTTTCAAAGTTACTGTGCAGTGAGAGAACAATGGGTTGAAATTCATAAATTGAAGCACATTTTTTAATTTTTTATTAAAACCTTACTGCCTGACTTTTATTTTGTTCTAAACAAGCGGTTCCCAACCCTGGTCCTCACTCCTCAGGTCCCCCTAACAGGCCAGGTTTGCCAGATATGTGAAGCACAGCACGGTTGATCGGATTTGCTGCTCAGTGATTGCAGGATTCAGTCTGCATTTCCCCAAGGTGATCCTTAAAACCTGTCCTGTTAGGGGTACCTGAGGACTGTGGTTGGGGAACACTGTTCTAAACTATGATATAGGGTCATTTCCGATTCAAAATAAAATGCATTGATGAAACTGAATTATTTCTATATGACCTTTCTGTACCAACAGCTACATTTCCAGTGGTATTTGTGATGGCATTTTATGAAGACCCTATGGTCTCAATCCTAACATGTTTAAATTTATTGAGGTGCACAAAAAGTAACATTGCTCTATCCACTTATCATTTATTCAGTTTCCTATTGAACTTGCGTACTACTGTGTTTCTTTTGTTGTTGTTCTTGGTTTGAATTGATTGCATATAAAAAAGAAAAATTAAAGTTCTCATACTTCCATTTTGTGGATTTTTCCCATGATGCAACACTTGTCAAAATCTTAGAGCAGGTCTCACATTACAGCTACGGTATGTGATAAAACCGTAATGAAGAGGCAATGGGGTGGAGGAGTGAATGTTGAGACGTGGCTGCCAGGGGTCTATTGTTGTCTAGGCTTCCCGAGATAGGGGATGACCACTGAATGAGAAATGATATTGGGCTTCCAACACTTTATCTACCCCTCTCATGTCCTTTGCATGCGTGCTATACACACATGCAATCCTTCGTTTTCTGGAGATCTGACCTGTAGACTCTATTCTATGCCCAATGTCAAACAGTGAGGAGCAAGTGATGGAAAGATATTTGGGGGGGGCTGAGTTTACAACACAAAATATCACGCAATGGATGCACCCAGTGACACGTATAGAGTAAAATCTATTCTTCACTAAATATACAAGAGAAAAACCAATAAACAACATAAAATAAGCACAATGAGAACATTCATTTTTTGGTGGTAGTGGCTCTTTAATGTGCCTAAGCTAATAAAAAAAAACCGAAATAATAAAATGTACAATAGTAAACAGGATTTTATTCTTTCATACACTGAAGTTTTGTAAACTCCGTTATATAACATAAAATGGGAAGAATCACCTTTCAGTTTTTAATTTTGGCAAATAATAATGAAATTACCTTTTTTCCCTCTTTGTTTTATATTTTTCTTACACTGAAAAATGTTTTCTGTTTACATCTTGAAAAACAAAGTACATGTAACACTAAGTACAGCATTATAAAATAAGGACAATTCAGATATTTTTTATTTTTTTTGGTGGTAGTGGCCCTTTATGTCAAGAACATATATTTTTGATGGGCAATATTTATAACTACGTCCTAGAAAGAATGCAAACTTGCTGAAAAATTATTATTTTTTTCCCTCATCTTATTCGCCATATATTCTATCTCATACAAAGCAACATATTGGCTAGAAAGGGAGCGTATGATCACTTTAATTCGTGTTCACACAATCCTCTACGAGCAGTGCTCTCAGTAACTGGATTGTTATTTACGTTCACTTGAGATAATAACAATTAATCTGCTTTAACGGAGCTCTGATGGCAATACCAGACAGCTGTTCCTTCCAGTCGTATTCTGCTAATATAAATCTGAAAGGTTGCCTCTGCACTTCTCGAAGACTTAAGATACTTGTATGGTTTCAGTAATCGTTCCAAGAAATCATTCAAATTGTCTCGAGGCATTTTTAATTGCATGACATTTTTATATGGTCTAGACATCCATCAAGTGGAAAATATTTTTCATGTTTCTCTGATCTCTAATTCTTGAGTGTAGAGAACATTTTGGATGGGGACTGGTGAATAGGGTTTTATTTGTGTGGATCACTGCGAAGCAGAGACCCCGCTGGGCTCATTTGAATTTTGATGAAACATCCATGGCTCAGAGGTAGGCATTGTTGGCTACCAAGACATTTTGGAATATCTCCCTTAATGCTCAGCCGCTCATAAGGTTGGCAAAGACTCATGGGAAATATTGTTTCAATACATTTGTGCGGTAAGGAGTGGCTTTGACCAGTTGCATAAACCTGATCTCTGCTAAAAAAAAAAAAGTCATCTATTATTGCATGGCAATGATGGAAGGGTTCTGTGTAAAACCAGACCCAGGATGCATAAAAGTGAGACACATGTGTTGGCACAGTTTGCAGTGTTGCCAACACATATGGGACCGCAGCACTACACGGCACAACAATGCTACACACATCATCAAGGGCTCGTACCTCTGCACATCTGCCAATGTGGTATACATAATCCAGTGCACGGCGTGTGATAAGGACTGCTATATTGGTGAAACCAGCCTTAAACTAAATCTCAGAATGAACCAGCACAGACACTCCATCAAGAACCACCTGGAAAATACATATTGTACCCCAGTGGGACATCACTTCAATCTAACAGGCCACTCCATCCAAAACCTCAAAATTAAAATCCTCAAAGGACATTTTAAAGACCACCGTGAACACAAAACATATGAAATGAAAATGATCACATATTTGAACCCCATAAATGCTGGACTCCATATCGATTCTGGGTTTTTAACCCATTATCATAACGTCCCATAACATTCTAAATTCTGGCTGATGTTTTGTTTCTTCTTGTTTTTTTCTTTTCATGTCTCTTTCAGCCTTCACTGTTTTTTAGTTTTTTTTGCCTTTTTTTCATTCTAGGTTGTATGATCTTATCTCTGTTGTTTTATTATGGCCCCAAGATCCCTCATGCGTTTATTTTCCCATTTTGAACATACCATTTGACTCTCACTTCTTACGACATCTAATACCCCCACCCATGTGACCCTTAATGTCCTAATGTTCAATTCTAGGAACTGATCAGTAAGCATCCAGACCTGAGGAAGAGAGGAATTCTCTCGACAGCTTGTCTTTTAAATGTAACGTTAGTCCAATAAACAAAGGTATCACTACGTACTGCTATACTCGTGATTTTGGCATCTGGACTAACACGGCCTATCGAATATATATCTCTCTTACATCTCTATCCTGGTAAAAAGCAAAAAAAAATCCCTGGCTTTTGACGTGTTTAAATCACTTAGAATGTTTACGAAACATTTATAAAAATGTATTTACCTGCGACAAGAAATTACTTAGAAAGTAGTTAACTTTGCCATTTGTATAACATGACCCCGAGTTTGATAGGGATGCAAGGATTTGCAACAACAATTTCAGAGAGTCTCTGTAAGTCATGCGTGACTAAAAGCCTCTTCTAAAAGAAGGTTCTAGGAATTGCTACACAAGGCAATAGTGTAGGAATCAGAAACCTTGACCCTCCAGATGTTCTACATCTCTCATGATCCCCAGCCACTTGTTAGGTTGACTGAGCATTATGGGGTGGGGGTAAGGTTGTTGACCCCCTGCAGTAGAGGCTCATGTAAATGTAGGGGTAAAGTAGTATGTCATGTAAAATGCTACTGCCTACATAAAAAAGTCTTGTATTCCCATTCCCAATAAAACAAGATTTATGAAATACTGAAATAAAATATGCTCCTAAAATTGATTGGATACTGCGTATACATCATTTACATTTTTTTAGGCTGGCTGTCCACTAGGCTTGTGCACCGATTTTTTTTTTTTTTTTTTTTTTTTTTTTTTTTTTCGGTTCGGTTCGATTTTTTTCGGATTTTTAAACTTTTCGATTCGGCCCGTTTCGACCGATTTCGGTTTCGATTCGATTCGGTTCGGCACGTTTTTCGGGTACATTTTTTTTTTTCGGAATTTCGACCATTTTTCGTATTTTCGTGTCACTGTGCTCGGTTTTTGTATCGACTTTTCGTAATTTCGGAAATTTTCGTTTTTCGGAATTGCACATTTTTCGCAATATCGACCATTTTTCGTATTTTTCGTGTCATTTTGCCCGTTTTTTGTATCGACTTTTCGTTTTTTCGAAAAATTTGTGTTTTCAGAAATTTTCGTTTTTACACAATGTTCGTTTTTCAGAAATTTTCGTTTTTCAGAAAATTTTCGTTTTTCGGAAAATCTGTTCTCCTCGTTTGACACATTTCAAGTCCATTTGAAAAATCCGAAAATATTTCGTTTCGGCTCGGAAAACATTTCGGATCTGAAAATTTCGGATCTAAAATTTTTCGGAAATTCGGCCGCATCCGAAAACACGAATCGGGAAATTTCGTGAAAATTCCGAAACCCGAAACGCACATCCCTACTGTCCATTCAGTACATAGCCAGACAACTGACTTGGTCGACTGACTACGTACAACATTTTTGTACGATCTGGGTCGTAAACTGGAAAAGACGATGGATGACCCAAGTCGACCGATGGACAGACTGCCGAATGTTGCTGAAGACTGCCAGGTTGCAGGGAAAAAAAAACAGAACTCTGCTATTATTCTAAATAGCATAGTGATTAAACCAATAAAAAAGTTTTTTAAAATGTGTCTAAATAATAAAAAAAGGTCTGTTACAGAATAAAAAAAAAAAACTCCTTTTTAAAAAAAAAATTGAATCAAAAATTTCAAATTCTTTTTCCAAAAGCTGTCGAACTGAACCAACGAAAATGAAGTCATTTTTCCATTTTTGCTGTACCCGGTCATTCGTCTTCTAACAAATCCCATTCAAATCGCAAAGATCTCTAGTTTGATGTCGTCTGAATGAAGTAGTCAGATGGAAGTTGGAGGCAGTGGAAGAGGGTTGAATCTCCTCTGTGTTGTGGGATTAGTCGAACATCTACCGACAACTTGTTAGTCGCACGAATACGGAGCCCAGTGGACATCCAGCTCTATACTATAAAATTTACAGTTTTTGTTTTCTAACCGCCAACAGGAAGGTCTACATGGTTGCTATGCACTGTGTTTGCACTGGGGTCAGAGCCAAATTAACATATGGGCTATTGGAGCTGCAGCTCCAGGACTATGCCCCAAAATAGTCCCATTGAAAGCATAACTTTGTCAACAATAATTGCAGCTAACCTTAGAAGATGAAGAGGGATCCAGTAGTGGCATAACAGGATTTGAAGAGAATGAGACGTATAAACAAATGGGTAGCGAGACTTGGGCAGAGCCAACTATTCGGCTCCAGGCCCATGAAGCTCTTTATCGCACTGACTGGTGTGTCCGCAAAACTCAATTTGACATTGACATGATGTCTGGCGTGCACCAAATTTAGAGTAGATTGAATACTGACCAAGAACGTCTTTACCTCCTGTTTGTTTTCAAAGACGTGCTGAGGTAAACGTTTATAACTAAATTATTGTAAAGGTAAAAGGGCTGGCTTGGATGTCAGCAGCCAGAACTTGCAACCTTCAGATTTTGCGGACTTGGAAATGCACCACCCTGATTTTGTCTTCCAGATATAATGCCCAGGATTTGTCACTCTATTTATGCTGTTAAAAAGGATATAGTATAGTTTGATGTCTAACTAGTCATTGTTCTGTGACCACAATAGTATTTCTGTTTTTGCATTTTAGGGAGCTGCACTCAAGTATCTGCCAACAATTGTCAATGATGTGAAACTTGTCTTTGACCCGAAAGAGCTGAGGTAAATCACTGCTTTAAATTCAAAATGCAGCAAATGTGATTGGCTTTTATTTATGTTCTTGTCACATCTAAGCATTATTTCTTTACCTGATTTAGAAGTCTTAATAAATGCTAAAAATAATCTTTTTTAACTTCACCTCTTGAACTGTCCAAATAATTAATCCAAGGTGAATTTGCAATATTTAAGGCAGGGGTCAACAACTTTGGCCCTCCAGATGTTTGGTATTACATTTTCCTTGAGTCTCAGAAAACATGAGTGGCTGAACATCACGGGAGATGTACTTCCAAAACCTCCGGAAGGCTAAGGTTGCTGAACCCCAATTTAAGGGGTTACTCGTTAACCACATTTGTTCAGTGAAAGAACAGTGTTGTTGCTTCAAAGTCCAAGAATAACAGAGGATAACGTATGGTGAATACTAGAGATGTGCACCACTATACATTTCATGTTTTTTCTCATTTTGGACCGTTTTCATTTCAATTGATTCGATTCGCAATTTCGGGTCAAATTTCGAATTGATATAAAAAAAAATCAATTTTTTTTTAATTTTCTTTTTTTATATCCATTCGAAATTTGACCCAAAATTTCGAATCTATTCGAAAATTTTGTGTGGTCGACATTTCGGATTGGGGATGTCCTCGGAAGCATGAAAATGGTTACGAAACAAATCGCACATCCCTAGTGAATACTGTATTTGGGAAACTGCTACCATAGTTTGTTCTTTTCACCATACTATGCTGAAGTTATTCGGCGTAGATTTCACACACACTTTTGTGCCTGGTGTGCCCAGGCACACCCTAATGTTGGGTGAAGGGTTCATCTTATATCCCCTACATAGCTATTTTTGATGTTTCTTATCTGGTTCATTATAAATTGCATGAATATTGACTGTATTGCTGCATGAACATTCGTTATTCTGAACTAAAAATAACTGTCCTGTACAAAATTATCTGAGCATAGAGAGGTAATAAATATTCCATGGGTGGACACCCTATTGAAATGGGCTGCGCATGGTCATTGATTTCACATTCGTACCCACCAGTGCTCATTTTCGTCATCTAGCATTGATTTATCGTTGTTTCAACATTACTTCTATCAGACCTCAATGGAGATCACCATTTTAAAATTGAAGTATTATCCACTGGTGTCACCAATATGTTGGAATATAGTCAAATGGAGAATAGCTGTAGCTTACTTCTTTAACGAAAGTATACCCATAGTGCCGTTGTCTGCATTAGCTGTGTGTGCTGTTAATGAATTCTTCTTCTGGATAGCCGAAGGTCACTGTTGTTGCTACATTGCTAAACGTTAATTAATTAACCCTATAGAGAATGTAGGGATTATTTTAACTACTCCTCCTTTCCCCTGCATTATTTTTTTTAAAGAGTAATGACCATCTTCGACAAGTAGCCCTTTCCAAGAGGTTCCACCAAAATACCTCAGACCGTAATTTTCCGTTTATCTCATGTAAATGCAAATCCTGTTTTTATTCCTGTGATTTATTTCTCTTGTCTTGTGTTCTTCCTGCTTTTCATAAGAATAATAATCTTCTCATTTTCTGGCAATGTTCATAGCAAATTGTTTACTGAATTCATCTTGAATGTTCCGAGAGACCGGCTTGTGAGACAGAAACTCTACTGCCTTATCGAGATTGTACACAGCGAGCTTTTCAGTCAGCTTGGTGAGTATAAGATTTAAGAAAGAATCCTGTGAATTAACGTTAAGTCGGCTTTAAGTACTCGGGGCTTCTTACTGCTGTGTGCTTCTGTATTTACTCGTGGTGTTGATCAAGTTATCTTGCACTGATGTCTAAATTGATCAGTGGAACGGAGCTCATTAACATTCTTGAAACTGACGCTAACAAAGTATCACAGGAGTTCTTTTGCCACTTTTGTTAAAATGCAAACTGTTGGCTATGGCAGACTCTAACAGGGATGGAGATGAAAAAGGACCATACGGCGCATAAAATAGTGTATAAAATAGTGAACAGCTGATTAATAGACAACTGGTTAATATTGGATAAAATGTAAAATATAAGTGAATAAAATTGCCCTTTAAAATACCAAATAGAAATATTAAAGATGCATAGGAAAAAGAGTAAAATGTGCAAAAAGTATATATGGAGATAAGTCAATTAGTGCAAATGAGTGCTCAAAAAGTGCAGCAGTTCAATACTCAAAGGAGTGTTGTTGATTGAAGACAAGTGTATCAATCTTCTCTGTGGTGTGAGTATCAGATCTTCTCTTTAAAGATATCCCTCAGAGAGAAATAAAACATAAAGGCAATAATAGTGCAGATGGTCGTACTGGAATGGAGCAATTCAATAAAGTCAATGTATGTACCACTCACATTTATAGGAGCCTAAGGGAAATCCAGGCTCAAGGAAAATAGCTTGCGGCCAGATATAGGGTGGCACGTCCCTCCTTTCGTCTATGGTGGTTGCTAGGTAAAGCAGAGAGAGTCGGGAGACGACACTCCCATAGCGTAACTCTGTGCGTATATGTGGAAAAATTAAATTAAAATTGATCACACTCACCAATTATAGAGCCTCTCAATACCAGGCTCAAGGGATACCGCCTTGGGCTCTCTTAAGGTGGAGGCCCGAACCCCTGCCGCCTGGATCCTCCTTTCAGCACTGAGCTCTCCCTGGGAGAGAAGCCTTTGTTCATAGCAGAGAGCTCAGTGCTGAAAGGAGGATCTCTTTGTCTTAGTCTTGTCTTAGTCTTGACACATATTTTGGTTGTTTTTTATGTGTTTTTTACCATACTATAGGCTGTATTTGACTATTTACTAGTAATCCACATAGCACTTTAATCAATTCATCAAATAAACAAGCGCCCACACTGTATAGTGTATATCCGTATACACATTCCCTAATCTAACAGGGATGGACTGGTTCCAAAAACAGGCCTGGCATTTAAAGATAGAATATATATTGTAAACCCCTCCTAAAATCACTCTAATTTATCATTTATTTGCTTAATACTATCATTTTCTAAATTAAAGACTTTAAAATTCTGAAATATAAAAACAAAATTGTGCCTTTTCCCATTTGCACTAATCAGATTTTGTACCAATGGTTGCCTCTCTGCCCTCCTATACACATGTACCATTCTGCAACTATTCTCATTTGTCCCATTATTACCCCTACACACCTTATTGTTCCCTCCGTCTACTTTTTTGCCTAAAACACTCAATTTGTGTAAGCCTACTCCATATCATGTATTTTTTTTTTTGTCTGAGTCTCAAGCATATTTATGCCTCTCTTAACTTGCCTCATACGCCCTGCGCGTTTCGCTTGCATACCCCTATATCCGTCTCATGTTCACAGTAAGGGTTATTCAGAAAGCACTGAAATTTCAGTGCTTTCTCATTCGGTGCACTTCGGTGAGCTTCAGAGATTCCAGTCAGCTGAAATCACTATTATTAAAAGTTTAAAAAGGTATTTAAAACAATAAAAATGCATGAAAATGGAATTAATAAAAAATGTCCTATAACAAGTAATAATAACGGTCTGTTAGAGGATTTGTAAAAAAACATCTTAAAAAAAAATTGATTCAAAAATTATGCCTAAATATCCCCCATAAATTCCAATAAATAAATAAATAAAAAGGCAGTTTTCTGAAAATGAAAAGAATAACCTTTTAACCACTTCGCTGCTGAGGACGCGCTCAGCGCGTCCTCAGCAGTCCCGCTGGTGTGCTGAGGACGCGCTGAGCGCGTCCTCACATTGGGGTCAGCGTTCGGCCGGGTTCCGGCCGATCGCTGGCCCCTCCGGTGCGGGCTGACATCCTGGATGTCAGCCCGGCATCCGGACCAGCAGCCGCCAGAATTAGGTGTCATCGCGGGCAGTGGCGTAGCGTGGGGGGGGGCTGGGGGGGCCGTGGCCCCGGGCGCAGTTTTGTTTGCGCCCCTAAAACTGGCCCGGGGGTTGAGGGGACGCAGATGCCGGGCAGCGCGGGAGCGCCTGCCCGGTCTTTAACAGTCCGTCCTGTTAGGTGATGCGGCTGCGCGGCGTGCGCGGCGTGCGCAGCCGGTCACGTGGTCCGGCTAATCAGGTGGTACGGAGTCTCTGTACCACCTGATTGGCCGGACCACGTGACCGGCTGCGCGGTATCACCTAACAGGACGGACTGTTAAAGACCGGGCAGGCGCTCCCGCACTGCCTGGCATCTGGGTCCCGGTCCCTCAACCCCCGCCGGAGCTGGGGCCTGGGGCAATATCCAGGTAAGGGCTGGGGCAAATCCATGAGCTGGGGGCAAATCCATGAGCTGGGGGCAAATCCATGAGTGAGCTGGGGCAAATCCATGAGCTGGGGGCAAATCCATGAGCTGGGGGCAAATCCATGAGCTGGGGGCAAATCCATGAGCTGGGGGCAAATCCATGAGCTGGGGCAAATCCATGAGCTGGGGGCAAATCCATGTGAGAGCTGGGGCAAATCCATGATGGGAGAAGCTGGGGCAAATCCATGTGAGAGCTGGGGCAAATCCATGAGTGAGCTGGGGGGCAAATCCATGAGTGAGCTGGGGGGCAAATCCATGAGCTTGGGCTGAGGGGCAAATCCATGAGTGAGCTGGGGGGCAAATCCATGAGATGGGGGCAAATCCATGAGTGAGCTGGGGGGCAAATCCATGAGCTGGGGGCAAATCCATGAGCTGGGGGCAAATCCATGAGCTGGGGCAAAATCCATGAGCTGGGGCAAATCCATGAGCTGGGGGCAAATCCATGTGAGAGCTGGGGCAAATCCATGTGAGAGCTGGGGGCAAATCCATGAGTGCTGGGGGGCAAATCCATGAGTGAGCTGGGGGGCAAATCCATGAGCTTGGGGCAAATCCATGAGCTTGGGGCAAATCCATGAGCTGGGGGCAAATCCATGAGTGAGCTGGGGGGCAAATCCATGAGATGGGGGCAAATCCATGAGTGAGCTGGGGGCAAATCCATGAGATGGGGGCAAATCCATGAGTGAGCTGGGGGCAAATCCATGAGAGCTGGGGCAAATCCATGTGAGATGGGGGCAAATCCATGAGTGAGCTGGGGGGCAAATCCATGTGAAGCTGAGGCAAATCCATGTGAGAGCTGAGGCAAATCCATGTGTGAGCTGGGGGCAAATCCATGAGCTGGGGGCAAATCCATGAGTGAGCTGGGGGGCAAATCCATGAGTGAGCTGGGGGGCAAATCCATGAGTGAGCTGGGGGCAAATCCATGAGCTGGGGGGCAAAGCCATGAGCTGGGGCAAATCCATGTGCTGGGAAATCCATGTGTGAGCTGGGGGCAATCCAATGTTGAGGCTGGGGGCAAATGTGCGGAGGAGGCGCCTGAAAGGGAGGGGGGGGAGGTCCTTCGGACCTCTCTCCCTCCCGATCGGCGGCGCACAGGGGGTTAACCCAGGCATCATTTGGAAGGGCACAGCCTGCCCTTCCAAATGATGCCTGGCATTAACCCCTGGGGAGCTGGATCGCGAATCGGCGCCGGTTCGCGATCCTTTCCCGGAGCTGGCCGACATCTTGGATGTCGGCCAAGCCTCCGGGAACTCCCCCAGAGGACTGGCGTCATCGTGCGTAGCACGATGACGCCAGTCCTAGAGTTAACCCCTAACTGCCACCAACTGTGGAGATAGGGAGTTCCAATGAACTCCCTATCTCCCGATCCGTGGCAGCTAGGGGTTAAATTTTGGTATCGTTGGATCGGCCAGAGCATGGCCGTTCCAACGATACCAAACACTACAGTGAAAAATTTTGTAAAAAAAAATACAAAAAAAATAAATAAATAAAAAAAAAAAAATTTAACACTTTTTTTTATTTTTTTGGGTTTGTTAATGCAGCAATATTGTTCCCATTTCAATTATAATGTGAACAATGATGCTGCACGAACGATTTTTGTGCGGTGCGTTTGTTAAAAATAGTGTCATTTTCCCCAAAAAAAAATGTAACGAGACCCCATCTCTAATTTTTTTAACAAGCGCACCCCATACAAAATATAACCGCAATTGCTCGCATGTTAAAATGTGAAAAAAAACACTTTACACATTGTAAATTATTGAAAATACATATTTTATTGCATTTTTTGTTATCATATACAGACATGACATAACGTATACATATAATAATGACATATTATGAATCTACCGAGTCTGACGGAAAGAACGATATATAATATGTCTGGGTCATATACTAAAATAAGCCTTCAAAACACGTTTAAACATGATGCGCAAAACAGGTAAAAATGACCTCAGCATAGGGGCGGGAAAAGCCTCAGCAGCGAAAGGGTTAAACTAATATATTTGATAATGAATCCTATGGGATTCACCTGTTGAAACCCGTTGAACTGAATCACTGACAATCAGGGTATTTCATTGACACTATGGTTCAGTTTGATGTTCTCTGAATAGATTAACCATTACTTCTCTATGGGGAATGTTTCTGCTGCCGAATTGTGGCGAACTTCGCCTATTCAGAAAGCAGTCAATTCACCATATACTGGGGAATTGACAGCGAAATACGGTGAACTACCACGAAATCGCACAGTGAAATTTGCAATTCGGTGTCAAGTTCGGCTCTCTTTGCATAAACCTTTAGGGTTTCCATGAATGTCAGCACACACTGCATTCCTAGTCTGCTGTGTTTAAGTAAGGTTTATGTTTCCCCCTGCAGTGGCATAGAATATATATCTGCTAGAACATGATTTCCATTTGAAACGGCTCTATGCGAATGCTTCCGGTGAATCGTGGTGCATAATCCATGTGGTTGGACAGATAGCAGGGCTGGACTGGGACAAAAAAATCAGCCCTGGACTTCATCCAGAACAGCCCACTTTAATTATGCAAACATGTACAAAAATAGTATATAGACCAATCGCTCTACAGATACCGGAGTTGCTGCATAGCGATTGGGTAAACCAAGGCAGCAGCACTGAGGTTGAGCGCACGCCATGTCACAAGGTGAGGCGGATGTGCATCAGGTCTCCCCAACACGGAGGCCCCAACATGAGACTGCGACGGACTGCGTCTGTTTTACAGATAGTGAGGAAGTTCTCACCTCACCCATGAAGGGCAGAGCGAGCTGCACGGTGAAACAGCATTCACACCGGCCCACTGAGCCATCGGCCCACCGGGAATCTCCCTGTAGTCCCTATGGCCAGTACATGCCTGACAGTGACAAGTGGTCAGTCAGCTTCGGGGTCATACTGAAACACTGTTGCCCTAAGAGCAGGAATACAATGTTTCCATTGAGTATAAGCTGTCATGCTGTCTGTCTCTGTAGGTTACACTAGTCTTGGCACACTGGGCAAAGGCTGAGTGTGCCCACTGCCTATCAGAGCTGACTCTAGTCCTGGTATATTAAACCCTAGGTTAGAATTGACCGTACCTATTGTATACGATTTGTTGTTCAATTTGACCGTTTGCATCTACATCTAAAGACTGTCAAGCAGATGTAAATGGAATCCATTAGGAAAATGTGATTTCAATGTTTTGGTGAGGATATCAGCAGAAGAACCTTTTGTGTAATGATCTATCATATACTTTATTATGAATGACACAGACACATGCAAAGCAAAATAATTTAAAATCTGATGGCACGTGCATACATAATGTATAACTGAACAAAATTTTGTGGTCCATATAGTGAAATGAGAAAATAACAAAGAGCAAATTTTACTTATTATTTATGAAGTTTGACATTATAGTCAGACAATATTTTATGGAATATATTTTTAGACAGAATATAATACACACAAGATTGCAAATCCTGATACTCATAACCTGGGAAACAACATAAAATTGGAAATGTAGTCCGTATCCTCAATTAGGAAAATAAATATCCAAATTCTGGTGAAACTCCTCTATAAAATCTGAATGGAGAAATGGATAGAATGTGGAGGGATGGAAACGCTCCAACTGGAACAAGTGCCAGTCTGCAAACACTCCTCCTACCTGGATGTCCAAAGAAATCGCCGTCAGAGGCTTAACTGGTCAAAGGCCATGACCCAAAGAATGACCTAGATTCCACTGATGACTGCAAGTAATGGGTAAACACTATTTCTACACCACAAGAGATCCCGTCATAGCCCAGTGGAATTTCAAATCGTTGGTCCAAAGGACCTTAACCACTTCCAAAAGACATTGGCGAGCCACAAGGGCAAAAAAAGTCCTTGATGGAGAGCAATACTGGCATTCAGAGAATGTAAATTGAGGGGTGGTGTGGGTAATGGATATAAGTTGGGCCTTTATTGATAAATCTTTGACAGTGACAACATTCCTCTGTGCTTCCTCTGGGGCCATGGCAACTTTACAAATCCTCATGGCAGATGCAAACCTAGTCATTGATTCTTTGGCAGCAGGTAAAATATAGAAAGCGGGGTCAATGACATACTGGAGTAGAGACCTTGGCGGAACCACCTCCAGGACACTTAACAAATGAGTATTCGACTGCCAATGGAATGTCTCAGGGACAACTTGGGACAAGTGATCTACTGGACCCTGCAGCGTAACAACTTGTTCAGTTGCTGGCGTCTGATCAGTTTCCAGGGGGCCAGCTGAAGGCCTGTCTTCCACGTGACTCTGAGGTCCTCCATCATTGTGTTACTGTCACCTTTAGTTACAGGCTGCTTAATTTCCCTAGCAGTTTTCTGTCTAAATGTTGCCAGAGCAAAAATGGTGGGGTATGTAAGCAGACTGCTCTCCACGTAATATATACAGACATCAGGGGGTGGTTTAGTCATAGGGAACCGCAAGGAATGTCTTGGACCATCTGAAATTTAATTGCACTCAACTGTCAAAATGCGGGTCAGCAATTTGTGCCTCAAGGAGCAGAGAATGGTCCTCTTGGAAGGAGGTTGCATGGCTGCAGGTGGTTACAAGGCTCAGTGCTGAGAGATGGCAACAGCCAAAGTTCCAAAAAAAAAAAACGCACAGCTCGGCAGACAGGCAGCTTGGGCTGAAGAGTGCATAAAGGAGCTAGATTAATAGGAGAAATGCCTTCAAACATCTCATCCTAAGCAAGAGAGATTTTAAATGAAAGGGAGATAAAATGGCCCCATGTTAAGTAGCAGTTGAAATCCTCTTGACTCAATATGCGCATAAACATACTTTATACGGAGCATTTGCTGCCTTTGAAAGTAAAGAAATTGTCGAAAAGCCATATTTTTGTATTCGAGAACCGAATCAAAGAATGACTCATACAGCAGCTGACCCGGACACTTGCACTAAGAGTTTGAGTACTTCTGCTTTACGCTCAGAAGTTACAAGGTTCGCCTAAAACATGATGGTGAAAGTGATTTCCCCCCCCCCCCTCAAATTTATCCCACATTTGCCAGACCTCGTGTAGTTTTCATGTTCAATTTTACTTACTTTTACATTGGCATGATTGATTCTAACTTAGGCATTTTTATAAACCTTGGACTTTTATTTCCGTCCATGCTTGATTTTACAACATTGTGTTGATTTGTTGATTGTTGTTGCATTTTTGGTTCTAATTTATTGCAGTTTAAGTGGATACTTTAAAGTTCAGATATTCGTCTGGCAGACAAAATATGTATATGCTTCTAAATGTAAATGTTTTTTATTTCGTTAAATTAATTAGGGGGGAAAAATTAAGCTTATTTCTAGTTTTATTTTTCTAGGTTGTTTTTTTTTCTCCAACTAATGAAGTTTTTTAGATCCTTTGTTTCCTTTGGCAAATTTGTAGGTTTGTGCGACACTCTGTCATTAAGGAGGCCCACATCGCTCAGCATTGCAACCACAATCCAATCTATCTGACTATTCCTAATCCGCATTTAAGCCTACTACTAAAATTTAAATCTGGCAGTCAAACTCGGGCCCCCCCCCAGATGTTGTTGAACTAGAACTCACATGATTCTCTGGCCATCCATCGCTTTTAAAGAATTCTGGGAAATGTAGGCCATTAACATCTCAGGAGCTGGAGGTTGATACCCCTGAATGTCATATTATACTGGCCTTCCACCATATCCACCCAGTATTACATCACTAGAATAAATTCTACCTTTTGACTACCTCTTTCTGTATCTCAACAAAATATTAAAAATTAACATTATATTTATGATTATATTCATTTGTTCAATTACATTTGAGCCCCTGAAAATGGGGGGGAGGGGCTATGTATAAAAATGGTTGCAGTTCCTAAAATTTGTACTTGATATTTATGTTCAACACCTTGAATTAAAGCTGAAAGTCTGCACTTCAAATTCATTTGGATTGTTTCGCTTAAATTTTGTTCTTGTGGCATACAGAACCAAAAGTATGAAAATTGTGTCAGTGTCCAAATATATATGGACCTAACTATATATGGCCTTTGATCTCTCAGTAAACAAAAGTGAGCTAAAACGTTAAGCCCTAAGCTTTTATCAACAGAATTGTGTGTATTCACCACAACTGTTGTCGTCTTGTGGCATACAGTGTTCTAGAAATTATTCTGTGCAGCTAATCCATAATTCATACTCCCTGTCAGACCATACATTTGATTATGGTTTAATAAGGCGTATTTGAGGCATAATTGAATAACATTTATGCTGTGCTGTAAATTCACATAAAAAAAAATGCAATGTATATATGGGCATCTTAGAAACATAGAAACATAGAAAAATGTCGGCAGATAAGAACCTTTCGGCCCATCTATCTGCCCAATTACATGGATACTTTACCTGGATTTATCTTTTGTTTAGGATAGCCTTATGCCTATCCCATGCCTGCTTAAATTCAATCACTGTTTTGGCCTCTACCACTTCTACTGGAAGGCTGTTCCATGTATCCACCACCCTCTCAGTAAAATAATGCTTCCTGATGTTACTTTTAAACCTTTGCCCCTCTAATCTAAGACTATGTCCTCTTGTTTTGCTATTTTGTTTCCTTTTAAATATACTCCCATCCTCTACCTTGTGGATTCCCTTTATGTATTTAAATGTTTCTATCATATCTCCTCTGTCTCGTCTTTTTTCCAAGCTGTACATGTTAAGATCATTAAGCCTTTCCTGGTAACTTTTCTCCTTCAAGCCGTACACCATTTTAGTAGCCCTTCTCTGAACTCTCTCTAAGATGTCTATATCCTTCTGGAGATACGGTATCCAGTACTGCACACAGTACTCCAAGTGAGGTCTCACCAGTGCTCTGTACAGTGGCATGAGCACTTCCCTTTTCCTACTGGTTAATACCTCTCCCTACACAACCAAGCATTCTGCTAGCATTTCCTGCTGCTCTATTACATTGACTACTTACCCTTAGATCCTCTGAAATAATGACCCCTAAATCCCTTTCCTCAGATGTTGAGGTTAGGACTGTATCAAATATTCTATATTCAGCCGTTGGGTTTTTACATCCCAGGTGCTTATCCACATTACAACTCAATTGCCACAACTCCGACCATTTTTTTAGTTTACCTAAATCATTTGTCATTTGGCTGATCCCTCCAGGAACGTCAACCCTGTTGCAAATCTTTGTGTCATCAGCAAAAATACATACTTTTCCATTAATACCTTCTGCAATATCACTAATAAAAATATTAAAGAGAATGGGTCCAAGTACTGACCCCTGAGGTACCCCACTGGTAACAAGACCTTGCGCCGAATAAACTCCATTTACCACAACCCTCTGTTGTCTGTCACTCAGCCACTGCCTAATCCAGTCAACAATATTGGAATTTATTGATAAGCCTTCTATGCGGAACAGTATCAAAAGCCTTACTGAAATCTAAATAAGCAATGTCTACTGCACCACCTGTGTCTATTATTTTTGTTACCCAATCAAAACATCTTAATAATGTTCTTTCGTTTTCCTGCTTAATTTTTATTCTGAAGAATGCAGGGATATTCTAATACCGATGATGACCGATCAGCTCAAGTACCACTTGGAGAGACAGGAAGAACTGGAGGCCTGTTGTCAACTGCTCAGCAATATCCTGGAAATGCTGTACAGGAAAGACGTGGTTAGTAGTCAGTGAAGCTCTTTATCTCGATTTTAATGTCAAAATGAAATTCTTTCATTGCAACCTGGTGAAAGACCTCGCATTGGACTATACTGACAAACTCAGATTGTGCTATGCTAAAAAAAAATTGGGGGGGGGGGATGATTTTGGAATTTCTCTAAAAAATACAAGGTGTGCTCTCTTGCCTTTTGGGGAGTAGAAAATTGGAAGGGTGAGCTCTCTTCTAGACTGCAGTCATACTGTGCATGGGTAGGTGGAAAGCTGGCAGCAGTGGGTGGTTAGTGAAAATGTGAAATGGTTATAGTGGGGAGGCTGATTTGGAAGCTGACTCTAGGTCTGAGGATACCATCAGCAGCGGATATAGTGTTGGCATGAGCGGCTGCTGTTGTGGGATAAACTTCACCATAGGTCCCAGGACCAGGGGAACACCACATGGATGGTGCTTGCTGTAACGGAGCGACTGTACCCTAACTTAGTATCTCCGTCCGCAGGCTCTCTCCCATGTAACTGTCACCGGAGCAATCTTCCCTAACATCTACCTCAAAGCTTTGGCCCCAGCCGAAAGAATGAGGCTCACTGTTCGAAGTCAAAATTAGAATGCCAGTTTATTGACAGACACACAGATACAGTCAACCCCCTATCCTCCTTTACATACAATCAAGTAGATAGCTGCACAGGACCTTCAAACAATGGACAATGGGATTTCCTAGGAGAAGGGGGGAGGGAGAAGGAAGAGTAAACTAAAGGGATTTCTTATAGAGAACATACACAATAGAGAGAGCAGGTACTATACAGAGATAGGTTAGATAATTGAGGGAATGTTTGAAAAAAATACACAACAAGAGACTATACAATAACTACACAAGGGAATAAAACACAGGCATCAGTAATCTTTAAAATGGTGAAAAACCAAATATATATTTAAAAGGTCAACCAGTTCCCCAATAGTCCCTTTCATGTGCCATAGTCTCTGGGCAGGAGGCTAGCCCACATCCCCCTCCAGATGCCCCAGTGACGGTAGGTTCCCTCTCACTTGTCAATTAGCAACTACGTGTGGCTTGTGATCTAATGGTAGGGACACCCAGGAGCTGTGCTGTCAAGTGGGCATTATTTGTGGATGCATTATACCCTAAGAACAACAATAAATAAGATAGCAGCTGCTAACTGGGAGGTTGCTTAAATAAAGGAGAGGGAGCTCGTATGAAAGCTACTACTGTCGAAGAAGTGGGGCAATATAGCCCCACCTGGAGGGGAGGGTGTCGGACATTGCTGTCATAGGTAGGAGGCAGTCTTGTTGCAGGTAGGAGGTAGTGGGGCACTACTCTCATAGGTAGGAAGGAGTAGGTACCTTTTGTGTTCACATACATTCCCTTTACATTCATATACTCTTACATTGAAATATTGATGCACGACACAGAAAACCCCAGGGGCGGACTGACAACTAATGGGGCCCCCGGGCAATAGGAGGTCATGGGGCCCCCCTTGTTCCGCACCCACAGAAGGCCACACCCAAAAAAAAACCACCCCCTACAATGCAACACCCACATGTACATTATTGTGCTAAAGAATTCTGAACTCCTTAAAAATAAACTTTTTTGAAAATCCACTTGGACCCAGCAGCGAATTGTGCCCCCTCCATACTTACAGATGGCCATCGCACTGCTGCAGCAGTCATCACCCACTCATTGCAGCTAAGGCTACACCCTGGCACAGAAAGTCCCTGTGGAAAATGTAGGAAACTGCCTATCACTTTAACAGATACTGTAGAATCCTGACACACTGCACATTACAGAGCTCCACAGCAATAAAACTCCCAGTAATGTGCAGAGTGCATGAGCATATTACAGAGCTGCACAGCAAAAAACCTCACAGTAATGTGCAGTGTGTATGAGCGTATCACAGAGCTCCACAGCAATAAAACCCACAGTAATGTGCAGCTCACACATGGATATATATTGCCCCCAGCAGCTCACACATTGATATATATTGCCCCAGCTCACACATGGATGTATAGTGCCCAGCTCACACATGGATATATACTGACCCCATCAGCAGTTTTGTAAGGGACCACGGTGGCGCACTAACAAACCGCCTCGTCGGCGGTGCTTCAGCGTGCCTTCCTGGGCCCCACGTGCACCCTGCATTGACGCCGCCCCCCACGTGATGCGTGCACTTCATGTGAGGGGGTGGCATCAATGCAGGGTGCACATGGGGCCCAGGAAGACACGCTGGAGCGCCGCCACCGTGGTCCCTTACAAAACCAGGCCCCCACTGACCTGCGGGCCCTCGGGCAGTGCCCGACTGCCCAATGGGTCAGTCAGTCCCTGGAAAACCCTGATGTCATACACTGATAATCTAAATGCATAAAGACTCCATCCGCGCGAACATTAAACCTCAAGCTGCACATACAGGAAGAGTAAACTGTCGGGCCTGGCTAGTGCATTAGAACTTGGTACAAATGTATATTTACAAAATATTCAATGGTTTTCAATTTAGCAGGTTTAATGAGTAGTTTAATATTGTACTTCCTCTAATTTGGGACCAGACCCACTACGATCCTTGCAATGGTCTCGAAATCAAAACCTCTAATATTTAATTTTAAAAGGTATTGCATCGAAACAACTCTGAAAACACATCATCTCAAGATATCATCATCTCCATGAATACTGGCTAGGAATCACGGTCACAAGCTTGTTAATCCAATTTAAATAGCCACAGTTTTTCTATTAGTCAGCAATCATTTTACAAGATTAACAAACCCATAAAAAGCTTGTCTTGCTGTCGACTCCTCAACACTTGGTTAATTGAGCCACCTACTCCCTCAAAGACAGTATCATGAATCCGTATCAGTCCTCCTTTCGTCAATTTAATTACCGCAATTCTAGGCTTACACAGACGAATTTAAGCATTTCCTCCGTACAGAAATAAATCTTTCTGACAAGTTATATGATCATTTCCAAGAAAACCCTTTATGGTAATATTGGTCTAACCCCCATTAATGTATTCTGCTTCAGGTTTGAGTGAGGAATAAACCAATCTAGAACAATGTTACATTGGTATTGATGTAGTAGAAGGTTATTGCTTTAGATATTTCCCCTGGTAATCGTGCAAGACTGGACCCTGTTAAATCAAGTCTACCTATCCCAAGTTTAAAATTATGCAGAATACATGGTCTATAGTTGAGTCGGGCACAAAAATAATTCCTTCCTATTTTAGACTTGGCATTTTGTGAACTATATCTTACTAAATTTTAAGAGTTGCCAGAGGTCCAGTGATGTTAACCTTATCCAGCTTAATATGGAATGATGGTTGATCTAAAAATCATCTGATAGGTTTGCAGTGAATAACCTTAATGCTATAAAAGAAGTAGTAAACTGGAAAATAAGACTCCCTATAAAAAGAATGAAGATATATGGTTTTCTTAATGCATGTAATATTGGAAGGTCATGACGCAGCTTCTATAGTTTGACCCATCAATGGGTTTCATAAAGGTGTAGAACTTTATTCTTTATTTTGTCATTGGGGCATAATTTTTTTATCATTTTCGTTTTCTTGATGATACCGATCAAAAGGATATTCATACACTGTAATCCCTTCTTTATTATTTCAAAATGTTAATGCATAAACTATACCAATACTTTATCAACTCAAAGTGCGGAAATATAATCTAGCCAAGACTAAGGCTAGGGTCAAACGAAAGCATTTTTACACGCGAACGTAAAAAAGTGCGTCCGAACGCATTGACGTATTTTTTCACGGAATAGGCGAAAACGGTCATACGATGCGCATTTTCGTGCATGATGTTTTACGGATCCAAACCAGGAAACTTTTTGCGTCTGGACGTTATGTTGGCCGGACACGAGCAGGGTCTGGCGTCTCCAAATCACACACACACACCGCTAGCGGGCGCAGCGCACTCTGTACGTCAGTACTAGCGGTTCAGCGTTCTCGAAAAAATGCGTTCATTTTCCACTTGCGTTGCGCAGCCGGACTTTCGTGCGACCGTACTTCGTATATTGGCTGTCATTGCCCGTCATTTGCTGCTAGTGCGGCCGTGATTAAGTGCGCCAGAACGCACGTTAAAAATGCTCTGGTCTGACCCCAGCCTAAGACGTTATCTGCCGAACAACTTCCTATTGGCAAATCTTAACATATGGAAATATAGGTTACTTACTTTTTTCAGTCTTGATCTGGTGTTATGATGTGCTTTCAATTAGGACAACCAAGCTCATTCTTCGATTTGTGAATCCAGTTTTTATAATCCGTTTAATCCAGTTGATCCTATTAATATCTTCCCATGCTCCTGCAACACCCGCGATGTTGGTCTTCTTGATCGTTGGATTCTCTTTCCTCTTGATCATCAGCTTCTGTATCAGGATAGCCAATTGTTTCCACCAGAATGCTCGGGGGACAAGAGTCTTGGTAGATAAACGTGCACAAAACGTTATTGCAAAATACAAAAGCACATAAAACATTTTTGCATATATGGCATAGAAACCTAACAAATGGGACTCTTGAAAGGCCAGTTGTGGCATTTACTATGCACTGAGCAACTAGGTGCAATGTTCTGAATCTTTTCAAAAAATGATTGCTAGTGTTCATCTTTAGGTGGTTCTTGGTTGACACGGACATCCTGGTGGCTACAGGGATTACCTTTTTGATATATATATTTTTTTTTAGGGGCCAACACAGCAGCATGTTCAGATAATAATGGACAAACTACTAAGGACTGTAAACAGAACGGTTATATCCATGGGACGTGACTCAGAATTGATTGTAAGTTTTCATCTTTGATGTTCTTGTACCATTTTTTTTGCTTTAAGGTTTCTTATGCAATCCAAAGATTGATTTGGAAACTGTTAAACGATGTCTAATATCATGTATTGGTAAAAATACAACAGTCATTAATCAGAGGTTGGCTAGATGGATGTCTTGTAACTACAAAAAAGTGTCATCATATCCAAACAATCATTTATTTGGATACCCAAGTGTTAATTATACATTGCTATTAAGCAACTCTATATTAGTGTTTATTGCCATTATGCTCATTGGTGGTATTGGTAGATGGTATTTAGAAGCAACACAAAATGTTTTGCGTACTGCATGAAAGGTTAAATATGGAAAACAGCCATGACATTTAAATGTACACACTGCCATTCACGGGTAACAAAACCATCCTGGAATCCCAAAATAACGTCTAAAAATTAATCTGATTCATACATGTTTTCTCGTCAAGGGGTTACAGCGTCTGGAATTCAAAAAGTCGTTAGATTGAATTTCCATTTTGAACAAAGGCAAATCAATAGTTGGTTGCATCGATCGCTCATATCCTTGTGCAGATAAGCGTCACATTGTTGGCGATGCATAGAATTGGGGTCAAACAAACAAATTAGAATCCCAACTAGTTGTATTGTTGTTTTCTGTCTCTACAAATGCTTTCCTTTTATTTCAATCTCAATGCTTTCATTAGATTTTTGGGTTGTTCCCTATTTCTCTATGGCTTTTTGTTGGTCTACAGCAGTGTTTCCCAAACCTGTCCTCAGGAGTCAGGACCCTCAACCAGGCCAGATTTTGCAGATCACCTTGGGGAAAATGCAGACTGAATCCTGCAATAACTGAGCAGCAAATCATATCACCTGTGCTGTGCTTCACATATCTGGAAAACCTGGCGAGACAGAGGGTCCTGAGGACAGGTTTGGGAAACACTTGTCTTCAGAATGGTTTACTTGAAGTATCTTGATCTGGCAAAAGTGTATTCAAAGTACATTAGTGTATAGATTTTCTGTGAAACTATATACAGGGATTTAACATATAGAAGCGGTAGTCTAGTCTAGCATCACAGTGGCTTTCAGCCACAGTTCTGTTGTTCCCAAAAGTAAGTGATGATGCAATCTAATATCACATGAGCGATACAAGTCATTCTCTGATATCTTTAACAAAACAGCTGGCCAGTATTGCTGTTATCCGTGATCTCAAACAACCTTTTTGACAAATACACATGCGTATACATGGTATTACGTACAATTTCAGCCATCATAAAGTTGATCTCTTATCTTCTGGGAAACATTTTTTTCTCCCTTTTTGTTTAGAATTTACAGCATTTTTCTCCTGCCTGGACTTGGTCAGCAATGACCTGGAACTTCAAATTAAAAATAGTGATGTTGCAAAAACTTCCTAGGATTCATTCCGTTCTGAAGCATTACATATTTTCAAACTAGCTCCGTTCCCATACAAAGTGTGTGTGTGTGTGTGTGTTCATTTACACATCTCAACAATTCAGAACTGCTTCACAGAGCTCATGTGCAACATGGAACTCTGGGTAAGACATGCAAATGACGTTTGCAATTTCTCATTTTTTGTATCCTGAATCTGTTTTAACACACAACCCTCTGATCAATGCCATTCTAGATGGTGTATGTATGTATATTTATATACCATTACACACACATACACAACAATCTATGCCAAGGAGGCATTCAGGGACTTACTATAAAAAAAGCTTTATTGCACCAAATTAAAAAAACATATGACGTTTCGGCCCATAGAGGCCTTTATCTAAGGGACGAAACATTGGATATGTTTTTTAATTTGGTAAAATTATATATATATATATATATTATTATTATTATTATTATTATTCGTGTGCTCCTCAGCATACATTGTTTATATTTACATTTTTTAGAACAAGCACCGGGGTATGAAAGATTCTGCCGCTGCTGACTATAATTCTAAAGAGTACCTACCTCCCTGGATATAGATATTGTCAGAGCATCTGGAATTGTAGTGGAGGGGAGATATTTAGGACTCTTAGGATATTTAGTCCCTTCAAGGACTCTTTAAACTAATTTTCCCAATTAATTAGCAGCAGGTAAATTCTCAATTTGCTAACTGCTCAAAGGAAAAATACATTGAGGGCAGGACAGCCGTGTGTAGTGAAATCTCATGCAAGAAAACTGTTATGTTGTTTAGTAGATTACTCTACCTGGGATTGCTGAATGTTTAGTTAGCGCTTTTACACGGTTTGGCTTTTTGTTTGTAGAGGAAGTGATTAATAGCCAAGTGTTGCATTTATTTACGGAATGAAAGAAAACAGCTTCTTTCTGTAACATAAAGACGTCTCTGTTTAAACATTAGAGGAACGTGATCTTTTGACTGGAAATGGGTATCATAATAAATATACACCTTCCATAACTTAATTTATTCTCTACTCAAGCATACTACCAGCACAAGTTTCCACTTCATTCCAATCCCAAGTAACCTCTCACAAATCCATAAACTCTCCTGAACTTCTTTAATTGTCCTCTTCACACTAGCGCATCTGACCTCACCACTTCATTTCATAACATTCTTCTCACCATCAGATGATATGTCTGTAACACGCATTAATCTACAGGAATTGCCATGCATAAGTAAACACCGAAGAAAAGATGCTAATGGCAGCAGTGCATTACTAACTCTATATGTGGCTTCCCTTTTGAATTCAACCATTGTGATGAAGGACTTGTAAAATAAATAAGTATTTGGTTTTGCAATCATCGCTTGGCTGGAAACATACCACTTCTTTTCTTTTTGAAGAGCGTTCCTTTGTTAGCTGCATTTAATTGTGTTTGGCTAGTTTTCTATACTATATGTCTAGCGATGTAATAAAATATCCACAGGATAGAAAAATCTGCGTGCACCACTAAAAGCTTAATAAATAAGTACAGGTCAGTATTAATTGCTGAAAAGACACAGATGTTAATTGCATCCTACAAATTCTTCCAGGCAAGATTTTTTTGTTCTCAAATTCATTTCTAAATGCATCACTCCCACTTGTCTCTTACTCTTGCCACATTTCACTTTTACACCAGAAGTCGTTAACCTTGGCTCTCCAGATGTTTTGGGACTACATTCCCCTTGTGGCTTTCCCTGATTTACACTATGACATTCCTTAATGCAATACTGTGTAACGGGATATATAACTACAATGTATCTCATTTATTTTTCTGTTCTGCTATTCAACACTTTTGGGGTGTATTCACTACCTACCACTGTTTATTTCATACGACGGATTTATTTCGGTGAACTATGTTTGGTCAACTAGTGATTCCACTATTTAGAAACCTTCACCACTTTTGTCAAAGTAGTTACTATGGCAGGGCTCAAAATTTCCACTCGCCTACTCGCATTTGACGAGTAGAAATTGAGGGAGGGCGAGTGGAAATACACACGTAGGCAGCACAATAAAACATTTTGTACTGCGTATTCCGGCAGTGCCACCGTGCAGCCCCCTCTTCCCCAGGCTGCACGGTGGCAGGGATCGGCTGCCTAACCTGACCCAGCTCGTCTGTCACTGGCAGAGGGTGGAGAGGAGCTTCCGTGCCTCCTCGCTCTGCTCACACTGGGCTCTGTTGACTGGGTATGCATGTATCTGGGCTCTGATGTCTGGGTATTAATGTTATTTTTGTAACTATTCTAAATAAAAACCTTTAACAGTGTAATTTCATAAGATAATTTAAGGGGGTGTGTTTAGGGGCAGAGTTAAGGGCTGGGTAGGGGTTAGGTGGAGCAACTGGTGGCGAGTAACTCTTATGGCTTGGTTAGTAGCTTGGGACTTGATATTTTGAGCCCTGTACTGTGGTGTCTTTAAGCATTGCTTCCCCCATTGATACGGTCATCGATGTTCAACATTGCGTTTACTGTTCTTTTCACAGTTGTTTAAGTCCGAGTCCCACTTTAAAATTGTCGACGTATATTCATCGCGCTTGAAAACAGTGGAACACTGATTTAGTTCCAAGATAGAATAGTTGAAGTTGACTCATTCTATGGCAAAATAATGCTGGTACCCTTGTTTACTGCTAATTGGCTTGTCACTGCTTAATTTTCTTGTCTCTGATAGCTCAAGATCACCATAGTTACAACATTGATTTGTACTATTGTTTGCATCTTCGGTGAACCTCAGTGAAATGATGACAGTTGGTGGATAACCCCTATTATGTGGCCTTTGAACATAAATGTTGTGGCATAAGTTTTTGGAGAAATATGGGGGTAATGTGAACATTTTACAGTATTTATTGTTTTCATCTTATGAAGGGGTGATGGTTAGAGTTAGAATGAAAACATTATGTACGAGTGTGCTTATATGCGTACAAACCTTCTTTAAACCATTTGAATTGTGCATTAGAAACATATCTTTAATTAAAAACATTAAAAAATACAATTATACAGTATTTCCCCCAACCCACCCAGCAGATAAAACAATTGCACTTCCTTCTTGGCGCATGACCCCTTCCTTTCACCTTTACTAACTTTATACACAAAAATAATTTTAATATATATTTTTATGTACATTTCTTAAATATTTTTTTTTTTAGTAGCCCTATTGAACAAGTCTCACGTTATTCTTAATAAAGCATTTTTTTTTTCCTGGGCAGGATTACAATTTGTTACATATTAAGCTAAAACAGCACAATCCATATACTTGCTGCAAGATATCACATAGTGATAGAAAAACAAAAATAGTTCCCACCATTTTTGTAATGTCCATCCAAACGCTTAAAAGCCATTTCATGAAAGCTGCAGATTGTTCTGGGTTCTTCGTAGAAACTTATTTTTAATATACAGTTTTTTGTGTAGTATTGTGTAACAACATACCTGGGAGCAAAGCTGGGTTAATGAAAGGAATTCCCACCTCTCCCTTCCCTTGTGATTGTACAATTTCGTAACAAAATTGTGGGAGGGAGGTAAAAATGGTAACAGACATGGATGGAGTCAATTTTATATTATCTACATATAGTGCTCTTCACAAAGGGTGAAATATAAAAATTGCTGATTATACACAGCTCGCCAGTGATGGAAATCAAACATCAGTGTTTGTACTGACCACCAGGTGAACGAACGTGCAGATGCTTCACTGATGGGTTCGCAGGTATGAAATGAAGAGCATCAAAGTGGATATGGAGACCAAGAGTCTTGGAATGGTGTGTACACTGCTGATATGGAGTTATACTATTGAGACATTGGGCAAGATTCTAAAGCAAAATTTAGGCAGGTTGGTTTTTAATTGATTGACCATAAAATATGGGGCTGTGGGGTAGTCCTTATCTTGCGGTGAATTGGTAACTTTTTAGTTTAATCGTAGACGAGGAAGCCAAACCGGCTAACAAAAATGGGGGATAGGCTTGAGGTTTTTTAGTTGTTTCTTGTGTTACAGGAAACCTTTTTGTAGAGGCGTCCATTGAGCTGATTAGGATGCAATAATGTTGAAAGTAACTCCTAAGCAGTGAAAAAGTGAGTGAAACATTGAATCAAGTGAATGCATTTAAAGGCCTTGCGATCTGGTGTCAAATCTTATCTGTCACCGACCACCGATCCCAGGTATGGATACGAATAGTCCTGCTTTATCATTGTATTGGTTTTAGACGTGAGATAAACAGTTCTACAATTGTTCTCCTGTATGGGCAATAGTAGCTTCGAGTTATTAAGAAACGTAGGTTTGCAGAATTGGTACTATAAGAACGCTTTTCAGATTGTTTTTCTTCCCCTCAACAAATAAGTAGACTTTCCAACTGATATTCATTCTTCATTATTAGTAAAACATCAAAAATTGTATCACGGCAATTTTAGCAATAAATGGCTGAATATTATTACGTGAAAATGTGAAGTTACATCATTTCGAAGGTCTTCTAAAGTACTTACACATGTTATACAAGCCCCACTTAGAGTCTATTCTTGTAGGAATCTATAGGACTGGTTGGGACTGCCTTTATCAGTTGCAATCCATGAGTCACTCACCTCTTCCCTTCTTATGTTAAAATTGGAAAGGGTGAAGGCCTAGTTAGGGTTCCCAATCTTTGTTGACACCTTATTGAGAATAATGCATTGTTTGTTCTGGTGATTAGTAGGGCAGCTGCAGGAGGCAAGGTTAACATTCCCCATTGCACACATCCCATTATCTTTCAGTTACAACAAGAGTTTTTGCACTCGTAGTGCATTCCATGACTCTCACAGCTGCCAACCTACAAGTAGGGCATCTTCAACGTGCTTTCATTTCTAATTCAACTTGTCATTCATTTTCCCCCACCCCAAAAATTGGAAATATGCATTGTCAAAACATGTTCAGCCATGAATTGCTAAAAAAATAATTTTTACAAATCCCTTGTAAAATCAAAGCATTGACTACAAAAAGTGATATGATGTAGTAAAGGCTACACGCCTGCTCTATGGCCTTTATTAGAAGAAGCACGTTTTTCTCTATTTTTATCCTTTTATAAACAAAAGTAATGTATGTAGGGAGCAGTCCGGTATGCAAAAGCTCCAACCCAACAAGTGAGTCTTTTAGCTACTTTAATTTTTTTTCTCCACCAGTTATTGTGACTATCCAGTGACTTCACTAAATGGGCCATCTGATAATGCTCTTCTCTGAGATCGACTAAAGATGAAGCAATATGCTATTCCCCTTTTACCCTTATTTAATGTTGGTAGTGCCTTTTTAGAGATAATTAAACCCACTTAATTTAAATCAGATTTATTTCCTTTTAACGCTGCTAGTCTGTGGTTATAAGATTGATCGATGAAAGCAGTCAACGGATTGAAAGAATTAGCAGCAACTCATGGTTCGTAAAAAGAGAGACTCTTCTAATAATTGAAACACGTACTAGTTCTCTCATTTCCAACCTAAACCCAAAACATATTAGGCTTTTTTATGGCAAAATGGCTATTACGGTATGTGATGCCAGTTATGTGTATTGGGTTGTCAAAACAGAGACCTATAAAGGCCTCAAGTTGGCCTAATAGGGAACATTTTTTCCCCCTTCTGTCTAAATTATGTTTGCCTATTCAACATCGATAACATTTTATTTTGACAGTCAATTGGCACCTAGTAGCAAAAATTTAGGAATACGGCATTTTAATATTAATCTCGTATCATAATTTTCTACTGTTTGAAAGATTACTTGTCTTGTAGCCTGTTACTAAATCGGTTTTTATTAATTAGGAGTCTAGAGGGTAATTCAAATGTGGACCTCTTGCTTGAGGTGATTAGGGAGGTATAGCGAAACGATAGTCAGGAGCTGATATATATTTCATGTAGAGAAGACTTCCTTGGCACTTCAGTTCTGGCTGCCCTTTCTGGGGAATAGCCCTCTGACTTGCATATGGTTATGTCTTCTCCGTAATGGTGCCATAGAGCTAAAACCTTGCGAGACCTGAGCAGGGACCCTCTGTAGTTAGGCCAACATGGCTGATGCCTGTTCTCAGTGCTCTCATGATTCAGTTTTTGTTCACTATGCGTACATATAGGGCAATCCATCTTCCCGCTTACACTTGCTCTGCGGAAGCTGCCATTTTGATTTCTGCTTCGGCTATTACTACAGCTTGGCCAAACTATCTCTGAGCAAGGGATTGAAATGCACCGGTTTTATGAACATTAATTAGCTTCTATTTACCATCCTGGTCATGGTTTAGATTCGTAAGAGGAAGTTCTTGGTAAATGGATGATAGATTTCCTTTAACCTCTCTGGTGGTTTTCCTGAGCGCGGCTCAGGGTTAAATTCCTATGCTGAAAGCGGTAACCCAGAGTCCCACTCGGGCTGGATACATACCTTTACCTGCGCTCCCTTGCTGACCGCCGCAATCACATTCTCCTCCGTACGTTCGCGGCGCCCTGCTTCCTGGTACCCTTCTCACGAGAAGGGAAGCAGGACGCTGTGATCGGCCAGAGGAGAATGCGACTGCGGGGGACAACGCAGGGACAGGAATGTATCCAGCCAGAGTGCGGACATAGAAAATTTCAGAATCGGAACGCCAGGGAGGTTAAACTAAAAAGGGCAAAGCTGTCAAAATTGAATAATATCGTTTTATAAAAGGTTTGTGACTGCCTTGGTTGTATGTCCATTGTTTAACACCACATCTTAATATTTTATGACCAGTGACCATAAGAATTTGCTGTTATGCTGAACAGTTACAGCAGATTGTCAAAGGAGAAAGATGTAATCAAATATGAACAAACGTGAGTGCAAACCATCTGACTGCTGCCATATGGCTTGTAAAATTGCTATAACCCTTTTGGTATCATCATCCCTCTCCTGTTGTCTCTTGTAGGCTTTTACACTCATAAGTGAGGGGAGTGGAAATATGTCATGTAAAATTTCATACCTTTCAAAGGCAAAACGCCACTTTAAATACCGTAAATATCTCTGCATTTATGCAGTTGTTCTTTGTTACGGTGTTTTTTTTTTTTCTTCCATTACATAGAAGATGTGAAACAGATTTAGTCTAACACTTCTTCTAGTCTATGAATCAAGAATTGTTATTGGCAAAAAAAAATAAAAAAATACTTCTAGTCGTTTCTTAAAATAATGTGATTTCTAGCTAGAAATGTCAACTAAGCCTTACTTAACGTTATTTAGATAATTTAAGATAATTTTAATATGAAAATCAAATATTTTAACTAGAAAATATCAATATACATTGTTCTGAATCTGTAGAACACACTGAATAATAAATGTAAGTTACACTCGTCTAAATTGTACAGTTTTATTGAAAAAACATTGTAGGTTTCTATGAACTATTGTAGCGAAGCAGAACGCCAAAAAATAAGGTGGGGGGTGAATATCTTCCTTTACGATGATATGGCATTTTTGAGACTTAACATTACAAAACATTGTAATGTGACATCCAGCATTAGTCCAATATCCATTTTAATAGAATTCTGCCTGTATGTTTTCTATATTTATTATTCTAGAGGTTTTTTTGGGTACCAAAACCTTTTACAAAGATCTACGAAAACAGTATACCATAGCCTTGACCCTGTCGACGAACAATGAGATTAAAGGCATGTTCTGACTTTGGGATATGTCTGGCTGCCCACACTTAATGGAAATTGAGCTATTTAAATACGAATTAATATGTCATTAAATTAAGAAGGTGATCGGAACTAAGCTATAAAGGTTTCCTTAGCGCAGGAGGTGAATGTACATGTATAGTCACATCTTTTGAGACTCCGTGGTCATTGACCGTTTGAAAAATTTGTGCTTTCTCCGGATTTGGATGTGCTGAAAAATTGCACTCGTCCCCCTGCTTGTTTTCAAGATGAAATTCTAACTTTAAATAACCCCCATTCAATATAAGGCTTTGATGTTTATTCTCAGTTCAAGGTTTTTTAATAAATATTAAAAATAAATAAATATAAATTAAAACAAGTAACTGAACTGAATTACAGCCTTTTAAACATGTATACTAGTTTTATTAAAAAAATAAAAATAAAATACTACTTCAAACTCTGGGTTTGAGTCCACCCCCCCCCCCTTTCAAATTTAACATTATACAGTTTTAAACTTGACTACTACATCCCACATAGTGATCTGCTAGTAAAAGTTGGCATTTTATGATAGATGCTCTTTTATTTTTTTTCTATATCTTGCGTCTACAAACGAGTTGCAAGGATAAAGGCCTTTTTGGTACGCACAGTAGGTATCTGCATACTGCCCACAAGAATCTGGTACTTCCTGGTAAAGAGTAAGGTTACCAAGATCCTTAAAAAAAAAATGGTTGTATTTCCAGTATGTGCCTATGAAGGCCCGTGGCTCTCTTCCCAGCAGATTTAGCTAAAGGAACCAGAGTTTCCATCTTCCGTGTTTTTTCGATTCTGTTTTGGATTTTTGCTTGGGAGTCGACGTGTAACTTTCTGCAGGATAAGGCAATGGTGCAACCTGAGTTTCCTCGATAGGATGTAGTTTTTTCAAAACTGGTTGTAATTTGTCTTCTTGTTGCTTGAAATCCAGTTCAACGCTGAAATGTAGAGCGAGAAATAAAGTTGCAGTTAAATATCTCTCATTATCTTTCAAGGATAAATATTCACGGGCGAGAGGTCGTTTCTGTTTCTTTCCTCGTGGCTGGTAATTAGTTATTCACTGTATGGATGGGGGGGGGTGGTCTTTTTGTGCTGAGGGAAGACGTGTCGGCTAGAGTGACAGATGTGTTAAACGCAGAGGCTGGCAAACTGGTAGAAGCTGTCAGCTGAAAACTGAAGTCTCGGAGAGTTGCAACTTTGACATTGAAGGAAGCCCAAATATTTGCATTTCACAGCAGAAAACCTATAGGGCGCTATTACAATGTTAGCGTTAGTGCTCAGCTATGTGAGTGTTAACGTTCGGTTAAGTGGCCCTAGCGCAGGCTGTCCATATTACAATCCGAAAAGCTAACTGGTTAAAAAACCCATTAGCACATTGGAGATTGCGCTTTCTAGTGCGAGCTCACTGTACTTTGCTCCTTATGCTTAACATGGGGAGTGCAAAGAGTAATTAGTGTTAGGATTACAAAGTCCTAACGCCAATTACTGCACCGCTGCGGTTAAATGAAAAGATAGCACCAGCTTCTAGCGGTGGTTAACTGCTTCTGCGGCTCAGAGTGAGACTGGGGGAAAATAGTCCCCAGTCTCCCTCCGAGATCAGTCCATGGCCCTGCAGGATCTCGTGAGAGGTGAGATCCTACAGGTCAGTTGACCCGGCAGCACATACCTCCATGGAGTCCTACGGATTCCAGGAGGGGATATCCGCGGCAGCGCGTTAGCTCTGCCCCGAGTATCCAAGCGCTTAGCGCTGTATTACGGGGCAGGCTGCTGAATCAGTGCCTGCCCTGTAATCTGGTGCTAAAATGGGGACACTAAGGGGAAACCTGCAGGTGAAGGTTTTCCACCTTGGCGTCCCAGTTTTAGCAGGCAGATTGTAATACTGCCCATAATCTTTTGCCTCACAGCTGCCGCGGACACTGGTGGTTTTGACCTTGCGGAGTGTATGGAGCCAGTGTCCATGGACATGTAAAATGTAAAGAAAAACAAAAAGCAGAAGAAATAAGAATTGCCTTTTTTCCCCCTAAAGCACCAGCATTGTCCACTTTTCAATTATAAAGTGAATGATGCTGCTGCAATAACTCAATTTGTCATTTCCCTCTGCAGAACATTGCTGTGTGGGGTCCATTAGGTTTCTCTTGAGCAACAGCAGGACAGGATTGCATTGCAATGTTCAGGGGAGAATGATTTGATGAGCATAGCCTGCACCCACTCTGCCTTTTATGGAGAATTTAACACCAGCTCTTGGCCAAAATTGGTAGAGTTCCCCCTGCCAATACTTGTGTCCGAATATGCCTTTGGTTGTGAAACAACTTTTTCAAAAGAACATTTGCCCCTTGAGGTCTTGTATTTGTATACAGTGTGAGCGGAAGAAAACCCTGCTATAGTGTGTGTGTCTGTGTTTGTGCGTGCTTGGGTTGGGTAGCAAAATGTCTGGGAGAGTAATTAAGGGAAGATATTTAGGACCCAGAATCCTGCATGGCCTCTATCCTCTCGCACACCTGTTGCCAATTAATTAAGCAACCGGTAAATTCTCAGGCCGCTGACTCCTGGACAGAAGTGTTTTACTCAATCTGCTCAAAGCAGGGCAGGGAGTAGTAACACTTGTAAGAAAAGCTGTGGTTTTCTTCATGTTTATTGGATTATGTAACCTGGATAGTCAGGATTGCTGTAGGTTTAGGAAGTGCTCTAATTGGGCTAGGGTTTGTTTTGTTTTTCTTTATCACCTGTAATAGTAATTCAAGCCAAGTGTGGTGTTTGTTTATTCTGGAATAAAAAGACCTCTCGTTTGCACTTGAAGTCTCGTTTGAACTTGAAGTTTCAACTTCAAGTCTGCGACTGTTTATACCCTAGAGCAGTGGTTCCCAACCGCGGTCCTCAAGTACCCCCAACAGGCGAGGTTTTGCAGATCACCTTGGGGGAATGTAGACTGAATTCTGCAATCACTGAGCAGCAAATCATATGACCTGTGTTGTGCTTCAGATATCTGGCAAACTTGACCTGTTGTAGGTACTTGAGGATGGCGGTTGGGAACTGCCCTAGAGCACCATGTTCTTTGGCTGGAACCAAATATCTCTAGTGGTTTCTGTATCGCAGTACGTACATATGTAGATCAGCATTTTAGTATATCTGTGTATCAAAGTACACACATGCTTTTCATGATATAAATTGAATGTGTTCCTTAAGACGCCATCCCTTTTAACACAAACCACTTTCTTGTGTTTTATTGCTCCGAATGTTACACATTTTGAAATCTCTATTTTATCTCCAGTACAGCTTGACCTCTATAAAAGAACATGATGTATCTGTAAGTAAAATAAAGAGATAACAAAATAAGCTTGTGTATCATAGCTGTCCATTCAAAAATCTCCTTTAATTTCATTGATAAAGCGTACAACTTTAAACAATGATACACTTTTTAGAAATGTGTATTTAAACGTTGCACCCACTGACATAAATTACTATTATTACGATTTTATTTATTTTTATTCACAATTTTTCAACTTTCACTAATGGTAAAGTCAGACGGTACAAGATCAGCATAAAAAGAAACCCAATCGAAACATACAGCGACTAGCAGATCTCGTTACAAGCGACATTAGGGCAAACGTCAACACCGGAGGGGGTCATTGCCCCACATTGATAATGCGGAGCACGCCACACCCCGAACCGAAGCAGCTCACAAAAGCGAAAATCTAATTCCTACAGGTGACAGCAAACCTCTATGGATCCTGGTAAAACCAAGTCTCAGTAAATCTTTGTCTGAAGTTACCAATCTAGCTTATCGACCAGAAACGCTGGGAGGGAAACGCTGCAGAACGCCAAAAAGTCAGAATCAAAAGTCTACAACAGAACATAATTCGTAGTCGCAAAGATCTTTTAAGCTGTTTAACAGAAATGTCTAAGAACGTGGCCAGTGTAAAAGGTAACTCCAAGTCACAAGTCTCCGCAACCATAGTCAGAACCGTACACCAGTATGGCTCAAGAACACAAATTACGATTATGACTCATCAGTAGGTTACGTGGTTTCTCACATCTGCAGTCTAGCTGTCAATGTGTTGAGATAGAACATTTGTCTTAGTTTGTATTTGATATTAATTGTTCTTAAACCTGCTTTATAATTTTTTATTGATGTACGGGACTTTCCTCTTCATATTTTATGTGCGTTTTAAGGTTTCTATGTAACGGGAAGGAAGAGTATGCGCTGAAACCAAAATAGCTTCATGTAATATGTCTGAAGGCCACGCCGTATATCATCTCTTCCTCATAATGGTGAATATATGATTTTTGCCTTTCCTAGTATAATACGTTTACTTTACTCCTTTGTGAGCTGTATATTTAGGAGGCTCTGCAATATATTGGATTGCAGATCATTATATAAAACCTCCTAGGTTTACACTGCTTTCCTGCTAAGTCATCAGGGAAGACGCAAGCTCCTGGTAGGGAAGAAGAAGAGCACTTTCTTTTATCCCTTACAACCAGATATGCGGTGAAGAGCACTTGCAGCTCTAGCGTTAATGAGGATTTAGTCAAAGCGCCCGTCTGAGCCCATGTCTTGAAGAAAATGAATAAATTAACCCAATACATTATATTCAGGACAGTAGCATGTGAATGTAGGCAATGTTAATTTTGACAGCAAATTTTAATTTGGTTTTCGTCATGAGGGGTTACTCAGAGAGCGCCGACATGTCAGACATTTCAGTGCTCTCTCGTTCCCCGCACTTCGTGTAATCAAATTCAGCATTCACCGCAGGGTCCCCGGAGCGCAGGGAAAAGCCGTCGCAGAACTGCCGGCTTAAAAGAAAAATGGCATAAAACCGCTGACACTGTCGGATCCGATAATTTCGGCGGTTTTGCAGCGTGTTTTTTTTAAATTTTTTATTATTATTTATCCGATCCGATAAGCCGCCACAAATCCACGGTCCGGAAAAAGCCGACTATCTGCTGAACACAGCGACGACTAGCTGCCGGAAAAAGCTTGACAAGCTGACGAACAGGGTATAAAAAAAAAACTAAAGCGCCAAAAGTTAAACGCAGTTTGCAAAAAAATTAATGCAAATGCCTTTAATTTACATATAAGGTCTTATGGATAAAAATTCAAAAGTCTGTTACAGGAAAGAAAAACCACTCTATTTACAAAAAATTGTGAATTTATTTTTTTTGCCAATAAAAAAATTTGGCGAACTGCCTGCTTTCTGAATAGCAGAATGGCCACAAAAGTGCACCGTACTGAGAAATTCCCTGTTTGGTGCCATTTCTGGGCCAGATTGGCTTTTTCTGAATAACCCTGATAGTCGTCTGACTAAAATGCCATTTAGTTTGTCATATTTTAGTTGTCTTCATTGTTTTAGTCTACTAAACTCTGCAACATTTTACTCTAAAACATAGAGTAGATTTAGTGAACTAAAACCTAATGACTTTAAAGTGTAATGCAATTTTCTAGAAATTCCAAACTCCTTTAGGCTAGGGTCAGACTAACGCATTTTTCACGTCTACCGTCAAAAAGTGCGTTCGGACACGATAGCGGTCATACGATGCGGAATTACGGCCGTGATTTTATACGGATCCAAACCAGGAAACTTTGGCTGTCTGGACGTTATGTAGGCCGGACATGTGCAGCGTCTGACATCTCCTAATCACGCGCACACGCCGCTATGCCGACGCAGCGCACACTGTACGTCGGTACTAGCGGTTAGACGTTCTTGCAAAAATGCATTTGTTTGCCGCTTGCGTTGGCCATCATTGGACGTCATTTGCTGCTACCACGGCCGTAATAAAGTGCAGCTAAACGCACGTTCACACTGCGTTTGTCTGACCCCAGCCTTACTCGAGGAGTAAACCTCGGTGAGCCTTTTTGTTATATATGGTAAAAATAAAAAATAGTCTCCCAAAGACACATTTTACATAATTAGATGTGTGTTAAGAAACTTGCACATGGCATTCTTCATTCTTTCAAGCAGAAGTGCAACTCTAAAACATTTAAAAAAAGAACTGTATTGACTAATGCCATCGCTTATTTTATCTGAACGTAGAAAATTCATCAGTTCTGTTACTTGAGATGAGTTCTGATTGGTTATCTTCCTAAATAGCTCCTCCCAAACATTTTCCTCTAGTTTTTATTAGTTGACTAAAATGTTAATGGATTTTTGTCAGTTTTCGTCATTTAGGTTTTTGTTTTAAACTAGTTTTAGTTGCTGTGTAAATGTAATCCACTAACAGTGTTATTCAAAGCGAGCCGAATTGCATCGAACAGTGAATTTCCCTGTACGATGCAATTTCGTGGTCATTCAGCTATTCAAAAAGCTGGCAATTTGCCAAATATTGATGAACTGCCAGCAAAATATGGTGATCTTCGGCGGCAGTTGAATCCCAATACATAAGAATTGGTTAATCTATTCAGAGAACACCGAACAGCAGAGAAAGTCAGTGCAATGTATCCTTCCTGGCAAAATACTTTATATATAAAGAAATGTCGTGATTTTCAGTGGTTTCATGCGACGGGTTTATTCGAGCGAATACCAAAGGTTTCAATGTAAAAAAAAAATCTAATTATCTAATCTCGGTTATCAAATATTTAATAACCATTTATTCTTTATTTGCAGCAAAAAAGGCTATTTTTTAGGATTTTAGTTTTAGGCATTTTTCCGGATTTTTTTGGCTAGTTCTTTCTTCCCTTTATTGTTTTTTTTTTCTTTTTTCTGTAACAGAACTTTTTATTCATAGGACCTCATATTATTTTCATGCAGTATTTCATTTTTTTTAAACTCCTTTTGAAAGTTGCGGTGTTTTTTTAGTTTTTACCCTTGTTCGGCAGCTTGTCGACTGTCTGTTCGGCAGGTCGTCAACTTTTTTTGGATCGATTCGGCAGTTTTGCAGCAGATCGTCGGATGCATTCGGCGGGTTTTCGGATCAAGTCGGCATTTTTTCTGTGTTTTTTTTCAATTCGTTCGGCGGATCGATTCGCCGCACTTTGGGGACCCTGCAGTGAATGCTGAACTCGCCGTAGGACTGGCGAATCGAACTCGCCGAACTGCGACGAACAGGAATAACTCTGTAGGTCCTTGACAAAACTTATCAGTCGACAAAATTAAAACTGAACATAGGACTTTATTTGTGTAGAAAGTCCATATGCAAATAAATCTCATGTGCACACTGACTGCTATCAATTTAAGAGTGCTGCCCCAATTTGAGCATAACTTTAGGAAGGCTGTCTATTTTAATAATTATAAAACCTCCACTGGAGAATGCTTAAAACCAAGAGTAATGGGTAGAATATTCCTGAATTACTTTCATTATCGTCCTATAGTCCCAGTTACAACCCAAAATCTCAACCACTCATTGTTATGCCTTCCACTTTAGAACCAGATAGGCCTTAGAGGGGAGATAGTGTAGGTTCTGCTGTTTTTGGACTGTAATGTTCAGATCCTAAGCCAAAGATAATTTTTATTAAAGCAGAGTTGCCGTGGATTAGAAAGTCAAACTACACAAGTGTCACGGATCACCCCTTGGTCTAAGATACTGGTCCCTGTATACAGAATCCTATCTACCCCTCCGATCCTTGAATGGTCTGTACAGCTAATTACCTTCAGGGAACCAAGAGACACGTAACCAGCAAGGGTTACCGGATACCAGAATATAGCAGACTTGGCTACAGGAACAGGGGTCTTGGTACTAGTCAGACGTGTGCCAATATCGACGCCCAGTGAAGGGTCGCAAGAACTTGCCAAGTCGTTATACAGAACAGGGTAGTCAGACAATGCCAGGTTGGTACACAGAGCGGGTTCATCAGAGAATGCCAGGGCGGTACACAATGCAGGGTTGTCAGGGAATGCCAGGTTGGTACACAATATACAGAATAAGCAATCAACGGAGCGCCAGTTACAACTGGTATATATGATTAAACACTATACATGTCCATCTGTGTTTCTTCTGAATTCTCCCAGAATCCACTCTTTACAGTGTGTAAACATCTCTACAAAAGAGGAGAAAAAGCCACAAATAGCGCAATATGTAGATTCAGATGTGTAGAAGGAATAGGAAACCGTTATCCAACTCACATATTTCAGAGCCTGTCCCAGGCTCTAGGATGAATTGCGTTTATGGGTCTTCAGTTGTGTTCAGGTGCCCATAGACCTCCGGTATACTTGTATACTTGTTGTCTTCAGTCGATTTTCCCCGTCTCTGCAGCCTCTTTATTTTCTCGGCTCTAAGTATCCACCTTGCCACTAAATTAAGATTTGTGCCCATCCTCTCCAGTGATGGCCAACTGGTCCTGCTTCTGACTCCTTCCTTAAGCCAAAGCGGGGATACACCACCAGAGAAAATCCTTCAGCCAGGCCAGAGGGTCAATACCAGGAGATCAAATCAGAAGATATAACAGCGGTGAGACCCTTAAATTAACACACGGGAAACGCTAGACATGAACTGAAACCTGGGAATAGCTGATGTGAACCAATGCAAGGCTCTTGAACCAATGCTGAGGGAAGTGATAACTAGGGATGAGCCGAACACCCCAGTGTTTGATTTGCATTCGAACAATTTCGAAAGTTCGAACACGAACCGAACTCAATGCAAGTTAATGGGACTCAAAAGTTCGGTTTTTAGAGTGCCCTGCAAGAGGGCAAATATGCAAGATATTTGCCATAAAAGGTGTATGGGGGTCCGGGTAGTGCCCTGGGGGACAGGAAACAAGGACAAAAAGTTTTTTAAAAAAAATATTTTTAAAAGGACAGTGAGTTTTCCATGAAATAAGGGTTAGAAATAAAAACGAAAAATTCCTTCAAATATCGTGCCTAGGAGGTCCCCATAACCTGCCCGTGAAGTGGCGAATTTGTAGGATGTATAGAAACCTTTAAAAACAAAAAAATGACGTTTCAAATGCCGGTAAACGGTTTTCCTTTTAATCTATTAATAAACAACTGCTTGGGGCGGCAGTCTGTATTAAAAAAGGAGACCTTTTAGGACACGCAGAACAAGTTTAGTGATTTTTTTTGGCTAAATTATGGTGAAACTTATGCAGGCTTTGCATGAAAGTAACAATAGGTGCTTTAAAATTAGGCCTTTAGTGTCGGCAACAGTAACCCCACTGTGGTATCATGGAAGAGTACAGGGTTGGACCCTGCGGTCAAATATTAAAATGATATAAATCTGGTAATATAGGTGGCAGTGCACCCAAATAATGTGCCTTTCATGGCAGCAAGTGCCTTCACACCGTAACCCTTTTGTGGTATTGTGCAAGAGTGCAGGGTTGGACCTTGCGGATCAAAAAATTAAAGTGATATAATTCTGGCACAGGTGTCAGTGCAGCCAAATATTGTGCTTTCATGGCAGCAAGTGCCTTAACACCGTAACCCCTTTGTGGTATTATGGAAGAGTTCAGTGGTGGAGGTTTTGTGAATGCAGAAGAGATCCCCGATCTATTCAGTTACGTCAGCATCAGGGGATTGATAGCTGCTGATCCAGGACTGATTCATTTTTATAAATGTCAGCCGGTCTACAGAGTCGGTGGACAGATGCACTCTTTTTTGTCTGTGACAAAATCTCCAGCGGCACTGAACGTCCTTTCAGAAAGCACGCTGGATGAAGGGCAACCTAGTAGCTCCATAGCATATTGGCTAAGTTCTGGCCAGTGATCCAATCTCAACACCCAGTAAGCCAGTGGATCATCTGCTGGAAAGGTATCCAGGTCTGCCCTTGCCCCTAGGTAGTTCTGCACCATACGGTGAAGACGCTGGCAATGGGTGCCTACATTTGACGTCCCTGGGCGTCGTGGACTTCAAAAATTTTAAAAAGGCATCAGTCAAGCGGCCCCAGCCTTCACCAATATTCCTCTGATCATCCACAGCCTCAGGAGCACGTGTGTCATCATCACTTGGTAACCTACCAGTGCCTGGAAAGGTGTTACACAAGTGTCGCTTTAGAGCATCCTCAAGTTTTTTCATCCTGTGCTCCCTCTGTGCGGGCAGGATGAGCTCTGCAACTTTACCCTTGTATCGTGGATCATTACTTGCCAACCAGTAATGATCCCTCTCCTTGATAGCACGAATCCTGGGGTCCTTTACCAGGCTTTGCAGGATAAGGGAGCCCATGCAGTGTAGGTTGGAAGTGGCATTAGCTTCCGAGTCTTCCTGGTCAATGAGGAGGATGACCCCATCGTGCCCTTCCTCCTCCCAGCCACGTACTAGTCCTTGTGTTTCTGGGCACACAAAACCCTCCCTTGAGGAATCCCCACCTTCAATGCCCCCACTACTTAAATATTCCTCCTCCTCATCCTCATTATCCTCCTCCCCCTGTCTGATCTGAGGAGGACCCGCTGGAATGCTGTCTGCGGAAAGACTGGGGCCTTCAGAGCTAGGGAAGGCCTCCTCTTCCTCCCGCTGCTCTTACTCTAGAGCCACATCTATAAATCCCCGCAGTGTGTGCTCCAGCAGGAACACTAAAGGAATTGTGTCACTGATGCATGCACTGTGCATGCACAGGTGACAGTACAGTGCATGCATCCTTGATCATCCGCCACTGCGGGGGGGAAACCAAGTTGACCTGAACCTGTCCTTGTGCCATACTCACACAGGTACTCGTTGATGGCCCTCTGCTGCTTGTGCAGATGCTGCAGCATTGCTAATGTCGAGTTCCACCTGGTGGGCATGTCACAGATCAGACTGTTTGTGGGAAGGTGGAATTCTCTTTGAATTTCTGCCAGGCGAACACTTGCTAGGAATGACCGTCTGAAGTGGCTGCAGACTTTTCTGGCCTGGCTGAGAAGCTCTGCCAGCCCTGGGTACCTGGTTAGGAAACACTGTACCACCAGATTTAGGACGTGTGCTAGGCATGGTACCTGCGTCAACTTACCCAGGCGTAGGGCGGAGAGATGGTTGCTGACATTATCACAGACGACCATTCCCATCTGAAGCTGGCGTGGTGTTAACCATCTCTGCACCTGCCCCTGCAGAGCTGACAGAATTTCTGGCCCGGTGTGGCTCCTGTAATGGCCCTGTCCATGCTTGCTGGACCACGTGTCTAAAGTCACATGCACCTTGCTGCTGACTGCTTTTCCCAATGACTCAATAACATTGTCTTCCACGTGCTGGTATAGTGCTGGAATGGCCTTCCGTGAAAAGTAATGGCATTTTGGAACCTGCCACTGTGGTACAGCACATTCAGCAAATTCACGGAAGGAAGCAGAGTCCACCAGCTGGAAAGGCAACAGCTGTAATGCAAGTAATTTTGCTAAGCTGGCATTTAGACGCTGTGCTTGGGGATGGTTGGGACTATATTTTTTCTTATGTTGCAGCAGCTGCGGCAACGTAATCTGACTGCGTAAATCTTCAGCTGATGGGATGCTGTCACATTGTGAGGAAGGACCTGGTACATCCATTACTGTAGCATCCCGGTCAGTGGAGGTTGGAGTCAATGACCTGGCAGGACATATAGTGGGGGTAGAGACAGGTGAGGAGGACCTACGCAAAGTTTTGCATCAACGGGATGGGTGGCAGGTGGTCATATGTCGCCTCAAGCACGTGGTACCCAAGCGTCCGGTGTCTTTCCCACGCTTGAGCCTCGTCTGACTTAGATTACAAATAGCAATGGTGGGGTCTGCTGCACATTTCTTAAAGAACTCCCAGACCGCAGAGTTCCTGGATGTGTGCTTTGAGACAACAGCGCTCTGCACCTGAGCACCTCTGACATCTGATGCCTTGGACTGGCTAGTGCTACGGTTGGTCATAGAGGGCGTTGTGCCTTGTGTTTGTTGTGCCGCCTCCTCCTCCTCACTTGACTCCTCTGTTCGATCAGGCACCCAGGTGGAGTCAGTGACCTCATCATCATTGTCATCACCCCCTATCTCCTCGTCACTGGAGCCAACTTGGCAGTATGCTGCAGCTGCTGGGGCAACATGAGTGCCAGTTATTTGTGTGTCACTGGCACCCCCTTCCTCTAGGTTCAATAGACTCCCTTCCTCAACCTCAGAGATTGAATCAGAGCACTGTAGTTGCTGCACATCCTCAAGCAGCATGTCACTGTCATTGTAGTCAAACAATTCAGCTGACTCCTCCGTGTGTGATAGTGAGGCTACGGCAGGAGTAGCTGTGGACATGGAAGCTGCATTGGATGCTTTGGCAGCTGAGGTGGACTGTAAAGCACTACAAGCCTGGCTGGCAGAGGACTCGGAGGACTCGGATGGCCTGGTTAGCCAATCCACCAAATCCTCTGTTGCTGCTGCTTAAGACGGCCAGCACCAGTTAGAAAGGACAAGCGTGTCCCTGCAGAGGATGCACCACGTCCATGATGACCAGGGGCACAGCCTTCCGACACAGAGGCTGCTTGCCCTCTTATCTGTGTCTGGGAGCGTCTGCCTGTCCTTTTTTGGTCTTTCTGACATGGTGAGTGATATATAGATTACAGATATACGGAACTCTGATTCAACTCTGGTATAAAGATTAAAGATTTCCAGAACTCTGGTATAACTCAGTGAGACACCCTGATAGCTGGCAGCCAGTGACAAGACACAAATTACAATTCGCAGAAATCTGCTAGAAGTATGTGGGACCCCCTGATAGCTGGCAGGGAGAAGACACAGATTACAATTCCCAGAAACCACCTATAAATCAGTGAGACCTCCTGATGGGTGGCAGTGAGAACACAAAGATTACAACAATTCCCAGATGTTTTGTAGAAATGAGACCCCCAAAATACTTGGTGGCAGTGAGAACACACAGATTACCACAATTCCCAGATATTTTGTGGAAATGATTGACCCCCAAAACTGCTGGTGGCAGTGAGAACACAAAGATTAGAACAATTCCCAGATATTTTGTAGAAATTATTGACCCCCCCAAAATGCTTGGTGGCAGTGAGAACACACAGATTACCACAATTCCCAGATATTTTGTAGAAATTACTGACCCCCCAAAATACTTGGTGGCAGTGAGAACACGAAGATTAGAACAATTCCCAGATATTTTGTAGAAATCACTGACCCCCCCCCTAAATACTTGGTGGCAGTGAGAACACACAGATTACCACAATTCCAAGATATTTTGTAGAAATGAGACCCCCCCCCCCAGTAGCTGGTGGCAGACTGGCAGTGAGAACACACACTAACACAACAACAATCTCCTCTCAAACACGTGCTGAAGCGCTGTGTGAAGCTTTATATAGTGTGCTGTGTGACTTAGCTCTGTGAGCCCATCATTGGGCAAAATTTGCCCAATCAGGACTCTGAGCCGTGATTGGCATAGTCTTGAACCTGACCTGTGGTCAGGTGCAAGGCTGTAGCCAATTACAAGCTTCAGGCCAGTGGAAAAGTGCATTGTGGTCCATTGTGGGTGAACATGCGGCGAACACGCTGAAATGTTCGTAGTTCGTGAACACACGATCAGGCGATGTTCGAATTGAACTCCGAACCGAACAGCTCATCCCTAGTGATAACCACGTCAGGCCACTTGTAAGATTGAGCTGCTGGGTTTTAAATCCAGCGGGTGCCATGTCATCAGGCCGCCTCCTGTCATGTCACTTCACCGCGAGCCCGGTGTCCTTCACTCGGCGCCCGGCCAGCGAGCAGGACACTGCCGGGCGCTGGGTATCAGCGTGGGACTGGACAACAAGCTCTTGAAGGCTCTTCTGTAGACCTGATGCCAATGCTAGAAGAGCAAACCTAGGGAAGATGGGCTGACCAAACTTTCAAGTTGATATGTATTAAATCGTTCTACTTATAAAAATAGGTTCAAAATGCTTTTCATAGTATTATGATGGTATGTAAATCTTCAGTGGATTCGGATTACAGCATTTATTTTCAAATACCAAATTCATTTAATCCTCCAAGACGCGAATCTCCAGAAAGCCCAGGAACCATACCGTCCTAGGGTCATGCCAGGCAGTGATTCGATGGAAACCTGCATATTGTCTCTATCGGAAAACACTTAAGAATTGTCGAACACGCATTCCACTGATCTTCCCCTTATTAATAAGATCAAAAGGAGAGTTATTTGCCCTAGCAGCTTTTATATTTCCCAGCACAAGGGAAAAAAAAAGAAATACAATAATTTCTCTGGCAATCAGTTTGTTAACATCAGCTTTGTTCTGTGCCCCAAGGCTGGAGGTTAGAAAATAATGATTTGGGATACTATGTATTCCCTTAATAGAAACTGGTGTTAAAAAGTTATGTGCAAGAAAAGCGCATTTTTGTATTAGCCGGAACGAGCTTGGCGTGCATTAAAATGCATTGTTGTTCATCCCCTAATGGTGATAAAGGCCATGTTATGTAAAGTATGTGTTACAAAGCCACCATATCGGTTTTCACTTATATGAAACATAAATCTACATTTAATATTCTGTAATGACTTTCGCTCCATACAGCACTCTCCCAAAGGAATAAGCGGGAGGTGCAGTATTCTTACTTTTCACTTAGGGGAACTCCCTCTTCAGATTGCAACGGTCTACAGAAACCTAGTTCTAATTTTAAGCTTCAGTACTACCTTAATATAAACAAAAATTGCATTAAATAGCCGGTAGGACATAAGAGCTTTGCCTAACGCTAGCGCTCACATAAATGAGCGTTAGCGCTAGGTTAATTGAAGTGAAAGCGTTAAAAAACCCATTAGTGCATCGGTATTAGTGCTTTTTACTACAAGCTTACTCTACTTTGCGCTCCCTATACTTAACATGGGGAGCGCAAAATGTAAGTAATTAGTCTTGGGATCACAAAGTCCGAACTAAAAAAGTTTGCTGTAGCTAACGGATTCCGCTTCTGCAGAGTCTGTTAGCAGCAGCTGGACCCCCCACAAAAAATAAAATACCCACCTCTCATCCCGCAGGGAGAACGGCGGCCCGATCTGCTGCTTCTGGCTGCCGGGAGCAGAGTGAGACTGGGCCCCCAGTCTCCCTCCGCGATCACTCCGCAAACCTGCAGGTTGTTACGTGAGGCTACATCCTGCCGGTCATGTGACCCTCCAGGACAAACCTCCATGGAGTCCTACGGACTCCAAGGAGGGGATGCTCTCGATGGTGCGTTAGCACTGCCTCGATCATCCTGGACTCTAGCGGGCGCTACAGGGTGGGCTGCTGGACTCAGCGTTTGCCCTGTAATCCACTGATGAAACTGGGATACTGATATTCGCGAGCCCACATTTTCCCCCTTAGCGTCCTCGTTTTAGTTGTAGGCCGGTGATCGGGCCCTAAGAGTTGTACTACTGAAAGCCAGTCTGCAAGTTTTCCCAGTTCTCCTTTTTTGATGCGAGTTTTAACTACTAAATAATTTTTGAAAATTCACTATGGATTTTATATACAGCAGTTATCTTTCTCACTAATAATTTGCTTCCTTTGGACACATTAAAGTATGTCAGTTATGCTCATTGCAGGCAGCAGCCATTACCTGTCTTCTATAGGCTGGCTGTTCTGCCATACAAGCATCGGCAGTTCTGATTGGACCACAGAGTGCTGTGTCTATCCTATTTCCAAGATGGCAGCGGCCTGTAGGCAATTATGACAGGTCCACATCTTTTAATCGTGTATGTCCTTCTTGTCCTCACTTGTACAGAACAAATGTTATGCGGATTGTGCTCTTGTTGAAAGATGGGGAGAGGAATGGTAGATCTCAATCTATTCCCCTAGCTTTTAATTTTTTTCACTTTATTCTCTCATTACAGTATTTTTATTCTTGTACTGAGACATATGAAGCTTTGCTGAGAGTCTAGAGCACAGAGAAAGCATGCAGAAAGTCTCTCGTAAAATGGCAGAATGTACTTGCAGGTAAAAATAAGTGAAAACGGCAGACTACCAAGGGTTGGCGGGTGCACCCACATGTTTTTTTATTGAATCTCAACATTTAAGGGATAACTTCTAAAAGCTAGGTAAGGCTAGGGTCAGACGATCGTGATTTCTACGGACTGTACGTCCGTGCACACAGACGTACGTCAGTACGGAAGACACAGTAGTGGCCACACAGTCCGTTTATTCACTGACGTATATTTTGACGAATGTAGCAGGGAAAATAAATTAAAAAGCAAAACCATTTTGTCCGTGAAAAATGCTGGACGTATAAATGCAGTCCGTCTGACCACGTTCCATCACTCACACACACAACTATGCAGACGTTGCGGACGCAGCGCACTTTGTGCGGCCGTTCTAGGGGTTTTACGTTCTTGCCTGCCTTGCGTCCATGGGCCGCGGCCGTTGTGCGTCCACAGTTCAGTGCGGACGTACTTCGTGTGTCGGGCACCGATGGGCTTTCTTTCATGCTATCACGAACGTACTTTTAGGCGCCATCACGGAAGTGAACACTACGTTCGTCTGACACCAGCCTAAGAAAGATGCATTAATGATGCAGACCTGCCAACTTTGGCAGATCCAGGAACTGGTCAGAGGGGCATGACTGACACTATTTGCGACCTAGCCATGCCCCTAAAAGGGTAGTCACATTGGTGCATACGAGGCAGGATGGGCAGTTGTCATGCTGATCAGCCAATCAGGGCTGCTTATACAAAAATGCTACCTGCAAAGCTGGTGAATTGGCTTCAAGAGGTGGCAGCCTAAGGGGTGCTGGGTGCCTGGGAGGTCTGTGGGAAAATCGAATGTCACATGGACAGATCATGTGACTTGCCAGGTCTAACGAAGAATTCCCATTGTTGATTTATTTTTTTATTCAAGGGCTAAAGACATGATCTGACCATATGTAATTTCTTGCTCCTACTGATTAATATGTCTGACAGAGGAATATTTGAAGTCACATACTTAATTTTCCTCTGATTTTCCTCTGATTTTGTTCGATTTATGTTGCTTCGTTGACAGACCTTCAAAGGTCTCATTACTAGATGTCACTGTGATACTTGACTAAAGCGGGTAGAGTACCACTGAAGGATAATGTATCTCATTCGGAGTTTCACAAGCTCAGGTACACATGTGAGACGTGCATGTGTGAATAACGTGGGCGCTTTATATTCAATGTTAATCTTTTGATGCCTTAATGATTGGTGTCTAAACTTTAATAATGCAGCCAAGGGAAAGCAAGCGGATTAACCTTCACTAAAACCACTACAGTTTACGTGCAAAAAAAAAAATTTAAAAAAGACGGTTTTGCCTGGCGAAAGTGTTAAAAAGTGAAAAAAAATTGACTCCCTTCTGCCTGTAAAAATTTCACTTTTTTATCCCTTTGCTTTGTGCTGGGCAAACCCCCCCCCCCCTTCTTTTTTTAACTCAGGTACACGTCCCTTTTCAAAATGGAAAAACTTTACTGTATAGCGGTAGACATTCTAGATTTCTTTACTTAATGCACATTAACCTGACACAGATGCGATTTGTGAAAATATTTTCAACACCTCTTTAACTCCTAAGGCTAGGGTCAGACGAGCGCATTCTGTGAGGACTGTGCGTCTGTGCACAACGGACATACTTTCTGACTGATGACAAGGTAGTGGCCACACGGTCCGTTTTTGTGACTGACGTTTTTTGTGACTGATGTACAGTAGAAGGGAAAATAAATTAATATGAAAAACATTTTGTCCGTCAAAATGCTGGACGTCAAAAATGCAGTCTGTCTGACTACGTTGCATCACTCACACACAAACCTATGCGGACGTTGCGGACGCAGCGCACTCTGTGCGTCCGTTCTAGCGGATTTACGTTCTTGTCTAACTTGCGTCCGTTTGCCGCGTCCGTTATGTGTCCGCAGTTCGGTGTGGACGTACTTCGTGTGTGGTGCTCCATTGGTCATAATTATATGCTATAACGGACGTACAAATGTGCGGCAACACAGACGTGATCAATGCGCTCGTCTGACATGGGCCTTAATACAAGGAAACTATCAACGCATTTTGGCTATAGCAACAGCGTATACAACTTTCCCACAACATTTGTGTAGAACTACAAATATTCAAGGCAAGTTTAAGTCTCTAGAACAGTGGTTCCCAGCCCTGGTCCTCAGGGTCCACTAACAGGCCAGGTTTTAAGGATTCCCTTGGGGGAAATGCAGACTGAATCCTGCATCACTGACCAACAAAACATATCACCTGTGTTGTGCTTCAGATATCCTGGCCTGTTAGGGGGACACGAGGACCAGGGTTGGAAACCACCTCTCTAGAAGTCGTAAATTGCATAAAAATTCTATGTTCTGGTCTATAAGACCTTGCAGATCTACTTGTGTAACGTTCTGAAGATCTATTGTATTCAAACTCTGGACTGAATAAGGAATATAACAATCCAGGTGGGCAGCCCTGTATCTCCAAAACAATAGGCATCAATCTGAGGAACAGATAAAAGCCAATTAACTTTTTATTGAACCCATCCGGCTGTAATTGATTTGCACTCCTCAGTGACCCAACTACTTTTGGGAAGTCCTAGTTAAAATTCTTACTGATTTTGATGGTCAGGTATTTACCAAGTCTAAAAATCCTCTGTTACATCCCCACCTCCCCCTAACTGTGCTGTTCAGCTGTTACGTAGCATACACCTAAAGCCAACAGCACTCTGCTTTACTATTTACAGTATGTGCAGTAATAATGTTGCATTTTCAGTGTTCTCCAATATCGTTGCAAATGCACCGGTAAAGACTATAAATTCCCCAGTAAAGTGACATCACCAGAGGAGTAGGAGGAAGGTGATGACTGCAATTACCACCTACTGTTGCTATAGCTATGAATTGTTCTGGCCTTCCAGAATATGTTGTATATGATTTTAAAATGAAAGCATCTCTGCATTTTACTTTATTGGAAACGTTGAGAACACACAGACCCTAATGAATGCTCTGTTCATTCTCCTGAGTTGGCACAACAAAAGAAAAGACAGCTACAATCTACTCCTACATAAAACTCAAACTAAAGTTTATAAAAAGTAGATTTTGTTTAAACTGAAAGAGATTAAGCACTCGACCGGCTAAGGACAGTATCTGACGTGCCTTCCAACGCCTGTCAGTGTTGTGACATTTCGACGGGGCCGGCACACCCAGCGGACGTGTTGAAAGCTTTCTCCTTGAAACGCTATGGCGATCGTCCGGATTGAGCCTTGCAGCGCTGAGTGCACGAACCACGCTCAGCGAGGTGGCCACACGGGCATCAGAGTGGAAGGAACGTCCACTCTCAGAGGTTCCTTCTGCTCTGAAAAACACTTGTCTGACCGCGGGCTCACAGTTAAAACCAGTGTATATACCACAAAGTTACTTATGACAATCCAGGTGGCCTACTCCAAATAAGGAATACAAAATTGGTAAATGGAATACCAGGCACTCCTTCGTGTGAATAAGCAAGAATTTTAATGTGACATTTTGAACGGCAATGTTTCGACTGAAGAGTCTGCCTTTGCCAAGCCTTAAGGCTTAATACAGGCTGACTCTTCACCGAAATGTTGCTGCTCAAGATATCACAATACAATTTCTGTTAATTCATGCAAAGCAAGGCCTGGTACTCAATTTACTACTTACAGGGTTATTCAAAGAGAATCGAAAAGTCACTGTACGTTCAGTGACTTTTCGTTCACTTCAATTCGGCACGATTTGGCGATTCCATTTCGGCGACCCTGCTGTGTATTCAGCAAGCACCACAGGGTCCCCGAAGTGCAAGGCTAACCCGCCGAACACTCACCGCAAAACCTGCCGAACACTCACTAAAACCCTCAAAGCAGCTGGATTAACCCTGCCGAACCCGACCAGCCGCCGATCACAGCGCAGAGCAGCCGCCGGAAAAAGCCGACCCCCGCAGACGAATGGAATGAAAAAAACAAAACCGTACGCTTGAATGTTTGAAAAGTGAAACGCTGTTTGCAAAGAAACTGAGCGAAAATGTCTGAAATTTACATATAAAATCCAATGAATGATAATAAAAAGGGCTGTTACAGAAAAAAACTATTTAAAAAAAAAACCAGAAAAAATATTTACGCAAAAAATCCTGAAAAATGCCTAAACGGTCCTAAAAAAAATTCTATAAATAAGGAGACTTTTTATTACAGGATATTATAATCAATGGTTTATTAGATATTTAATTAAAACGGGAATATTTTTAACATTGAAGCCTATGGGATTCGCCTGAATAAACCTGTCGAATGAAACCACTGAACAGCAGGGAAATTGGGCAACTTTTCACTGCTGGTTTTTGTTCTCTGAATAGCCGAAGCATTGCTTCTCTATGGGGATTTCACTGCCCTAGAACAGGCACCGTATGTGCAGGCAATTCGCCAACATTTGGCGAACTGCCTGCTTTCTGAATAGCCGAATGGCCAGGAAAGGTAAGCGTACGCTGAATTCGGATCTCTTTGAATAACCCTGTCAATGTAGATTTTGTGCCTTTTTATACAGAAAGTCGAGAAATATCCCATTTTCACAACACTGCAAGAATTTAGCGAGATGAAAGAAATTAGGCCATTTCTTATAGAATCTCACAAAAGTGCCTAATTGTTTATACAACACCTATAGTCTTAAACATGGGTTTAGAACTACAGATAAAAAATTGTCCTGGATAAAGAACAATTGAATGACATCCTTAGTATGTTTTTATTATGGATGTGTTTATGTCTTTCTTTATAATTGTTGTGCTTTGGCAAGATAGAGTTCTGTTACAACCTATAGGTCTTTTGGGGGACTCGCGTGTCTTTATGGTTAAGAATGCTACTGTCAAGTTATCTAGAGACGTGCGCACCAACCTCTGCCACTAACTTGAAGAGAACATCAGCCTCCCACAGGGAACAACTGCAAATGAAAACCGGCTTACCTGCAAAGGAGCAGTGGGATGTCAGATTGGGTAAAGAAAAATGCACTTACCTGTAGATAATGCATGCGCTATTCCTGCACGTGTCACAGTTTGCCGTGTCTTGACCAGTCCGATATGAAAGCCTATAAAAGAAACGGCATATTGTTGTTACTGGTGTTGCATTTCCTTTTCATCCCTTAAGCCGTCTTCATGGTATTGCAATAATCTTTAGTTATTTCATTATATGACCTGAAAGATTTGGGGTTTGTTACTTTTACTAAACCTTAGCGGACAGAACAAACCCAGGGCCGGATTAAGATCTCTATGGGTCTGGAGCTGAAGATTATGGCGTTTTTTTTTTTTTTGGAATCTAGTGAAATGAAAACCTATTTTAGGTTATTTTAATGTTGCAGATACGGGTATATTTAACCAGGCAGTTACTGTGTGAGCAAATTTCCATTCAGATTTAATTTACAGCATGTAAAATTATCAGAATCTGTGTATCCCTAGTTTTGGAGGATGTTGTTTTATGAATAATATGACCATCTATAAAATACTGAACTTGCTCCCAGTGTGGGAAATGAGAAGGTGAGGAATAGCAGTGGTATTGCTCATTTTATACGTGACAAATGGACAATACCATTGCTTGGGAACAAAAGAGACTTTTTGCTGTAAATGAAAAGAATAAACTGTTTAATTAAAAAAAAGAGTTTGAAATTTTGCATGCGGCCCCCATGGGATATGAAAACTTGTCCAGTGGCCCTTGCTTATTTTGAGTTTGAGACCCCTGGTCTAGACTGTATGGAAGCTTCAAGGACATAATGGACGTGCAGGTTGTATCAGAAGCACCCACTCATTTAATATCTTAAAATAAATGGAGATCCACAACTTCTGTTCAATTAGGCATAATGATGGTCCGAGGGGTTTTGGCAGAGGGCATGCTCATACAGAGACATTATCCACATCTAACTGGCAGGCATCCCAGACCACCTCTAGCTACTGGCGTCTGTGATTTGAATCAGATTGGCAAACCTATTAGCAAAGCTGGTCTGGCACTTAAGCGCGCACAACCTGCTCCGTCTTTCCTTTTGTGTTCTCTATAGATGATCAATAATAAATATCCTGTTTGAAATGTTTTGGTTGATTTTTTTTTTCTGCTGTTTTTGCTACAGATTTAATATGGTTTGCATAGTGATACACACTGGTGCTGTCTTAGGCTAGGGTTAGACGAATGCACTCTGTGTGGACTGTGCGTCCGACCCCAACGGACGGACTTTCTGACTGACGACAAGGTAGTGGCCACACAATCCGTTTTTGTGACTGGCGTTTTATTTGACTACTGTAGATGGGAAATAAAATTAAATATGAAAAATTATTTTGTCCGTCAAAAATGCTGGACGTATAAATGCAGTCCGTCTGACTACGTTCCATCACTCACACACAAAGCTATGCGGACGTGGCGCACTCCGCACGTCCATTCTAGCGGTTTTACGTTCTTGCCTATCTTGCGTCAGTTTGCGCGTCCGTTGTGCGTCCGCATTCTGTGCAGACGTACTTCGTCTATTGGTCTCTATTGATCATAATTGTATGCTACCACTGACGTTAAAATGTGCAGCGACACAGACGTGAACACTGCGCTCGTCTGACCCAAGCCTAAATAGGAATACGAACAGCATTTTTTTTTGAAGAAAAAAATGAATTTAATTCGTGAGAAATATTTCCTGTTCAGCCCTAGATGAATGACAGCTGTCTGAGGCTGCCATGCTGAACAGCGACTGGCACATCACTTGTCATACACTGTAAATCTTTGCAATATGCCAGTAAAAAGCATTCTCTAGAATAATAGAGGTATTCTTATTTGTTTTAAACCCCTAAACTTGATTTTACACCTAGAATACTGGGTCAATCATTTAAGGGATTATTCAAAGTGTGTCGAATTGGCCACTGAATTGCACCGAACAGTGAATTTCCCCGTACGGTGCAATGTCGTGGAAATTTGGCTATACAAAGAGCTGGCAATTCGCCAAATATTGGCAGATTTCCAGCTAAATACGGTGCCATTCGGTGGCAGTGAAATTCCCCATAGCGCAGTAATGGTTAATCTATTCCGAGAACGCAGAACAGCCCCAAAAGGTTGGCGACATACCTTGGTTTTCACTGCTTTCGTTTGACGGGTTAAAACAGGCGAATCTCATAGGTTTCAATGTGAAAAAAAATCCCGTTTCTATCAAATCTTTCTTTTCATTTGCAGCAAAAAGTCTTTTATACTTTAGAATTTTTCTTCAGGATTTTTTTTTTTTTCGACAATTTTTGATACATTGTCAGTGAAAGTTCATACGAACTGACAACGCATCTTCTGAATTCCTGGCCAATAAAAAATTGGTTGTGCAATTCTTCTGATTCTTGGAAAGGCTGGGTAGAGAATGGCTTTAGCTTAAAATAAATACCTTGAAAATGATGGTGGGCTCGTTTTGATGATATGCATGCTGGCGTTCTATTTAAACACATACAGTCCTACACTCCATATCAACCTTGCAAGGTCTAGGGTTCCACCAGCCACCACTGCAATCTATACCTGCACGTTCTGATAACGTGAACAGAATTTCTCAGGAGTTCAAACTCCCAATGGTCACATAGTCATACAGTCAGGTCCAGAAATATTGGGACATCGACACAATTCTAACATCTTTGGCTCTATACACCACCACAATGGAGTTGGAATGAAACAAAAACAATGTGCTTTAACTGCAGACTGTCAGCTTTAATTTGAGGGTATGTACATCCAACTTAGGTGAACGGTGTAGGACTTACAGCAGTTTGCAGATGTGCCTCCCACTTGTTATGGGACCAAAGGTAATGGGACAGAATAATAATCATAAATCAAACTTTCACTTCTTAATACTTGGTTGGAAATCCTTTGCAGTCAATCCCAGCCTGAAGTCTGGAACGCATAGACATCACCAGACGCTGGGTTTCATCCCTGGTGGATGAAAGGATTTGCAACCAAGTATTAAGAAGGGAAAGTTTGATTTATGATTATTATTCTGTCCCATTACCTTTGGTCCCATAACAAGTGGGAGGCACATCTGCAAACTGCTGTAAGTCCTACACCGTTCACCTGAGTTGGATGTACATACCCTCAAATTAAAGCTGACAGTCTGCAGTTAAATCATATTGTGTTTGTTTCATTCCAACTCCATTGTGGTGGTGTATAGAGCCAAAGATGTTAGAATTGTGTAGATGTCCCAATATTTCTGGACCTGACTGTATATCTCGGAGTGTGCCCTACTTGAGCTGTTCTATGCAGTTTAGTTGCAGTTCAATAAATTCAGTAAGGTCAGCTGTCATAGGTCTACTGTCATACTGTATAAATCTCAAAATTGCATCCATCCTTTAGAGAACTGCTATTTTGTATCTCCATGACGTGTACTTGAATTTTTATGTTCTAAAGATACAAACGTGTATATATACATGTGGGAAACTGCTACAAAGTTGCCAATATTGTATAAACATCTATGAAAACGGTGTTTCGTACAGAAATTTCAAAAAAACGTGAACAGTCAGAAGCTCAAGACTAATTTGCATCAGTTACTGATGGAAGGTATGACATCACATTCTGGTTCTTTAAAGGGTTATAGAGTGCAATGAACCTGCATAGACTAGAGGCATGCACAATATTTATCTAAATAATAATATATTATATTCAGGGTGGTTAGATTGGAGCAGTAGGGTTAGACCAAAAGTCAGATGATGAAATACAAAGAGAGTTGCAGGATTGTTATTAATCTTTATTTTGAAAGTGCCAGCATATTCCGCAGCGCTGCACAATGGGCACAGTATAGATAGGGTTACAATACATTGAACAATATTTTGACAAACCAGTACAGGAGGAAACGAGAGCCCTAATCCCGTGAGAATTCCTAATCTAGAAGGGTTGGGGTGGAAACGGGAGGAGAGGACTGCAAGGTGGGAGTGATGGGCTGCAAGGTGGGAGTGATGGGCTGCAAGGTGAGAGTGATGGGCTGCAAGGTGGGAGTGATGGGCTGCAAGGTGGGAGTGATGGGCTGCAAGGTGGGAGTGATGGGCTGCAAGGTGGGAGTGATGGGCTGCAAGGTGGGAGTGATGGGCTGCAAGGTGAGAGTGATGGGCTGCAAGGTGAGAGTGATGGGCTGCAAGGTGAGAGTGATGGGCTGCAAGGTGAGAGTGATGGGCTGCAAGGTGAGAGTGATGGGCTGCAAGGTGAGAGTGATGGGCTGCAAGGTGAGAGTGATGGGCTGCAAGGTGAGAGTGATGGGCTGCAAGGTGAGAGTGATGGGCTGCAAGGTGAGAGTGATGGGCTGCAAGGTGAGAGTGATGGGCTGCAAGGTGAGAGTGATGGGCTGCAAGGTGAGAGTGATGGGCTGCAAGGTGAGAGTGATGGACAGGATGGAATGATATGTTTTTCACTGAACAAACTAAACAATATGACAAGCTTTCGAGAGTCTCCTCTGTTCTTCTGCTCAGAAGACTCCAACCTGAAGACGTTTGTCTAGAAAGAATGTCATTGTTTTGTTAGTCCAATGAACAAGGAATCCTTGCATCCTGTAATTAAAATAAAAATAAATTTTATATATAATTTATTTTTATTTTCGCAAAATGGTGGTGGATGTACTCAACGGATAAATAACAAATTTATCATGGCATGTTTTAAAAATGACTGACCGTTTTGCTCTTCCTAACTTTCCAACCTCGAGAGTGGTTCGGTGAGAGCCGAAATGTCCATTTGTTGTTTTGTTTTATATATTTTTTAATCTTAAGCGTGTCCATCACTAGTTTACTATATCCATTTAGGGCTGTGCACTAAGACTAATATATATATTTTCTTTTTCCAGAAGACTTCACTTAACCCCTTCAATACCGAGATTGAGTTGTCTCGGGCTTCAAAGGCACCGGTGCCCGATATAGAGAGATCTCGATCTGCAGCCCAAAAGCAAATTAAATGCATTTGCTGCAAACATATATTGTTTGCTTTTGGGCTGCAGAAGTTTCCCCCAAAGGTTTAGCCCTGTGGGTATAATGCCCAAAGAGCTAAAACTGTAAAATCAACTGAAGAATGTCCTGACATCTGACATTCATCAGCAGATGCAGGGAAAAATCTAGCTGCGGCTGTAAAGGCTGTAACTCAATTTGTCAGTAGATGGCACCATCTACTGGCCACATATGTTATTACAGTAAGAAACACACTGGGAATATTCTGAAATATTTCTTTCTGTATAATTAATTAAAAATGATTTAAAAAAAAAAAAGTTTCCTGACAATGGTTTTAATTTGGAAAATCACTTGGTAGTGAAGGGGTTAAGGAGAGAGTAGGTTCATTGCTTATTTTCCTGAGTGTGTATGTGGATATATATTATAATAATCAAATTTATTTTAATTTAAAAACCCATGTAGATTGAAGTAGCTGTATTCTGTGACTACAGGTGCCAAAATTAAAAAGGCAATGAGACTATTACGTTATGCAGTGATAGCAATTATTATTTATTTTTTGAATGCTTAAGCGAGCCTTTTATGAGGTATTAGTGGTCCTATATAAAAAAAAAAATGCCAGCGCTGCATTCGAAAATACTGTTGTTGGTGTATAAACACAAAATAATTTTAAAAAAATGCTGTAACATGCATTGTTTTCGTGTTAAAACCGAATCGTATTTGCATTTTTTTATTGCTCTTTGGAGATGTGTCGGCAGTATTATTAAACCCATTCTCTTTTTAAACAGAACAGCAACAAAAAAGCCAATACCGTTTGAGTCTCCAGACTAACCCTTTCCTGTCTGGAGCTGCATAACAGCTCACCCAGCTAATAGACTGAGGGGATAGCCCTGTCAGGGGGCTCTGGAATTTGTCACATTCAGACATTATTACATTTCCTCTGTTGGCTGGGCAGTGGACCAATAAAGGTACTGCCAGTTCCACTCAATCTTCACTGTGAACATGACATCACCATCGCATACATATGCCTTTTCTTCCTGTCAGGACACAATTTATATCTAATACAGTCCTAGCCATGCAATCCTTTATTGATCCGCCTGTGTATTTTTTGCGCATCCCTAGGCAAGTTGCCATAGCGTACTCGCATTAACATCAGGGTGCGACATTACTAGAATAACCTGCAGGATGGAGAACTGCAGATGCATCGTTTGTATACGTCTGAAAACCCAGAACGGGAGGAATTTACTACCGCTAATAACAATTTTCAGAAGAAAGTTTTAGGAATAGCTGGTGGTAATCCGACATCCAGTCTACTATGGAGACACGTGCTTATAATGCTTAATGGACAATCAGTCCCAGCTCGTGTTGCCTAATGGACAATCAGTCCCTGCTTAGAGCTGCTCCAGCTTATGCTGTGCAGCTTGCTTCCCGTCGTGATCAGATGCCGAGAGCCACCAGTCTTCCCTGCAGATGCCTGTCTCCGGCTAGTTTGAATATTTAATGCTTACGGCAGCAGATTATAGCCGTAGACCTAGAAGAGAGAGGGCGCTGCGTGTGCTTGACAGGCGTTACTGGGGTCATGATGTGTGTGTGTGGCCCGGGAATGTAAATTCCATAGGATTTCAAACTCTATAGAACATAAAATTACAATATAACCTTTGTGCCACACTTTAGCCATGGGAAATTCTCTGAACACAAGGCAAAGATAGGATCACACACAGAGGGTATATATTTATATTCTGGATACTTTGTGTCCATATTCGCTTTCTGCTTCCACGTTCTATACTTATAGTTCCTTGTTCCAATTTGATACAGTAACAACAAAAATTGTACACAGAGAAACTTTACCATCACAACTCTTCTTGCTAGCTTATTAACCCCCCTTTTGGAATCCCAGAGTGTGGCTCGGGGTTACGCTATCGGCAGTGAAACTTAACCCCTCGGGCTGTATACATACCTGTCCTGCGTTCCCTCGCTGACCCCCTCGATCGCTTTCTCCTCCAGCGATCGCGGCGTTTTGCTTCCTGGTTCCCTTCTCCCGAGAAGGGAACCAGGAAATAAGAGGTCGCGATCGCCGGAGGAGAATGGGGACAGCGAGGGAGCGCAGTGGCAGCCCGAGTGTGGCTCGGGGTTAACGCTTTCTGCAATGCATTTAACCCCGAGCCACACTCGGATACCGCTAGGGGGCCAAATAAATTGTTCAGATTCTGACATATAAAATATGTTCTTTTATGTTAAAAAAATATATTTTTAAATGACAAATCAAGTCCAGAATATTGCTTTGTTTATCTCCATTCTTAGTGTGTCCTTCGCAGGGAAGTGGTTACCGTGTCCTCTCGAATACGCTTGGCTTGTGGAAGATGCACTGAGCGCGTCCTCACTTTGCAGGGGCGATAAACCAGTATTTTGGCTGATTGCTGTGGTATCCCGGTGTGGGCTGACATCAAAGTTGTCATTGCGCCACGCGCTATGATGTCGGTTTCAGGCACCCCTGCCAGAGCAGGGAGAGTGCCTGAAGGGGAGGGGTGGATCCTTAGGACACCTCTCCCTCCCCATCGCCACAGAAAAAAAGGCAGGCACCACTGGAAAGGGCACAGTCTGCAGTTCGCAGCGATGCCTGCCTTTAACCCCAAATGTGCTGGATCGCGATTTAAAGCCGGATCATGGTTCTGTCCCAGAGGTGGGCCAAGCCTCTGGATTTCCCCTGCCCACTGATGTCATCGCGCTGGATGATGACGCCAGATCGGGAGTTAACCCATAGCTGCCACCTATGGTGGAGATGGTGGCTCCTAAGGACCACCGTATCTCCCAAGCAGTGGCAGCTAGAGGACCATGTTTTGTATCATTGGAAAGACCAGAGCATGGCCTTTCTATTGATATCAAATATGACCAGGTTCAGAGTAAAATATATTTTTTAAAAATATTTTTTTTTTTTTATTAATGCAGCACTATTGTTCACTTTTAAATTATGTGACACAATGTTGCTGCACTAATGAAAAATTATTTTACCAGTTTTATTTAAAATTGCATACTTTCTCCTAAACATGCAGTACCGGTTTCCCATTTTTAATACTTTTTGTATTTTGTATAAAATGTGAAAAAATAACTTTACACGCTGTAGATGATTGAAATTTTTTTGAAAATTCATTTTTTTTTTAAATAATTTTGTTAGTCATGTCCTGCCAGAATGTACTATCACGCTCGTGCCACCAGGCTCGCACCAAGGTGACGCCCAGGTTCAGGTGGAAAGCACCTATAAGCAGAGATACTACTGTAGGCAGTAATAACTGGTAAGAGCAAACCGGATTAACTAGAGATCTCTGCACGACAATACCACAGAAGCCCTGATCTGATAGGTAGGTCCTTGAGATTGCCGGATCTACACTATAGAAATAATTACCTTGAAGCCGTGCAGAGTCTTTAAACATATACAGATGACAGGAATCGCTATAAACCGTACAGACAAGGATCATACATAAGCATAGTAATTAGGATAGCCAGGAGTCAGAAAACCAGAGCAAGAACGTCATACACATGCCAGGGTACAAAACCAGGAGGTATGTCAGACAAGCCAAATATTGGTAATCAGAATAAATAAGACAACAAGAGAACAACTATAAACTGAATAACACAGGAGAAGCAGACCTAAACCAAGAACACTGTAAAAAAAAAAAAGGGAAACAGGACAAAAGTATACTGAACAAAATATACAAACTGGGACTTGAACAAAACCGGTAGCTCACTGATAAAAAACACCACTGGAGACTAGGAAGTGAAAATGATGGAGCAATGCACTATGGGCGCATTGCTCTCTTATGGGGAGTGGATCAGGACAGGGACAAACACCTGAGCTGGGAGAACGGAAATCAAATTAACCCCTGAGCTGCAACCCAGGAATGTCAACATAAATCAAAGCCTGCACAAAATATACATATACAGGGGGACAGGGCTGGAGACACAAAACGTGACAATGACGTATACATAAAATAATGATATATTCTGAATCTGCCGTAAGAAAAGCATATATAATTTGTCTGGGTCGTATAATAATACAGGACTTCAAATTGCATTTAAACATGATGAGCAAAACCAGTGAAAATTGGCTCCGCACACAGAGGTGAAATGGCTCAGCAGTGAAGGGGTTAATATAAAATATCTCGGCATTAAAGGAGCCTTTTCAGAAGTGGAGCTTAAAATCTTTCCCATGAATAATGATGGCTGCACAGAAAGGACTCAAAAAATGACTAAAAAGATAAATGAACTATGGGACTCTGGTTGCTTTTTTTTTTTATTATTTTTATAGCAGTGGCAGATATGTGTTCAATAAAAATTCTATTGCATCATAACACTGTGTAACTCTATGCTGCCCCTGGGTTTATAGTCTGTAAAGATCTCCGCATTCTCTGTACATGTGCGAGGACAGCAACGGCTCACTTTACATGAAATATATACTGCCTGACAGAAACGGACTCTTTTAATATAGAGAACATAAACATAGGTACATGAAAGCATTGATCATTAAAGTATACTTGTATGTGGTCTATCTTGCTATGCTTAAGGCTGGGGTCATAAGAGCATTTTTAAGAGCGGAAGGAACGCCCGTGAGAGATGACGTTCCTTCCACTCTGACGACCGTCTGTCCACCTCGCTGAGCGCAGTTAGTGCTCTCAGCGCTGCAAGGCTCGATCCGCCTATGGAGGATCTCCGTTTGCAGCCCCGTTGACCGAGCGATGTAGCGCTTCGACGGGGAGGCTTTCAGCACAGTCGCTGTAGCAAGTGCAATTCATGCGTGCGCTACAGTGTGTGACCGGCCCGGTCAAAGCAACGCTGCGACGGACGCCGAGAACCATATCAATACGGGCGCACATAGTGCGCTCATCTGACAAGGCCCTAAAGGAACACTCTGCCCATTAATTGGATTTAAATGGTCATGGTGTGGTGGGTCTGCGGCCAGAGAGAATTAAAAACGGCTCTGTGGAGAGGGAATTGTAGACTAGCCATATATTGCAATCAGCGCAAATGCCCTTTCCCTGTTATGTGCCTTGGCTGCCCCCACTGCCTATGTCTCGGACTCCCCTCCCTTAAATACTGCATTGTCAATGCTCATCGTTCCACTGAGCTCTGTGTTTGCTAGTTACTGGCACTCTGGCGCAATGCACCAGCCTACAAAGAATCTGATGTAAGAATTTTTTTAGAGATTTTGGTAGGCTTATTTTAGGAACCATGTTAAATGATAAGTTTTATTTAATTGGGCAGATACGTGTATACAGCCAGGTAGATATGTATATACAGCTGGGGCGGCAGATGCATTTTATTATGACCCTCTTGCATTTCAATTTTCCAGATTTTTATTTATTGTCCCTCTGCTACTTATTTATATTGGACCTGACCTGACTTGGCTGGTGCTATTGGCTGAAGACATTGTCCCTTACACATGGCACCGTGGCCAGTCTCTCTCAGTAGCCCTGCTTACAGCCAGTCATAGCCTCCAGATGTTGCATCCGATCAAGAAAATTTGCCAGTATACCAGTGGGCCAGTCCAACCCTGTCTGAGAGTCCTTTCTCCCTCTCCGTTGTCTCTAGGGGCTGACACAGCCTTTCAAAGCAGAAAGCTTCCCTCCGCTCGATCAGCTTTGCTTGTGTTTTGCATTGTGTCTCGATACAGCGGCACAGAGAAGCTCTACAATAGCTGTATGTGTTCTAATAGGGTCGTTCGCAGACCTAGAGAAGTGGTTACTTTAAAGCTAGGAAGCGTTAATCATTATCCCTTTCAGCCATCCATGTATTTAGTCTTTGTGTATTACATAGTATTACATAGGCTGAAAAAAGACATGCGTCCATCGGGTTCAGCCTCTCCCACATCACCTACTGCTGTTTATCCAAAAGAAGGCAAGAAACCCAGTCTGAAATGCTCGCCAATATGCAACATACTGGGAAAAAATTCCTTCTTGACCCCAGAATGGCGTCAGATTTCTCCTTTGGATCAAGAAGCTTTTACCCACATATTAATTATTATAACCCTTAATATTGTGTAAAATGCAATAAAGATAAATAAAAATGGTCAGATATCCTACTTCTGGGTATTTAGAGCCATCATATTATAAACAATGCAACTTCCAAAACAAACACAAACCGAACCTACAAATTCTCTGTACATTGTTCTGGGCTGAATAATGTATCAGTGACGTTTGCTGAAAATTTTGTTACAGTGAGCATGGAGGCTGCTCCTTGAAGTCTTTTTATACAGTGATACAGAGTAACTGCAGTAAGATGTGAGGATTTTTCTCCCTGCAGGACATACCAATTTTGCATTAAAGTGGTATGGTATTTAGGTTCTATAGAAGGCATATATTTATTAAAAATATTTGGCACAATGGAAGTAGATTAAAATGATTTATTTTTCTTATATTTTTTTTAATCCCTAGAAAAGCTACAATATTGTTGGACAAAACCATATTTTCTTGGATACTCTAGTATTAAACTTTCTTGTAGAAAAGGAAAAGACAGACGAGAAGCTAGTTGTGCTATGGTGACGTGTCCCATCGTATGCTTAGAATCCATGGGCTGTTGATGTGTCATATCTAAATTCCACTGGCGTGGTTTTAATTTATACATAAATCGCATTTCTAATAACTCCCCCCCCCCCCACACAGTACAAGTTTTTAGCCGCAGGGCCATTTAAGAAAATTGAGATGTACTTTCTTTTTTGCCTTTTATAAAGTTTTTCAAGATTGTTTCCATTCCTTGATTTCCTATTAATGAAATATTCCTGCAGAATAATTACCAGAACTAACAAGAAGACGGTGTCAGGCTCAAATCTTATCACAGCAACAAGAACGCAAAACCCTCACAAACCAAAAGTTAAAAATTTTCCAACTTTTCCCATATTTACCAGCACGGCTGTGTCATTTCCTCAAAGTTTGAGTTAGACCTCAATTTTTATTTTGGTAAAATCAAGTAATCTGTATAGATATACTGTATATATATTTTTTTTAAGGGCGTGTCCGTCTGAGCTTCAAGAGAGCCAGTAAGCTCATGTGATGCTTGGATGGACTATTATTATTGTTATTTTTTTTTTTTTTGAGAAAGGATTTTACCAGGAAGGATACATTGAGATTTCTCTAGTTTTCAAGTATGTCCTGGGTGGCGAGTATGTACCGTTAGGTGTCTTGTCCAAGGACACTAACTGGAGAGGTTGCTCGCTGGGAATCGAACCCATGACTCCACAGGCTCTCTCCATGCAGAGCAGTGATGTTCCCTCTACTCCACCCAGCCGGTACTTTATATTATTATTCTTTATTTATATAGTGCCAGCATATTCCGCAACGCTGTACAATGGGCAGGTTTACAATCCAATGAACAACAATTGACAAACAAGTACAGGAGGAAACGAGGGCCCTATTCCCGTGGGAATTTACAATCTAGAAGATATATATACATATATATATATATATAAGATTATACTTGTATATACTATATAGTGCCAGCATATTCCGCAGCGCTGAACAATGGGCACAATATAGACAGGGTTACAATACACTGAGACTGAACAACATTTTGACAAAGCAAGAAATGAGGGCCCTATTCTCATGGGAATTTTGCAATCCAGAAGGGTTGGGGGTGGAAACCGGAGGAGAGGACTGCAAGGTGAGAGTGATGGACTGGTTGCACCAGTGAGGTGTATTGGTGAGTCGGGTGGTAGGCTTGCCTGAATAGGAAAGTCTTAAGGGAGCGTTTGAAGGAAGGGAAACTAAAGGAAAGTCTGATAGTAAGAGGGAGAGCATTCCAGAGGATGGGGGCTGTGCGAAAAAAACACTGCAGTCTATCATGGAAAGAGGTGATGCGGGGAGAAGGATTTTTTCAATTGACGGAGAATCCATCCATGTTCCACGTACTGCTCCTTGGAACTGGTTGGTGTACATGGGCAGAGTGGATCTTCTGTGGAGGGTTACTCATTGGAGTTCCCTAAATGATATGTTGTAGACAGCTGCCTGCTCTCTTCAAGATGCCTCATTGTAGGTGGGAGGAGAAATGTCAGACGAGAAGAGGACAGTGACCTTGCCTATCTATCGCATTGATGGAATTCTGGGAATTGTAAGCATTAACACCATAGGGGGGCACGAGTTCAACAGCCCTGCTCTAAAGGTTTCTGCACCTTTTTGATTTCAGCAGAACATTCTAAATTTATATAGAATTACTAATTTATGAGGATTTTGGACCCATCAGGTCTTCACCATATTTACCATATGCCCTTTATCGTTACCTTTGTCCAAGCAGAGTCCATTCTGTGACGTCCCTCATTGTCCCAATTACCATACTGATGACTACTAAAGCCTTATTTCCCTTGGTGCGTTGATTCTTTATATATACTTTAGTGATTTACTTAGATTTACTTAGATTTTGCCAAAGCTTTCGACACAGTTCCACACAAAAGGTTACTATTTAAATTAAGAAAAAATGGTCTAGATGAAAATACTTGTTCTTGGATAGAAAACTGGCTAAAAGATAGGGTACAGAGAGTGGTCATAAATGGTACATTTTCAAGATGGACACCAGTGGTAAGTGGTGTCCCTCAGGGGTCTGTTATAGGACCAATACTATTCAATTTATTTATAAATGACCTTGAGATAGGCATTGAAAGTCATGTATCAGTGTTTGCAGATGACACAAAGCTAGGAAAAGAAATACAATGTGAGCAGGATGTTACTTCGCTGCAGAGGGATTTAGATAGATTGGGGGACTGGGCACTTAAATGGCAGATGAAATTTAATCTAGATAAATGTAAAGTTATGCACTTTGGAGTGAAGAACACACAAGCAATTTATACCCTAAATGGTACGGAGTTAGGGAAATCCAAGCAGGAGAAGGATTTGGGATAATCATCAGACTTCAAACTAAGTAACAATGTGCAATGTCAAACAGCAGCCGCCAAGGCCAGCAAAGTACTGGCATGCATTAAAAGGGGAGTTCACTCACGGGATGAAAACATAATTTTGCCTCTGTATAAATCAATGGTCAGGCCGCACCTTGAATATGCCGTGCAATTTTGGGCACCTGTCTTAAAAAAGATATTCTATCGCTAGAAAAAGTGCAGAGACGGGCAACTAAATTAATAAGGGGGATGGAAGGGTTAAGTTATGAGGAAAGACTAACAAGCTTAAACCTGTTTAGTTTAGAGAAAAGGCGCCTTAGAGGGGATCTGATAACCTTATATAAATATATACGGGGCCATTATCAACCATTGTCTGATAACCTATTCATTAACAGGTCTATACATAGGACAAGGGGTCATCCATTTAGACTGGAAGAAAGAATATTTAGCTTAAAGCATAGGAAGGGTTATTTTACGGTGAGAACAATAAAGCTGTGGAATTCTCTGCCTGTTGAGGTGGTTGGGTCAGAGTCTGTACAGACTTTTAAAAAATGACTGGATGACTTCCTGCAGACACAGAATATTAAGGGTTATAATATTTAATATGTGGGTAAAAGCTTCTTGATCCAAGGAGAAATCTGACTGCCATTCTGGGGTCAAGAAGGAATTTTTTCCCAGTATGTTGCATATTGGCAAGCATTCAGACTGGGTTTTTTGCCTTCTTTTGGATCAACAGCAGTAGGTTATGTGGGAGAGGCTGAACCCGATGGACGCATGTCTTTTTTCAGCCTATGTAACTATGTAACTATGTAACTTTGTTGTACATTGACAAATCGCAAATACAAACAAAAATCCTGATTCTTCGATTTTTGTTAAACAGAGGTCGACCTCAAACGCGATTTTAATCATGAGAAATTGAGGAAATGGCCCAGCTCTATTTACCAGCCTGTATATAGATCATGCATTTCCAACAGGCAATGTACTTTAAGGCTAGAGTCAGACAAACGCAGTCTTGAGCGCCCTCTGCGTGCGTGCACAACGGACGGACGTTCTGACGGAAGATACTGTAGACCCCACACAGTCCGTTTTTTATGACGGACGTAGAAGAAAAGGGAAATATGGGAAACAAAATTAATATGAAAAAGGATATGAAAAGGCATTTTGTGCGTCAAGGTGATGGACGTCACAAATGCGCTGCGTCTGACGTCTCCTCATCATGCACACAGAACGCTACGCGGAAGTGGTGGACATGGCGCACTCTGCGCGTCCGTGTTAGCGGTTTTACGTTCTTGCCTAACTTGCGTCCGTTTGCCACTTGCGTTGTGCGTGCGCAGGTCGGTACGGACACATGTAGTGCGTGAGTCTCTCTTGCTCATGATTCTATGCTACGACGGACATTAAACTGTGCGGCAACACGGACGTTCGTCTGACACGGGCCTAATTTCCCACAGTAGTCTGATGTTGTACTTGACATTTTAAAATAACCTCGGCATTCCACAAATCGCGCAATGGCTTACCCAATCTCTCCTGGAGACAAAAGGCCATTTTAATGAGCCTATTCCTTTTATTGGCTTTACAAATTGTTCCGGCTACTTTTAATGGGAATTCCAAAAGTATTGGTTTAATAAGCGCATTGATGGCATTCGTTGCAAAACTTCACTGAAGCTAATAAGGGAGATAGGGAAAAGAGGCCGTATATAATAAAACAGTAATTATAAGATAAGGCCAAATGAAGTGTGCCAAGTTTAATGGCCTCATCTGCCAAACTGCATTTTAAGTCGATACGTACAGACTTTAAGAAATGGATATGGTATATAATAAGCACAGCTTGGATAAAGCCGCATTTCATATTTTGCGGCAAATGTTTCTCCTACAAAAACACTTTCACTCTTTCACTGTGGATGATGTGTGGGGGGCATCCTCTGGTCTGCACGCTGTGTTCGGAGGATTGTCCCCCACATGTCATGGGATCTCCGCAGTGAAAGGGGAGGCGCCGGGGAAGGAGTCCCTGGGCGTTCTGACTTCCTTGACCATAAATTTGGGAAATTCCAAGCACACCATTACAATATCGGCTATGATGTTAAGAACACCCAACCTGATGAAAAAAAAATGTTTGATTAACCCTTTACAGACCAATGACCGATTTGTTCCGTCATAAATGCATTGTACTTTGCATTCCCTATACTTAACATGGGGAGCGCAAAGTGGAAGCAGAGATTAACTAGCGTTAGGATCACAAGGTCCTAACAAAAAAACTTAGCCACACCTCTGAGCTGGTGTTAACGAATTCTACTTCTACAGAATCGGCTGCAGCTCAAAAATCCATAAAAAAAAATCAAATACTCACCTCTCATCCCGCGGTGAACGGAAACCCGATCCGCCGCTTCTGGCCACTGGGAGCAGAGGCTGGAGGGAAAAAAAAGTCCAAAATCTCCCTCTACGATCACTCTGCCGACCATCAGGATCTCATGAGAGGTGCGATCCTGCCGGTCATGTGACCCTGCAGCAGAACCCTCCTTGGAGTCCGTTAGCGCTGGCCTGAGCATCCGCAAGCCTAGAGGCCGCTCCGGTGCAGACTGCTGGACTCAGCGCCTGCCCCGCAATCTGATGGTAAAACCGGGACTCCAAGCCGAAATTAAGGAACGCTAATTTTTCTCCTTCGCGTCCTGGTTTTAGTGAGGGCAACGTGATGATGCCCCAAATGTCTGCTCACCTACTTGGATCATGCAATAGGGTTCCCGGCAGATTGATGGTTTAAATAAAGCCTCCAATGACCTAGGCTTGACCGAGGTACAAAGCCAAAGAGGGATGGTCAGCCCTCAACATGGAATGAACAATACCAGGATGGCTCACTCACCTAAAGTATGACATTGTTTAAGGGTGCTTCTGAGTGACCAGTGGTCATAACATCCAAAATGTGGAAAGTCTCCGCCATTTGTTTCATCAAGTTAGTTTTTAATATAATTTGACCATAAAGTACATTGACACATGCCCCATCAGGCGAGCAGAAACTATTCAGCACCCTGGTCATAGTGAGCTCATTGCAGCTATTGGGAGTGTTTGGTGTGTGTATAGAACTAGTTTCTCATTCGCTATCTTGTATATTTCCAATGCAATATCTATAATATATAGAAGAATAAAAAGCACAGAACCCGTGTAAGCCTGTGATCTGCTAGGAAAAAAAGACCATTTATTCCGTTTTGTTTCTTCTTCTCTCACTGGTTTTTTTGTAAATAGTACATGAAGTTCAAAGCCGCTTTATATTGTGAACGGAGTACCAAGACTTCAGTGCATTTGTCTTTTTATCATGCTTTTACATATATATTAATGTTTAATGAATTAACTTGTAAATATGTTGTAAAGTAACAGAAATCCAAAGCCTAATGTGGCATCTGACATTCTGTATTGCGCTTTTATTTATTTTTTTCTTTCATCAACATTGATGATAGAAAAGACAGGATAATTAATTGAAAACAATTAAAAAGAGATTAAAACTTGAAGGAAAATAATTCTTTAAGGGAAAAACCTACAAAACGTACAACAGTTTCGTAAACAGAGGGCATTGATAATTAGAAAACATATTCCCTTGTAGTTTTGGAAAAGCAATGGACAGTTTTCTGATTTGTTAACCAAAGTGTCTTATAGTTTCATAACTATCAATGTTTGACATAGAAAGGGATACGGATTAAACTGGCTTAAAATATACGTCTACGGCTGCAGCGTTCCTTTCATGCAAGTGAGCATAGTTCAGCTTCTACAGGTTGTTTTTCGATTGACACGTCATGTATTGTTACAAAATGTATGGCTTTGTGTATATTTTTATGTTGTCTTGTATTGGCATGCAGTGTTTGAGCATCACTCACAAGGCACTAGTAGGCCTAAGGGTTCCTGGAGATGTGAAGATTCAATGTGTGAATTCTACAATACTTTCTAGTACAGTGACTGGTTTATCTCGCAAAGCTAAACCCCCCCCCCCCAAAAAAAAAAAAGTATTGTCTTTATCTTTTTCCTATTTTTTTAGATTGCTTTTGCTCTTATCACACAGGGGTCGGCAACCTTGGCCCTTCAGATGTTTTGGAACTACATCTCCGATAATGCTTATGTTGCCACTAGTGAGTGGTTGGGCATCATGGGAGATGTAGATCCCAAAACATCTGGAGGACCAAGGTTGCTGACTCCTGTTCTAGCACATTATTTTCCTCGATATTTTAGCTCTTTGCAATAAGCAAATCCTCTGCGCTAATAAAAAGCAGCAGGTCATCAATATATAAAATTTAGCTACATTTCAGCCTTTACTGTGGACAAATTATTACACTACGAACATACCTTTAGATTAGACTGAGGACCCGACTAGTTACATATTGGAGAAGACACATTCGTTTTTAAGAAGATGTATGGGCCATATTACAAAGTTGGTGCTAACTTGACCAGATCTGTTGTAAACGTAACTCCCATAGGCTATAATGACTCTGGTAAATTTACAACAGCTCTGGTTAATTAGCACCAACTTTGTAATCTAGCCCGTAAGGTTTAGGTTGCCCTAAATTTTAGGCATTCCTTAAAAGATTTTATCCACTTTTTCTCAATAACTTTAGTAATTTTAGGACTTGACGTATCAGCCAGGAGTCCAGTACCTACTGGCTTTTAGTATTTAGCCACTGGCTCTTAAATTTCTGGATTATTCCATACAATTCTATATACTTAACTCTGCTTGGCTTCTAAAAATGTGTAGTTGGCTAATAAGTTTTCTTGGTGGATCCGGAGTAAGTTTGATTAAAATTTGTCAAATCCTGACATATTCTAGTATTGGGGAGGGGGGGGGGGTTAGGGGCAGATCCGCTCCACTGTGTACTTGATACTTGGGCTCACTGGAAGTGTCTTTTTAGTGGATGCCTTACACCGTTGGATACCATTTAGATTATAGATTTTTTTTTTAGGATCTTTTAGGCATTTTTCTGGATTTGTCCATAATTTTTTTTTTTTTTTTACCCATTTTCTTTCAGTAGTTAGTTTTTTTGCAACCAGCATTTCAATTTTGAAACTTTCAAACGTACGTTTTTTTTGGCTTACCCTGTTCATCAGCTTGTCGGCTTATTTCTGGTCTGCGCTGTGATAGGCGGCTCGTCGGCTTTTTCCAGTGTGTTCGGCGTGTTTTTTCTGGCGGTTCCAGTGGGTTTGCGGCAGAGTGCAAACTTTGATTCCCTGACGTGTAGGGAACGCGAGAGCACCGAAATGTCGGTGTCTTTTCGGTGCTCTCTGAATAACACTCTACCGTGTTGTATAATACACATCCAATGAAAGAGGCGCACTCAGGAGACTAATTGAAGAAATATGACGTTTTATTCCGTATCGAGTAGGTCCACCTGAGTGCGCCGCCTTCATTGGATGTATATTCATGGGTACTGTACTTGTATTCATGGGTCAGTACTTGGACCCATTCTCTTTAATATTTTTATTAGTGATATTGCAGAAGGTATTAATGGAAAAGTATGTCTTTTTGCTGATGACACAAAGCTTTGCAACAGGGTTGACGTTCCTGGAGGGATCAGCCAAATGATAAATGATTTAGGTAAACTAAAAAAATGGTCAGAGCTGTGGCAATTGAGTTTTAATGTGGATAAGTGCAAGATAATGCACCTGGGACGTAAAAACCCAAGGGCTGAATATAGAATATTTGATACAGTCCTAACCTCAACATCTGAGGAAAGGGATTTAGGGGTTATTATTTCAGAGGATCTAAGGGTAAGTAGTCAATGTAATAGAGCAGCAGGAAATGCTAGCAGAATGCTTGGTTGTGTAGGGAGAGGTATTAGCAGTAGGAAAAGGGAAGTGCTCATGCCACTGTACAGAGCACTGGTGAGACCTCACTTGGAGTACTGTGTGCAGTACTGGAGACCGTATCTCCAGAAGGATATAGACATCTTAGAGAGAGTTCAGAGAAGGGCTACTAAAATGGTGTACGGCTTGAAGGAGAAAAGTTACCAGGAAAGGCTTAATGATCTTAACATGTACAGCTTGGAAAAAAGACAAGACAGAGGAGATATGATAGAAACATTTAAATACGTAAAGGGAATCCACAAGGTAGAGGAAGGGAGTATATTTAAAAGGAAACAAAGTAGCAAAACAAGAGGACATAGTCTTAGATTAGAGGGGCAAAGGTTTAAAAGTAACATCAGGAAGCATTATTTTACTGAGAGGGTGGTGGATACATGGAACAGCCTTCCAGTAGAAGTGGTAGAGGCCAAAACAGTAATTGAATTTAAGCAAGCATGGGATAGGCATAAGGCTATCCTAAACAAAAGATAAATCCAGGTAAAGTATCCATGTAATTGGGCAGACTAGATGGGCCGAAAGGTTCTTATCTGCAGACATTTTTCTATGTTTCTATGTTTTTATATATCTTATACATACTCACACATATTCTGTTCTTTAATGTGACATACCATAATATATCAATTCAAATAATACTTAGTTTGCAGGGAAAAAATAATCCAGGAAATAAAACCAGTACATTGTAATACTTAGGTTCTTATCTGCCGACATTTTCTATGTTTCTTTCGGCCCATCTAGTCTGCCCAATTACATGGATACTTTACCTGGATTTATCTTTTGTTTAGGATAGCCTTATGCCTATCCCATGCTTGCTTAAATTCAAAACTTGGATGTGGTAAAACCATACTGTTTTGTAAAACTTGTTGCTTGTTTCATTTAGCGGGGTTCTATATACCAGGACTTTTTAGCAATAATGACAACATATCATTACACCACAACGCCTACTGCTATTGGCTTGTCTTTCATTGCCAAAAGCAAATATACAAGATTTGTCATTGAAATACAATAGAAAGTGAAATTTGACTCGTAAAATCAGTTTTTCTGTAAAGATGCTAAAAGGAGCAGCCCCCGCTCTTACTGTAACAAAAAACAGTCCAATAAGCCTTACTGCTGTATCATAACATCCAGGTATGGGGCAGAATAAATGGAGATGTCTGGAATAGCTCACTACTGTACAGAGATATAGGTTGATAGAATTCTTGAGAATCCCGCTATAACGCAGATACAAGGTGTCATTCTAATTTCCATAAACAAGCATTATATCCCAGGACATACTTGAAAATGAGAGAGATCTCAATGTATCCTTCCTGGTAAAATCCTTTATAAATAAATAAATATCACATGTAGGCATTATTTTTACATTCAAATGGTATTTTTTGGAAGCTGGATTGCCAATAATCTCATTGTGATCATTACAAATCCACATAAGCAGGTCGTCTGACCATTTTATCATATCAACTGTATTTGACACAAAAACTGTTTCTGCCTGTATGCTAATAATGCAGACCACGTGTGAAATTTTGCAAGATAAGGGACACCAGCTACAGTTTGCAAACTGTTATTCCAGCAATATGTCGGTGATGAATAAATGAGATATCATGAAAGTTAGAAACTAATAAATTTACTTCTTTTAATCTTTTAATGATCCTCGACAATATAACATTCTATATAATAAATAACGTTAAAAATAGAAAAAAGAAGACTCGGTGGCGCTAAAAGTGTACCCCACGGTACTGATCATTAATGCACCTGAAGTGATTATTCCCAGAACTAGAGATGTGCATTCGTTTCGGAAAAATTCTGAATTTGGAACGAAATTTGATAATTCGTATTCGGACGTACTTCCGAATAATGAATCCATACGATACGAATTTGAAACAAAACGGTATATAACGAATTTATTTTAGTTTTACACTGTGTTATCATCATATAAAAGAAAAATTTGAATAACTGATCAACTATTGCATTTGAAATGAACTATCAAATTGATCTTAACTTACAATACAAGTAATAGTCAGCAAAGGACTATATAAAACAAATAAATTTGTTTCTCTGTTTAATTTGACTCAAATACTAAATCTGTGACACAGCTTAAAATTTAACCTTCGCTTTTCTTTTAAACAGCAAAATTTGATTAATTCGGGTTCTATCTATTGATCCAAAATTCGAATTGATATATGAAATTCGAACTTTCAAATAGATCCGAAATGAAATTAGTTACGAAATTCCAAAAACGTAATGATTTAAAACCGTAACGAAACTAAACAAAACAAATTTTTCAGCCATGCACATCCCTACCCAGAACCACCATAAGTTGCACAGAAATATATAGAAAAACAGGAGCGCTGCAACATTAAATTGTTGTCTATGCATCCTATGCTTCAAATAAATGTTCTATTTTATTTCAGTAAAGTGTGCTAAATGGTGAAAGGTTAATCCAGAAAGAGAAGTTTATTTAGCATGCTGTTAGTGCAGTACTAATTATTTCAAGGGCATCTAGAACAAGCAACGGAGCAGAGAGGTCATTAAAATCCCAATATCTTTCAAGTGCTAGTCCAGCACATGACCATCTACATCTACCACTATCAGCACAGAAAATCTGAAGCTGACCTAAGCTCCCCAACCTGTATGACTGCCACCCTTCAACTCTGTAAGCAAATCCAGCTCGATAGTCAAACATGCTTGGCCAAAAGCTTGTATACCATAAACAGCCTTTCCAACAAGATCAATGTAACCTGGCACCAGACGGATAGAACTGTTACTCTTCTGAGAATGTGGTCATGACTCAAATCTTGCCTAATGTGCCCATCTGTTCAGGTAGACTGCCATACCAATAATATTGGCCCTGACCTAGTCATTGCAATGACTTTAAAATACAACACAGTAAATATAGACACAACACGGAGACTGTGCATAGAAATCACTTAATGAGCAGAATTACTGTTGTATTCTGGTTTCCCCATTAGAAAATTGTGGCATTTCAAATCAAGTTGCACAGAATTCATTTGTTCTCCCCCTTCACACATCTCCAACCTGTGCCAGTATGGTTTTATCACACGATGGCAAGATTAAAAGATTATTCAAAACCACATCTTCATTTTAACAGCATGTAGTGTGATCTAGCTACTTAACAACAGACTGATCAGTGCTTCACGCTTTCTTTTATTCTACAGCCACGGTACTTACAGGGTACACCATGTCACGTAACTCCTGGATATAATGTCTGATCCCTGCACACAAATGGGCTATTCTGCACTGCCGATCCTTAGATTGGTCGCTAATACTGCCTATTTCCAGAAACAAACAGAACCAGAGGTATACGTGAACAGAACCAGAGGCACCAAGGGATTAATGCCAGGGATGCTAGTGAGGCGGATACCAGGGTTGCTCGTGAGCCAGACATGGAGTAAATACCAGTCAGGTGGTCAGAGGAGTGCCAAGGGTCATTACGTCAGAGAGCATTGTCAGCCACGTGCTAGAAGGTCATTATGCCTGAGAGATTAATCAAAAGAGGAGCCAAGGGGTTAACAGCCAGGAATAACAAGCAAAGTCAGTACACAGATAATCCAATCCGATATTAATGACAAGCACGAAGGAGTGAGACACACATCAGGGCAAGGAACGTATCTCGGACATCTGATTTCAATCCTGGCGGGTGCCGCATCATCACACCATGCCCTGCCTATGACCCCACCACGTGATCTTTGTCCATTCGATACTTTGCTCGCTGGCCGGCCGCAGAGTGGAGTGTAAGGTGCTGCCGGCCGCCGGGCTACCTGGACTACCAGGAAAATAAAACCAATATAACTCAAACGCCTACTCCTTTATGCGGAGCCAAACCTTAACACTCAGTATTTCTAACTGAAATATTGGGCGACTAAGCCGCTTACCAATAAGCAAAAAAAAAGTACTTTCCTTTTTGGATTCAGGTTTTGGCTTCCTTTTTATTTGCGGCACCCAGCACCAAGACTGTCCTCTCAGAGGGAACCTCCTCTCTTTATAAGGGCAGGGCAGTCCTAAGGCATCAGCTGTGAATTAACCCTGTATGGGGGGAAGGGTGTCCTCCATTCGCCTGCTAATTAACCTGCCCTTAATCACACTGTCACAGTGGTTCCAAAGCAGTCTGGAACCTGCCTTTGGCCTGTCATACTGAGGCCGATGCTAATGATCCATAGGCTCGCCAGCTGTTTTGGAATACATCACTCCTAAGCAATCCAAAACTGGGTTTTCATGATTTAAGTTGTTGAACCATCAGCTATGGATGTGAACTGCACTTGTTTTAAACTGTATCTCTGATTAGATTATTTTACACTTGTCTTGATTGAGCCATCCTGGACAAGCTTTTGTGCTCTGCATCTAAACTGACGAGTGCCTTAACAACACCATGACAAATAACCGGCATGACAAGATTCCGCTTAAACACTTACCCTTCTCTGTGCGCTTCTCCTTTCTCCAACTCCTGAATGACACCCAAAAGCACTTTAATTGTTTCCTGGCTGGAACTTATCAGAGATTCCATGGTTTGGAGCTGTGCTTTTAAGTCTATCACTTCTGTGTGAGGCACGATTTGATGGCAATCATCATCCAAAGGAACCGGCGTCTGACAAGGCTGATTTTTAGGTAAAACATTTAACTGGAGGGTCTGTTCGTTACATTCTTCTGTTGGACACTGTGACGACGTTGTACAGGCTTTTAAATTTGTATCTTGTGTTTGCAAGCCATTAATATGTGCGGTCCTTTTGCTCTCTTCCTCTGTCAATGGGCAAATCGTTCGTTCAGTGCTCTCATCGGCTGGGTTGATATCCTCGGGGTCTATCAAGTTTGGGTTGAGAGTAGGCGAGTGAATTGTGGCTTCTTCTTTTAAAAGCACTTTCACGTGTGCTGGGTGATGGGATGGCATGTTCCCTAATGGCCGTTTGTCGTGTTTTGATGTATCATGCAAATGGCAGATGGCCTGTTCTGATGTAGAGTTTGCTGGGCTCTGAAGAGAAGGGGACTCTTTAGTACAGCTGTGCAAATCAGTGCTTTTACATGCATCTGAACAATTGCTAGAGGGGAGCAGATTGATGGAATCCATGTCTTCGCTAGAATGTATCAGTAGTTCACCCACAATGTTCTCTCCAAACCTGCTGCATTGAATAGTCTCCCCTGAGTTTCGATGGTCTGATTTATCCTTCACATCTATAACAAATCCGTTATTTTGACTTTTTAAGGTATCCACGCCGGCTGCATTTTTTAAAAGATTCCCTTTTTTGCGGTCTAGAGGAAACGTCTGGTATCGCTTTTTTAGGTCAGGTGAAGTCTGAACCCCTGTGCTCTTTGTGACATTAGGTATGGACCTTCGAGCAGGCACAGTCATGTACTTCCGATAAGCTTTACAAGACAGAGACTTTGTATCTTTATCAGTTTGTGGCACCGTAGAAAGCTGTTTGTCCCTCTGCTCGTTCTGGGCTTCACAAATATCTTTAAACCTCACCTGGAGTGCTTTGTTTCTCTTTTTAATCTGCCTGTTTGGATCCAGTGCATATTTCATCTCTAAGGCAAGTGAAACCGCAGGTTCAACTTCACTTTCAGAGGACGTCAATACGCATTTCTCCCCTTCTTTGCTCACCATGATTCCTAAAGGACAGGAAGACATGTTATTTGTGAATGAGACATTCTTTTACCTTTTTAGGTAAAAATCATCTTAAACCTATTGTATAATGGTTAATAGACCTATTATACACCAATTTGCATGACTTTGATCAACACAATTTATAACATAACATTTAGAGGTACACGTTTTAGTTTCTCGAGTATAACCAAAAAAGTACACAAGACTAACAACAACAATGTCACTGATTGTGTGTGTTTAAACCTTACTACTTGGTTGGTTACCTTGGCATTTCCCATTCCATGAGCAGTGAAGTCTATTATAATCCTATTAAGATGTCATACCTCTAACTCAATAGACATGACGTATTATAGCCCTTTATATATACGTTCTAGAATATAGCTGAAGAACCATGCACCATCCATTCAAGAGTACCCATCCTTATGTCACTGCATTAAAAGCTCCATCCCTAGAGCGAAGGAAATCTAAAGGAAGTGGCTTACTCGATGCACCCAACAAATTCGATCACTTTGCATATTCTACTTTACACTTAAGGGGTTATCCACAGAGCACTGAATTGGACATGGAATTGCACCGAAACGTGAATTTCCCTGTACAGAGAAAATTCGTGGACATTCAGCTACTCAAAAAGCTGGCAATTTGCCAAATATTTGGCGACTTGCAAACGAAATACAGAGCAATTTGGGGGCAGTGAAATCCCCATAGAGAAGCAATGGTTAATCTATTCAGAGAACACCGAACAGCCCCAAAATGTCAGTTAAGTGCCCGGATTTTTAGTGGTGTCACTCAACAGGTTTAATCGGGCAAATCCCATAGGGTTCACTATAAAAAAAATCCCAGTTTTTCTTAACTATTTATCCAACAGTTTATTCTTTTCATTTGCAGCAAAAAGTCTCTTTATATAATTTTTAGGATTATTTTCGGCAATTTTTTTTTTATCCTTTTTTTTTTCCCTCTGTAACAGACCTTTTTATTATTATTCATAGGACCTTCTATATTATGTCCAGGCACTTTCAAAAAGTTGCAGTGCTTTTTTTCCTTTTTTTTTACCCCTAGTCAGCAGCTGGTCGGCTTTTTTCAGATCGATTCAGCAGATTGTTGGATGCATTGAGGGATTTTTCGGTGGGTTATGTGATCGATTCTGCGGTGGTTTGTAGATTAGTTTGGCGGGTCGATTTGCCACACTTCGGGGACCCTGCAGCGAATGTTGAATTCACAGGAGGGTATGCGAATTTAACTCGCCGAAGTGCAGCGAACGGGAGAACACTGAAATGTCGGTGACGATTCGGTCCTCTCTTAGTAACCCCTTTAATCAAAATCTTGTGTTCCCATTGATGGAAGACATTTTTTCAGGAACTTGTGCATCAACCACATAATGGTAAAAGAAGCCAGCTTGGTGAATGATGCACCTCACATGGCTAAACTTATTCAGTACCTCTAAACTGTTCTGTTTGCAATTTTAACAAAAAAATATAAAGGTCAAGTTCTTTGGCAAAAATCACTCCTAAACTCCCATGAGCTGTAGCTCGTTATTATATTTATTAAACACAGGGCTATTGGACAAATACAGATCAGCTGTATTTTTTTCATTTTTTTTCTGACAGCATTGTGTGGTATCCCAGAATTCATTTCTTCAGTTCCTGCAGAGGTTCATCAGGACAACTTTCTGATATTTATCGTTGGAAGAGAAAAATCTAAAGCCCTTTTTTTTTTAGTTTTTTAGTTTTTTTTTTACATTAAGGACCACCACATCATTTATTACTTTGTGTGCAATAATTCTACATTATTCCTTTATTCTAAAACTGGGATATTTTCACTCACCCTTTCAACACACTTCACCAACAGCAGTCATCTCTAACATAAAGTGTAGGAGTCCTGAAATCTCTCATGGACCCTCTTGTACAAGTTGTGATATGAGCCAATTTGCCCATCAAACCCTTTCAAAAGGAAACACTCTGAAATGTTAATCCATTATACTATCCATTACTCAAAAATCCTTCCTTTTCTTTTCATGGAGGATTTTCTCTCCCATATATCACATTATCTTAAGTACCTTAAAATCCATTGTCCTTAACAGTCATTTTAATGTTTTTAACAATCAAGGGTGAAGAGATAAATCTGAGCAGGCAATAAAGGTTTAGAAAAAGTAGGTTTAGGTTCACTCTGACATTTTCCTTCGAATATCGGCTAGGGCTAATCCATGTTTAAATAAGTATGATGCTTTTGTCATTTATTTATTTTTATTTTTTTTAGATTATTGCATTACTTCAAATCACTCCGGAATGAGAATGTATTAATCGGATATTTCCAACATACTGTTAGAAGATGCTAAGAAGTTAAAATTCCACAATAGTGTTTTTGTTTTGCTGATACAGGTTGGGCATTCTAATTCGGAATTCTAAAATCCAGAATTTTCTGAGCGACCTGAATTTTATATATATGGATAATGCAGAGGGAAGTCTCTTCAGTTAAGAGGACAGAGTCGTATTAGGGACGTTCCGGATAGGTGCTGCATCAGACCACGGCACATGCTCAGGGACTCTGAGCAACTCCAGCATGTGACATGCTGCTTGGAGTCACACTGAGGAATCCCGCACAGCATTCCCACTGCATCTAGAGCTGGTGGCAACAGCAGGAAGGGGATCGTGGCTCTCCTGCTGCATAGGGATGAGCTGTTTGATTCGAACATCGGCCATTCGAAAGTTCACGAACTTCGAACTTTTTGGGATGTTCACCAAAAGTTCGAAAATAAATAAAAAAATTTTGAAAAAAGTATAAAAAATGCTTAAAAGATGCTAAAAAATCTAGAAATAGACTCTTTACTGCAGAATATTATAAGCAACGGTTTATTAGATATAGGATTAAAACGGGAATATTTTTAACATTGAAGCCTATGGGATAAAAACCTTCTTGTTACTAAAACATCTGGCAGACCCGGCCCTCTAATAGAACCAGAATACCTAGAATAGGCCACTGTAGAAGGCAGCCTGCTAGGGCCTCCCAAGGATCCCCTTGAGGAGCATGCGGCCGCTGGATGACAGAGTTGCGACTGTGCGGGCTGGCCGGCTGGGTGCATGTGGCAGAGAGGCGGTGCAGAGAGGGAGCCACTGCACCTGCGGCCACGGCAGACCCCCCCCACAACCAGGATCCAGGGAGTCCCCACTGACCACCAGGCTAAGGTAAGGCGAATTTTTTTTTTTTTTAATGTCCCGGGAACATAAAATAAAACCTTTTTTTTTCTTTCTCTACCATGCTGAATGTATGTAATTATATATTAGATACATTCAGCCAGGTAGAGGGGGGGGGGGGGTGGCATGTGGGCTGCGCAGGGTCACAGGCAGTGTTTTTTTTTTGTGTATATTTTTAGCAAATTTATAGGGGAAGGTAAGGGCAGGTATGATTATTTATCATACATATATATATATATATATCTATCCAGACTTGTATTACACACACATTTTGGCAACTAATTCCCCCCGCTCCATTTGGCTGATCACTCCAGAAGAAATGTTGAACCCGATAGAGCAGAGAATAATATATATATTCTCTGCTCTGTCAGGTTCAACATTTCTTCTCGAGGGATCAGCCAAATGGGGGGGGCGTATTTAGTTGAGATTGTCCACATGCCACCCCCCCATGTGCGTATGTGTATATATGATCTGAGGTCTGTGAGTGTGTGTGTATATATATATATATATATATCTGTGTGTTGATATATACGTATATATAGGTCTGCGTGTTGATATATACGTATATGTCTGTGTGTGGTATCAATGCATCCCTACTCTATACACAGCACTCTATAATATATAGTATATATCCCCCTATAATACCCTATAATATACCCCTATAGCACCCTATAATATATATGATCAGGGGTTATCTTTTTTTATATTTTTATACTATTCCTATTAAGTTAACACTAGTTTTTGATGTATTTTATTCAGTAAAAACTTTTTTGCCTATATAACATGTGCTTTGTGAAAATAAAATGGTTTTGTGTGTACATTTTAATTTAATGGATTCCTGTCCAGTGCGGTGAGAAGCAAACGTAATGCAGTGTAGACACGGTGTGAAGGCACTTGCTGCCACCAAAGGCACAATATTTGGGTGCACTGCCGCTGACGCCTATACCAGATTCATATCATTTTAATATTGGACCGCAGGGTACATCGCTGCACTCTTCCACAATACCACAGAGGGTTACGGTGTGAAGGCACTTGTTGCCACCAAAGGCACAATATTTGGGTGCATTGACGCCTGTACCAGATTCATATCATTTTAATATTTGACCGCAGGGTTCAGCCCTGCACTCTTCCACAATACCACAGAGGGGTTACGGTGTGACGGCACTGTTGCCGACACTAAAGGCCCTATTTTAAAGCACCTATTGTTACTTTCATCCAAAGCCTGCATAAGTTTCACCATAATTTAGCCCAAAAAAAATCACTAAACTTGTTCTGCGTGTCCTAAAATGTCTCCTTTTCATACAGGCTGCCGCCCCACGCAGTTGTTTATGAATAGATTAAAGGAAAACCATTTACCATCATTTGAAATGTCATTTTTTTGTTTTTAAATGTTTCTATACATCCTACAAATCCGCCACTTCACGGGCAGGTTATGGGGACCTCCTAGGCACGATATTTGAAGGAATTTTTCATTTTTATTCTTCACCTTTATTTCATGGAAAACTCACTGTTCCTTTAAAACGTTTTTTGTTTTTTTTTCTTTTTGTCCTCGTTTCCTGTCCCCCAGGGCACTACCCGGACCCCCATACTCCTTTTATGGCAAATATCTTGCATATATGCCCTCTTGGAGAGCACTCTAAAAATCGAACTTTCGAGTCCCATTGACTTGCATGGAGTTCGGTTCGTGTTCGAATTCGAACTTTTGAAATTGTTCGAGGTCGAATGCGTACCGAACACGGGGGTGTTCGGCTCATCACTACTGCTGCACAATCTTTCTTCTCAAACGCTGGATTCTCTTGGATCCTGAAATCTAGAAGAATTTGGAATGCTCGGGTCTCCTAGTATAAACAAATTACTAAATATTGCATAAAAGGTTACCCATTTCTATGCAACATACGGCTTGTAAAGTGATGATCTCAGGTGGCTTCTGAACCACTAGGTCCTGTTATGACCTTGGAGATGCAGGTTCTGTATCTCTAAAGGACAGATCTGTCTCTCCATATTCCAAAGTAAGAAGAAGGAATCCCAATAAAACTGGGTGTCACATTGGTACCTAGAAAGCGTCCAAACCTGTAGAAGTACTTGAAACCTCAGAGGAAAAAGCATTACAATGAATAAGATTTACTGTCTTCTACTTTATCACTCCCTTGCTTTGGTACTTCTAGTATACCAAAGTTAAGTTGGGGTCTGATGTAAAAAATCTTCATTATTGTGCCTTTTTTATTTATTTTTAAGACTGGAAACCCATAACAGCCCTATTTGGATACTGTTGAAGGTACGGGTTTTTATAAAGCGCTAACAAGTTCCGTAGCGCTGTACAGTGGGAGGCAGAACAACAAATCTACATACAGGTCCAACACACAGAACAGTAGGTGAGAGTTCCCTGCTCAAGAGCTTACAATCTAAAAGGATAAGGGTGAGACACTAGGTGAAGGTTAATGGAGAATGTGAAATGGCAGAGTGCATGTGGGAAGATGCAGCAGAAAATGAACAGAGCTGGATTAGGGAGTGAGATGATGGGCTTCTCTAAAGTATTATGTTTTCAGAGACTTCTTGAAGGACTGGAGAGATGGAAAGTCTGATGTTGTGGGGAGGGAGTTCCATAGAAAGGGGGCAGCTCGGGAGAAGTCTTCAAGGCGTGAGTTGGGGGTGAAGGATAGTTGTTTCCTGTTTACTTGCCCTTCCGCTCCAAAAAAAGAATCTTATAAATGTTTCTGCACTGAAATACATAGAAAAATTTAATTTAGCCTAGAATTCCTTTTCGGGATTTGGTTGTTATAAAGTTCACCAAAGCATATGGCTGGATGGGAGGGGACAAAACTGAAGAGCTCTGGGAACACTCACTACTGTATATGGATAAGATTCAGGTTGTAATATTGGCAGAAAACCCTTTTATTGTGCAGAATCAGATATGAGTTGCTCCAGTGCCGTATGTACAGGCACTAGAGAGGTTATTCAGAAAACACCAAAATTTCAGTGGTTTCTCGTTCGGCACACTTTGACGATTCAAGTTCGCCAACCCTGTGGTGAAGTCACTATTCACAGCAGTGTCCCTGAAGTTTGGCGATCATGGAGCCACCGATCAGACCGCCTAACCGCAGAGAGAGAAAAAAAAATGGAACTCTGCTATTCTTCTAAAAGGTGTTTAAACCCGAAAAAAAAATGCATGGAAATAGCAAAAGTCCTATAATAAAATGGTCTGTTACAGAATACAAAAAAGCACTTTTAAAAAAAATTTGGGAATCAAAAACTATGTCATATACATTAAAATGTTCCAAAGAATAAATAAAAACAAGGTTTTGCTGATAATGAATAAACGGTTGAATAAAAAATAAATACGATAACATTGAATCCTATGTGAGTCGCTTGTGTAAACCTGTCGAACTGAATCACTGAAAATCGGCGCATTTCACTGACCCTTTGGTGCAGTTCGGCGTTCTCTGAATAGATTAACCATTACTTCTCTATGGGACAATTTCTCTGCTGCCGAAGATCGTCAAATTGCAGCAAACTGCACCATATTTTGTTGTCCATTCGCCAGTATTAGGCATATTGACAGCTTTCTGAATAGACTAACTGCCACGAAATTTAACCGTACGGTGGCAAGTCCGGTGCTCTTTGAATGACCCCTTATTGGACAACATATATATGCTAGAAATTACTTTACAGTATTATTTTGGAATCTGCAATGCAATCAGATAATGTAATTCTAAACACAACAAATACCACTAAGCGGGATATCTGATGACCTTTATCTTCAATCCCTGTATCTGGCACAAACGTCTGTCAGTACAGTAAAATTGCAAACCTGTTTGAAGTGGTGCAAAATGAGGAACGCCGTCTAGTATCTACAACTTTTCATCCCTACGTTATTTTTACGAAGGGTGAATAAAGAAATAAAAAATGTGCAAATTTAGATTATTTAACCTTTTTTTTGTAATCCGTTTCAGAATAACAAATTTTAATTAATAGGTAACTTTTAGGCTAAAGTCAGATGAACGCAGTCTGAGCGCACTCTGCGTGCATGCACCTTCAAGTTCGCCAACCCTGCGGTGAAGTCACTATTCACAGCAGTGTCCCTGAAGTTTGGCGATCATGGAGCCACCGATCAGACCGCCTAACCGCAGAGAGAGAAAAAAAAATGGAACTCTGCTATTCTTCTAAAAGGTGTTTAAACACCTTTCTAACCTGGTGTTTAAGAGCTTTTCTGGGAAGCTACCACCATACCTGAATATGCTGCTTCCCCTGGCAGCTCCCTCCTCCTATAGCCTCAGATCCAGGACCAGCACCTTACTTGCAATACCACAATACAAAAAGAAAGTGGCTCGATCCTCATTTTCCTACAGAGCTCCGCAATTATGGAATAACCTCCCAGACACCGTCAAATCTTCCCCCAGTCTAAAGTCACTCGAGCTCCCTATTAACAAACCTCAATACGGAATGCACCTGTAAACATGTAACATAATCAGGGTTATCCAAAGAGATTCGAAAAGTCACCGCACGTTCGGTGACTTTTCGTTCTCTTCAATTCGGTTCCTTTTGCCGATTGCATTTCGGTGACCCTGCGGTGTATTCAGCAAACACCACAGGGTCCCCGAATTGCAGGGAAAAGCTACCGCAAACCTGACGAAAACTAACCGAATGCACGCTGAAAACAAGCAAAAACATCTGGATTAACCTTCGAAGAAGCCGAACAGGAGCCGAATCACACAGAGCCGAAGCAGCTGTGACGTAGAGGAGGCAGTGAATAAATTAGAAAAACCATTTGTATGAATCTGGGAAAATGAAACGCTGTTTGCAAAGAAACTACTTAGCGAAAATGTCTGAAATTTTCACAGGAGGTCCAGGGAATGATAATAAAGAGGGCTGTTACAAAAAAAATAAGCAAACTGAAAAAAAAAAAAAAAAAATCGGACTTTTAATTTTTTTTTAAAAAATTCTGAAAAATGCTTAAAGTATCCTAAAAAAATCTATAAATAAAGAGACTTTTTGCTGCAGAATTTTATAATGAACGGTTTATTAGATATTGAACTAAAACAGGAATATTTTTTAACATTGAAGCCTATGGGATTCTCCTGAATAAATTTGCCGAATTAAACCACCGAATGGCAGGCATCATTAGGGGAACCTTTCACTGCTGGTTTTGTTCTCTGAATAGCCGAAGCATTGCTTTTTCATGGGGATTTCACTGCCCTCGAACAGGGACCGAACAGGCACCGTATGTGCAGGCAATTCGACAGGATTTGGCGAATTGCTGCTCTCTGGATAGCCGAATGGCCAGGAAAGGTAACCGAACGCTGATTTTCAGCGTTCGGTTACCTTTCTCAAGCAATCGAATCTCTTTGGATAACCCTGAATGACTTTATTTCCTACATATTTATTTTTTTGTTAATCTGTATTTGGTCTTGTGTTAATATCTTGCATTTTACTATTTTTGTATTTCTGTAACCACTCAATGTTCTCGAACCCAGGACATACTTGAAAACGAGAGAAATCTCAATGTATCCTTCCTGGAAAAATCCTTTATAAATAAATAACGGACGTACATATTGACGGAAGAATACTGTAGACACCACAGTCTTTTTTTTTTTTAACGATGTAGAAAAAAATGGGAAATATGGGAAACAAAATGAATACAAATTAAAAGACCGGTACAGTCAGCCAGACCAAAAAAACTTCTGAGCGTCAACGTGATGGACGTCGCAAATGCGCTGTGTCTGACGTTGCGTCATCACGCACACAGGCCGGTACGCGGACGCGGTGCACTCTGGGCGTCCATCGTAGCACTTTTACGTGAGGCCTAAATGGCGTCCGTTGCCACCTGCGTGGTTCGTGCGCACGTACTTCGTGTGTTGGTCTCTATAGATCACAAATCAATGCTGCAACGGACGTTAAACTGTGCAGCGACACGGACGTGATGACTGCGTTCATCGCTAGCCTAAGGCTAGGGTCAGACGAGCGCATTCTGTGCGGACTGTGCGTCCGTGCACAACGGGTGAACTTTCTGACTGACGACCAGGTAGTGGGCACACGGTCCGTTTTTGTGACTGACTTTTTTTTGACTGATGTAGATGGGAAATAAAATTAAAATGAAAAACCATTTTGTCCATCAAAAATGCTGGACGTATAAATACAGTCCGTCTGACTACGTTCCATCACTCACACACAAAACAATGCGGGTCTGGCGCACTCCGCACGTCCGTTCTAGCAGTTTTACATTCTTGCCTAACTTGCGTCCGTTTGCTGCGTCCGTTGTGTGTCCGCACTTCTGTGTGGGCGTACATCGCGTGTGTGACAGTGTCTCTTGATCATAATTGGATGCTACCACTGACGTTAAAATGTGCGGCAACATAGGCGTGATCACTGAGCTTGTGCACATGAGCTGTGATGTCATCAGAGCGCGCCCCTCCTCCTGTGTTGCTGCAGGAGATGGTGTGTGTGAGAAGCTGAGCGTCAAACCTGGAAAAAAAGCTCCATCCCTTTGTCCTTTTGTGTCCTGAGCCCTGTGAGGCGGCAGATCCACCTGGTGAATCCAGAGAGGAGATCCAGGCTGAGGGTCCTGGGAGTGAGCGGCTTCTTGAATAACTGACTGAGAACAGTAACTCATTGAGGGGTTGATGGGCGCCTGAACCTACCTAAGACCCATAAAGCGGTTTACTCTAGAGCCGGATATAGGCTCAGAAGAATGTGAGTCCCAGAATATATTTTGATTATACATCATTGGACTGACATACTGCGCAATTTTGGGTCTCCCCTTTTTTCTACTGCAGTGACATCAAGTCCATACCATTACCTGCAGGGGAGGAGAAAGAGAAGGGGAACAATTGAAGGACATGTATTGTGTTTGAATTCGTATACCAGTTTTTGGCGCTACTTTGTTTTTTTGGTATTGTGATCACTGAGCTCATCTGACCCGAGCCTAAAATGTAGAAGTAAAAAAGCTCTAATACCTCATGTTGCTGAAGGGGTTAATGATTAAAGGAGTTATAATTTACTGTTTTGTAATTAATTCTGCTACATATTGAGATATACTCCTCTATCCGTGTCTCTGCATGAAAAGAACACAACAGTTTCTAGAGTACAAAAGGAACAAAACCACTACAAAAAATATCCAACTGTACAGCAAACCTTTTTTTTTCTCTATTCTTTCTCTTGCAGTCGTGTTAAGGAACATTTACTTGTTGGGTTTGCTATCTTGTTACAGAGCTGTCAGCTTTGTGATTTTCTTTTCCTTTGTCTCTTAAGTCCAAATTATGAAATTGCTCCGCTACAAAGATGGAGTATCGAGCTGTGAGCGGAGAGAGGGGCCTTGTATTGCCATGTACATCTTTTTATCAGCTGTTTCTTGGTATTTTGAGATTTTCAAAAGCCATAAGCTGCATTGAGCGACAGTACAGAAGAAAAGCTCTTATCGGGCAGCCAGATTAATGGAAGGCTGTATACTATTTACAGGTGACAGCGAAAAGTACGCCAATCGGTAGATCAATCATGGGAAAAATGCTTCTGATAAGAAATTGTGACTTATAGGCCTGGAAGCCTCTTTGCAATATGAATCGGCAGAATGGCTGAAGGCTTGTCTGTGTTTTCTTCTTTATACCTGTGTTTTAATAAAGGTAGAATGATTTTTATGTTTTCTGTGCCAGCAATGCCTAACATGGTCTGTTGGGATGAATGGATTTATGGGTATTGCTGCTCTGGGATGCGAAGTCGTCTCATTGCTTGTGTGTGGCACAGATTTTCACAATGGATACCATGAGCTCAAGTATTTATTTATTTATTAATATTATTGTCGTTATTTAAATGGCGCTAACAGTTTCCGCAGCACTTTACAATAACCAAAGGGAACGAGATACAGATAAACGAACATAGGATGGAAGCAAGAGGTGTAGAGGGCCCTGCTGTATGCGTACTGATATATAATTGAATACACACATTATTCATAGTTGGATCGACCATTTACTTGAGTTATATTGAGTATTAATGATTGACATTCATATATTTTATTGCACTAGACATTGGACAAACATATTTTTTTCATTATTATGTTGGACTAAAACAGATTCCTGTTGTATTTGCAATTGCGAAAAGGGCCTTCATGGCAGCATTTCCCTTTCTTAATCAGTACTCTATTAAATGCTCATCCAAGCTCTTATTATCTCCCACCTTGACTATTGCAACCCCCTTCTCACTGGCCTTAAGAGATCCCAGATTCTCTCTCTGCAGTCTAATGAACGCCTGTGCCAGGCTCATCCACCTCACTTCCTGCACCTCTCACACCTCACCCCCTGTCAATCTCTACACCATCTCCCAGTTTCCTTTAGAATCCAGTTCAAATTAATGGTCCTCACGTACAAAGCTCTCCATAACCGTGCCCTGTCTACATCTCCTCCCTGAATCTGATGTTCTCCTCTCCTCGTACCCAACTCTCGCCTTTTAAAACTTCCCCTGAGCTGCCCCCTTTTTTTATTGAACTCTCTCCCCAGTAACATTAGACTCTCCCCGTCTCTCCAGTCCTTCAAAAAGTCTCTGAAAAAACATCAGCTCTCCATATTCCCCCCACTGTACATATCTTGCCCCATCTTTCCGCATAGCCCCCATGCACTCCACTGCTTCCCATACCCAGCTGCATACCCTCACCTAGTCTGTCACCCATCTCCTTTTGTAAGCTTTCGAGCAGGGTCCTCTCTCCTATTGTTCTGTTTGTTGAACTTGTATGTAATTTTGTTGTTCTGTCTCATCCATTGTACAGTGCTACATAACTTGTTGGTGCTTTATAAAGCTACTGCTGTTGATCCAAAAGAAGGCATATACCCAGTCTGAAGCGCATGCCAAATATGCAACATACTGGGGGGGAATCCTTTAACCAAGATGGCGTCAGATTTCTCCTTAAATCAAGCAGTTTTTATCCACATATTAAATATTATCTTTAATATTATGTTTTGGCAGAAAGCCACCCATTCGTCGTTTGGGGATATTGATGAGTTAACCAGTCTTCATGAATCGGCTATTTAATTTATGATAATGGAAATGAACCTTGTTAGTGGAAAAAAGAAAGACCAACAGACCTTATGGGTTATTCTGCTTCCCTAAGCAAAGCTGTGAGGCGTGGGTGCTTTAGAATAGCAAAGTCTGTATTTGACCAGTACTCACAAGATGAGGTTCGGCAGATAGCTTCAACTCCGCAAAACTGACACGTAGAAAGATGAATCCAGTTGAAAAGTTTAATGATCAGACTGACAATCTTTGTAATAATGTACAGGAATGCAGGTAAAAAGACATTAGTTTTGTCTAGCCGTGAGCACAGAATGGCTACTATGTAACCAGGAAGTCCCTAGAACAAGACACTGAGCAAAAGGGGTGGAAGTAGTTGGATGCAGCAAGCAAAGGAAACCCAGCAGGGACAAAATAGCTATGAAAGCAATAGCATGTAAGCAGCAAAGGCAGATTCAACACAAAACCGAAAAATATACAATAAATTTTAAATCATGGGGCATGACATGGGTTGTTTTTGCGTTTGGTTTTTGTACATTTACGGAAATTTTTGTGGTGACACACTGGTTTACTCGAATCTAGGAGTAAACCCGTGTAATGGAGTGCATAACCCAAGTCCTTAGCAACCATTAATCTTGGTTGCTCTTTTTTTTTAAATTAATTTCTTTACACAATTAGCTTTGTATCGGATCAGATTTGGCCTCGCGACTCTGTGAATTCATGCTCAAATAAGTAAGTTCATTTAAATTTGCCACCCGCTACAACCATCTTGTCGAATGGGAAAGACCACATGTGAGTCTGCAGCCATACAGCAATATATTCCAGTGCGTCTTTTACTTTTCTCTCATCTGTCACATTTTCAGTATCAAACCTTCCCGCAGTGAAGGTGGTCAGGAGCTTCTCCTGGAATCGGTTGAGAATTTGTCAGTATCTTTGCTTTTCTGACGGGTCCTCTAGTGACCATCTAGAAAGGATCATGGCAATCGGCTTATAACAGGAAACCAAAATAGAACCAAGCTTACAACCTTTCAAAATCAATATACACTGCGATCTGTATAACTGTGTATATGTAGAACTATCAGATTTAAGGCAAAGGATAAAAAAGTGAGATTTAAAGTCTCCATATAGCAAATTACACGGGATGATATAATTTCGAAAATACATCCAAGCAAATTAAAGCCTTGCTTTGCCCACAGAGCTCATTTGCTACACTTCCCATATGCAGCAATGAACTCTGGGTAGGATATGCAAATGAAGTCCACATTTTACAATTTTGTAAAGTGAAACCTACCACGCTACTCATGGAACAATCGTAAAGGTAAAGAGATGCCAAACGTCCCTTGAAACCAGTGGTTTATTTAGGTTTTGTGCTGCCCTAGGCCTGACTAAACTTGTGCACCCCCTAATTTAAATTTGAGGCACCCCTTCCTGTCAAGGGCACACCTCTTCCTGTTTAATCCCCACCCTTCCTCTTTAAGCTCCACCTTTTCCTCTTAGAGCTCCGCCTCTTCCTCTCTTTATATTAAAAGTGGATACCAAGTGCCTACTTGTATATTTTGTATACCATTTCAAATGTATCTATTGAGATAAATAAAATTATGAAATGTTTAAAATAGCATTTTTATAACGAACAGCCACGCATGTCAAGTATACTGGATCACAGCTGCTCTAATTGGTTGAACAATAAAATCCACAGAAACGTGCACTGCATAGGAGTGTATCACAGAGCTGCACAGCAATAAAACCCACAGAAATGGGCACTGTGTATGAGCATATCAGAACTGCACAGCAATAAAACTCACAGTAATGTGCAGTGTGTATGAGCGTATCCCAGAGCTCCAGGGCAATAAAACTCACAGTAATATGCAGTGTGTATCACAGAATCCACAGCAATAAAACTCCCAGCAATGCAATGTGCAGTGTGTGTGTGTGTGTCAGCGTAGGGGATTTTTATTCTATTAGATTTTATTCCGTTTTCAAACGCCCTGCTCCTCTGCTCATTGTTTGAGAACACAGCTCAAAGCTGACACACAGTGACAGTGGCACCTCCTAATGACACCCAAATGATCACTGGTACCTGGGGCGGCCCGCCCTCTGCCACTCCCCTAAGTACACCACTGCTCTGTGATATGCTCACACACAAGTTTGGCGAACTGCCAGCAAGTACAGTGCTGTTTGAAGGCATTGCAAATCCCATAGAGAAGTAATAGTTAATCTATTCAGAGAACACCAAACAGCAGAGAAATGGCAGTGAAATGCCCTGATGTTCGGCGGTTCCAATCAGCAAGTTTATTCAGGCAAACCCCATAGGTTTCAATGTTAAAAATATTCCCGTTTTTAAGCAATATCTAATAAACCATTTATTATTTTAATCTGCAGTAAAAAGTCTTTATTGATTTTGTTTTAGTACCTTTTAGTAATTTTTCAGCAACATTCCCCCCCCCTTTTTTAATAGCGTTTTTTCTTTTTTCTGTAACAGAACTTTTTATTATCAATCATAGGATCTTAGATGTAAATTCCAGACATTTTGGTTCAGTAGTTCTTTTGAAAACAGCAGGCCACGGGTTTGCGGTGGCAGCATTCAGCGGCCGACTCCATGCACTTTGGGGACCCTGTGAATGGTGAATTCACTGCAGGGTGGGGAAATTTGATTCCCCGAAGTGCAGGGAACTACAGAACACCAAAATGTTGGCGTTATTTCGGTGCTCTGTGAGTAACCCACTGTGGTGAGGATTTTTGCTGCCCCCTGGAAAGTGAAAGCCTAGGCCTTGCCTACCCAGGACATACTTGAAAATTAGTGAAATCTCAATGTATCCTTCCTGGCAAAATACTTTGCAAAAGTAAAAAAAAAAAAAAAAAAAAAAAAAAAGGTGTTTTTTTTTTTTAGGGGTGGGGCCACCAGTGCGGGCTGCCGCCCCCTGGATAGTGCCGCCCTAGTCCTAGGCCTTATTGACCTAGGCCAAAATACACCAGTGCTTAAAACAATCACAAGAACTAAACCACAGTAAGACTGCTGATTTCAGATGCCAAACTCTAAAAACAAACCTCAAAGACCTCTGAATGTCCTTGGATAAGCGGACAGGTCATCAGTAATGAATATTAACCAATCGCTCTATATAATGTACACAGGGTATAGGTAGAAAGGATCATGACCTCCTCTTCAATGAAAAACAACTTTTCTAAAACTAGGTCCTTCTTTTGGTTTCTTTCAATATTTTGCTATATTTAAGGAATACTCTAAATAATCGCACATCCTGGCACATCGGAACTGCTTTGCCCACAGAGCTCATTCGCTATGCTCCCTGTAGGCCGCAAGGAACTCTGGGTAGCACATGTGAATGAAGGGCATGATTTCTTACTTTTTTGCATCAAAAGCCTGCTTTAGTAGAGGTACACTCCTTGCCCCTGCAGTGCTGTGCTAGATGGCTTCAAGCATAGGTCAGGGTATGCAACAAGACACAAAACACTGGCAAGGAGGGTTTCTGCACTAAAGCCGGCTGTTGATGCAAAAAAGTGAGCGGTTGTGGACTTCATCTGCATCTCCTACCCAGAGTTCCTTGCAGCATACAGGGAGTCCACAAATGAGCTCTTTAGGCAAAACTGTTCTGATTTCCTTGGAGAGGTTGATTTTTTTTTTTTTTCTTCATTTTTTTTTAAATTTATTTCTCAATTTATATGTTTTTTTCAATTTGAGTATTGCTTACATACAGGGGTCAAGTCCTAACAAAAGAGGTGTGGGAACTCATTGAGATTTCTGTCCCCAAATTAGCAATTATCATCTCGCACTTAACACAAACACGTACTGAAATCTGATATGTATGAACTAAAGCAAATATTTATAATAAATCCTATATTTATTGTGACGTAACAGGAAAACATATGACTGAACACCTGAATACAAGCTTTAAAGTATGGGATCAATGGGAACCCAGATCCCTCTGCAAAAATAATGCATGCACTGCGTTCCCCCTGGACTTGACCATTGCTTACATATATTGCAAATAATTAAAAGCAAAGAGCCCTTTATTCCTTGTACCTGCATGTTTCCCCATGGCGTACCCATTTTAGCACCATATTCCAGGGCATGCGCAAATTCAGCAAGCTGGCCCGTAACAGAGCGCTATCCTGGGAGATACTTGTGGTATCCCTACTGGTCTCCATAGGACTCTATGGATGGTTGCACTGCCTGGCCACAAGCCCTGTGAGATCTCACTCTCACGAGATCAGGGAGGGAGACTGGGGACTTTTTTTCCCCCCAGTCTCAAACTGCTCCCAGTGGCCAGAAGTAGGGCCGATGGGCCGTTGTCCTCACCGCGGGATTTATTTATTTATAAAGTATTTTACCAGGAAGGATACATTGAGATTTCTCTCGTTTTCAAGTACGTCCTGGGTTCAGGAACATTAAAATGTTGTTACAGAAATACAAAGTAATACAATGCAAGATATTAAAAAAAAAAAATGGGATGAGAGAGGGGAATATCAGATTTATTGGGGGGGGGGGGAGTTAGCTGGTGATAACCGATTCTGCAGAATCAGCACCGGCTTCTAGCAGCAGCTAAATTTTAGGTTTGTGCATCGGTGCGGTAATTAGCGCTAGCACTTTGTAATAACTTACTCCTCCTAATGCTAATTACTGATTGCACTCCCCATGTTAAGTATAAGATGCGCATAGTACAGTAAGCTCGCGGAACCTAGAGCAATAATCGATGAAACGGTTTTCTCACGGGTTTAGCGTTAGGTAATAAGTGGGTCATGCGTTAAAGTCCCTTATCCTGGTATTAACACTACAGTTGGCGTCCACTAGGGAATAGGGCCCAAAGTTTCTAAAACTTGATTTCCTTTAATAAAGAGGTTGCCATGATCCCTTCTACGTATACTTTGTGCATTATGCAGAGGGATTGGTTAATATTCTTTACTGATGACCGATCAGCTTTTCCAAGGACATACTTGAATTGAATTTAAGCAGGCATGGGATAGGCATAAGGCTATCCTAAACAAAAGATAAATCCAGGTAAAGTATCCATGTAATTGGGCAGACTAGATGGGCCGAAAGGTTCTTATCTGCCGACATTTTTCTATGTTTCTACCTGTACAGAGGTATTTGATTTTTTTCTCTCTCCTTTTTAGAGGTTGGTGTTTGAATCCAACCATCTTACTATGCTTTATGTGACTTTTTCAAGGGGCATTTGGCTTTTGTTGATCCTCGCACTGTTCCACGAGTAGTGTGGTATTGTTCTCTTTACAAAAAGTTTGCAAAGTTGAGCAGCCACCATGAAAGTCACTGCGAAGCTCAGGCTCTTAAATTCCACTTTTAGAATTTGATTCCAAAATTGCTCTTTCTACAAACCAATCCAGTAGAGGACGGAGGAGGGGATGGGTAAACCCGTGATGTTTGCACTCTTGCAATACAGCATGGACTATACCTACTGACTTATTGAATGTGCCATTTGCATGCTATGTGTTACACTGGGCCGGCGAGGTTCTACTGGTGCGGCTGTCGTTAAGCGGAATATACATTCTGCTACTGTAACGTGTCATTCCTTTCATCAATTTAGATGCTAACACGACGACTATGTAAAATCAGGTGTAAATAAGCACAATGTATACGCGGCAGGCAAAGATTGGCTCTGCAAGGTTATACATTTTACATTTTTCCTGCTTGCCGTAAAATAAACTTGGAGGACCTGTACAGCTCCATCACTTCATGCAAGTGCATTGCAGTGGGGCAGAAAAGGTGCTTCATATGGGCAGTAATCGGGTGAAGTTCCCGGTATAAATGGATGTGTTTTTTTAACTAAACCTTTTTATTTAATTTATTGTTTTTAAAGCAAGAGCATCTTGTCAAATAAACACTGAAGAGATTAAGTGCCTTGCAGCATATGAAATCAGGCTTCTCTTCCCCGCACAAATTCCCAGAATATCTGCAATGCTCAAGGCAGACATTGTGAAACAGGAACGAAAAACCTGAATTAATTTTTATTTATTTTTTTTGGTGGTAGCAACGGAGACCGACTTTTCAACCACAACGACCTTGCGAAGTCCCTTCTTAAAAGAAAATAGAAAAAAAATATGGCAGGTCTTCCGAATTTTATGCGTCACCGTATATTCCAAATCTCCTTCATCCCAAATGACCTGTCGCAAAATGCAAATGTCAGGATAAGTTATGTCTGCTCATAAAATGGTCACACTGCAAACATCATCAGCCCCTGTAAGGTCCAGTCGCTTGTTTATTTAATGAATGTTCTCTGCCTGGAATGGCAAGTGGGATTTTTTTTCCAGCCATAAGCTATATAGGGAAATATACAGATGAAAGAGATCTCTATGTATAAGCGACTCTGCAACATTAAGGAATAGAACATGCATGTGCAAGATCCAGGTAGATGTGGCGCAAAGTGAAGTAGTTATGTTCTAATAACATGGCCATATCCTATGGATTTTTCTTTTATATTCTCAATGTATGTATATGTGCATATATATCTCCTATAGCGCATTTGATTCTACAGCAACTACTTCCAGACAATTTGCTCAGATCTTGCCGTTCTATGTTTATGATGTGAATCGACTCAATAAACCGGTTTTATTGAGATGCGAGAGAAATCGGGGAGGGGGGGGGGGGAGAAAAGAAATAAATCCACAGTGTACTTGCAGGCAGCCCACATCAAACCAGACATCTCATAGCATGTTAATTCACTGTCCATGGCAGTTGCAAAAATGGTTGGAAATCCACCGGCTTTAGGATTTCCAGGGCAGCCTCGAAAGATGTAATGAATATCTCAAAGATGAAAGAAGCTCACAGATGCAGGTAGGAGCCCAGCAAGACCAGCCTGTGCATCCAGAAGGGAAACCTTGAAGGAGGACGTTGTAACTGACGGACAAAGTAATATATGTAAACAGAATGTATCAATAGGTCAGAAACATATTAAATCCCCGTCTAGATCTGGACGCGTCATGCGGCTACTGTTTAGCTTTAGGAGATGCGCTCGATCCTTTTGAAAGGGAATATAAACACACACGCACACTAATCCCTTCTTACACGTTACATAATAAGTTTCTTTTCATACATGCACGACACATCCGCAGTGGCTCACTTACACACTGGGATAGAGATTGTTTGTGTGGAAAGGCACAACAAGCTGGAATTCAACAAATCCAAATGTCACTAACAACATGCCTCTAGGAGAACACAGAATCAAATGCAATGTTTTTTGTTTGTTTATATCTTTACGTGTTGGTTTTTCTCTTCCCAACCCCCCACTCCTCATCGGTGGTCATTTTAAATTGACTCGTTCGGTGTTCTGATTAAAGTGATGGAACGAGTCTCTGCGCCTATGGGATTTGCTTCTTGCTGTACCTCTGCCGAGCAGCTAATTTTACGTCTAAATATTTTATGGAACCAGTAAATGCTTAGAAGTTCCAAGTGTGGATCAGAAGTGTTTATTTGTCGAGATATTCTTCTAATTACCTGAAAGGTGCCTGAATAGTTTTTTCTTCTGTGTGAATAAATATATATATATATCACAGCAATTCAAAGAACACACAGTGAAGGGCAACTCCTCTGTCCTTACACCATGAACTGAAAGCCTTACTTTAAATCATATATATGTGTGTGTGTGTGTGTATATATATATATATATATATATATATATATATATATATATATATATATATATATATATATATATATTATATATATATATATATAATATATATATATATATATATATATATATATATATATATATATATATATATATATATATACACAGTAAACCTACCTTTTCATCAGTTCTAGTGATGTTATGCTATAAGCTGTATATACATATTTATACTCTTGACACATGCCCTGTGAAGAATGCAATAGACTTTTTTAAAGGTTATGTCTTTTTAATTATTATTTTTTTTTTTTACTATCCTTCAACAATCACATTTCTTTCCCCATCACCTTAAGGAAACAATGCATTTTACAGAAACAAAATAAAGGCTGCAGATCATGCACAATATAGAAGTTGCCCTGTGTACCATGTTCATGTAAGAGGGAAGCTGGAGAAATGAGCCAATGTGATGCTGCACTGGGATATACAGAGCCAGTTCACAGCCCTATACCTAACTTCATGAAAAATGGAACCAAAAAAAAAGACCACCCCGCTCACCCCAGAAAAAAAAATGACACACATTGCTCTAATTTGTAACATTAACCCTCCCTTTCTCACATGAGAATGCCAATACTCTGATTGCATCCAAAGATGCATCTCTTGCTTCTGCAGGCTCCCCATCACCTGGCATGTAGCCCTCCTGGAATGTCAATTCTCTTTAACAGGATACAGTATCTACAGTGAAACAAACGATTTGAAGGAAGATTATCTGGCAGAAAACAGGGCTTACCTTTATGTATCCTTAAAAATACATAAATGACTGAGAAGTTCCTTTTTGATGCATCTCTCTGTGATCAGTTCTGCAAGCCTACTGGTGTAAGATCCACTGTGGTACAGCATCTGCTGCAAGGTATTGCCAGCAATCCCCTTTGCTTCCTGAGAGTAGATGGCTCCTCTAATAAAGCAGTTGTCTTGGGTTATTAAAACTTGTTTGTTTATAGTTTTTTTTTCCCTTCTTCTTTAAAGGGGGGGAAAAATAAAACCTTGGAGGTATGGCAAGAGCACAGACACAAAAGCTGCTTCCTCCACAAAGCCACCACTCAAACTGCATGAAAACCATAGAGATTTTTTCCTAGTTACATTTGCAAGGGAAGGGGCACCACCTAGTGTTTCACAAAGTCACAAGCCAGGATTTCTCTGTGCCTGGTTAGTACTGATTACAGTTAGAAAGGCAACCTGTAAACCAGATCGGTCGCATGCATAGGTGGGCAATGGCTTTCCAGAAAAAGAAAAAAAAAAAACATAAAAATTATTATTTTTTCGACCATTTATTATTCTGCTGTCGTAACTATTTCATGATCATAATTTGGAGAGGTTTTTTTTTTCTTGTTTGTTTATTTTGTATTCTTTTTTTCTTGTCTCTGTCAATTTCTGATCTCGACGCAGTGCAAATCGGTTGCTTAGCGCCGCGTCGCATCGCGGCCAGAGCTGGGTATTTTCAACCCTGGGTGCTCAGCCACGCAGCCCGATGCCGGCTGAGCGCATAGAGAAGATGGGACTGTATACACTGAGCGCATCTCCATGCACGGCGCGTTGCATCTCGTTCAGTGTATCTCTGGCTTAAGATATATTGATTTTTAGCCCATTTTTTGTCAATCTGCGCGCTCAGTGTCCTTACTGCTTTTATTTGCACTTTGTGTATCTTCTGTTTTATCCTGAAATTTGACCAAAACAGTATCTCGTAAAGTTACAAAATACTTTAATTTCACCTTTTTGGATTGTTAATGGTTTGTTTTATAGAGTGAATTTATGTTTAATAGGTTCCTTTTTTGTGAAATGGCTCCACAAGATACCAAAGTCATATCTCCTCAAGTGAGTTTTTCTGCCACCGGCACTAACTTCTCTCCGTTGATGGGCATAGCCATATTGATGCTTTGTGTGCAGTGCTGTACAGGGGGAAATAGCATGCATTGTGCCTGTACTCAGGGGTCAAGTCCTGGGGAAAAAATTGAGGGAACTCACCCAAGAATTCCACTAGCCCCAATACCTGAAGAAGAAAAACAAGGATGTATATATACACCTCCCCCCTGAGAATCATGTGTAACCAGGCATAGATCCCTCAGAATTATATATATCCAGCACAGACCCCAGAATTGTATATAACAAGCAAACCCCAGAATTATATGTACCAGCAGAGTCCATAAATTGTATACCAGCAGAGTCCATAAATTGTATACCAGCAGAGTCCATAAATTGTATACCAGCAGAGTCCATAAATTGTATACCAGCAGAGTCCATAAATTGTATACCAGCAGAGTCCATAAATTGTATACCAGCAGAGTCCATAAATTGTCTACCAGCAGAGTCCATAAATTGTCTACCAGCAGAGTCCATAAATTGTCTACCAGCAGAGTCCATAAATTGTCTACCAGCAGAGTCCATAAATTGTCTACCAGCAGAGTCCATAAATTGTCTACCAGCAGAGTCCATAAATTGTCTACCAGCAGAGTCCATAAATTGTCTACCAGCAGAGTCCATAAATTGTCTACCAGCAGAGTCCATAATTGTCTACCAGCAGAGTCCATAAATTGTCTACCAGCAGAGTCCATAAATTGTCTACCAGCAGAGTCCATAATTGTATACCAGCAGAGTCCATAATTGTCTACCAGCAGAGTCCATAATTGTATACCAGCAGAGTCCATAATTGTATACCAGCAGAGTCCATAAATTGTATACCAGCAGAGTCCATAATTGTCTACCAGCAGAGTCCATAAATTGTATACCAGCAGAGCCAGAATGTGTATACCAGCAGAGTCCATAAATTGTATACCAGCAGAGTCCATAATTGTATACCAGCAGAGTCCATAAATTGTATACCAGCAGAGTCCATAAATTGTATACCAGCAGAGTCCATAAATTGTCTACCAGCAGAGTCCATAAATTGTCTACCAGCAGAGTCCATAATTGTCTACCAGCAGAGTCCATAAATTGTCTACCAGCAGAGTCCATAAATTGTCTACCAGCAGAGTCCATAAATTGTCTACCAGCAGAGTCCATAAATTGTCTACCAGCAGAGTCCATAAATTGTCTACCAGCAGAGTCCATAAATTGTCTACCGCAGAGTCCATAAATTGTCTACCAGCAGAGTCCATAAATTGTATACCAGCAGAGTCCATAAATTGTCTACCAGCAGAGTCCATAAATTGTCTACCAGCAGAGTCCATAAATTGTCTACCAGCAGAGTCCATAAATTGTCTACCGCAGAGTCCATAAATTGTCTACCAGCAGAGTCCATAATTGTCTACCAGCAGAGTCCATAAATTGTCTACCAGCAGAGTCCATAAATTGTCTACCAGCAGAGTCCATAAATTGTCTACCAGCAGAGTCCATAAATTGTCTACCAGCAGAGCCCATAAATTGTCTACCAGCAGAGCCCAGAATGTGTCTACCAGCAGAGCCCAGAATGTGTCTACCAGCAGAGCCCAGAATGTGTATACCAGCAGAGCCCAGAATGTGTATACCAGCAGAGCCCAGAATGTGTATACCAGCAGAGCCCAGAATGTGTATACCAGCAGAGCCCAGAATGTGTATACCAGCAGAGCCCAGAATGTGTATACCAGCAGAGCCCAGAATGTGTATACCAGCAGAGCCAAGAATGTGTATACCAGCAGAGCCAAGAATGTGTATACCAGCAGAGCCCAGAATTTTGTGTATACCAGCAGCAGAGGTGCGGGAGAAGTGCTGGAACGCCGTTGCCGCACGTTTCCGCAGGACTTGAGCCCTGCTTGTACTCCTCAGTACTGAATGATCATGCTGACTGCTTAGGCTGGCGTCAGATGAACGCAGTAATCATGTCCGTGTCGCCGCACAGTTTAACGTCTGTCGTAGCATTGATTTGTGATCAATAGAGACAAAAACACGAAGTACGTGCGTCCCGAATTGCACACGCACCACGCAGGTGGCAATGGACGCCATTTAGGCCTCGACATAAAAGGGCTATGATGAACGCCCAGAGTGCACCGCGTTTGCGTAGCGGCAGAGTGCACCGTGTCCGTGTAGCGGCCTGTGTGCGTGATGACAAGACGTCAGTTGCATTGCATTTGCGACGTCCATCACGTTGACGCTCAGAGGTTTTTTTGGTCTGACTGACTGTACCTGTGTTTTTTAATTTTAATTAATTTACAGTTGTGTTCAAAATTATTCAACCCCCACTGAAATTGAGTGTTTTGGCCAGTTTGACATTGATTTTGATCATTCAGTCATCTTGCTTACAATTAAATCAAAGAGGCACATGTAGGTCAGACAAATATAACATAACATTTATAATGAAATAACCACAAATGTCTTTTCTGTGCTCACATCATTATCAGTTTTATTCAACCCCCAAGTGACATTCAATCTTAGTACTTGGTACAACATCCTTTTACAGTTATAACAGCTTTTAAACGTGAAGCATAGCTTGACACAAGTGTCTTGCAGCGATCTACGGGTATCTTCGCCCATTCGTCATGGGCAAAAGCCTCCAGTTCAGTCACATTCTTAGGCTTGCGCACTGCAACTGCTTTCTTGAAGTCCCACCAGAGGTTCTCAATCGGATTTAAGTCAGGTGACTGCAATGGCCACTCCAAAATGTTCCACCCTTTAATCTGCAACCATGCTCTAGTGGACTTGGAGGTATGCTTGGGATCATTGTCCTGTTGAAAGGTCCAACGTCTCCCAAGCCTCAGGTTTGTGACGGACTGCATCACATTGTCATCCAATATCTCCTCGTACTGAAGAGAATTCATGGTACCTTGCACACGCTGAAGCTTCCCTGTACCTGCAGAAGCAAAACAGCCCCAAAGCATGATTGACCCCCCGCCATGCTTCACAGTAGGCAAGGTGTTCTTTTCTTCATAGGCCTTGTTCTTCCCCCTCCAAGCATAGCGTTGATCCATGGGCCCAAACAGTTCTAATTTTGTTTCATCAGTCCACAGAGCACTATCCCAAAACTTCTGTGGTTTGTCCACATGACTTTTGGCATACTGCAGTCGACTTTTCTTATTCTTTGGAGACCGCAAGGGGGTGCGCCTGGGAGTTCTTGCATGGAGGCCTTCATTACGCAGTGTGCGCCGTATTGTCTGAGCTGACACTTCAGTACCCACATCTGACAAATCTTTTCTCAGTTCCTCAGCAGTCACACGGGGACTTTTCTCCACTCTACGCTTCAGGTAGCGCACAGCAGTCGAAGTCAGCATCTTCTTTCTGCCACGACCAGGTAGCGTTTCAACAGTGCCCTTTGCCTTGAATTTGCGAATGATGCTTCCTATGGTCTCTCTTGGTATGTTTAACATCTTTGCAATCTTCTTATAGCCATTGCCCTTCCTGTGAAGAGTAATCACCTCTTCTCTTGCTTCCTGGACCATTCTCTCGACTTCACCATGTTTGTAACCACACCAGTAAATGTCTAGAAGGAGCTGAGTATCACAGTCATTTTAAAGCTGCCTAATTGGTGCTTATTATGCTTTATTGCTGCTCCGTGACATCCACAGGTGTTTTCAATACCTGATTGAAAACACTTGAATGAACCTCTGTTCTTCAGAGTGGTAGTCTTTAAGGGGTTGAATAATTGTGTCAATGAAGAATTCACAAAAGAAACATTTACTACTGTATTACAAAACCAATTGATGTCATTTTAGTTGCATATGGTTCTTTAAAAAGTCCTTGCAGGCTTTCATTCTGAATACAATTACAAATGTACACTATATTCCCTAAAACCCTTTACAGCATTGGGGGTTTAATAATTTTGAACACAACTGTAGATTCCCATATTTCCCCCTTTTTTTTTTTTTTACATCTACATCCGCCAACAAACAATTAAAACGGACCGTGTGGTGTTTACAGTATCTTCCGTCAGTACGTCCATCCGTTATGCACGCAGAGTGCGCTCAGACTGCGTACGTCTGACATTAGCCTTAGTCTGTGGTCAACAGTCGATAACTTATTCTGTAGGGCAGCTCTCCTCCCATACTAAATTTCCATTGGCATGCCATGAGAGATGAACTTTGTATTGAGAGCAGCATTTTTAAAGCTTTGACACCGCGGGAGGTGCTATGCCGTCCCCGCAGCAGGAGGACTTTGAAGCCACAGGACATACATGTACGCCCTGCTGACTTCAATGGTCCCCCTTGGCCCCTCCCCCTTAGCCGGCACGCGCCGTCAGCTGCCGAGACGGCTTGAATGCAGGTCGTCTCCCTGCAGCCAATAAAGCGCATTGAGCGATGATTGCGGGGCGGGCCAAAAACAGCTGCTCATGCCGGCACCTGTCGACGAGGCACACCTGCCTTGCCGGCGTTAACCCCCGCCCAACTGTTGATGCATGCCTGTCCTTCAGGGGTTAATAAGCACTTAAAGGGACACTTGATGCAGTGTGACCACTCAATCTTATCTGATTGGGTCCCTGATTAGGCCCTGGGAATGCACGGGGTTTAGTCCTACCCATGGCTGCCATCAGAAATCATGGGGCCCCTATTTTGAACCACTAGTTGCCCCCCTCCTTTCCTCAGCAGCCCAATTCAGTAAACCAATTAATAATAAAACATTTGCCACCCCTTCTGCTTACCTGGTTAAGTGAGTGCTTCTACAGGCCCACTGGAACATTTGTTAGTATTTTTGTGGGCAGTCCTAGGTAGCATGGAGGGACCCTTAAATCTGTTTCACTTAAACAAGCTGAACAGGTTTTGGCCAGGGCCACTGGGAGCCACTGGACCACTGAACACATCATGGGCTTTCACTCCCTGGTGGTTGCCCTTGTCCTACCCTGAAACCTGGGCTTTGAGACTTTTGGAGACCAGGCATCTACCAATGACTCTTAACCTCCCTGGCGGTATTCCCGAGTGTGACTCGGGGTTAAATTTCGCTACCGTGAACGGTAACCCCGAGCCACACTCGGGCTGGATGTTTACTCACCTCCTACTGGCTCCCTCGCTGTCTCCCACAGTGTGATCGCGGCGAGCTGCTTCCTGGAAGGCTCCCTGCGAGTCACATGGTGCAGGGTGGGCGGGAACCATCAGCAAACTTATAAACAATTCATAAAATACTGTAATCCAAAGTGTAATGTTTATGAACGGCCACTGGGTGGCACTACAGGATAAGAAATAGACCATACATCCTCTTACCCTTGTTTTCAGAGCGATTTCAGTGTTTTTTGTTTTTTATTTTATTGAATATCATTTATTTGCATTATTTTGGATAATTATTTTTGGGATAATAAATTATTATTTCGTATTTCAAACTTTATCGGACTCCGTGTATTTACTATTTTTTTATTTAGTTAGTTATTTATAAAGGATTTTAGGTAAGAGTAAGAACTCTTGATTGCACGGATTTCAGTGCGTGATTCCTAATTATTACAGGCCAACTATGTACAAAAACACGTTTCCTTTAAAAAAAATTGAGACGCTTTTAGACACAAAATTTTAAAAAAATTAGACCGCCAGGGAGGTTAATGCACAGTGGATTGACTGGAGCACCCAGATCTTATGGAGTCACGTGACACGCTGCTGCTGGCAGCATGTCATGCAAAGGCATGCCTCGGAGGCTGATCTGTACTATATATAAATACAGGTTTTCAAAGGAAACCAAAGGGTTAAAATAAGGGGGTTGTAGACGGTCAGGACGAGTTAATGTTTAACCCCTCTGCCTCCTTCATTTTTAACCCTATAGTACCAATTTAACAAAAATTGTGCATTGCATTGTGGACATAGAACTGAGCAGTCTGTTTCCTTTGGTCAGGTTTGTTATAAATGTATAGTGTACGTTTGCCTAAAACCCTATTCTTGCAGTATACAGATTTTATTTTTAAAGGTTTCTTTGCTGATCACCTTCCATAGGAGGTAGGGAGGTTCCCATTGATCCAGACTACCTTCTTTTTTTTTTTTTTTTTTTTTTGTGCATTCTTGTCTGGAAAGCCGTCTCGTACCTTTTGGCTGCGGACCGGCCAACTTTGGCAAGTCTGAAACCAGGCAAGTGGAAGATGTTTATTGTGGGTGTGACCCCAGGGATCACGACCTGCAGGAACGCATGGGAACCCAGTTCCCTCACTATTTTAGGCTAGTGTCAGACGAACGCATTTTTCACGTTGTCCGTGAAAAAGTGCGTTCGAACGAATGGACGTATTTTTTCATGGAATACGCGATAGCGGTCATACGATGCGCATTTTCGTCCGTGATTTTGTACGGATCATCAATAAAACCCTTTTTGCGTCTGGACGTTTTGTTGGCCGGACATGAGCAGCGTCTGACGTCTCCTAATCACGCAAACACGCCGCTATGCGGCCGCAGCGCACTCTGTACGTCCGTACTAGCGGTTTGACGTTCTCGAAAAAATGCGTTCGTTTGCCACTTGCGTTGCACGGACGAACTTTCGTGCGGCCGTTCGTCGTATGCTGCCCGGCATTGGACGTCATTTGCTGCTAGCACGGCCGTGATTTCGTGCGGCTAAACGCACGTTAAAACTGCGTTCGTCTGACCCCAGCCTTAGCAGGAGGGACTTGGTTCCCTTTTGGCTGATACACTGGGAATCTGCAATACCTTTATGTAGACAGAATTTTCTAAAACCGTCTATAGTTAAGGGTTTTTCCTGGATTTAAGTACATTTGGAAGGCATGTGAATGACCTTGCCATTCCTCTGGCAAACAAAGAGACATACTCATGCATAAAGAGGTGCTGCTGCTCCAAGTAATCTTTAAGACCAGATTGTACAGAAATGTTGGTGAGCTTGAACATATTTTTTTTAGGATGACTTCTGTGTGACTCTGACACAAATAATCACTGGTGACATATCCCCAATAAGGTTTGTCACACATGCACGCCAGGATGAATGGCTGCCTGACTGAACAGCCAATCAGGTCTGGTCATACACAAGCACTGCATTAGCATGTCCTGATCAGGGACGTACCTAGAACATTTGGCACCCGGGGCGGATCCTATATTTGGCACCCCCCCCCAACTTTAAAATGTAAAAAAAAAAAATCACACGCACTTTCTATTTTTAATGTTTCCAAAAATATTTTTAGTTACAGCATTCTGGCAGGACATGATGTATCCATATAATAATGATATATTATGAATCTGCCGATGGTGGATCATTCATGCACCCTCTGTGCTGTGCAATAAGGGGCGAATGTAGATTCTTTTTGAATAATTGTTATTTCGAAGTGATTTTGCAAGCTCACAACATATCCATCCTATGGTGGTTTTTATTTTTTCTGTAAGACCTTTTTATTATCAATCATAGGACCTTATATGTAAATTCCAGCCATTTTCGTTAAGTAGGCTGACTCCCTGCACTTCGGGGACCCTGCGGTGAATGGTGAATTCACTGCAGGGTGGGGAAATTTGATTCCCCGAAGTGCAGGGAACAACAGAACACCAAAATGTTGGCATCATTTCAGTGCTCTGTGAGTAACCCCTTTAGTGGTGGGTTTTTTGCCGCCCCCTGTAAAGTGCCAGCCTAGGCCTTGTCTACCCAAGACATAGTTGAAAATTAGTGCAATCTCAATGTATCCCTCCTGGTAAAATACTTTGCAAAAAATAAAAAGATCTTTTAGGTTGTCACCTTGGAGGGTGATGTCACCCGGTGCGGCCTGCCCCCCGCCCCCCCAGGTACGCCCTTGGTCCCGATTTTAACTATTTCAGGGTGATGGAGAGGAATTGGGGGGGGAGTTGTGACAACAGTGTTCACTCTCTGACACTGAGTTAAGTGGGACTTGACAGGTTTGTAGTAACCATATGGCACCTTGAAAAGAACATCTCTGTAAAACGTACATCAAGAGTATTGAAAACACCGACCGATGTATGACTTCCTGCATGTAGCACATTCTAACACTGTCCTTCTTTTATTTTGTATTATAATTGTGTTTACTGAAAAGTGTTAATTAGACCTAAAGCTTCAAGTAATTAGCTTGTTCTGTTATTACTTTCATCGCCCCACTTGAACTCTTAGAAAATAAATAAATAAATCCACAAAACCTGCTGCGGTTGAAAGTGATAGAGATGTCCATACTCTGGGAACATCAATCTTTGTTGCCAAGCAACAGGTAAAGAAATGGAGTAGTTGTACATTTTGGTTTGCAAAGCAAGTGAGTCTCACGATGCGTGCGCGGAATCTGCGATGTGAATTAGGCTTTTTCATTTTATTTTAACTGTCACAATGTGAATAAGCGATCGAATGAATGATCTTTGGCATAAATAAAGCAATTTGTTAAACATGGGAGATTAAGGACCCTACCATTTAGATAAACTGTAACTAGATTATTTGTGCAGTACAACTAACACCACCTTATAAAACACATGCTGCTGTGTTTTTGTCTTTGTTTGAAGTAATTGCATGTAAAAGGAAAAATTTAGTCTTTTTTTTTTTTATCTCCCGTTTCTATTTTGTGGATTTTTCCATGAGGCAACATTTACAAAAAGTTTCTCTTTACTTCTGTGGCTTATCTAATCTACAGTATTTTGCAGTTCAGCGAGATGGAGAAGGGAATATTTAGACCAGGCAGCTATTATTCTTCAGGGTACTTAAGATAAGAGCTGGCAGCTGAATAAGATATAACAGGGAGTTTAATAGACTTCTAATCGAATCCCTGCTGATGTCCTTTGAATACATCCCACACAATACAATGAGATTTGAGACCGTGATCGACCCATAGACTTCATTATATGGCCATTGCCGCAGAGTGAAGAGCAGGTGATGGAAAGATATGGGGGAGATGGTAGTTTTTAACACAAAAGATCACACAATGGGCGCACCCAGTGACACATAAAATGAGTAAAATATTTTCTTAACTAAACACACGAGAAAAACAAAGCACATGTAAGATATCCGCAACATAAAATAAACACAATAAGGACATTTCATTTTTTTGTGGTACTGGCCCTTTAAAAGTGCGCCAGAGAAGTTGGTTACACTGTTATCTGAGTTGTGAGGAATAATTTACTTCATAGAGTTTAAAATTCCAAAAGAGAATAGGGAAGAGGCAGATATATTGATTGCACTGTCATATTTCATTATTCAGATGAGCGCACCACACTTTTCTTCAACATGACTCTAAAGGTAGCATTGATCTATTTGTAAAACACTTTTAATAATCGGTGTTCGTTTGCTCTTTCTTGTGTAAATACAAAATAAGCAGCGTATGTTGTCTTGCTTTACAATTGTACAATCTTCATTTACTTTTTCTTTATATTGTTTTGAGTGCAAAAGGTGAAATTTAAACACATTTTACAGAACCAAAACAATAAGTTTGTGTAAACCTCAGTTTGTACTGTATTTTATTAAAATCTAGCAGTATTTTCATCCTCAGCAAATGATCAAAGTCACAGGGTCAGTGGTTTGGAATTTTGCTGCTGCATATGTTTAGACAGAAGCTCGTAGGGAACTTATACACAAATAGTCTCATTCCCATGGGAAATGTTACCCCCTCCCATATGCACAGTGCCCAGGTTGTTCATTATGCACAGTACTTCTCAATAGTACCTAGATCTTTTCAAAGCCGCTTTATTAAAGTGACTCTCTAGGCACAGTGATTAATAAATGTAATATGAATGGTTAGTGTGACTTGAGTCCCCCCCCAGCACAAAGAATTTAAAGGGCTGAATCAACCCTCCAAGCAGAGGCAATTTGGCCCTCTTTCGATCAGATCTCACAGATGTCTGTTGCCAGGAACCCAATGATGCTCAATATGCTTGCATTGAGCGCCATTGTGGTTGGTGGGCGCTCTACTACTGGTCAGTTGACAGCTGGAGCTGTCACGAAGACCAGTGCTGAGGGAGTCTGGCGTGGATTTGAAGTTCAGTATTAATCCTGAAAAATGCTTAAAAGATCCTAAAAAAAAATCAATAAATAAAGAGACTTTTTACTGCAGAATATTATTATAAACGGTTTATTAGATATTGGATTAAAACGGGAATATTTTTAACATTGAAGCCTATGGGATTCGCCTGAATCAATCTGTCGCATGAAGCAACCGAATGGCAGGGCATTTTGGCAACTTCGAACTGCTGTTTTTTTTTCTCTGAATAGACGAAGCTATGGGGATTTCACTGCCCTCGAACATGCACCGTATGTGCAGGCAATTTGCCAACATTTGGTGAACTGCCTGCTCTCTGGATAGCCGAATGGCCAGGAAAGGTAACCGTACACTGATTTTCAGCGTTTGGTTACCTTTCGTTAGCCATTCGGATCTCTTTGAATAAACCTTTTGGTCTTGGACCACACAACAGTATACATAAATGGACAACAGAAACATGTAAAAATCAAAAAAAATTAACAGGATGCACAAAGCAGATCATAAAATAAATGATGTTGGACTCCTAAACGATGTCCCAATAATTGCGTGTTGGTGCCATCAGACAACATCACCTCTCTGGCCACTGGGACTGGAACATCTTACAGATGGTGGGCCTCAGCTTTTGGAATTTCTCCAATTTGGGAATACATATTTTCCAGTTTTTATTTTGAAAAGATAAATCTAAGCATATACTGTATAAAACAAGCTAATTTAGAAACCATAAATGACAGTCTATTGTGTTTCACCCCCGGATGTTGTGATTTTCTGCTGGATTTCCTGTATATCTGCACAAAAGAGGAAAACAATAATAAAAGTTAACTTTAACCACTTACCGCTGGGTGGGTTGTGCCCGGCGGCGGGGCGTACTAGTACACCCTGCTAGCCGGCTGCTGCAGTGGGCCCCCTCCTCCATCTCGCTGACACGTGGCTCGCATCATTGGCTGCCAGGGGGTCGGCCTGAGTTCAGGCCGTCCCGTGGTAGCCAATGGCACGCGCAAACTGGTGGGCGGTAGCAGAGGTGCATTGAAGTCAGCCGGGCATGTTTAAAGGCCCAACCGCCACGGGGACGGCATAGTACACCACGTGGTGGTTAAAGGTTATGGCTTTTTAACAAGCCTTAAATGAAGTATAAACCATGATCCACCAAATGTTTAAAACTCCTATTACCCCTTCCTTTATTGGGTGTGCGTTCTGTTTTCTTTTATGAACCATATTTGTTTCCCCACTATGGTGTACTTTAGGGTAAAGATCACATGACCCACGAGTGAAAATGCTACGGTTATCTTACAAAAAAGTGCAAATGTATGGTTTTCTTCTACCATTTTATAAGAAACTTGATTCCACACATTTTGTGAAGGCCTTTTTGAGAGAGGAGGGCTTTGTCATGACAATAAACCTTTGACATGTTAAATGTATTGATTTTCTTTATTACCTTCAACCTCCTCTGATGCATTTGACAGGATCAGCAAGAAACGGACGGTGAGAATCAATAATATTATAAGTGACGTTTTGTCTCTGAATTTCTGGAACTGGTTTCCCCAACCTTGTTCCCAGAATATGTGCAATAAGGGCTCATACACCTGTTAGAAATTTAATATACTGATAAACTAGACCTGGGGTCAACAACCTTGGCTCCCTGATACTTTGGGAACTTCATCTCCTATGATGCTCAGCCACCCTCTAGGCTGACTTGGGCCACATGGGAAATGTAGTTCCCAAAACATCAGGGAGCCAAAGTTGCTGACCCCTGAACTAGACCGTTGGATTAACTCATCTGCTCATGGAACACTAGATGAATAACTGCAAATTTTACAAAGAATTGTTGTTTTTTTTTTTTGTTAATCTTTGACTACAATCAAAGGGGCATTCTGTCACGATCTACAGATATAAACCGCAACACCGGCTAGGTGGAAGTACCGGCTGGGTGGAGTAGAGGTATTGTCACTGCTCTGCATGGAGAGAGCCTGTGGAGTCATGGGTTCGATCCCAGCAAGAGCACCTCTCCAGTAAGTGTCCTTGGGCAAGACACCTAATGGTACATACTCGCCACCCAGGACATACTTGAAAACGAGAGAAATCTCAATGTATCCTTCCTGGTAAAATCCTTTCTCCAAAAAAAAAAAAATATGTATCTGATCACAATCTTTAAAAAAAAAAATGGCAGACTGATCAAACCCTGCATATACTTGAATTCACAAAGCATACTCCCTACTTAGCTTCACATTCCATATTTGTTGGCTTAACTCAGGGGTCCACAACCTTGGCTCTACAGATATTTTTGGACCTACATTACCCATGAAGCTCAGCCAAGCTAATGAGCAGCTGAGCATCATGGGAGATGTAGTTTCAAAACCTCTGTAGAGCCAAGATTGCTGACCCCTGGCCTAAGTTGTCGAAACCTTTCAATGTATCCTCATAAAACAAGTATTTAATGGTAGTCTTCTACAACTAGGTCAGTGGTTCACATCCCTGGCTCCCTGATATTTTGGGAACTAAATCTCCCACGATGCTCAGTCACCCATTAGGCTGACTGAGCCACATGGGAAATGTAGTTCCCAAAACATCAGGGAGCCAAGGTTGCTGACCCCTGAACTAGGTCAATATAAATTTCATGTTTGGCACAATGAACACTTTCCCACTCAGGCTAGGGTCAGACTGAGGCAGTGCGAACGCGCGTTCTGGCGCACATAATCACGGCCGCACTAGCAGCAGATGACAGGCAATGACGGCCAATATACGACGTACGGTCGCACAAAAGTCCGGCCGCGCAACGCAAGTGGAAAATGAACGCATTTTTTCGAGAACGTTAAACCGCTGGTACTGACGTACAGAGTGCGCTGCGGCCGCATAGCAGCGTGTGTGCGTGATTAGGAGACGTCAGACGCTGCTAGTGTGCGGCCAACATAACGTTCAAACAGCCGGATTTCCCTAGACTTCTTTTTACCCATCGTCATGAATACGTCCAGAATTGCGCATCGTCTGACCACTTAAGCGTATTCCGTGAAAAAATGCGTGCGCACGCATCGACGTACATTTTGACGGTGGCCGCAGAAAATGCGCTCATCTGTCCCTAGCCTTAACCAGATGAAAGTCATTCACACCAATTGGTTTTGCATATATTGAGTTTTCTTCGAAAAGGACAAAGTATTCAATTGGGATTAATGAAAGTATGTGGAATAATTAATTTCCAATTTGTGACAGGTCCAGGGTCTCCTTCAGATGCGCCTGGGGACATTATGCGTTGCTTATAGTTGGGTTTTCAGACTGTCCTCACATCGCACTAGTATGTCATCTCTGATGTTTTCCACATTATATTGTTTTCCTTCGGGTTTGGTATTGAAATGACCAATGAATTGATTCATCAGGAGCATGTCAAGTGCATCTTCTATCCCTCCCTGCAATCCTAGCCTTCAAATGATCTTCTGTCTCCTGTTGAAATCCCTGGTTACTTGGATACTCCTTTTACGTTTGTTACATATATCTGTATTTCCTTTTTCCCTCGCTGTGAAATTATTGTATATTTGTTTTTCAATGATTAAAGAACTAAGAATACTCAAACTGATGTCTGTCACTTTAGCTCAATAGATGCCAAATTCAAGACCTTGTTTTAATGGTTCCATTTTTCTTGCATAGGTTTTATTACAATAAATTCATTAACATATGTCGTGATCTAGGTTGTGTCTAGTGTACTCCATTCTTCATATGGGAAGGCTTTTGAGATAACTTCAATGTTCTTCTGTGTTGTTACATTGGCGCTACTAATAAGGTAGCCAGAGAATAACGAGTGACTCCAAGGTTGTCACTTTTTGTCTTCGTCTGCTATAAGTATTTAGAAAGGAAAAAATTACCACTTCCTCAAATGTGGCATTAAGTAACTCCGTATTTGCAAAACCGCATTCGGGCAAAAGAAAAATAAATTGGATTGAGAAATTTTTTACTTTTAGGCTAGAGTCAGACGAACGCAGTCTGAGCGCACTCTGTGTGCGTTCACAACGGACGTACGTTCTGATGGAAGATACTGTAGACACCACACAGTCCGTTTTTTATGACGAACATAGAAAAAAAGGGAAATCTGGGAAACAAAATTAATATGAAAAAGGATATGAAAAGGCATTTTGTTGCGTCAAGGTGCTGGACGTCGCACATGCGCTGCGTCTGACATCTCATCACGCACATTGAACGCTATGCGGACGTGGTTGATGTGGCACACTCTGCGTGTCCCCGTTAGCGGTTTTACGTTCTTGCCGAACTTGCGTCCGTTTGCCACGTGCATTGTTGCTTGCGCAGTTTGGACGCACTTAGTGCGTGGGTTTCTATTGCTCATGATTCTATGCTACGACGGACATTAAACTGTGCAGCGACACGGACGTGAACACTGTGTTCGTCTAACGCTGGCCTTAGGCCTGTGTCAGATGAGTGCACTTTTTGCATCCGTCTGACTGCACTGTTTTGTGCCCGTTGTAGCTTTTCAAAGGAGTCAATAGAAAACAACACACGAAGCACTTGCACACTTTTTCACGCGAGCGCAACGCATGTTGCAATGGACGCCAAAATGGCATCAACGTGAAAAAGCTAGATGGACGTAGAGAAACAACTGCATACAGTTTTTTTTTTCTTTTTCTCAACATCAGTCAAAATTAACTGATACAATGTAACCACAATCTCATCAGTTAAAAAGTAACATCCGTTACTGTGCGCAGTCAGTGCGCTCGTCGGACCCTAGCCTAAATGAAGCGGAATTGTACATGCTTCTGCTTCACACTTTTTAGGTTCCCGTCTACACTCTTTGGGATTTTCTTATTTAGTTCGTGATACAGGACATCAAAATGGATGGTTTGTGTTTATTTTCAGTTTCGACTTTATAAATGTAACATGTGCACACCTTTTGAGCGGAGGACAAGATCCACAGCACCCTCTTGCTGCAAAAATGTGAAAGACATGGACATTGGAGAGCAAATTGTTCTCTAGTTCCCTGCAAGACCACACAGGATCATGCAAAGCTCCATTACGTCCAACGGTCTCCAAGAGCGGAGATCAGTGGCAGCATGCGGTGCCGCTCTGGGTAACACATTAACAGCACCCAAATAGAAGAAGTTGAGCCACTAACCAAAGAGTTATAGAGCCAGTAATAAGGACCTGCTAGTGGTCACTTCCTCGTGCCGCCTTTTGCCATTAGCGGATCCTTATTACCAGCTCAGCCCGGGTAGAGCTCCATATCTAGTCTAGAGAAAATCGAATCCTATACACTAATAAAAAAGAACCTAAAACCTTCATACCTTATGCCACATGATTTACCATTTATCAATAAAGAAAGCATTTCTTTTCTGGGAATCGATAAACTCCAATAGGATACTTGGTAGCATAAAAGAATGACATTATCAGCGGAAAAAAATAAGATTGCATTATGGCGGTTACACTTCTCACACGGAATATAGTGTCCAGACACAATTTCAAAATTGGCTAAATATTTAATAAAGCCTTCAGGAAAGTGCTGTGAGGGTATGATCCTTGGGTCTGCCTGTGCTGTTTTTGTTATTGCTGAATAATAACATTCTTTAAAGCAATTTTTTTCCACTATGTCCCCCTTTATACTTTTTCCTGTAAGGACACCGTAATTGCAGGAGACGTTTCCACATATGCATTTCTGTTCCTGTTGTCAGACTTTGGCAATATCAGACTGTGAATTAACGTCCAGTGCTTAACACTGTGCGACTTGACTTGACCTCCGCCATCAATCAAGTAAACATCAGTGAAAGTCTATTAATATTTTGAAATCGTCACAAACGCCTTCATAGAAGGATCTATTGGGAAAACATGACTAATGTAATCACCGTGCATAAGGGACACATCAGATTCTTTTATATGCTTTGAAAGGAGTGTCGCATTCTCTACCCTCACTAAATGTGTGTGTATATATATATATATATATATATATATATTTTTTTAAAAGGCATTTAACCCTTTTATTACCAAGTGTTTTTTGTTGCTTAACCCCATTCACACCCAAAATCGAGTTATCTCGATTTTTGCATTGTAACTCTATGAAAAGCACTTATTAGCATGTCAACAGACCTTTTTTGATACCTTTTTAAAAGCAAAATTGGTGTGTCCCCTGTGGAGAAGCAAAATCCTTTGTATTATGTCTCTCCAAGCACCCCGGAGAGACCTAAAACCAGCTGCAAATAGCAACCTCGATCCTCACTGTAACAAAAAATTCTAATAGATTACTGCTGCATTACAGCTGCCAGGTCTTTGGCAGAATACAGGGAGAGGTCTGAGGTCACTCACTGCTGTGCAAGGATAAGATTAACATGGTTATAATGATGGAAAATCCCTGTACAGCACAGATACAAGGTGTTACTGTAATTTACATATACAGGCATTATGCCACACACAGATATTCTTTTTTATATTCTATTGGTATTTTTTGGAAGCTGCATTGATAATCCTCTCATCATGATCACTACAAATCCCCATTTCTGCCTGTATGCTAATACTGCAGACCCCGCCTGACATTGAGTAAGACAAGGGACACCATCTAGAGCTCTGAATCTTTCAACAATATTTCTGAAATGGATAATCAAATATAAAAATTAAAACAAATTGCAAATTAACATTATTTTAATTTTTTTAACTATCTGTGCGACATCTCTATTTTACCCCATACTTAATTATTAGCTTCACATCCTATGTTTCAAATAAATATAATAGCATCCCCCCCCCCAAACAAAAAATCAAGTGGCAGATCTCGGTGATATTTTGCACGTATCTTGAGTAACAGGCTTATTCAATGAGAGGTGAAAAGCAGGAGAATGGCTGGAGAATGGAAAATTCTAGGTCAAAATAGCCAAAACAGAAAAATTCTCCCATTTAGCTCACTTTCCAAATCGGCTATTTTAACCTCGAATTTTCCATTCTCCAGCCATTCTCCTGCTTTTCACTTCTCTTTGAATAACCCTGTAAGTTATGCTGCGTTTCTAATTGTGATTCACTCTTTTGTGATTCATCACATTCTGTTTAACATCTGTAGAGAATTCACGACAGTATTTCAAATTATAGACGATCATCTTCAAATGATGCTGTTTTTACAGATCTACTGTGCTGACCCAACATACTATTAATACTGATTTCTAATTCGTTTTTAGTGAACAAACCGGAATTACGCCTCACATCTCTATTATGATGCCATCATTTTTTTTTGTCTTTACCCCATCGCTTCATACCGTGCACGATCCTGTTTATGTTCTAATGGAGAATGATGCCAAATATGATTTATTAATATTTCACCCAGTGATGGATTTGCTTTGTGCTCATCACATGTTCATATGTTCTAATAAAATACTTGCTTTCTGGCTGCTTAATCTGCCAATCTCCAGGTACACAGTCCATACAGTTTATTTAGGATGCTCCGTCATGCAGTGCTTGCAGTTTTCTAACACGCAGGGAGGGTGGTTTTTTTTTATTATTATTTTTTTATTTTCTCCATGATTTTTCCTGTTGTTAAATTTTAATTTGTTAGCGTGTCGGATCACCTGTTCTCCGATGTTTTTAATCTAGTTATGAACCAGAAGAGGCGAATTATCCTGTGTCTCTCAAACTCGCATCATAATGATGTCAGGTTATGCGATGCACAGTAGGTTAAATGGTACATTAGCAGACAACTTCTGGTAATTGTATCCAGTTGAAGATGTTTCCACGTCCCCACTCGGGAACATGGACAGGTCATCAAAAGGCAAACTATATTGGGCTGTTAGGAGTGAACGGTCTCTATTTTTGCTCGGAGGAAAGTCTGTCACATCCAGGTAGAAGCGGAGTTTCCTTTCATTTTAACTCGCTGTATCATCTTGAGAAATGCATCAGAGGTGTATTCTTCATGGGTCAACAGACCTGCACATTGGACAGGAGATTGGAGGAGGTAGCGTTTGTATAATTTCCATTCTTTTGGAGGTCCAGTATATTGAAGATTTGCATGTGTGTAACAGAGCTGCATGTAAGTGGAGAATAAAGCAATAAAGCACACCTGGGAGTTTTACCGTGCGTTCCTACGCGCTGTAAAGCGTCCAAACACGGAAATCCCATGATTTCCTATGGGGCCTGTTCACACCTGGTGTTTTACAGCACGTAGAAATGCGCCATGGACATGCTACTATCAGCGTTTGCTAGTTTTTGTTATCGAATCGTGCGTATGAACGCTGGGTTCAAACGCCGAGAAAAAAACGAGCGTAAGATTTGTTTATGTTCTAAATGACATTTCTGATTACCTCATACCTAATGGTATTACCTAAATGATAAGTGAGGATTATTATTCTTTATTTTGTGTTTACATTCATGTTCTTATATATCTAATATAAACTGAGGGGCTGCTGACTTTTTGAGACTTCCGACAGCAACACAAACCTGAACCCCCTGAAATCACTCAAAGGGATCATTGAATGCTCTAAAGAGGATCCCAATCTGTCAGTGATGGTTTGATTTTCACTTAAGCGTTATCAAACCTCATAGACAAGGTTGCCAGTTAAGGTTGATATCGTCACACTATTTACTGGATTAGGGGGAAAAATGGAATTTGCCTTTTCTCCTTCTTTCATTCTCCCTCATTCTCTTTCACACTTACTGTTTCTCTCGCTCTTTTTTGCTTTTTCTCACACTTTTTATTGCTCTTTGTCTCACTCCCCTTCTCTCACTCTTGCTTTTTCTTTCTCTCTTGCGGTTTCTTTCTCTCACTCTGCCCCTCGCTCTCTTGCGCTCTCTTGCGCTCTCTCGCGCTCTTTTTCTCGCGCTCTTTTTCTCACGCTCTTTTTCTCGCGCTCTTTTTCTCGCGCTCTTTTTCTCGCGCTCTTTTTCTCGCGCTCTTTTTCTCGTGCTCTTTTTCTCGCGCTCTTTTTCTCGCGCTCTTTTTCTCGCACTCTTTTTCTCGCGCTCTTTTTCTCGCGCTCTTTTTCTCTCAGTCTTTCTCTCTGTTTCTGTCTATCCTTTATTGTGTTAAATACATGAAACTGATTTGCAATAGATTGCGGTTCTTTTCATGCATCATACTTATGCTCATCATATTATTTATTGTGTGCGATCTCGGTGTTTTGCTAATCTCCTGAGATCTGCCTATCTTACACAACGGTGCGTCATTATTTCTAACAATAGTAGGTTTTCACTGGGCTACTATTCCTCTCGGCTATAAATAAAAGTAGATCGGGGATGGTTATTCAGGGACTCTAACAGATTAGCCTCCAGTGACCTTCAATTAAACTGGACGCTCAGTCCACATTTCATTTTTTTTATTTTCACAACACTCCTATGCATTTGCGTGCGCGCTTGTATGTGTGTATAGACTGATTCTTGGATGGCAATTAAGTACAGATAAAACTATTCCTGCATAATTACATTGTATGTCATAAATTCTAAAGTTCTATATTCTAAATAAACCTGACTTACACACCAGTTGGACAGTGGGATGCTCCACTTCCTTAGATCTCTACGTCATTGCTTCAAAGAAGGATAGGTACGGGTATAACCTTAGTTATTTGCATTCAATTCTTCTACTTTCTGTCCTATTCAAATTTTAATCTTTTCTCCGTTTTTTTCTCTAAACAAATTATCCTTGAATATGTTCCGTAGGTCAGACGTTACTGCTGTGAGATATTTGACACTTTTGTCTCCCTTTTTATAAATAAATATATGTAATATTATGTAGAAATTAGAATGCGTGAATGTGTGTTGAATTTTCTTGTTCATATACATTTGTGTGTGTATTTGATTATATATATACACACACGTATACACATAGCCACACACAACTAATTTTTTTGTTAAAAGGAATGTTTGGTGTTACATGTCAGATTGTGAAAAGGGATAAAAAGGCATCAAACAAATCAAATCCAATCCAGCTATAGCAGTGGCTGCTGGCCTAAGGTTCATGTACATGGATGGCTCACTTTGGGTGGGTGGGTGTCTGACTCACAAAGCAACACACAGACAGATCCCCCCACTCCTCTGCATATATCTTTTGACGATCTAGCAACCATAAGACTTTATCAGCAAAATGCGACAACAGAAGGCTCCTATAAATTGTGTATCTTGGGATTACGGTCTAAAATAGGTCACCTTTTCAGAATTGAGCAAATCGGGCTTCTTTTCAATTGGTCTGCTACATACCATACTGTGCGTTTGCCTAAAACATATTTTCCAAATATAACACAGTAGTTAAGTAAATGCTCCAAGGCTCTGACATCTGTCTAATGTTCATTTCATGTTCGCATGTCAGGAAAAACCCGAGCAGTCCCAGCAGTATCTCAGCTGTATATAGGGTCATTTGGAAGCATGTAATCGGCACAGATGAACGTTTTGAAATTCATCCCAACCAGATCTAATTAACATATGGAATCCAGAATACGCTCAGAACGTTTGCTTTCTTTTTATTATGTTATCCCATGGCATGTATTACCTGACCCGCAGTAGCAAGAATCATTAGGGTGTCATGTGACCTTAAAATTAATCATGGCAGTTACTAAACAAACAGGTTTTAATATTGGGTTCTGTGGATACACTGTAAAATAAACCTTAATTTAATATTAAATAATTATTGGTGGTGGGGGACTGTGTAAAGGTTTTTTTTTTTCTCGCTCACAACTTTTTTTTAACCATATTTATCTGTCAGAGTCTTCAATGTGAAGCTTCTCCTACTATTTGGATATTTCTTTTGTGAAACATCAACTTTTTGTGCCATTGCATTATCTGCAAACAATGGCATATTGTATTGTGTTACAATATTGTAACATACTTGAAAATGAGAGAAATCTCAATGTATCCTTCCTGGTAAAAAATCCTTTATAAATAAAAATAAATACGTCTTGAGCACCTCTTATACAGAAATCTAAAATCTGGAAGACTCAGAACACCAGAAATGGATTAGAGGCACTCTGGACAGGACTCGTCGCTTGAGAACCCGGCTCCCAAGCACCACAGCGGAATATGGCACACCCTTGGTAGGGATGTGCATGGCTGAAAGTTTATTTTAGTTTAGTTTAGTTTTTAAATAATTTTGTTTTCGGAATTTTGTAACTAATTTCGTTTCGTATTTCGTTTCAGATTGATTTGAAATTTCGAATCAATTCAATAGTTATTCAATAGTTGATATCCATTTGATAGTTCATTTCAAATTCGATAGTTGATATATATATGATAATTCATTTCAAATCCGATTCGTTGTTGATATCCATTTGATAGTTCATTTCAAATTCGATAGTTGATATCAATTATTCAAATTCATCTTTTATGATGATGACACCGTGTAAAACAAAATAAAAAAATTTATATATCGTTTTGTTTCGAAATCGTACCGATTCGATATTCGGAAGTACTTCCGAAATACGAATTATCAAATTTCGTTGCAAATTCCAAATTTTTCCGAAACGAATGCTCATCTCTAACCCCTGGAGCCTCTAGGCAGCCTCCGCTTGTGACATGTTGCCCACAGTAATGCTGACCCTTAGCAGCATGTCCACGGAGTAACCTCTGCACAGCGCTCCCCACGTGTGTACACGCTGGTGGTTGCAAGGAAGGGGATTGTGGTTCTCCCACTACAATCTCCTTCCTCTAAAATGTCTGATTCTCCCAGATTCTGAAATCCAGAAGAATCCGAAATTCCGAATGCAGTGTCCTGAGAGTTCTGTATTAGTGTGCTCAACCAGTTTTTATTGTACGCCTGTATACAGAGTATATGTGTATAATTGAGGTGTCTGTGTATATACACACACTAGATTTCTTTGTGTACCTATGGGCTTATTCTCTCTCTAGATCGGAGCACAATCAAAAACAAAAATAATAATAAGAATGGTAATTTATTTTTACATTGAAACCTATGGGATTCGCCTGTTAAACCTGTTGAACTAAAGCACCGAAAATCTGGGCATTTTGCCAACATTTCTCTGCTGTTCGGTGTTCTCTGAATAGATTAACCATTACTTCTCTGGGGATTTCACTGCCGTCAAAGGTCGCCAAATTGCGGTGTTCTGAGGCAAACTACACCGTATTTTACTGCCAATTTGTCAATATTCGACGAATCTCCAGCTTTCTGAATAGCTGAATTGCCACGAAATTGCACCGTAAGGGGAAATTCGGTGACAAGTTCGGCACTCTTTGAAAAACCTCTATACTACTATGTATACAAATATGTGTGTTTTTATATGTATTTACATAGCAAAAATTCGAGAAATTTGGTCTCGAAACCCAATATTTTACGTTTTAAGATTTAGATATTTCTACTATTACTACTTTATCTGACATTTTGTGCCCTGTGCAACACGTTCAAGGTTTGGATTCTTGTCAGGGTGATGCGGCCAAGGGATCGAAGTTTGTGTATTTTCACGAGTACTTTTTAAACAACCACTCCTTCACTTTGTAATTTAGATTGATGGCCCACCGCTAGAAACACAAGGAAGTTGTGTCAGAACCACTTTAAATGCTGCTCTGCCTCTGATATGGCAGAATAATAGCTTTGATTCTAATCTACTGCGCAGTGACCGGCGGAGAGTACTTGAGCATAATGTTCCTTCAAATTCTATGAAAAGCCTGTTAGTAGAAATAGGTTTTTATGCTTCTAGGGACCCAAATTACATGCATACCGAGTGATTTCTCGGCCTGTTTCAGATGTATTTTGCAGTTTTGTCTTAACCTTTGTAACGTATTTTGATTGATGATTATAGCAATCAGACATGACTTGAAATACGGGCTAATGCATTCTACTAGGAGTGACTGGCAGAATACAGTAAATGTATTTATTAGTATAGGCTTAATGTGCGAGCCTAAATGTGCAAAATGCGGCATTTGTTTGGCCCATGATGAAGATGAATGTTCTTCTTTATCTCCCCCATAAACCATATATTTGCTATAAATTGGGTATGTCACTGTTCATAATGCTTTTAATAAGTAAACCAATATCATGGTGTCCACTTGAAATACGTCGTATTGTAAAACTACAGGAAACATTAAAGTATTACCATTTCTCCTCTCTTCTCCTCGTAATGTTGGAGAGAGCATTGTGAGAGGTTATTGATTCTTTTATTTTTTTTTCTTATTTTTTTTCCCCCTTCATCCTAAGCTCATAAAACAAGAGGAAATCTGCAGCAAAGTTTTACCTGAAATGTCCTCTGCACAGTCCGATGTGCATTATTATTCTGCTCTAGTCTATATATAGCACAGAGTTTTATTATTGACGTAAAGCTTGCTTCACGGTAACCCTGCCTAAAGATGGCTATGGATTGTTGGTAAACTTCTAGAAAACAAAAATTGGCGCCACAATGTGCTGAGACTGAGTGGGGAGAATAGATGAGGAAGGGTGGGTAGGACAAGGTGCAAGGAGAATGATGTGAGCGTAGAAGGGTGATGGAGGATGAGGAATGTGATGGAGACTGGTAGGGTGAGAGAGTGAGTGGTGAGACTGGTGGGTGGGAGAGTAAGAGCATATAGAGAATGAGGATGGAGAGTGAGGGAGGATGGACAGTGAGGGAGGATGGAGAGTAGGGGAGGATGGAGGGTGAGGAGGATGGAGGGTGAGGAGGATGGAGAATGAGGTGAGGAGGATGAGGTATGGAGGATGGAGGATGAGGGGGGAGGGTGGAGGATGAGGGGGGAGGGTGGAGGATGAGGGGGGAGGGTGAGAAGATGGGAGGTGAGGAGGATGGAGGGTGAGGAGGATGGAGGGTGAGGAGGATGGAGAATGAGGGGGAGGGTGAGGATGGAGGATGGAGAATGAGGTGAGGAGGATGAGGTATGGAGAATGAGGGGGGAGGATGGAGAATGAGGGTGGAGGATGGAGAATGAGGGGGAGGGTGAGGATGGAGGGTGAGGATGGAGAATGAGGGGGGAGGGTGAGGGGGGAGGGTGAGGATGGAGAATGAGGTGAGGATGGAGGATGAGGGGGGAGGGTGAGGGGGGAGGGTGAGGGTGGAGGATGGAAAATGAGGGGGAGGGTGAGGGTGGAGGATGAGGGGGGAGGGTGAGGGTGGAGGATGAGGGGGGAGGGTGAGGGTGGAGGGTGGAGAATGAGGGGGGAGGGTGAGGGTGGAGGATGGAGAATGAGGGGGGAGGGTGAGGGTGGAGGATGGAGAATGAGGGGTGAGGGTGAGGGTGGAGGATGGAGAATGAGGGGGAGGGTGAGGGTGGAGGATGGAGAATGAGGGGGAGGGTGAGGGTGGAGGATGAGAGAATGAGGGGGGAGGGTGAGGGTGGAGGATGGAGAATGAGGTGAGGATGGAGAATGAGGTGAGGATGGAGAATGAGGGGGAGGGTGAGGGGGAGGATGGAGAATGAGGGGTGAGGGTGGAGGATGGAGAATGAGGGGGAGGGTGAGGGTGGAGGATGGAGAATGAGGGGGGAGGGTGAGGGTGGAGGATGGAGAATGAGGGGGGAGGAGGGGTAGGAGGTGGTGGATGATGGAGAATGAGGGGAGAAGGGTGAGGGTGAGGATGAGGGGGGAGGGTGAGGGTGGAGAATGGAGAATGAGGGGGGAGGGGAGGGTGGAAGATGGGAATGAGGGGGAGAGAGGTGAGGGTGGAGGATGGAGAATGAGGGGGAGGTGAGGTGGAGATGGAGAATGAGGGGGGAGGTGAGGATGGAGAATGAGGGGAGAGGGTGAGGGTGGATGGAGGAGATGAGGGGGAGGGTGAGGGTGGAGGATGAGAATGAGGGGGTAGGGTGAGGGTGGGAGGATGTGAGAATGAGGGGGGAGGTTGAGGGTGGAGAATGAGGGGAGGAGGATGGAGGATGGAAAATGAGGGAGGTGAGGATGGAGATGGAAAATGAGGGGGAGGATTGAAAATGAGGGGGGAGGTTGAGTGGGAGGATGGAAAAATGAGGGGGGGAGTGGAGTGATGGGTGGAGGATGGAAAATGAGTGGGAGGTGGAGGATGGAGAATGAAGTGAGGAGGATGGAGAATGAGGGGGGAGGTGAGGAGGAGAATGAAGGGGGGGGTGAGGATGAGGAATGAGGGGGAGGTGAGGATGGAGAATGAGGGGGAGGGTGAGGGTGAGAGGATGAGGTGGGTGGAGGATGAGTGGGGAGGGTGAGGTGGAGGATGGAGAATGAGGGGAGGGTGAGGGTGGAGGATGGAGAATGAGGGGGGAGGATGTAGAAAGGGGGAGGGTGAGGGGGAGGATGTAGAATGGGGGAGGGGAGGATGGAGGATGGAAAATGAGGGGAGGGTGAGGATGGAGGATGGAAAATGAGGGGGAGGATGGAAAAATGAGGGGTGAGGGTGGAGGATGGAAAATGCAGTGGTGAGGGTGGAGGATGGAAAATGAGTGGGGAGGGTGGAGGATGAGAGAATGAGGGGTGGAGGATGGAGGATGAGGTATGGAGGATAGAGAATGAGGTGAGGAGGATGAGGTATGGAGAATGAGGGGGGAGGGTGAGGATGGAAAATGAGGGGGCGAGAGGTGAGGAGGATGGAAAATGAGGGGTGAGGATGGAAAATGAGGGGGAGGGTGAGGGCGGAGGATGGAAAAATGAGGGTCGAGGGTGAGGATGGAAAATGAGTGGTGAAGATGGTAGAATGAGGTGAGGATGGAGAATGAAGGTGGAGGGTGAGGATGGAGGATGGAAAATGAGGGGGAGGGTGAGGATGGAGGATGGAAAAAAATGAGGGGAGGGTGAGGATGGAAAATGAGGGGGGAGGGTGAGGCGGAGGATGGAAAATGAGGGGTGAGTGTGAGGATGGAAATGAGTGGTGAAGATGGAGGAATGAGGATGAGGATGGAAATGAGCTGGTGGAGGGTGAGGATGGAGGATGGAAAATGAGGGGGGAGGGTGAGGATGGAGGATGGAGAATGAGGGGAGGGTGAGGGTGGGTGGAGGATGGAGAATGAGGGGGGAGGGTGAGGGGGAGGATGGAGAATGAGGGGGGAGGGTGAGGATGGAGAATGAGGGGGAGGGTGAGGGTGGATGGAGAATGAGGGGGGAGGGTGAGGGTGGAGGATGGAGAATGAGGGGGGAGGGTGAGGGTGGAGGATGGAGAATGAGGGGGGAGGGTGAGGGTGGAGAATGAGGGGAGGGGGAGGATGGAGGATGGAAAATGAGGGGAGGGTGAGGATGGAGGATGGAAAATGAGGGGGAGGATGGAAAATGAGGGGGGAGGGTGAGGGTGGAGGATGGAAAATGAGGGGGGAGGGTGAGGGTGGAGGATGGAAAATGAGTGGTGAGGGTGGAGGATGGAGAATGAGGTGAGGAGGATGGAGAATGAGGGGGAGGGTGAGGATGGAGAATGAGGGGGGAGGGTGAGGAGAGATGATGAGGGGAGGGAGGTGAGGATGGAGAATGAGGGGGGAGGGTGAGGGTGGAGGATGAGGGTGAGGGTGGAGGATGAGGGGGGAGGGTGAGGGTGGAGGATGGAGAATGAGGGGGAGGGTGAGGGTGGAGGATGGAGAATGAGGGGGGAGGATGTAGAAGGGGGAGGGTGAGGGGGAGGATGTAGAATGGGGGGAGGGGGAGGATGGAGGATGGAAAATGAGGGGAGGGTGAGGATGGAGGATGGAAAATGAGGGGGGAGGATGGAAAATGAGGGGTGAGGGTGGAGGATGGAAAATGAGTGGTGAGGGTGGAGGATGGAAAATGAGTGGGGAGGGTGGAGGATGGAGAATGAGGGGTGGAGGATGGAGGATGAGGTATGGAGGATAGAGAATGAGGTGAGGAGGATGAGGTATGGAGAATGAGGGGGGAGGGTGAGGATGGAAAATGAGGGGGGAGGGTGAGGGCGAGAGGATGAAAATGAGGGGTGAGGATGGAAAATGAGGGGGAGGGTGAGGGCGGAGGATGGAAAATGAGGGGTGAGGGTGAGGATGGAAAATGAGTGGTGAAGATGGAGAATGAGGTGAGGATGGAGAATGAGGGTGGAGGGTGAGGATGGAGGATGGAAAATGAGGGGGAGGGTGAGGATGGAGGATGGAAAATGAGGGGGGAGGGTGAGGATGGAAAATGAGGGGGGAGGGTGAGGGCGGAGGATGGAAAATGAGGGGTGAGGGTGAGGATGGAAAATGAGTGGTGAAGATGGAGAATGAGGTGAGGATGGAGAATGAGGGTGGAGGGTGAGGATGGAGGATGGAAAATGAGGGGGAGGGTGAGGATGGAGGATGGAAAATGAGGGGGAGGGTGAGGATGGAGGATGGAAAATGAGGGGGAGGGTGAGGGTGGAGGATGGAAAATGAGTGGTGAGGGTGGAGGATGGAAAATGAGTGGTGAGGGTGGAGGATGGAGAATGAGGGGTGGAGGATGGAGAATGAGGTGTGGAGGATGGAGAATGAGGTGAGGAGGATGGAGAATGAGGTGAGGAGGATGGAGAATGAGGTGAGGAGGATGGACAATGAGGTGAGGAGGATGGAGGATGAGGGGGAGGGTGAGGGTGGAGGATGGAGAATGGGGGGAGGGGAGATGGAGGATGGAAAATGAGTGGTGAGGGTGGAGGATGGAGAATGAGGGGGGAGGAGAGAGGGGGGGTGAGGGTGGAGGAGGATGAGGGGGAGGGTGAGGATGGAGGATGGAAATGAGGGGGGAGGTGAGGATGGAAAATGAGTGGGGAGGGTGAGGATGGAGAATGAGGTGGAGGATGGAGGATGAGGGGGGAGGGTGAGGATGGAGAATGAGGGGGGGGTGAGGATGGAGAATGAGGGGGAAGGGTGAGGATGGAGGATGGAAAATGAGGGGGAGGGTGAGGATGGAGGATGGAAAATGAGGGGGAGGGTGAGGATGGAGGATGGAAAATGAGGGGGAGGGTGAGGGTGGAGGATGGAAAATGAGTGGTGAGGGTGGAGGATGGAGAATGAGGTGAGGAGGATGGAGAATGAGGGGGGAGGGTGAGGATGGAGAATGAGGGGAGGGTGAGGATGGAGAATGAGGGGGGAGGGTGAGGATGGAGAATGAGGGGGAGGGTGAGGGTGGAGGATGAGGGTGAGGGTGGAGGATGAGGGGGGAGGGTGAGGGTGGAGGATGGAGATGAGGGGGAGGGTGAGGGTGAGGATGGAGAATGAGGGGGGAGGATGTAGAAAGGGGGAGGGTGAGGGGGAGGATGTAGAATGGGGAGGGGGAGGATGGAGGATGGAAAATGAGGGGAGGGTGAGGATGGAGGATGGAAAATGAGGGGGGAGGATGGAAATGAGGGGTGAGGAGGGGGGGGGAGGATGGGGGGGAGGGTGAGGGTGGAGGATGGAAAATGAGTGGTGAGGGTGAGGATGGAAAATGAGTGGGGAGGGTGGAGGATGGAGAATGAGGGTGGAGGATGGAGGATGAGGTATGGAGGATAGAGAATGAGGTGAGGAGGATGAGGTATGGAGAATGAGGGGGGAGGGTGAGGATGGAAAATGAGGGGGGAGGGTGAGGGCGGAGGATGGAAAATGAGGGGTGAGGATGGAAAATGAGGGGGAGGGTGAGGGCGGAGGATGGAAAATGAGGGGTGGGGGAGGATGGAAAATGAGTGGTGAAGATGGAGAATGAGGTGAGGATGGAGAATGAGGGTGGAGGGTGAGGATGGAGGATGGAAAATGAGGGGGAGGGTGAGGATGGAGGATGGAAAATGAGGGGGAGGGTGAGGATGGAAAATGAGGGGGAGGGTGAGGGCGGAGGATGGAAAATGAGGGGTGAGGTGTGAGGATGGAAAATGAGTGGTGAAGATGGAGGAGAATGAGGTGAGGATGGAGAATGAGAGGTGGAGGGTGAGGATGGAGGATGGAAAATGAGGGGGAGGGTGAGGATGGAGGATGGAAAATGAGGGGGAGGGTGAGGATGGAGGATGGAAAATGAGGGGGGAGGGTGAGGGTGGAGGATGGAAAATGAGTGGTGAGGGTGGAGGATGGAAAATGAGTGGTGAGGGTGGAGGATGGAGAATGAGGGGGATGGAGAATGAGGTGTGGAGGATGGAGAATGAGGTGAGGAGGATGGAGAATGAGGTGAGGAGGATGGAGAATGAGGTGAGGAGGATGGACAATGAGGTGAGGAGGATGGAGGATGAGGGGGGAGGGTGAGGGTGGAGGATGGAGAATGGGGGGAGGGGGAGGATGGAGGATGGAAAATGAGTGGTGAGGGTGGAGGATGGAGAATGAGGGGGGAGGATGAGGGGGAGGGTGAGGGTGGAGGATGGAGAATGAGGGGAGGGTGAGGATGGAGGATGGAAAATGGGGAGGGTGAGGATGGAAAATGAGTGGGAGGGTGAGGATGGAGAATGAGGTGGAGGATGGAGGATGAGGGGAGGGAGGGTGAGGATGGAGAATGAGGGGGAGGGTGAGGATGGAGAATGAGGGGAAGGGTGAGGATGGAGGATGGAAAATGAGGGGGAGGGTGAGGATGGAGGATGGAAAATGAGGGGGAGGGTGAGGATGGAGGATGGAAAATGAGGGGGAGGGTGAGGTGGAGGATGGAAAATGAGTGGTGAGGGTGGAGGATGGAGAATGAGGGGTGGAGGATGGATAATGAGGTGAGGAGGATGAGGTATGAAGGATGGAGAATGAGGGGGGAGGGTGAGGATGGAGGATGGAAAATGAGGGGGGAGGGTGAGGATGGAGGATGGAAAATGAGGGGGGGGGTGAGGATGGAGGATGGAAAATGAGGGGGAGGGTGAGGATGGAGGATGGAAAATGAGGGGGAGGGTGAGGATGGAGGATGGAAAATGAGGGGGAGGGTGAGGATGGAGGATGGAAATGAGGGGGAGGGTGAGGATGGAGGATGGAAAATGAGGGGGAGGGGGAGGGTGAGGATGGAAAATGAGGGGGAGGGTGAGGGTGGAGGATGGAAAATGAGTGGGAGGGTGAGGGTGGAGGATGGAAAATGAGTGGTGAGGGTGGAGGATGAAAATGAGGGGGGAGGGTGAGGATGGAGGATGGAAAATGGGGGGAGGGGTGAGAGGATGGAGACTGAGGGGGGAGGGTGAGGGTGGAGGATGGAAAATGAGGGGGGAGGGTGAGGATGGAGGATGGAAAATGAGGTGAGAGGAGGATGGATGAAGAGTGAGGGTGAGGAGGATGGAGAAATTCGAGGGAAAATGGGGTCGTAGAGTGAGTGGGGAGAATGGTGGAGAGTGAGCAGGTAGCAGGTGCGAGAGCGTGTGAAGGGGAGTTAAAAGTGAGAATAGGTTTGTGAGTGGGAATGAAGGTGGCTGGTGGAGCATGAGGGTGAGTGAAGAGAGGAGTGAGCTTACAATGAAGGGATGTGCGCACTTTACCACATTCGTGCCTCCATGCATACCATTGCTGCACTTACCAGGTTTGCAATTGCTTATATTGTCACTTAAATATCATTATTTTGATCCCTTTTCTCCCTGATATCAATATATACCGTGCTGCCATCTTTTATGTAATGGCTTCCTGCGTCTCTAAATTATCCTCTCTTGCTTAAACATAATAATAAAAAAGCTTGGCAAAAGCAAGAGAACATGAAATACAGCTTTGCCTGAATAATGATGGGATGCTGCAGAAATCCAATTTGACTGCGAAATGAGACGAGTGGAAACTGATTAGAGCAGAAGCCATGATTTTTTGCAGTAAATGTGTTGCAGTCTTCATAATTTTTTCCCTTCCAATGTCCTCTTTTTTCCTTTTGCCATTCACCACCATTTGGTAATTATATTTTGGAAACCAAGTATTTTTTCACTCCTGTAAGTCAGTTTGAACCTCCCAAACATACATTCTGGTTTCTGTGTAATTTTTATATATTTCACAAGGATTCGTGATATGTGGTTATGAGCCACATACTACAAAAACCCTGGCATGGTATGTCTTAAGGTATTATTACTTAGTAATCTATTAATTCTTCACATATTCCAAAGAGCTTTACAAATGGGAAAGCAGAGAAGCGATATAACAGTGCAGGAGGAACAGGGCCCTGACGGTGGAATATGTCTAGCACTTCCAGCCTGATTCCCTGTGAGCTTACAATCCAAATGTAAAACCGCAGCATGGGATAGAAGGAACCAGCGGAAGGGTGGAGATAGTGGCCAGAGAAAAATGTAGCAAGTGCTTGCCTGTAGCAAATTCTTTTTAAGTTTTCAATTGGATAAAGATATATAAGCACTAATCTACTACACTTCCCAAACCAGGCCATCACTCTCACCTTGCGGTCCTCTCTCACCTTGCGGTCCTCTCTCACCTTGCGGTCCTCTCTCACCTTGCGGTCCTCTCTCACCTTGCGGTCCTCTCTCACCTTGCAGTCCTCTCCTTCAGTTTCTCCCCCCTCCAACCCTTCTAGATTGTAAATTCCTCATTTCTTCCTGTGTTGGTTTTTCAAATGTTGTTGTATCTCTGTGTATTGTAACACTGTCTATTGTATCCATTGTTCAGCATTGTAGAATATGTTGGCGCTATATGGTTACTTTCGTATTTTATTATTTTCTTGTTCAGTATGTAAACATTAGAATGCCATGAATCTTCATCTTTAGAGGTTTATCAGTAATGTACTTCTTATTTTCTCTTATCAATATCATTATTATTAACAATGCTGTCTTATCCACAAATTACAGACCTTTCTATTAAATACATATTTTTATTTTTCCTAGGGAAACTTTGTTGCTTCTATGACGGCAATTTTACGGCAAATGGAAGACTATCATTATAGTCACCTCATCAAGACACTGGGTAAAATGAGGACAGATGTTGTGGTAAGTTTCTCTTAACTATAGGAGATTAAAATGAATGTTATACAAATATTAAAGGGGTTATTCAGAAAGAGCCGAACTGGCCCTGAAATTGCACCGAACGCTGAATTTCCCCATATGGTGCAATTTCGTGGCCATCAGGCTATTCAAAAGCTGCCAATTCGCCAAATATTGGCGAATTGCCAGCCAAGTACGGGTGATCTTCGGCTGCAGCAAAATCCCCCTAGAGAAGCAATGGTTAATCTATTCAGAGACCTCCGAACAGCAGTGAAATGCCGTGATGTTCAGTGGTTTCATTCGGCAGGTTTAATCAGGTGAATCCCATAGGTTTCAATGTTAAAAATATTCCAGTTTTTATTCAAGATCTATTAAACTGTTAAGTCTTTTTGCTGCAAATTAAAAGAATATTCTTTATTTTTTATTTTTATAGCTTTTTTATTTTCTGTAACAGACCTTTTGTTATTATTAATGTGACCTTATATATCCATTCCAGACCTTTTTCGTCCAGTAGGTTTTTTTTTGCAATCCGTGTTTAAAATGTTGAAGGTCTGAATCCTTTTTTTTCTTTTCCTTTTCGTCAGCTTGTCGGCTTTTTCCGCCGGCTGGTCGGCACTGTGTTCGGCGGATCGTCAGCTTTTTCCTGTTGCATTCGGCGAGGTTTTACTTCAAATCAGATCCAATAATTTCAGCGGTTTTGCACTTTTATTTTTATTTTTTTCGTGTCGGTGGTTTTACGGCGGATTTTCCCTTGCAATTCAGGGACTCTGTGAATGCTGAATTCACCGCACGGTCGAATGAAAAGTGCACCGAAATTTCGGTGCTCTTTGAATTACCCCTTTAATAACATGTTCTGAAAGCCAACGTGTTTTGTATATATTTTATTATTCTGATGAAGGTCAAGACAAGAATAAGAAGCAGTCATTACTCTCCAGCTGTTTGCAGAATTTCCTGATCAGGATACAAGAAGCATTAATTTACAGTAACATGCGTAACAGCTGAGCCACTGGCAATGCTTGCGTCTCTGCTAGAATAGCAAGGGATCCAATATTATATAAATGCAGGGAGATACTAAACGACTCACACGTTTTTTATAACCACTCTCTTGGACTAGCGCCTGTAGTATTGCAGATTGTAATTATTGCAAGCACAGAATTTCCTATTATCACAATATTTTAATGCGTGGTAGCCGCGGATTGTTATGTTGCGTTCGCCAATGCTAGCCATTCTATCCCAATGGTTAATGACACTGGGATTGCCGTTCATCATGCATTACTCGTTATACTTGCCAAGTATTTAGCAGAGTTAGTATCTACCCTACATATAATAGGATGTTGGAGAATGTTTTAAAACGATGAAACATTAAACCACTGAAAATTCAATATCCTGTTGAGTTGCTGATTGCCACTTTCATGTGTATTTTCTCCCAAGACATTAAATAAACTCTGGCAATTAATCAAGCGAAATTTCTTTGTCCTCAAAATCACTTTTTATCTCATTTTTTCCTTCTAAAACATTTTCTTTTGTGTTCAGGATTTTCTGATGGAAACATTCATCATGTTCAAGAATCTCATTGGAAAGAATGTGTACCCTTCTGATTGGGTGATTATGAACATGATGCAGAATAAGTAAGTACAGAAGGTTACTAAACGGTGTAATAAAAATTATTAATAATGAAAAAATATTTTCTTACAGTTTGGAATATCTTTTAGTTGGAAAGTCTGTTTTCAAGTAACCATAAGAGAGTGTGAAGTTTCTGCTTTTCTTTCCATCATTTTCTGCCCACAATTATTATTATCGTTTATATAGCGCCAACAGTTTCCGCAGCACTTTACAATAACCAAAGGGAACGAGATACAGATAAACTAACATAGGATGGAGACACTAGGGGCTCTATTACATTCTTCACGCAAAAATGCGCGCGTGCGCAAAAACGCATTAACGCGAGGGGAAAAAACCCTTTGCGCTGACTGTCAAATCACGACGTTCGCGCATACGATGTACTTTAACGTCTAACGCGAGTTACCCTGCGCTTGCAAAAGTTTGTGCACGCATTCCATACCTAACATCGTGAGCGCAAATGCGTTCGTGCGCTGGTACGCAGCTGGTATTACAATCGATGCGCAACTTTTTACGAACGACGTTTGCGCGCATAATTTTAACGTCTTTGAAAAGCTGGTGATAACTGCAAATCTGAACGTTCTGGCCGAAACCAAATACACCAGCACGAAAAATAAAATACAGCAAAGTATAATTACACATTCTACTCATACCCAAACAATAAAATTTAGTGGTTTGCTTGTTTTTTTTTATTGCTGCAGCATATATACTCAGATTGATTTTGACAGGTGCAAAAACTGAACGGGAGACAATTGTGGTTCTTAATTCTGATTGGCTGAATCGCGTGAAAAAAAACGTTTGCGCGGAGAATGTAATAGAGCCCTAGGTGTAGAGGGCCCTGCTTATAGGCACTTACAGTCTAGAGGGATTGGGGTTGAGGAAGACGAGGGGAATTTTACAGGATGGCAGGATCATTCTTGCCAGTGGTTCAGGAATGGTGGGGCAGCTTCAATCATGTGTGAGTAGGTGAACAGGTGAATGAATTGCATCGTTGATGTGGTACGCTAATCTGAAGAGGTGGGTTTTGAGGGATTTCTTGAAGGCCTGAAGATCAGTGGAGAGTTTGATAGGGCGAGACAACTCATTCCACAGGACCGGAGCTGCCCTTGAGAAATCTTGGAAGCGACAGTTGGCAGTGCGGGTGTAGACAGACGACCGGTGGAGGTCACCCACTGACCAGAGTTGTCTAGACGTGATGTGTTCACGTAGTAACAAAGACATGTAGGGGGGGTTGAGTTATTGTGCAATTTGAACGTGAGCGTCAGTATTTTAAACTGTATCCTGAAACGTACAGGAAGCCAAAGGAGGGACCGGCAGAGTGGATAGGTACAGGAGGTGCGTCTGGTGAGAAAAATAAGCCTGGCCCCTGCATTTCATTTTGTAGAGGTTATTCAATAAGTGACCAACTTGGCACCAAATTGCACTGCAAGGGGAATTTCGCCATTCGGGGCAATTTTGTGGCATTTTGTCTATTCACTAAGCTGTCAATTCGCCAAATACTGGCAAACTGACAGAAATACGGTGCAGTTTGCCGCAGTTCGCTGCAATTCGGTGACCTTCAACAGCAGTGAAATCTTCACATAGAGAAGCAATGATTAATGTATTCAGAGAATGCCAAACTGCACTGAAAAGTCAGTGAAATCCACAGGTTTTTGGTGATTATTTTCGACAGGTTTAAACAGGTGAATCCCATAGGATTCAATGTAAAAATATGTATATACAGTCAGGTCCAGAAATATTGGGACATCGACACAATTCTAACATCTTTGGCTCTATACACCACCACAATGGATTTGGAATGAAACAAACACAATGTGCTTTAACTGCAGACTGTCAGCTTTAATTTGAGGGTATGTACATCCAACTCAGGTGAACAGTGTAGGACTTACAGCAGTTTGCAGATGTGCAAACTGTCTTTTTATTTATTTTTTGGAACATCTTTTTGTATTTCTTTAAGTGAAATTTTTGATTCCCAATTTTTTTTAAAAGGCTTTTTTTTATTCTGTAACAGACCTTTTTATTTTTATAGAAACTTTTTTATTCGTTTAAACCGCTATTGGAATAGCAGAGTTCGTATTTTTTTATTTTTTTTTGCGGTTCGACTGTCAGGTCGGTGATGGTCTTCAGTGGCTCCACGGCGAAATGGATTCCCGGAAGCGCACCGAAGTGCGTCGAACTATAAAGCACTGAGATTTCGGTGCTTTCTGTGTGATGTGCACTAGCGTAACTTTTTACGAGACAGTCCAGGCTGGGAATGAGTCCGTATTCTATAAATGCATTAAGGTGAAACTGTCATGTGCAAAATGAATTTGCTCACGGCCTCACCGCCATCCTTCTCTCTGTGGCATGCCGCAGTAACGTGCAGGATGGGGAGAATCTTTAAAACAGAAATATCTCAGTTTTTTACATTACATAGGTTAGCGGAAAAAAACGCAGCTCTATATAAAGGAAGAGGTGCCCTGTCAAAGGGGCATTTACACATGACAATTGCAATTTAAAAAATGTTCAAATCCTTAATAAATAAAAATTGTAATCTTTAGGCTAGGGTCAAACGAACGCATTATTTGCAGCGACCGTCAAAAAGTGCGTCCGAACGTATTGACGTATTTTTTTACGGAATGCGCAAAAACGGTCAGACGACACGCATTTTCGTGCGTGATTTTTTACGGATCGTCAATAAAACACTTTTTGCATCTGGACGTTATGTAGGCTGGACATTAGCAGCGTCTGACATCTCCTAATCACGCACACACGCCACTACGCCTCAGCGCACTCTGTACGTCAGTACTAGCGATTCTGCGTTCTCGAAAAAATGCGTTCATTTTCCACTTGCGTTACACGGCCGTACCTCGTATATTGGCCGTCATTGCGCGTCATTTGCTGCTACTGCGGCTGTGATTAAGTGCGCCTAAACACACGTTAAAAATGCGCTAGTCTGACCCCAGCCTTAACTGTGAAGCTGCTGCAGCGGCTCCAGGTCCACCTGACAGCAGTAAGAGACTCCAGTTTATGAGATGATGTGTGGGGCACATCTACTATCATCAAAAGTTTATATAACAACCTAACACTATAAAATAACTTTGTGTAAAATCATCTAAACTTTTATGACCGCTCATAAAAAAAGAATAATAAAAAAATCCCCCTTTTGAAGCGCAAAAGCCATTTCCCCTATTCTAAGCTGCGGATCATCAATCTTTCAGCTCACATACGTTTTTTTATTCTATATCCATCTTTCTTCACCTGTTAAATGTTTTATTTTTATGACTTGCAAAACTTGCCCTATAGAGTCGGCGCGAGATCTAGGCATAAGAGGGCTCGGAGGGTTTCTATTCTCCTCTAAATATGCTCCTATTTTAAGCTCCCAAGAGTTGAAGTAGGTCAGCTGCTTGGTTGCAACCGTGATGAGAGGCATTACATCTAATTAAGGTTCTGGATCTCAAAGTCCCCTTTTTTCGTTTTCTGCTCAGCCCTATGTAGCAATCTGTCATGTGATGGTGTCATTGTAACTGGCAGCAAACTGTGTGTGCAATGCCATTCTCTGGCAGGTAGTGCAATCTGAGGCTGGGATATACTAGAATATATGCTATTCCTTTTAATATGGCGCAAGGCATGCCTCCCAAGTATCACTTTTTAGGACATCGGAAGTCAAATACCCCTACTGGGAAATCGCGCACGCAGTGGAGCGCTGAGCTCCGAGATGGGGTGGTCGTTAAAGCTAGGAAAATAGTCAAGAAACAAGTCTGTCAAATAAGAGGTCTATTATTAAATAACCACCGCAGATCTGTCAGAATCTCACTGGGAGAATGGAGGGTTCAAGTCCATTCAGTTCTTTCAAGGGATGTCCATGCCTGACAAATTCCCAGACTGGGGTACACCTGTGAAAAACCATTTAAATACGTAAAACACCTGAATATAATGATTTAATGCAATCAGTGAATGCCTTCATTGACTCGAAAACGCAATGCCTTCACCAAAATATATATTACAGTGATTTCAACATTATTATTATAATTATTTATATAGCGGCAACATTTTCCGCAGCGCTTTACAATAACCAAAGGATACAACTAAAGCAGACCGAAGATGGAAACAAGAGGATTAGAGGGCCCTGGTCATAGGAGCTTACGGTCTAGAGTTGGGAGGGTTGAGGAAGACCACGGGAGTATTGCTGGATGTCCGGATCATTAGTGCCAGCGGTTCGGGAATGGTGCGGCCGTGGAAACGGCTTCAATCATGATGTGTGAGTAGGTGAGCAAAGGGTTGAGTTCCATCAGTGATGCGGTACGCTAATCTGAAGAGATGGGTTTTGAGAGATTTCTTGAAGGCCTGAAGATTAGGAGAGAGTTTGATAGGATGAGGTAAGTCATTCCACAAGGCTGGTGCTGCCCTTGATAAATCTTGGAGGCGAGAGCCGGCTGTGCAGCTGTAGACAGAGGATGGGCGGAGATCGCCCGCCGACTGTAGTCGTCTAGATGGGACGTGCTTGTGGAGTAACAAAGACATTTTAGAGGGTGGGCTTCAGTTATTGAGTGTTTTTTTGGGGGTTTTTTTTATGTGAGCGTCAGTATTTTAAACTGTATCCTGAAACGTACAAGAAGCTAATGGAGGAACCGGGGTGGGGGGGGGGGAAACAATGTTAGATTAGCCATCATTGCTCTTAGTGGACTCAAAACAAGATGCACAGCCATCTTTAAATGTCCCCAAAAATACACAGTGAAACAAACCACTACCCAGAGCACTTAAACTCAAAGCTAATGGTTCCTGCCTCTTAAAAATATTAAAGGTTAAAAAAATTGAATGAAAATATTCGCGATAATACACTAGCGAAATTGCAAACTTCTTCAGGAAGACGTAAGCAGCAATTTTACGTAATGTATACAGTTTGGATCCTTTATTGTAAATACAGCTGTTTATTTAGTCTTTTATATAGATAAAAAATGATATAAAAAGCATTGAAGATCATAAACTCGACGCATTTAGTTTGAAAATACATATACATTTATTCGTCTGCACCCACAGTTCCAGTTAAATCTTTCTTTGTGATGTACCGAGACCATCTTTCATTTTTACAAAGAAGTAATGGGTTCTGCAGCCATGATATAGGATAGATGGTTACCCAGAGTGGTGATTTTTTAAAAAAAAAATTATCATCTTTGAGGGGGCTGTCCCTATTTCTCTGGTTTTACACTATAGCAATATTATCCAGCCGACACAACATCTATGGGTATTATTTATCTTGAACCAATGTTTCTTCCTAAACCGAACAATCTTTAAATGTCTCTCGGCAAAACATCTTCCTTTTATTTAGGGATGTGCGTTTCGTTTCGGACAAATTCTTTTTTTTCACGAATCGGCCCGATTCGGTGATTCGGATTCGGCTGATTTTCCGAATCGGATCCGATCCAAAAACGTCTGAAACGAAACAATTTCCGATCCGAAATTAAAAATTTTCGTTTCCAAAATCCTTTTCGTTCAATTCGTAATTTCGGTTCCATTTCGGTAATTTTCAAAAAATGCTTAAAATATCCTAAAATATCTAGAAATAAAGAGACTCTTTACTACAGAATATAATAATAAACGGTTTATTAGATATTGTATTAAAACGGGAATATTTTTAACATTTAAAGTCTATTGGGCAAAACATTTTCCACACCCTGTGGCTCAGAATTTGTTTCAAAAAATGCTTAAAATATCCTAAAAAATCTAGAAATAAAGAGACTCTTTACTACAGAATATAATATTAAACGGTTTATTAGATATGGAATTAAAACGGGAATATTTTTAACATTAAAGTCTATGGGGCAAAACATTTCCCACACTAAATACACGAAAATGTCTGAAATCCCGAAAAAAAAGTTGAAACCAAAAACAAGCCGATCCAAAAACACGAAAATGTCCGATTTCACGAAAAAAAAGTTGATACGAAAAACGAACCGAAAGGGAAATCGTCCGAAACAATCCGAAATGAAAATTTTCGAAAAACGAATGAAACGAAACGTGCCAAAATGAAAAAAAAAATCTGTACACATCCCTATTTTTATTTAACAAGTAGTGCATTTATTTACCATAGTTTATGATTTTATATATAATATCCCATTTCTTTTAATCTTATTTTCCGTCTATTTTTTTGTACACGTTAAAAGCCTGAGTGACTACGTGGCATCCAGCCAATCTAAGACAAACTATGGTTACTGGCAGGCTAATTGGGCTGGCATCTTTCCACTGATGTCCATCTGTGGGCCTTTTAACATATAAATACATCAAATGCTATAAACAGTAATTGGAGTTTATATAGATATTTTTTTAAATTGTGTGAGTGTGCTATGAAAGCTATTGCTGCTAAAACTGGAATATGGTAAATCGCCGTTTAAACACAGTGCCTCGAACTTTCCCTCCTTTCGATCGGTAGCTTTGTGTTCTCATTCTGTCCATGTGAATCTGTCTAAAGTCAACCTGTCAGGCTTCCTTTATGTGGCCTTTTTCACCGAGTGACGGACGTTGTGCTCATTGTCAGAAGATGTAAATTTTATTAAAAATTCCAAATATGTTTTTGTTGCACGTATGTGCGACGTTCTGGGTATGCTGCCATTCTGTGTATTTATTTTCCAAATACATTTTTATAAGTAAAGTTTGTAGCGATTGGTATATGACGTTTAAAAGTAGCAAATGTTCAAAATCCAGCTTGTCTGCAATGAAAATAAAATGCTCTAGTAACTTATTTTGTCATTTTGGTTCATGTTAATTAATATTGATGCTGTGTTTATTGTCATACATCATTAACAACAACCTCAGAAAATCACTTTTTTCTTTTGAGCCCGGTGATGGAGAGTGATTTATGAGACTAAATAGGTTCGCTTTTTTTATATATATATTTTTTTAATATTTTTTTCTTCATCCAGTGATCTAGATTACATGGACTTTAGCAGAATGTGTGTGTGTGTGTTTGACCATATATTTATAGTGTGCCATTACAAAATTCCTCAAAACTGTCCCAGTGGAGTTGGCTAGGTGTCCATAGTTACGGCTTTCCATTTTTGGCTACCTAAATCATTCAATAAGCAAAACAATCCTAGGGCTTTCCTTCCTGTACTGGTGCTTGAGAAGATGTTGAGTTGGTTGGACACCACATTTTCTAGTCATTCTGACATAGATGCATACCAGGCAGGTGCACCTTATTTTGAGGTTGTGTCTCTGGCATGCTGCCTTACTGCTCATCCCTCTTTCTGTCCCAAACATCTCCAAGTTGCTAGTATGTTTCTCATCTGCGAGTCATTCGGCCAGCCAAGATTGTCCTCCCATAGTATTAGGCTGGGGTCAGACGAACGCAGTGCGAACGTGCGTTGAGCCGCACTTTATTACGGCCGTAGTAGCAGCAAATGACGGGCAATATACGAAGTACGGCCGCACGAAAGATCGGCCGCGCAACACCAGCGGCAAACGGAACGCATTTTTTCGAGAACGTGGAATCGCTAGTACTGACGCACAGAGTGCTCTGCATCGGCATAGCGGCGTGTGTGCGTGATTAGGAGATTAGTCAGACGCTGCACATGTCCGGCCAACATCACGTCCATTTGTTTTTTATAGCTCCGTCAAAAAATACGGCCGAAATTGTGCATCGTATGACCGCTGTCACGACCCACTACGCTCGCTGCTGCGCAAAGACGCCGGGTTAAGCCGCGCACTATCTATCTATCCTAGACCCAGATAATTTACGCGCACTTCTCTACCCGTCCCGGCCACACTTTCTCTCACAACAGGCACGTAGAGCGCGATATACTGATCCCAGGATTGCAACGCAGTACAAGTCTTCTCCTGAAGCGCGTGCTAACTACGTCTCTCACAACCCCAGAGCTCACTTTCTTATTCTATTAGTAACGCTGCAACCAGTCCTCACGGACACTACGCACGTCGCAACAGGAGACGCAGGGCTTAGCAGCCGCACTATCCTAAACTCGGACAGTGACTACGGATCCCACAATTCCCTGCTGTTTCCTGACGACCGCAACACGCAATTTCTTATATTTAACCGAGCTTAAAGCAAATAGCAATACTCCCAATCTCTTAGCGTGGATTTCATCAGCCAGAGTCAAAACTTAAATACTTTTTGTTTATTTATGATAGAAAAAATCAGTGCTTGGCTGCATAAAAACTTATAACTAGAATAAATCAATTACTTACACACTACACAGCAAACGAAAGAAAGGGTTAACCATAGAGCGTTACTTACGAAGAGCTATTCATTAAGCTAGCCGCCATGGCCTCCTGGGGTCTAGAGATAGGAACATGGACCGATCAGTCCTCTTTAGAAGGTCCCCCAAGTGATCAGCAAAAGCACATGGCCAGTGTTCCGAATTTATACACTTCCTGATCTTTCCAGCCCCCACCCACCAATGGCCCAGTGTCCTGGACTCCATTTCCCTGAGTGCAATTCTCGCTCATGCTCAGTAAGCTTGTCAATTAATCTTTAATTGCCTAAAGGCGTCCCTCTTCCCTCCAGACCCCCCTTAGAGATCAAGGATGTGCTTCCTGTCTTTGAAGATTGGGTCCCCATCTCTTGGGGCCGACCTGGCTGCCAAGGTGTGATTTTCTATGTTAGTGTACAAAGAAATTCCCTTTTTACAGCTACGTGTTATATCCTCCCCCAAGGGAGAAAGCTAAACGTTTTGATTACATTTCAGCTGTGGACACAGGGATACACTTACCAAATGGCCAGACACAAATATGAATATAACTCTATATGGAGGAGAGGAGATATGTATGAACCGGCAGATAGACACATATATACAGGCAGACCCTTATATAGATAGAAATACAGGTCTAATCTGCCACATCTCCCATACAAAGGAAGACGCAGAAAGGGAGGCTAACATGCCTCTCACGTGCATCTTAACACGGGTTTGCCAACGGGCATCTGGCACCTGCACCAGTCGCCGGCGCTATGACGGAGTGCGGGACGCACAGGTGTCCGTGCACTTTGCCCACCAAAGCGTGCATTCCCTCTTGCAACTGCATCACACATTGCCCCATGCAGGCCTTTGGCGACTCCACCATTCTTCCCCACCTCTCCCAAATCGGGGGGAGGGGGTCACTCATACTGCACTCACAACATGGCACAGACTCGGGGAAGCCCCAGTGCTCCTGCAGCCCCTCCGGGTGCAGCACGTGTGGCTCACTCTCTGCTCCCACCTCAGTCTCACAGGCAGCAGAATCTTCGTAACCCGTAGCCTGCTCTGGAGCCATTCTTACAGCAGGGGGTATGGAGAAACAGGGTGAAGCGCCCCGCTCCCCAGTAAACGTCCCCCCTGCATCTGCCAACGGAGTCAGGCATCTTACCTGGCTCTGGGCAGATGGCTGGGAGGTCACAGGAGCCACACCATGACCCGCTGCCTCCCCGTCTCTCACTGTCCCCGCACATTCAGAATTTGGGGAACCATACAGATGGGGCACAAGATTCTCCACGCTCCCCTCGCCCCCCATTGCACACAGTTTCCCCACTTTATCACACAGTTTATCAAGCACGCCTTGCTTCGTAATCGATGAGCATACAGCCGTATGCCACCCTCCTCCACAGGGAGGTTGCTCAGTACCAGTTTCCTGTGGTACTGGGAATCTGGTTGGCTTTCCCCCAGGGCAACACTCGTCCACCCCAGGCCCTTCCTCCTGACCACACAGCATGCGCTCGGTGCCACCCGCAGCCTCAGACACATGTGACACAGACTGGCATACCACAGTATCCTGCCCATCCGGGATGTTCTGCCCTCCACTCCTTTCACCTGGCACTGCCAACCTGGATGGTTCAGGCCCTGGATAACCCTCTGCCACCCTAGGCCTCTCCTCCCGACCACCCAGTATGCCCTCTGCGCCACGCACAGTCTCAGACACCCGCGACACAGGCTGGCACACCGCAGTATCCTGCTCATCCCAGGCCTTCCGATGCCCACACTTTCCCTCCAGCACCACCGACCCAGTTGGTTCAGCCCTAAAGGAACCTGCCTTGGTCCTTTGTTCTCCCTCACAACCGCGTGGCGTCACAGACACACCTGAGTCTGGTCTAGGCAGGCACACCACAGTATCCTTCCACCCCTCCCAGGCATTCTGATCCACACCCTTCTCACGGGGCACTAGAGTCCTGGTTGGTTTAGGCGCAAGCAGACCCGCAGTCATCCCTTGCTCCCAACCATATGGCGTCACAGACAAACCTGAGTCTGGTCTAGGCAGGCACACCACAGTATCCTGCCACCCCTCCCAGGCATTCTGATCCACACCATCACACGGCAGAGATGGGCCTTGTGCCCTACTCCCCGCCGACCGCCAGCGGGTACCCACTTCCACCATGGGCACCGCGGCCTCCCCACGCATGGGGTCCAGGGAACCAGCTGACTCGGGTACAGGCGGGCATTCACTCACCCCCTGCCTTTCTTCCCAGTCACACTGCCCCCTCATGCTACCACCCAACACCTCAGGCACACCTGGCGCAGACGCAGACTGACTCACTGCCATCCCCTGCCCTCCCGTCCAGGAATCCTGTTGTGCACCCCCACACACAGCCCTCCCCACTGTAGAGCCACTAGTGGGCCTGGGTAAATCCCCAGCATCCCTTTCCAGCACATACTGTGACACCAATTTACCCAAATCCGTGCCCAGCAACACATCTGTAGGAATATTTTCAGACACTCCCACCTCCCGCAGACCTCTCCCAGCTCCCCAGTCCAGATAAACCCGTGCCATTGGCACCGCAGGACGGACCCCACCAAAACCCTTTACTTCTAGAGTCCTGCCAGGAATAAAGTCTGCAGGGCTGACTAACCCTGGACGCACCAAAGTTACTTCAGCCGCTGTATCTCTTAAACCCACAGATACCGGAGTCCCAACAATGACTGCTTGCTGGTTCACGTTGGCACTGCCCTCCGATCTGGTCACAAACAGGACAGAGTGTGATGTTGAGGGATATCCTCCCCCAGCTGTGGATGCAGGTTTCTTCCTCTACGGGCACGCTGCCAGGAGATGATTGGCACTGTCACAAATAAAACAGCGACAGCACACACTTCTTCCAGGCGAAGAAGGATTCGCTCCCCCCTCCTCCTCCCCAGCAGAGACTGGCACAGAGGGGGGCGCTGCCGCCGTGATGTCGGGGGGTCGTCCTGCGTTGGGCTTCCATCCTGATGATCCTTTGGGGTAACCTCTGCTCTGGTCCACAGACGCTCTGTTGGCCGCATGGAAATCGGCCAGCTCACCAGCTTCCAGGGCCGTCTCGGGTTTGCGATCCAGAAGCCATTCCTGAATCTCAGGTGGGCACAGCTGCACAAACTGCTCTTTGATTAGCAGGTCTTCCAGGGCTTCCAAGGTATCAATCTTCAGCCCCCTGACCCATTGTCGCAATAGCGTGGTCAGGTGGCTCACAACTGCAGAGTAGCTCTCCGCGGCCCGTTTCTGCAAGGACCTGAACTTTTTGCGATATACCTCTGGCGTGAGGTTATAACGTCTCTGCAACGCGGCTTTAATCGCCTCATAGTCCTGGTCGCTCTCAGCCGGTAATTCTGCAAAGGCTTCAAGCGCGGGACCTTTTAGTCCAGGAGTGAGGTACCTGGCCCATTGCTCCTTGGGCAGCTGGTACTGTCGACAAGTCTTTTCAAAACTTCGCAGGAACACATCCAGGTCCCCATCTTTGTCCAGAGTGGGAAAGTTCTCGGCACGAGGTCTGGGCGTAGAGAGCTCTGCAGTGCCCGCAGGGGCAGGAGATAATGGCGTTCTGCTTGCCTGTGCCAGAGCGAGCTGATGTGCCCGTTCAGCTTGGCGCTCCGCCGCTTCTCGCTCACCCACAGCCCTGCGCTCCGCAGCTTCGCGTTCAGTCTCAGCTCGGCGCTCCGCAGCTTCGCGTTCAGCTCTGCGCGCCGCAGTTTTGCGTTCTGCCTCAGCTCGGCGCTTCGCGTTCAGCCTCAGCTCGGCGCTCCGCGGCTTCGCGTTCCGCCTCAGCTCTGCGCTCCTCTCTCTCTTGGTACTGCAGGATGAGCTGAAGCCGCGTCTGCGAGTCCGCAGAGTCCACATGTTTTAAAACAGTCTGCAAGTAAACATCCAGGGCAGTATCACCCTTGGGCGAAGCACTTGACACTGGACCTGCGCTTCCTTCGGCTGGGTCAAGAGTGGTACCCGGCTCTGCTGCGTCCTGGACTGCTTGCCTCACCTCATAATCCTCGAGAGCTTGCAAAAGTTCATCATTCTTTTTATCCTTCGTCGAAATATTTTTGTCTCGACATAATTGTTCCATTCTCACTCCAGCCAAATAAAAGATAGAAAAGAAAAACAAAGAAGGGGAAGGGAACTGCTGTGTATTGTGTAAATTCTAATAAATGCACTGAGTTCTGCTCTGGAAATTGGAAAACCAATTTATTTAGTATCTGGATCTATGTTGCTTCACAGATCCAAATACTAACCTGATATCCCACCGCTTGCCACCAGTTGTCACGACCCACTACGCGCGCTGCTGCGCAAAGACGCCAGGTTAAGCCGCACACTATCTATCCTAGACCCAGATAATTACGCGCACTTCTCTACCCGTCCTGGCCACACTTTCTCTCACAACAGGCACGTAGAGCGCGATATACTGATCCCAGGATTGCAACGCAGTACAAGTCTTCTCCTGAAGCGCGTGCTAACTACGTCTCTCACAACCCCAGAGCTCACTTTCTTATTCTATTAGTAACGCTGCCACCAGTCCTCACGGACACTAGGCTCGTCGCAACAGGAGACGCAGGGCTTAGCAGCCGCACTTTCCTAGACTCGGACAGTGACTACGGATCCCACAATTCCCTGCTGTTTCCCGACGACCGCAACACGCAATTTCTTATATATAACCGAGCTTTAAGCAAATAGCAATACTCCCAATCTCTTAGTTAGCGTGGATTTCATCAGCCAGAGTCAAAACTTAAATACTTTTTGTTTATGATAGAAAAAATCAGTGCTTGGCTACATAAAAACTTATAACTAGAATAAGGCCATGGCCTCCTGGGGTCTAGAGATAGGAACATGGACCGATCAGTCCTCTTTAGAAGGTCCCCCAAGTGATCAGCAAAAGCACATGGCCAGTGTTCCGAATTTATACACTTCCTGATCTTTCCAGCCCCCACCCACCAATGGCCTAGTGTCCTGGACTCCATTTCCCAGAGTGCAATTCTCGCTCATGCTCAGTAAGCTTGTCAATTAATCTTTAATTGCCTAAAGGCGTCCCTCTTCGCTCCAGACCCCCCTTAGAGATCAAGGATGTGCTTCCTGTCTTTGAAGATTGGGTCCCCATCTCTTGGGGCCGACCTGGCTGCCAAGGTGTGATTTTCTATGTTAGTGTACAAAGAAATTCCCTTTTTACAGCTACGTGTTATATCCTCCCCTCAAGGGAGAAAGCTAAACATTTTGATTACATTTCAGCTGTGGACACAGGGATACACTTACCAAATGGCCAGACACAAATATGAATATAACTCTATATGGAGAGGAGATATGTATGAACCGGCAGATAGACACATATATACAGGCAGACCCTTATATAGATAGAAATACAGGTCTAATCTGCCACAACCGCTATCACATCTAACGTGAAAAAATGCGTTCGGACGCATCAACGCACTTTTTGACGGTAGACGTTAAAAATGCGTTCGTCTGACCCGGCCCTAGCCTTAATCTCCTGTCAGAACTCTAACTAGTCATGTAGTCGTTCTAACTAGTCATTCTTCTGACAGATTGTTTAGCAACATTATATATGGTTTCTGGGTGTTTGGACATCTCATAAAAGCCTCGTCCTGGAGACTGGATGGGTCTTGGTGCTTTGACTTTGCATGCAGTTTGGTTGTTCCAATATATAAGTTTCAAACAATGTTTACTGGAGATCTAGTGTCGTAAAGGACAGTTCAAGATCATTAGTTTTCCACACAAGGTTACATTTTCTCCAAATCGCCCAGAAAGATCTCCTTTAAAAAAGATATAACACGAATGTAAACACAACTCAAGTACCCAAAACTCCCATGGTGAAAAAAATAAGTATGCAACAGTTCTTCTTGAGTCTTCACAAAAATAGAACAAGGATAGATAAAGAGAACAAAGTGCAGACAAGTGATATTATGGATACATAGAACCACCAGTAATCTCATTTACAGAATGAGGAGCCAAAACAGGGCTCTCAATATCACAGTTGCAGAAATTGCTTCAATCTTGGCACAACTTTGCCAAAAACCTTTTAGGCTAGGGTCAAACGAATGCATTTTTCGCATCGTCCGTAAAAAAGTGCGTCCGAGCGCATTGATGTATTTTTTTCACAAAAGACGCGAAAGCGGTCATACGATGTGCATTTTCGTGCGTGATTTTTTTTTTACTGATCTTCAATAAAACGAGAAATATGAGTAACCAAATCAATTCGGACGTTATGTTGGCCAGACATTAGCAGCGCCTGACGTCTCCTAATCACGCACACACGCCGCTATGCGGGTGCAGCGCACTCTGTACGTCAGTACTAGCGGTTCTACGTTCTTGAAAAAATGCGTTTGCCGCTTGCGTTGCGCGGCCGAACTTTCGTGTGGCCGTACTTCGTATATTGGACGTCATTTGCTGCTACTACGGCCGTACTAAAGTGCGCCTGCACGCGTGTTCGCACTGCGTTCATCTGACCCCAGCTTTATAGTGACAAAATGCCAGATACGGGAGTTCAAAAGCAAAAGATGTAATAAATAGTGGTTGAAATATTAAAACCAGCAAACAATAAAAATAATCATGAACTATAGTCACACTCACTACTATATCACTAACACACGTTTTGCCTAGTCCAGGGGTCAGCAACCTTGGCTCCCTGATGTTTTGGGAACTACATTTCCCATGTGGCTCAGTCACCCATCAGGGAGCCATGGTTGCTGACCCCCTAGCCTAGTCCATCTCCGATTCTTCAGTTGTTTTCTTACAAATGGTTAGTTTTTAGAAGAAATTCCTTTGGTTCGGATGGGTTGTGACCAGTTAAATATTTGTGGATAGAATACTCTGTTATTCAGCGGAGTTTTTTGCCTGTATCCTCAAGGTTACGTGACCTTTCGTGGCATTATTAGAATCTGGTTCCTAAACCATCTGTTCTGGCATACAATGTGTAAAATTATGATCTGCAGCTCTATGTATGTCTTTTGTATCAAAGAATAAGACAGCTCTTTGTTTTTTAAAGGGACGCTACCAATTTTCATAAGCTGTAACTAGTTTACTTGTGCATTACAATCAAATCCACCTTATAAAACACATGCTGCTTCTTTTCTTCGTAGTAATTGCGTGTAAAAATGAAAAATAAAGTTAGGGGGTTTTTTTTATCTCCCCTTTCCATTTTGTTGATTTTTTTTCCCATGAAGCAACATTTACCAAAATCTGTGCAAACAGTTATCTTCTGTGGTTTACCTAATCTGCAGTACTTAACAGTTAATGAGGTGGAGGACCGAATGTTTAGATAAGGTGGCAGGAGATCTATTATTCTCTAAAACAATCCAAATAACAGCTGGCAGCTGAATGAGAGAAAACAGGGAGCTTAAAAGACTTCTAATCTATCCCTGGTGATGTCCATTGAATACATCCCACACAATACAATGAGATTTGAGTTACTGATTGACCCATAGACTCCATTTTATGGCCATTGCCACAGAGTTTGGAGCAAGTGATGTAAAGATACTGTGGGGGCGGTTTACAACACAAAAGATCACACAATTGATGCACCCAGTGACACATAAACAGTAAAATATTTTCTTAACTAAAAATACAATAGAAAAACAAATCACATGTAAGATATCAGCAAAATGAAATGTCCCAATTGTGTTTATTTTATTTTTTTAGTGGAAGTGGCCCTTTAAGGGTTAATCATCAACTTTATTGAAACCCATAACGATATTGCTCTAGTATTAGGTGGTGCATTTTACCCAAAAGGATTATGAAAATGTGCTGCCCTCCTATCGATCGAGACCTTTATAGTGCCAAGTTGTCACCTTGATCGTTCATTTTAAATGGAATGGGTATGAAATGCTGTTTGTCTTCCGCTTTCTGATTATTCAGGTACTAGAATACTCTCTAGATGACACAAAGTCTCAAAGAGTTGACACGGGCAACTAAGTGACTTTAATTTATCGCCATTTTTTTGCTGTTTTCAGCCAAATTTTATGTCTGTAGTAAAAAAAAGTTATCCAAAATTGTTGCTATCGTCGTGAACATCTCTGACATCAAACTGATCTTAAAAAAGGAGGAAAAAAAGAGTCAATTGCAATTTATTAATGTCACAAGTGCTCCGCATTGAGTGCTTAACTCGGTGATGCTTCTCGCAAAGTGGTTCATTTGCGGAATTGAAGCTAAGTACGTTTTGTACCAGGTTCAAGAAGCCTCATTGAAGATTCAATAGGTATATTTAATGAACTCCAAATGAGCACCTGACATACAGGAAACTGTATTTTTATGGTGTCTAATCAAAGAGGGGATAGACCAAATTACACTGATTTTTAGAAGAAAAAAAAACCGACCGTGAAGAGCTTTACAGAAATGAATAAAATAAATGGAGTTTCACAAGGGCCAAAGTAGAAAAACGAACGCCAAGAAAGTCAGGTGTATGTTCAACAAATGGCAAGTAAAGCTCTGTGGAATAGCCAGCCTGACTTTATTTGGCATTCTCGTTTTCTTTCTTTGATTTGACAATGTTTTCTGCACCTGCTCTGATTTTTTTTGATGTTCAGAATCCATTTTAGGGGCTGTTAGAGCACCATCACTTTCTTATTTATTAACTTGTTTATTTCTTGGTGCATTTCAGTGAAATTTTGGTGCCTTCTCGTTTGGCGTGCTTTGGCGATTCAAGTTCGCTGACCTTTGTGAATTCACTGCTGGGTCCCCGAAGTGCGCCGAACGTGAAGCTGCTGAACTGCATTTGTCTTCCAAATGTTCTCTGTGATTTGCTTTTTGAACTGGACTCCTCTAACCTGGCAGATTTCAACTTCATCATCACTTTTGTCAGTTGGTAAGACCTTCAGGCTAAGTAATGTCAGAAGAGGATAATTGTAGACAGGCCTGCACATAGGAATCCTTTCTTAGGCTTGCATTCTGCACAGTTGGCGTAGCGTGGGGTGTCGGTGCCCAGGGCCAGGCAAGAATTGCTTTCCCCCCCCAACCTGTGGACATGGTAACACACCCTGATTCCCTTCTTCCAGTAGAGTATTGACCCCCCCCTTTCCCCTCAAGCACATGTAATGAATATTAACAAAAGACTGATATAATAAAAAATTAAACACACGTGCCCCCCACAGCCACTGCTACCAGTTATCCTGTCAAAGTATACCCTAGCATAGTTCCACTCTCACACTATACCCAATCATCCTCTCCCAGTACCCCGTCACTTTCTCCTAGTACCCCACTCGCTTACTCTCCCAGTACCCTCCAGTCACTCGTTCTTTCCCCCAAGTACCCCCATTAACTCTTTCTCCCAGTACCCCCGCTTTCCCTCTCCCTTTCCCTCTCCTTTAAAGGTGGAGGCTGACAAGCGTGGTAAAGGACGTTCTGTCGCATAATGCTGCGCTGCTTCACGTGACTCATGTCCGCATTAAGGAGGAGTCAGGACAAGACCAGAATTCTGTCCCGCTCCTCCCTTCCGGACGCTGAGCGCCAAGTCACCGCCGGCACCACAAAAATGGACAGCTGTCCGTGCAAGGGCCTCTCGCATACACCAGTGTCCATGAGCGGACACCTCTCTGATCCCCAATTGCACCCAGGGCAACTGCCCCCGAGGCCCCCCCCACACTACGCCACTGATTCTGCATGACGTTCTTCTTCCTCTGTTTCTCCCTTGCTCCATTTTCACTATTATTTGAAAACTCTTTTAAATTTTATGTCCAAAATTTCCATTTTTATCACTTAACAGGCTGGAACTAATATCAATCTTGAAATGTTGTCAAGCCGCTAAATAAGTATAGAATTATATTTTAGCCATTCAATAAGTACTCGGTTTTCATACTTCACCCAATTTCCTAGGATCAATGCATCCCTTTCCCTTCAATATCATTTGAATGTTCACCTATAGCTGTCAATCAAGAGTTGGAGAAACCAGAACAATGCCAGTACTATCGAGAACCTATCCTACACGAATGGAATTCCCATGGGGCTGTGTTTCCTAGATCTGATTAAAAGTCAATCATGCATAATGCAAACAAATCAGACTTGCGGTTCTCTTAAGTAATTATTTCACAACAGTCCTCGCCGTTCCATAGCCTTTAACACTACCGTTAATGTGTTTTTTATTTTATATATTCATTTCAGAACCGCACATTTCTATCAATCCCGATGTATCTTGGTTCCCAGTGATTGTGCTTCTGGAGTGCTTTATTACTGTATTGACGAATATTTAACAAGTAAGCATAATCACATCAAGAAGTTAATTAGTGAATACTGGGGGGGGGTGTACTGATCGGTCTTGCTTGACGTTGAGTAAATTACCTGTCGTCATTGGAAGCAGTTCTTACTTTTTTTTTTTAAAACAACAATAATAATGATGATAATAATGTATTACTCTTGATACAGAGTGCAAAAGCAGAAAAGCGTTGCTACCACAGTGGGAGAAAACCTGTCGTTTAGTAATCTTCTGAGTGCTCCACCAAAGGGTCCGCTGTCCCGTACCAGACTTGCACAAAAACGATGGGCCACAACCTGTGATGCACAAAATAGTGTCATTTATAAAATGTAATTTGTAGAAGCCAAATTACTCCATGTGCATGAATCATGACATTAATCAATATGCAATAAAATGTAAAGGGACACTCAAGCCACCATGACCATTTCAATGATTTACCTCGGGTGCTGTGACAGTGTCAGGGATCAGCACCCGTGTGTGCGCAACAACCAGACCTGCATCAGTGCTATCCACGAAAAGTGCTGTCTCAGCCAATCCAGCACTCAAAGGGGTTAATCCGTTAAACACAAACCACAAACACACACCACACCCTCCTGTCTGTCTGTCAATAAAAGAGAAACTCCCACTCCTGCAACTTGGCTTTGCATTGACAAGTCAACCCCTGTGTTATCCAGACCTGCCTTTATGTTTATACTGACCACCGTGTACCAGACCCTGCTTGACCCACCGACCTTGCCTCCTTGCTGCCAGCCACTGGTCACAGACTGTCCTGACTATCCTCCCTGGTTTACCCCTTTGTACCGTGCCCTGGACTCAGACCTGCCTCAGTCAGCTTACTCCCAGGTACCTCCAGAATCTTCCTGCCTAAAGGGCTCTAACCACCTGAACATGGGTCCCACCACGGCGAATGCCAGGTGCCACCCTGACCGACAGCCTTTCAAAGTGGATTACTTATACACTGCATTTATTACTTTGAAATTTTACAGTTGTTACAGAAATACAATGTTCTTGACCCCAGGACATACTTGAAAACGAGAGAAATCTCAATGTATCCTTCCTGGGAAAATACTTTGCAAAATAAATAAATAAATACACTGACAGCCTTTGGAGTTACAACCAAAGTCCCATCAGATGGGTATTTTGCAAACAGGAGCAGGGTTTTATTGGAAAATGCAACATTTCGTCCGATCATCATGAAGGTCCTTGGATAAGACTGAAATGTTACATTTTCCAATAAATCCCTGCTCCGGTTTGCAACGTATCTGCATGATGTGACCGGTTCGTTTCTTTGGTTGAAAGAATAAGGTTAAAGATAAGCGTGACGACTACCTACAGACCTTGGTGCACTCACTTTGTGTGAGGTATAGTGGAGTGGGCTTCTTTTTTCTTGTATTCTGGACAGCCTTTTGAGTAAGTGGGCTTTGATTGACTTGGTCAACCCACAGAAATCCCATACCTCTCAAAGCTTTTGCATTCACACTAAGGGCTGTATTAAGTTGATGCTTAATTAACACCTAGCCCCTGAAGGTAGCGCAGTGCAAGCGGATACTTACAATGGTGCCATGAGTATCAGCTCCTGGGGTTCATAGTACTCCATGGAGCATTGCTTGTCCCGGCCGCGAGATAGGACGTGATTCTGACATGACGCTGCCATGTCCGAATCACGTCCTAGTCTCACTCTGCTCCCAGCGCGAGGAAGCAGCGGATCACGCTGCCCTCTGCACCAGGAAGGAGGGGAGTATGAGATTTTTTTTGGGTGGGGGGGGGGGTAGGACAGTGTTACGTGATTTTACCAAAGCAAAATCACTTAACACCAACTTATATGAGATGGTATTTTGTGGTGAAATATAGTCTCTCAGGCACAAATACAAACTACAATGGAATGGCCTGCGCTTCCATGCAGCGGTGCAAATTATCATCTATTATACAAGGTCTAGGAGACACTAATTTACAGTAATCAAGTGCAAGGAAGTGCTGCACTCGAAGTGCAAGCATAGCTTGTGCCAAGAGTGGAATAGCTATTCCACGCAATAAAATATCTTGAGACGTTATGTTTTATGGCTGGAGAAGTTCTTCTCTTCAAGCTTGGGATGGAGCCCAAGATGTGTGCGTGCAGATCTCCAGGTGGTGCATCATGCTGCTTCCTGCAGGTGCTGTCCAACTGGAAACAAAGAAGCAGAGAGACCACAATGTGGACTACAAGTTGCATTTTTATAAAGTCTATGCTGATAATCATGGGGGGCTGAGGTGGTTGGGGTCAATAGGGGTTCATCCTCCTCCTCCTTCTAACTCACCCATAGATTTTAGGCTAAATTGTCCCTTTAAGGCTGGTGTTAGATGATCGCACTATGTGCGTCCATACTGAAGTGCCTCCCGGCAGTCAGCCACATGCTGTAGTGCGTGCACTACAGCAGGCATGCAGTGTCTGTTTAGAAAGCCTCCCTGTCGAAGCACTACGACACGCGTTCGGGGCTGCAAAGTGCGATCCTCCATGCGCTCAGCGATGTGGCCAGACGGGCGTCCATTCTCACGAACGTTCCTTCCGATCGTAAAAACACTTGTCTGACACCAGCCTTAATCATGCATCTTCTGCATCTGTTGTTTTAGAGTTTAATAGCAGGATGAAGAAATAAAACTGAATATTTTTTTATTCAATAAATATTCTTCAATAAATAAGCCAATGCTAACTTGACAAGCTCACTTTGTTTCATAGAGGCAAGTCAAGCCCAGTTGAACATCGCAGCAGTACGTCCAGTTCTCTCTTGATAACGGCTTATTATTTAATTCATATGGTTGACTGCAGTAGATACATGAAAAAAAATGGAAACAATGTAAAACCATCATATCCTTTATTTTTTATTATAATATTCAATAAAATAAATTCTAAAGTACCTACAATTAAATGAGGACAAGCTGCATTAGACTGAAAGTCACCAGAATGAAAATCTTCATTATAGACTTTCTTCTTCTGCTTTTCAATGGTTTAAATTACTCCTCAAACGCATCCAGTTATCCTAGCAATGTGATTGCCAAGTCTCATATGCCACTAGAACAACACTACTACTTCCTCTTACAATGTTGATTTTAAAAGGGAACAATGTGTAACAAAAATGGCGCATCTATATAAAGTCTCAGAGCATTCTTGGGACCCTGAACATTAGCGATTCTGCGTTTCAACCATAGGAGAAATGTTTCCAAGCTGCAGGGTCTGTCCGGAGCGTACAGGGAAGAACTCAAATGCGGAAGGCTCCAAAATATTCGAATGTATCCAAAGTATCATTGACTAGTTCTACGTTTGGACTGTTTTCTTCAACTTTAAACTTGACCAGTGGTTTGGCAAAGCAAATCTTTGGATTTTCATAGACTTTAAATCATCATATTTCAATCAAATCCAATTTATCTCAGTTTTCAGATTGTGTTTCTGCATTGGTTGTTTACACGTGGCTGGGAATATAGTCCCGTGTGTTTATTTTACATTTTCTATGGTTTCTTGTGTTATTTTAAAATTTCCTAATGTACGTTGCTCATGGAGGTATATTACATTTCCTTAATTCTGTAATTTATTTTTTTGGAGAAAGTATTTTACCAGGAAGGATAAATTGAGATTTCTCTCGTTTTCAAGTATGTCCTGGGTGGCGAGTATGTACCGTTGGGTGTCTTGCCCAAGGACACTTACTGGAGAGGTGCTCTTGCCGGGATCAAACCCATGTCTCCACAGGCTCTCTCCATGCAGAGCAGTGATGTTACCTCTACTCCACCCAGCCGGTACTTGAGACAAGTGTTTTTCTCTAATTATGTAGTTGAATGGCATGTATTTTTTTATAATAGCATTTGTTAGATGCAACGGCAGTTCATTGGTATCATAGATGTGGTGATAGTGCTAAAAAATATCACCTCCAAATGAGCTTGGTGCATCTAAAAAATCTGACTTCTGTGTTCAGGTGACCAATGAATATAATGGGGATCCAGCTACCCGTAGCCTGTAAATTTTGCAAGACCAGTAAAAACCAATCCAATGCTTCACCGTCACTACCAGTGGTGTTTATTAGAACAGTGTACTTAGATTTTGTTGGATTTTCCTTCATACAGGGTGAGCCAGTCAAACCTGCATTTTTGAAATGACTGTAAAAAATAAACGGATGGATATTTCAAAATTTTATTGTTACTATCTTAATGTACATTAAAAAGCATTTAAGAAACAACATTCACTGTTCAAAAATAACTCCAGTAAGATGGTGTCCTTCCCGATTGAGACATTCTTGTAGGCGATTTCTGAAACAGCCCATTGCATCACGGAGCATACGCTGAGGAATTCTCTCGATTTCCAACCGGATTCTCCTCTTGAGTTCCCCAAGCGATGGAGGTCGTTGTTCAAAGACTTTACTCTTCAGGTCCCCACAAGAAAAAATCGCACACTGTGAGGTCGGGCGATCGGGAGGCCAAGAAATTGCTCCATTTCGGGATATCACCCGATTTGGAAAAACATTGTTGAGAACATTCATGCTCACACGGGCTGTATGACTTGTGGCACCGTCTTGCTGAATATAGGTTTCATTGTTCATTCCATGTTGACGAAGCTGAGGAATGAAGAACGAATGCAACATTTCCGAATAGCGTTGTGCATTCACAGTAACTGCTTGCTCCCTGTCATTTTCAAAAAAATACGGGCCTATGATTCCTGAGGACATTGGCGCACCAAACTGTTACCTTGCTTGAATGGAGTGGTGTTTGATGGAGTTGTTGAGGGGTTTCATCACTCCAATATCGGAAATTTGTTTATTCACAAAACCGAGAGATGGAAATGTGCCTCATCGCTCATCCACAGGTTGTGAACAAGGTCCTCGTTTTCATCAAACATGTCCAACAACGTTTGACAAAAACGCCGTCGAGCTGCAAAATCGTTTTCATTCATAGCCTGAACAACCTGAATTTTGTATGGGTGATGGTGTAAATCTAACCTCAGATTCTTCGGACGCTCGTGTTTGCCATGCCAAGCGCAGCACTCTGTCGACGCGCCGATCTCCGAGCCTTCTTCTTTCCACAGCAACTCTCACGCGGTCAATATTGGCGGAGTTCGCACTGATCTTGCACTGCCACCCCTTCTGCTTCTCGTTTTCACCAATTGCTTCAAAGTTTGTCACCCACAATTTGATTGAATTAACAGACGGCACTGGTTATTTCGATTAATTTGAAAATTCTTCCGGAAACGACGCTGAGCGGCTGCATAACTACCACTTTGGTAAAACGCTTTCACAGCGAATGAACGTTGTTGTTTAGACCACTGCTCCATGACGACTGAAATGCTTAGTTGTGGGGGACACAATGGTAACCTTGCCAACTCGCTCCGCCCACTTTCACGACTCTCCCGCCCTTTTCAAAAATGCAGGTTTGACTGGCTCACCCTGTATTATTATCTTCCTGCTCGTGTTTATTTGGCTTTAATTTACCTAGATTTGCTGCCATAATAATAAATACATTTATTTTGTACATTAATTAACCTAATATCATGAGTCTTTAAACTTTAGATGCATGGGGTTGATAGTAAAAGTATTTCTTTTTATATTTGTGCTTTTTAAGACAAAAATTTAGCTAATGAAATCCTGGAGGCTTTAATTAAGGCTTTTTCTGTTCTTTTGGGAATGTCGTTCAATAAACAAAACCTATTCCAGGTACAGATCTCCATACAAGACATCAATTAGGCATCCTCTTCTATGGGCATAAAGTAACTGTTTTCATAAACTCATTTTTACTGAGGGGACCAATTAGTTTCCTTTCCTCTAGAAAAATGAAATGCTTGCATCTTGAGTATTTTCATATTTGCAAAAATACTATTAATGCTCCATTATAGAATGCTTTTGTTCTGGTTTTTCAAGAGTGTTTCAAGAGATTTTTTTTTAACTATTCTGAATAAAGTAACATAATGAGCATATTTCCTTTTATTAGGCAGGTTACTGGTTGTACTAAAATCTCAATTCTTTTTTCTTTATAATATAATTTTTTTATTTTTTTATTCAAATAAAGAAATGGGGTACAAAATAGAAAAAGGGGAATCACTCCATTATACAATGCGGGAACATCCGTTACAATGAACCTTCGCGACAAAGCAGTTTTCAGTTATCAGTTAGTGCTCCACAGAATGGCCTTATTGTCAAAGCATCGCGCAGTCACCTAGTAGGAGTGTCGGCAAACAATTATCGAACAGGGGAAAAAATACCAGGAAGGTAAAGGAAGGGAGTGGGTGAGGAGTTCGAGGACCATATGATTTATTCAATATCTTGCTGTGAGGAAAACATGAGCTGCGTTTTTCAGAGCCCACATGTCTTGTTGTACAATTTATAAATGTCCCATATTGACCAAGGGTCTCTCATGGGGGGTTTTAAACCGTAGGAGAACGTCACTTTAGCATCAAACTGACGGTATTGGTCAAGTAGTGTAATAAGCTGGCGAAGTGTCGGTACCACAGTGGATTTCCACTGGCGGGCGAGTAGTAACAGTGTCGTGGAGTCAATTATAAACATTATTTTGATATGTGTACGAGGGAGATGAATCATGCCCAACAGTAGTGTTTCCGGGGAGCATTGAATTTGTGTCAGGGTGGCACCTGGCATACGCCGTGGTGGGACCCCATTGCAGGGGGTTTGAGCCCTTTAGCAGGAATATTGTGACTGTACCTTTTAGAATAGGCTGGTTGGTAGCAGTCCATAGCGTAGTACAAATGGGATGACGAGGTAGAATGGTCTGGACGGTCCGAGTGTTGAATAGGCGGGTAGCAAGGAGGCAAGGTCGGTTGGTTAATCAGGGTCTGGTACACGGGTTATCAATAGGAGCATAGAGCAGGTCTGAATAGTACAAAGGATTGACTTGTAATGAGAAGTCAGGTTGCACAGGGGAAGGAATCTCTTTTATTAGACAGGGGGTGTGGTGTGTGTTTGTGCTTAACTGTTGTACTTGGGATTAACCCATATAGGTGCTGGACAGGGCTGAGGCAGCCCTTTTCCTGTATGTACGCATGCAGGGCAGGTTCCTGCGCACATACAGGTACAGATCCCTGACAATTTGTTTACCAATTACCTCCGAAACTAAAGATGCAACACCTCTCCATAAGGGTTCTACTGCAGGGCATTGCCACCATACGTGGCCCATCGTTCCTATCGCTGAATTACACCTCCAACATTGTTCTGAAAGATGTGGAGAGAAGTTGTGTAGCTTAGCCGGGGTAAGATACCATCCATACATCATTTTGCGTTGTGTTTCAATTAAAGTGGCGCATTTTGAGGCGCCGATCGCGTACAGAAGTGCTTGTGCCCATTGGGTGGGTGTAAACGACTGAGAGATCCCTCTCCCAAGCAGCCTGAAATGGCCATTGCACCGTGACCGTTGGGGTGAGTAAAATCTCTCTTCTTTTTTGTACGAGCTTTCTTGCTTCTTTGGGAATTACTTCTGTTATTCATTGTTTGCTATGTACCTATCCTGTTCGTGCCATTCCACTGCCCCACTTTAGGTGGAACCGTCCCGGATTGAGGGGACTGTCCTGCTGCTACCAACCCCAGAAAGCAATCTGTTCCACTACGTTGCAACGTCAGCTGAACACGGATTGTGGGCTAACCCTTTTTTGGGCAGGTACTCAATTTCCTAGCAGGTCTGCTGCTATCATTCATGCCTGGTACCCGATGTGTCGCTTTATCGGGCCGGCCCACTTACTGGAGTCATCCGTGATAAGAGTCCCATTAAACTTCTTTTTTGCCATCAGTTTTCGTGTGCCTGATTTTTATTTTTTTTCTGGACTCATCCCAAGCTAACTGCTCTGGAAATTGGTGCAACCCACTTTTTTATGTTTTCTCTGTGTCTGTTGATATTCCCATGTGCATGTTTTCCCCTTTTTACATCTCTAGCACAACCTCATACCTCCCATATAATACCTTGTATAGATATGTCTTGGTTTTCTATTTTGTCACATGATTTGCCTCATCCTCTGATATGTGTCCTACGGGTATAAATGGATTTCTGCATGTACCTTTGGCATTTATGCATGCCTAAAGTTGTGAGAACAATATTTTGCATTAAGTTCACTTCACACCTCTACTCGATCTATCAGTTTTTCCTGTGATTTATGGGATTGGCTGCACCACCTTCAAAGCCTTAGACTCGAGCAGCTATCTCTGTTTGCAGCATTGACCTTTATGGATTTTCTTGGGAAGTAAGTATCTCTATTGTCAACACAACACTGGTCATCCAATACTTATCGTACGGGAATAAAAAATGACAGTATTACCTCACAAGATGTTTCAGATTTGTAGGTTCCATCATGATTTTGGGGGCCTAAACATCAGTTGATTCTGTAGTATCCAATCCATCTACTGGGAGCCACAGTGAAAGTTTTCCCAGCAATCTCAGCAGGACAATGTTCTTGAATGATGTAACCGTGTATGAAATGAACTAGAAGCATTTTCTAACCACATGAGAGCTTCAGGATGGGAAGCACTACTAGGGATTGCTTGGCAGGTCTGCTATCCAGCCTGCTGTGCGTGCACTCCACTGAGGCATAAATAAAATAAAGTGGCTTTAGATAGGAATATAATGTGACGCTTTATCTCATGAGCACTTAATATTTTAATTTGGCAACCCCCTTCCCTCCTTACATCCAGTGTATATTGTGATACCATGATGTTGTCTTAATAACACAATTGAGAGAAGTGACACGATCTGGCACAAGTTCAAATTCCATCATCTAAACCAGTGGTTCCCAACCGTGGTCCTTAAGTACCCCTAACAGGTCAGATTTTAAGGATTACCTTGGGGAAATGCAGACTGAATCCTGCAATCACTGAGCAGCAAATCAGATCACATGGGGAAGTTTTGTCAGGTGGGGGGGGGGAATGTCAGGTGGGGGGGAGGAACACACACACTCACTCTCCTGTCAGCACGGGGGGGGGGAGACACACACTCACTCTCCTGTCAGCACGGGGGGGGAGAGAAACACACAAACACTCACTCTCCTGTCAGCGGGAGGGAACACACACACACACACACACACTCACTCTCCTGTCAGAAACATTTAAATACGTAAAGGGAATCCACAAGGTAGAGGAAGGGAGTATATTTAAAAGGAAACAAAATAGCAAAACAAGAGGACATAGTCTTAGATTAGAGGGGCAAAGGTTTAAAAGTAACATCAGGAAGCATTATTTTACTGAGAGGGTGGTGGATACATGGAACAGCCTTCCAGTTGAAGTGGTAGAGGCCAAAACAGTGATTGAATTTAAGCAGGCATGGGATAGGCATAAGGCTATCCTAAACAAAAGATAAATCCAGGTAAAGTATCCATGTAATTGGGCAGACTAGATGGGCCGAAAGGTTCTTATCTGCCGACATTTTCTATGTTTCTATGTCAGCAGGGGGGGGGAAACACACACACTCTCCTGTCAGCACGGGGGAGGAGAAACACACACCCTCTCCTGTCAGCACGGGGGGGGGGGAAACAAACACACTCACTCTGTCAGCACGCGGGGGGGGAGACACACACTCACTCTCCTGTCAGCACGGGGGGAGAGAAACACACAAACACTCACTCTCCTGTCGGGGGGGGGGAACACACACACACTCACTTTCCTGTCAGCAGGGGTGAAGACACACACACACACTCCTGTCAACACGAGGGGGGGGGAAACACACTCACTCTCCTGTCGGCAGGGGGGGGGAGAGAAACACACACACACTCATTCTCCTGTCGGCAGGGGGGGGGAACACACACTCACTCTCCTGTCAGCAGGGGGGGGACACACACACTCACAGTCTGTCAGCACGGGGTTGGGGAGAAACACACACACTCTGTCAGCATGGGGGGGTGAAACACACTCCCTCTCCTGTCAGCAGGGGGGGAAACACACAGGCACACTCACTCTCCTGTCAGCAGGGGGGCAAACACACACGCACACTCACTCTCCTGTCAGCAGGGGGGACACACACGCACACACACTCACCTGTCAGCACAGGGGGGGGAGAAACACATAGACACACACTCACTTTCCTGAGCACGGGGGGGGGGGAACACACACACTCTGCTCCTGTGGTGAGATTTGCATCTTTACAACTCCTGCAAGCACTGATGTACCGGCAGCCCGGGACTCTGCAGGGACAGACACGGAGTTGAAGGCAAGGCAGCCCACAGGACGGATGAGGAGGCAGCTGGAGGAGACCTGGGACCTCTGGCACTGTGACCACTGACCTGGCTGCCGGCTTGAATTGCATTCCCTGACAAGCAGGGGGAGTTCGTGACCGCCCCTCCCCCACGCGGGTGACTCATTTCTCTGCACCAGATTAGTATAGTCTGGGTGATCCTTGTTGTGCCTACCTGTAATCTGACACACATGGTGGTACTGGCTGGGCCCCTGTGATCTGCAGCCCTCAGACAGAACACCAGCAGCAGGGCCAGGGTGCGACTCAATGGTAGGAGATCTCACCTTCCCACGGCTCCCAGTAAATCACTGCCTCTTTCGGGACTCGTGCGTCACACAGACCACCCAGGAAGCTGCGTGCAGCCCCTAGAGACATGTGACTCTGAGTCCTGCTGCCTAAGAAAAAAAAACACACAGAACAGCCACCGTAAAACGGCCCCAGCGGCCGAAAAAATTAAGCAGGCTGTGAGGAGCTGCTGGCACTGGCTGCGCCTCCTCACAGCTGCGCCCGAGGCGAGTGCCTTACTCGCCTCGCCCTTCCTACGGCCCTGACTGCAAGTAAGGTGCAGGTCCTGGATTAGAGGTTATAGATATGATAGTCTTTATTGTATGATGAGGAATGACAACTATCACTGGTGGCCCGCTTTTCTCCAGATACACAATTAAGATATTTTATGGAATTGTTTTTGAGACACGTCAAAAAGAGACTCCTTTCAAAGATTAGTCTTTAAAAAAGACGTGACAATTTGGACTGGATTCGGTGCTCTGAATTTAGGGTTAGAAATAAGGGATAGGTTTAGGGTTAAAATTAGGGTTAATTGAAAACTAAATCTCCTTGGCATGCATAGATTGTGACGTATTTATCTTTTTGAAACATTCAACATACTGAAGTGACATTTATTATAAAAGCAGAGTTCCTAAATGAATGACATATAGAATGTTCAGTTTTACTGTTGAAGTGAATTATGTATCCGAATTAATTTACGCGTACTTAAAGCCACACCACGAAAAAGCTGTCCAGATGGTAATTGTAGTTGGCTTTTAAAAAATTTAAATATTGGTCTGTTTAACAAGTGCCACATGTAATGATGTGTACTGAAATGCAGATTCATGTTGCAAAATAAGCACTAAATATAGCATAAGGTTGTATCTAGTGGAAATTGCTATGATTTATTAATTATCTCAAGTTTCGTAGTTTTTAAAGATTAACGTGACTCTCTCATTTGGAATGTTCTTTAAGTAAATCATTGCAAAGCGATAAAACAAATAGCTTAGTGTTATACTAGATCGGAGGAGGAGATAATGTTTTGAAATAAACTCTCAAAGACCTGATTGTGTTTTGTTGTGGGGGTCATATTGTAATGGAGCGGCTGTACCCTAACGGAGTACCTCTGTCAGCAGGCTCTCTCCCATTTAAACAGTCCCCACAGTCGCCGGAGCAATCTTCCCCCAACAGCCCACCCAAACATTTACCGCAGTTGAAAGAAGGATGGAGACCATTGAGAATTCAAAAGCAGACTGTTTATTCAATCAGACATACAGCTATGTGCATTAAGGGACACAACCCCCTTCATGAATAAATCACAGACAACATCAACAGATCCAGTAACCGGACAATGGGAAGGTACATTCAAAACAATGGACAGTCCACACAAGTAACCTTATCTTAAACTGCCTGCTAGTTCCTGGAAAGGGGTGGGGGAGGGGGAAGCAGGTAAAACAAAGTATTCTATTCTTATAGAGAGAAAGTACTCCTATACAGAGAGCAGGTAGCATTACAGAGGTCTACACTCTACAGAGAGAGGATAGATTATCTAGGGAATGTACAACATATACAAAACAGGAGACTCTACAATAAATACATAAGGGAATAATGCACAGACATCAGAAATCTTTAGTTAGCTGGGGGATGTTTAAAACCGTGTACATTGAAAAACCAAATATAATAAGATCCACCAGTTCCCCAATAGTCTCATTCACGGATCCTAGTCGCTGGGCACCCCACAGCCCCCTCCAGATGCCCAGGTTACGGTAGGTTTCGCCACAGGAATCTCTTTGCATTCCCCCCCCCAGCTGTGGTCTACTATGGCTCAGAAAAAAAAGCTGTTATACAAAGAGCATAGGATATCTTATGCCAATCAAATATATTGTATTTTATGAGTAACTCCCAGACTCCCAGTATGGTACCTGCAGGGGGCTAGAAGTGCTTTTTTTGCTCTCCACAATGATGTTGTTTTTATTCCCATTTAATTTGGAGAAAAGTGTGTTATGAAACACCGCTGAACAGATTATAAAAACAATCAATAGAAGGGAACGATCAATTCTTGAATGTTATGTAATGATGCACAAACAAATACAAAGTCTGAATGTCTTTTAAATAACGTGGTTGATTAAACGTAATGATTCTGGTTTGCTAAAATGAGATGCAAGTCGTGACATTCATTGTAGTTTAGAATTGAATCTAGCATTTACAGTCTGGTTTTTTTTTTTTCTCTCAATGCCATCCAGGTTCATACTTTCTTTATTTGCATCTTTGCGTGCCAAAGTTATCTGCATGTTCTTTATTTTAATTGATGATATAATAACCTTTTGTACGATTTAAGATCAGAGGATTCATTTGTAAATTTTTCTTTTTTCAAGGATCATTAAAATAATTTCTAGAATGTCTCATTCCCCAAACTCTTTCGTTATAAATCTTTTCTGGTTGAATGGTAGTTTCTCAAATTATTTTTTTTTAAACAAGAAAACCTTTACACCTTAAAAGGGGATTACCCCATTTTAAAAGCTTGCATAGGGCTGTAGCTGTACAGCAAAGTGCATCGTTTCCTAAAACCATTGGTGACACTGATCGCCACAATGACATAACTTTCTATAAACCAGCAAACACATCCTTTATGATGTATTACAGTATGTATTCTGGTAGGATTTTAGTGGCTCTTCTACTTTATAGCAAGAGATTTGAACCGGTCCTCATTGGAGCATTTCAATATGTTTGTGTACCTCGATCTGCGAGCTTATGTGATTGAGCGGTTTCATTTTGTGTCTAAGATCGCAACTGATGCAATACAACGGAAAAGCTATACAATGCGTATCCAATAATAAAGCTATGAGGGGGGGAAAAAGGCTCCCCAAAATAACAACATGATAAAGAATTTGTGTCTCGCCAATTCGGTCGCAGACTACTTTGGATGCTCCAGTTCTGCAGAGACCAAAGTCTAAGCTCTGGAACGGATTTGAGCGTCTCTTACCATTGCTAGAATTAGAATTTAAGGTTCGAAGGTATGGATAGGAATTTGGGTAAGGGTTTGAAGGTAGGGTTAGGAAATAGGGTTGGAAGAGGAGCATAGAAATTAGGGTTAGAGCTAGAAGGTAGGCAGAGAAATCCGTAATTTTTAAGCAACAGATTCTCCCCATTCTTTTAATGTGAGGGTCAGATTCTGCCCTGGTTTTTATATTTTTGAGATCACCCAAAAATACCACAAAGCGTTAGCGTTTAGGGTTAGTTAACTGTAGAAATGGTTGTTTTCAGCTAAAATGTTGCTGTTGTTGATGTATGACCAATAAAGAAACGAAGCAAGAGGTTAAAGACCCTGTTCCAGTTTTTCTTTCGGATTATGAATATCTTGGAGGTGGTCACTCCATGGATTGTGATGTCACCTGTCTGACCTTGCCTAATGGGAGCGCCAATCCACATCGTAAAATTGTATTTTATAAGAACCCAACTTCTATTTTTCCTGTCTTTACTACAGTAAACCATAACTATGGGGGATTAATGGATTTACTAAAGAAAACAAGTTAGCTGGAAGGGCAACCAAAGAAAAGAAGACAGGGTAGTATGAATCCTCTTCTTTGATGCCGCTTGACCCATCCAACCTGATGTTGCAGAAAGACTAATTCTCTTGTATGAAAATGGTGCAGAGAAGTCATCTGTGTTTCAGGGATTTCAAGCAGTCAAAGAATGAGAATTGATCATATACCGTGATATCAATATTGGCCTAGCACAATCCTAGGAGGTTTTTCTCAAACAAAATCTCCCTCGGGGCTCTCTTTGATTTTGCAGAGTGAGTTGACAGAAATCCTCTACCGCTCGAATAATTTTTTATATACTTAAAAACATAAAATTGCATTCCTTCAACAACAACTTTGTGATGACAACTGTTGAGTGAATTCGAATTCCTGACAGTCCACTTTGCTATAAATCTATATACTAGGGATCTCCTCCAGCTTCCCAGATGACGCCTACAATTCCCATAATTCTTTCAATGCGATAGATGGCCAGAGAATCATGGGAGTTGTAGTACATGATACCGGATATATAGTATGTATGTATATTACAGTGATACATTCTTGTTTGTCTATAATTCTATATTCCAAAAACCCTTTGAGAGTATCATCAGATTACAATTACTTCTAAAACGCCAACCTATTCCGCAACAACTAGTAATTTGTAGACCTGGTTACCCATTATTATATCCCAGATATTCATACCCCAAATTCCTGAATGGTGTTTGAGTGACTCAAGGAGAAAGGTTGTTGTGTGCAATAATCCGTTGCATACGTATCTGGATTATGCGATATCCGTTCAGTCCATTACCTTAAAACATAGGTATCGCTGTAGTAATTCTAGAGGTGCGTCTTTTCATTCTTCAAATATGCATCCATAGGCGTCCGAAAACGCATGGGTTAGTATTGTGCTGTCATTTCTGAGTTGTTTAATGAAGCAAGCTGTCAAGATGAGATTTCTGGCAATTTTTGCTATTAGACTTTAAGGCTCCAGCATATGCTGCAGCACTGTACAAGGTGGGTGAGCAAGGGGATGATACATTGCAGCACAACACATAGATGATACAGTATGTGTCGGTAGGGGGACCCTGTTCTCAAGGCAACTTACAATCGATTGCAATATGCATGTATTGTTACCTGGCAGAGACCTGCTACTCCACAGCTGTGAGGCAGAGACCTGCTACTCCACAGCTGTGAGGCAGAGACCTGCTACTCCACAGCTGTGAGGTAGAGACCTGCTACTCCACAGCTGTGAGCAGAGACCTGCTACTCCACAGCTGTGAGGCAGAGACCTGCTACTCCACAGCTGTGAGGCAGAGACCTGCTACTCCACAGCTGTGAGGCAGAGACCTGCTACTCCACAGCTGTGAGGCAGAGACCTGCTACTCCACAGCTGTGAGGCAGAGACCTGCTACTCCACAGCTGTGAGGCAGAGACCTGCTACTCCACAGCTGTGAGGCAGAGACCTGCTACTCCACAGCTGTGAGGCAGAGACCTGCTACTCCACAGCTGTGAGGCAGAGACCTGCTACTCCACAGCTGTGAGGCAGAGACCTGCTACTCCACAGCTGTGAGGCAGAGACCTGCTACTCCACAGCTGTGAGGCAGAGACCTGCTACTCACAGCTGTGAGGCAGAGACCTGCTACTCCACAGCTGTGAGGCAGAGACCTGCTACTCCACAGCTGTGAGGCAGAGACCTGCTACTCCACAGCTGTGAGGCAGAGACCTGCTACTCCATGATATATGAGGAGAGGCTTGCAGGATTGATGTTCTGAATGGGATTTGAACATGCTTCTTCATTGTTGAAAAGTATAGATGTGACCACTACACTACACAACTGATACGGGGCCCTATTCCAAGGCTGAAGCTAATAGGGAGGCTGTAAGGTAAAAAAAAACCTGTGCCAGCAGGTTTTGTTTCCCATCTCTCTTATTAACATAAGGGCGATGGGAAGTGCTGGATCACGCTGCCCTTCCCACCATGGGATGTGAGTTAAATAAGGTTTAAGTGATTTTGCTGTTGCAAAATCACTTAATACCAGCTTTTAGTAGTTGGTATTCGAGAAATGGATGAGAGATATTGGAATAGTTTCTTTTATTCCGAGGCGTAAATGAATGCCTCCAGCGCAAAGTATAGGAAGCATTAATTGACAGTAGGGATGTGCTATACTCGTGGTGCAAGCAGACCTTGTGCCAAGAGTAGAATAGTGATTCCCAGACCTAAGATAACTTCACGAGACCTATACTTATGTATAACATCTCCAGAGGATATCTTCTCAACATTGGACTAGGGCCAAGTGTGTGGTGAGCAAGTATGTGTAATGTTGGGTGTCTTTGTCTAGGACACTGGCTGGAGATGTGATCTGCCTCCGATTCGAACATGCATCTCCATGGTTGTAGAACAGTGATGGTATCTATACTTTATCCAGCCAACAAAGTAACAGTAGTGTGTATATATATATATATATTTTAAGAATTGGCTATCATTTCTTTAATTTAGAAACCGCTTACAATGTGCGTGGGGAGTTTGGGGAGTTGTGTTTTAAAGCTGCACATGAAGCACTGGCTTGCTTAGCAAAACTGCAAGATGTTTTACTCAGACTATTTTTTCCTCTGTCAGTAGGTTGATGTGTGTGCTTATGACATGCCATTCCTGAATGTCTTGAGGTTATGGTAGCATTGATGTCTATTTCAAGAGCATCTTCAGACTGTGAAAAGGGCACAATATGTAAATAAAATATGAAGATATTGTTGGAAAACGGACAAGCTCGCAATGCATTGTTTTGGGATTTTTGCATTGTGCAAAGTGTGTGTTATGGAATCCATTTGTGTAGAAATTCTAAATATTCATACATTTTTTATTTTGTAAATGTTAGATTGTATTCATACGGCTTGATGTATCCTACAATATTCGTAACAGTAGATTTTACTTAAGATGCACAGCATCAAATTAAGTATAGTTACAAGATCTGTGCCAGATAGTAAATGTTATTTAGTTGGGCCTTAAGTGTTTTTAAAGCTCTGCTGAATATCTAAACGGGATGCCATCATTTCCATGGCCTGTGAATTCCTTTATGTATGCCTTCCAGTACACGTACGTACACACACACGTACACACGTGCACATACACACACGTACACCTATACACACTTCTCTTGATAAACAATTTGTGCGTATAAAGTCAGATTTTCTAGAATCCCAAGAGATAAAATGTGTAGGGTTGGCATTATCTAGCCTTGGCCCTCTAGATGTTTTGGAGCCATATTTCCCTCTGGTAACCTAAAGAGTGGCTAAGCATAATGGGAAGTGTAGTTTCATGACATCTGGAGGATCAAGGTTGAGTGCTGCTTATCTAGGCCAAGGGTAGCTACCATTAGGCCCCCTTGATGTTTGCGACTATGTCTCAATGACTTAGGCTGGTGTCAGACGAGCGTAGTGTTAACGTCCGTGATTGCGCCTAAAAGTACGTCCGTGATAGCATGACAGAAAGCCCATCGGAGGCCGGTACATGAAGTGTGTCCGCACTGAACTGCGGACGCACAACGGCCGCGGCCCATGGAGGCAAGGCAGGCAAGAACGTACAACCCCTAGAAGGGCCGCACAAAGTGCGCTGCGTCCGCAACGTCCGCATAACTTTGTGTGTGAGTGATGGAACGTGGTCATACGGACTGCATTTATATGTCCAGCATTTTTCACGGACAAAATGGTTTTGCTTTTTATTTTTCCTGCTACATCCATCAAAATATACGTCAGTGAAAAAAACGGACTGTGGCCACTACTGTGTCTTCCGTACTGACGTACGTCCGTGTGCACGGACGTACAGTCCGTAGAAATTACGCTCTTCTGACGGTAGCCTAAATCAACCATGAGACTGATGGACTAAAATGGCAATTATTTAATCCTTTCCCGCTACACGGCAGGTGTGCCTTGAAGGCGCAGGGCATACTGGTAAACCCTGCTGACTTCAAAGGGCTGCCTCGGCCCCTCTCCGTAGCCGCCGTGCACCAAGAGGCCAGAAATCAGGCTATCTCCCTTTCTCCCTGACACGCATCGGCTGCAAGGGTGGGCCAAATCCGAGGCCCCTGGCGGTGTGGTATGCCTCACCGACATTAACACTCTCCCGACTGATGACACCCACCCGTCGTTAAGGGGTTAAATAATTCACACAGTTTAGTATGAAAGGTGGGTTTTTAATGCACTCCTAATTTTATTACCCCTACATTACCAAATTAAATATATTGTGGAGTATATGATGCTTCCAAATTCTCTAGAATTGTAATTTTCTATTTTAGCTTTATAAAAAATATTTAAACCGCATCATTACCAAGTGATGAAAAAACACTGTTGGGAACCAGCGGTCAACTGGGGGAAAAAAACCAAAAACTTTTAATCATACAGTAATAATTATTTGTGCATATTCCCAATGTATTACTGTAATAACCTATTTATTTATTTATAAAGGATTTTACCAGGAAGGATACATTGAGATTTCTCTCATTTTCAAGTATGTCCTGGGTGGAATACATTGCCATCTACAGGCCAAAAGGAATTATTACAGTTCTGGGTTTCCTGCAGGATCAAATGTCTGTTAGAGACATTCCCCAGCGGATTCTAAAAAGTGTTAAAACCTTGGGCATCATGCCCAGGGTGCTAAAACTTTAGAGGCCCCTTCTAGAACACAAATGCAAATACAATTTGATTGCAACAAACGCATTTCATTTGGAATGACACCGCATAGCCCCAGATTGTTTTAACACGGGCTGCCGTATCCGCTGCTGATGATCATATAAACGGGATCATGGTAGTGAAGGGGTTAAAGAAAAATATATATTTTTCCCTAGAATTTTTTTTTTTTCCATATTCATTATATTTTCTAAACGGCCATTCTTTTGATCTCAAACAATCTGTTATCAAACCCGTGGACAGTGATTGTGTGCAGTCTTGATTGGATTGATCGACTGAAATAAAAGCCTTCGTTATCTTTCCATCTACCTTAATTGGTGTGACATTATAGTAATGCCTTTTGTAACCTCATTTAAAATTCCTTATCAATCACGGCATTCTTAAACCTTCTGAAATTAGCTAAGCCTTCATTCCACACGTTGTTTTCTGAATTGCATGACTGAAGATTTTATTATCTTTAAGGATTTAAATTGAACTGCAATTTTGTCTGAATTAGTTATTGAAGAAAAACAAGATTTTCCACCAGACTCTCTAATCACAGGCTAATAATAAGCGCCGGCAATTGCTGCTCATTCCCTTCTTAATTGGTGGTCAGACAAGAAGGCCAAAGCGTCTCGTTCTTGATGCCGTGACGGTCTTTGTTGCATAAGAAAATGAACTGTGAATTTAATATTATATAATGGCATATATCTTTTCACTAGTTGGTTTCAAGTTGTGAGATGTAGGACGTTTTCATGACTTACTAGAAGCAGGAACCCCCCCCTCCCTGTGCATGACAAGACAGGCAAGTGCAAGTCCAGTGGTCAGTAGGGTAAATGGGTTTACATCAAGGTTTCCCAAAACCTGTCCTCAGGACCCTGGAACAGGCCAGATTTTACAGATCACCTTGGGGAAATGCAGACTGAATTCTGCAATCATGGAGAAGCAAATCACATGTGCTCTGCTTCCGGTATCCTCCAAACTTGGCCTGTTAGGGGGGACCTGAGGACAGGTTTGGGAAACACTGGTTTACATGAACAGAGAATAAAAAAACAGGAGAATCAACTGGAGAAGCCAATTGTCCCATTACCTTTGGTCCCTTAACAAGTGGGAGGCACATCTGCAAACTGCTGTAAGTCCTACACCGTTCACCTGAGTTGGATGTACATACCCTCAAATTAAAGCTGACATTCTGCAGTTAACGCACATTGTGTTTGTTTCATTCCATCTCCATTGTGGTGGTGTATAGAGCCAAAGATGTTAGAATTGTGTTGATGTTCCAATATTTCTGGACCTGACTGTATATTGTATTTGACACAAAGGCTATTTCTGCCTGTATGCTGATAGACCCGGTATGTAATTGTGCATGATAAGGGACAAAATTTAGAACTTTTCATAACCGCTATATTTCTGTAAAAGATTCATGAAAAATTTAAAATGTGCAACCTTTTTTTATAAATCTCTGAACATCTCAGAATAACAATCCTTATGCAAAATAGTTTTTTTACCCTGTGAAATATGCAACCTATGTTTTAAAATAAATGTTAAATATTTTTCAACAAAAAGCACTTGGTCGTAAAAAGTTTAAATGTATTTTTGCTTATTATGCAGGTGTTTGCATGTAGGATCTAACATTTATTTTACTTCTTTATCTCCCCCCCCCCCCGGTGGTATTTTTAGAATTATTTGGTTCACCGGCCTTAGCTATGCAGCAGTGATTTCACCATATGTTTGCAGGTGATAGAAATAGCAGAAAATAATGGTTGCTATTGAATGATGCTTTATTTCATTGATCTTCCTTCTCCACTTGCTGTTAATAGAGACCATAGAAGAATGCATTTTAATTAATGTTTCCATTTGGGGCAGGTTCTCGAAGTCTGACCCGACAATAGATTGCAGCGTGGATTTTCTTTCTAGTTCGCTGGGCTTCCATTTGGTCTGCGGAGCGACAGCACTTTAATGGATCAATATTTTGGGGGTGTATATATATATATATATATATATTTATTGCATATATACTTTAGAAAAAGAAAAAAAGCATGACGAAAGGGACTGGCAGCACACTAATTCCTACCTGCAACCCCACGCACGGGCTGCGGCTCCATCATGTATTCACATACCTGTCATTTGTGCTCTGCTTAATTGGTTTTATAATCGTAACAAACCTTTATTCATTTTATTGCTGTAATAAACATAATTTTTCAAGGAGAACAAGCAATAAGCGCTGCGACAGACTCATTTGGTACTTGGATATCAATGCATCACCTGCTTTATTTTATGGTTAGCAGGTGCAATGTATCCATCGGCGACTCGGTTCACTGATGGATAAAGTGCACTTGCTATACATAGAATATACTTATTAATGTATTCTCCGCTCGACTCTATTAGAGCATTCTTCCTTTTGATGTTGTGTGTCCCAACATTTGGAGTCTATGGTCCAGTCAGGTCCAGAAATATTGGGACAAAGACAAAATTCTAACATCTTTGGCTCTATACACCATCACAATGTGTTTGTTTCATTCCAACTCCAATGTGATTTAACTTCAGACTGTCAGCTTTAATTTGAGGGTATGTAAATCCAACTCAGGTGAACGGTGTAGGACTTACAGCAGTTTGCAGATGTGCCTCCCACTTGTTAAGGGACCAAAGGTAATGGGACAGAATAATAATCATAAATCAAACTTTCCCGTCTTAATACTTGGTTACAAATCCTTTGCAGTCAATCACAGCCTGAAGTCTGGAACGCATAGGCATCACCAGACGCTGGGTTTCATCCCTGGTGATGCGCTGCCAGGCCTCTACTGCAACTGTCTTCAGTTCCTGCTTGTTCTTGGGGCATTTTCCCTTCAGTTTTGTTTTCAGCAAGTGAAGTGCATGCTCAATGGGATTCAGGTCAGGTGATTGACTTGGCCATTGCATAACATTCCACTTCTGTCCCTTCAATAACTCTTTGGTTGCTTTTGCAGTATGCTTTGGGTCATTGTCCATCTGCATTGTGAAGCGCCATCCAATGAGTTCTGCAGCATTTGGCTGAATGTGAGCAGATAATATTGCCCGAAACACTTCAGAATTCATCCTGCTGCTTTTGTCAGCAGTCACATCATCAATAAATACAAGAGAACCAGTTCCATTGGCAGCCATACATGCCCACGCCATGACACTACCACCACCATGCTTCACTGATGAGGTGGTATGCTTAGGATCATGAGCAGTTCCTTTCCTTCTCCATACTCTTCTCATCACTCTGGTACAAGTTGATTTTGGTCTCCTCTGTCCATAGGATCTTGTTCCAGAACTGTGAAGGCTTTGTTAGGTGAGTTAGGTGTTGTTTGGCAAACTCTAATCTGGCCTTCCTGTTTTTGAGGCTCACCAATGGTTTACATCTTGTGGTGAACACTCTGTATTCACTCTGGTGAAGTCTTCTCTTGATTGTTGATGTTGACACACATACACCTACCTCCTGGAGAGTGTTCTTGATCTGGCCAACTGTTGTGAAGGGTGTTTTGTTCACCAGGGAAAGAATTCTTCGGTCATCGACCGCAGTTGTTTCCCGTGGTCTCCTGGGTCTTTTGGTGTTGCTGAGCTCACCGGTGCGTTCCTTATTTTTGAGAATGTTCTAAACAGTTGTTTTGGCCACGCCTAATGTTCTTGCTATCTCTCCGATGGGTTTGTTTTGTTTCTTCAGCCTAATAATGGCTTGCTTCACTGATAGTGACATTTCTTTGGATGTCATCTTGAGAGTTGACAGCAACAGATTCCAGATGCAAATAGCACACTTAAAATGAACTTTGGGCCTTTTATCTGCACATTGTATTTGGGGTAATGAGGGAATATCACACACCTGGCCATGGAACAACTGAGAAGCCAATTGTCCCATTACCTTTGATCCCTTAACAAGTGGGAGGCACATCTGAAAACTGCTGTAAGTCCTACACCGTTCACCTGAGTTGGATGTACATACCCTCAAATTAAAGCTGACAGTCTGCATTTAAAGCACATTGTGTTTGTTTCATTCCAACTCCATTGTGGTGGTGTATAGAGCCAAAGATGTTAGAATTCTGTCGATGTCCCAATATTTCTGGACCTGACTGTATATTTCCCATGAGGCTCAGTCAATCTATTGCGTACCTGAGCATCACGGAAGATGTAGTTTCGAAACATCTGGAGGGCCAAGGTTGCTCACCCCGTGATATTTAAGATTCTAAACACTAGGGGCTCTATTACATCCCTTGCGCAAAAAAGTTCGCTCAGCGCGTTAATTTGTGCGCGAAGCGTTAAACGTTAACGCGCGTAAATTAACACTGGTATTACAATCCGAGCGCATTTGTTCATCTGTCAAAAAATAACGCGCGTAAAAAAGACGCGCAAAAACCGGCACGCATTAATGCTGAGCGCAGAAATCTGTGTGCGGACTGTTTTTTGCACGCGATTCAGCCAATCAGAATTAAGAACAACAATTGTCTCCCGTTCAGTTTTTGCGCCTGTCAAAATCAATCTGAGTAATCTGAGTATATATGCTGCAGCAATAATAAAAACACGCACAACCTCTCTATTTTATTGTTTGGGTATGTGTAGAATGTGTAACTATACTTTGCTGTATTTTTTTTTCGGGCTAGTGTATTTGGTTTCGGCCAGGACGTTCAGATTTGCCATTAACACCAGCTTTTAAAAGACGTTAAAATTATGCGCGCAAACGTTGTCTGTTAAAATTTGCGCATAGATTGTAAGAACATCCGCATACCAGCGCACAAACGCATTTGCGCTTACAATGTTAAGTATAGGATGCGCACAGTACATTATGCTCGCAAAGGGGTCGCACAGGTCCACCCGCGTTAGACATTAACGCACATTTTTTGCGCAGACGTTGTAATTAGGGATGAGCTGTTCGGTTCGCATCGAAGATAGCCTGTTCAAATTGTTCGCGAACTACGAACATTTCCGCGTTTTCGCCTCGTGTTCGCCCACAATGCACCACAATGCACTTTCCCACTGGCCTGAAGCTCGTAATTGGCTACAGCCTTGCACCTGACCACAGGTCTGGTGCAAGACAGATTCAACACTATGCCAATCACGGCTCAGAGTCCTAATTGGGCAAATTTTGCCCAATCATGGGCTCACAGAGCTAAGTCCCGCAGCACACTATATAAGGTTTCCACGCAGTGCTTCTGCACGCATTTGAAAGGAGATTTCAGAGGAGATTGTTGTTGTGTGTTCTTAATGCCGGTCTGACACGCTACTGGAGGGTCTGGGGGGGTCTCATGTCTAACAAATATCTGGGAATTGTTGTAGTCTTTGAGCTCAGTCCCAGCAACTATTTTGGGTGCTCATTTCAGCAAAATATTTTGGAATTGAGGTGATCTGTGTCTTGTCACACAGCCAGTGCCACGCAGTTTTTTGGGGTCACGAATTTCTACAAAATATCTGGGAATTGAGGTGATCTGTGTCTTGTCACACAGCCAGTGCCATGCAGTTTTTTGGGGGTTACTAATTTCTACAAAAAAACTGGGAATTTAGGTGATCTGTGTCTTGTCAGATTTGTAATCTGTGTCTTCTCACTGCCACCCATCAGGGGGTCTCACTGCTTTATAGGAGGTTTCTGGAAATTGTAATCTGTGTCTTGTCACTGGCTGCCAGCTATCAGGGTGTCGCACGGAGTTATACCAGAGTTCTGTAAATCTTTAATCTTTATACCAGAGTTGAATCCGAGTTCTGTATATATTTAATCTATATATCACTCACCATGTCTGAAAGAACAAAAAGAACAGGCAGACGCTCCCAGACACAGATAAGAGGGCAAGCAGCCCCTGTGTCGGGAGGCTGTGTCTCTGGTCGTGGTGGACGTGGTGCATCCTCTGCAGGGGCACGCTTGTCCTTTCTAAATGGTGCTGGCCGTATTAAGCAGCAGCAACATACAGAGGATTTGGTGGATTGGCTAAGCAGGCCATCCTCATCCTCCGAGTCCTCTGCCAGCCAGGCTTGTAGTGCTTTACAGTCCACCTCAGCTACCAAAGCATTTAATGCAGCCTCCATGTCCACAGCTACTCCTGCCGTAGCCTCGCTATCACACACGGAGGAGTCAGCTGAATTGTTTGACTACAATGAGAGTGACCTGCTGCTTGAGGATGCGCAGCAAGTACAGTGCTCTGATTCAATGTCTGAGGTTGAGCAAGGGAGTATAATCAACCTAGAGGAAGGGGGTGCCAGTGATGACACACAAATAACTGGCACTCATGTTGCCCCAGCAGCTGCAGCATACTGCCAAGTTGGCTCCAGTGACGAGGAGATAGGGGGTGAAGATGAATCAAGTGAAGAGGAGGGGGAGGAAGAGGAGGAGGCACAGCAAACACGAGGCACAACATCCTCTATGATCAACTGTAGCACTAGCCAGTCCAAGGCATCAGATGTCAGAGCTGCTCCGGTGCAGAACGCTGTTGTCTCAAAGCACACATGCAGGAACTCTGCTGTCTGGGAGTTCTTTAAGAAATGTGCAGCAGACCCCACCGTTGCTATTTGTAATCTATGTCAGATGAGGCTCAAGCGTGGGAAAGACACCGGACGCTTGGGTACCACGTGCTTGAGATGACATATGACCTCCTGCCACACATCCTGTTGGCGCAAAACTTTGCGTAGGTCCTCCTCCTCCTCATCTGTCCCTACCCCCACTGTATGTCCTGCCATGTCATTGCCTACAACCTCCACTGACAGGGATGATGCTACAGTAATGGATATACCAGGTCCTTCCTCACAATGTGACCGCATCCCATCAGCTGAAGATTTACGCAGTCAGATTACGTTGCCCCAGCTGCTGCAGCGTAAGAAAAAATATAGTCCCAACCATCCCCAAGCACAGCGTCTAAATGCCAGCTTAGCAAAATTACTCGCATCACAGCTGCTGCCTTTCCAGCTGGTAGACTCTACTCCCTTCCGTGAATTTGCTGAATGTGCTGTACCACAGTGGCAGGTTCCAAAACGCCATTACTTTTCACGGAAGGCCATTCCAGCACTATACCACCACGTGAAAGACAATGTTATCGAGTCATTGGGAAAGGCAGTCAGTAGCAAGGTGCATGTAGACACGTGGTCCAGCAAGCATGGACAGGGTCGTTACATTTCCTTCACGGCACACTGGGTAACTCTGATTGCAGCTGGAAGGGATCCAAGATGGGGTTCTGTGCTGGAGCTTGTTCATCCACCATGCCTCCAGAAAGCTGCTTGTATGAGGGTCTGTCTGCTCCACCACCACCTCTCCCTCTTCCTCCTCCTCCTCCTCCTCCTGTGTCTCTGGCGAAGTGGCAGTTAACCCGACGCCTGACAGGGTCTACGCAATGGCTCAAGCAAAAAGATGCCATACTGTGCTTGAACTGGTTTGTTTAGGGGACAGGAGCCACACCGAGCCATAAATTCTGTCAGCTCTGCAGGGCCAGGTGCAGAGATGGTTAACACCACGCCAGCTTCAGCTGGGAATGGTTGTGGCAGCAACCTTCTCTCCGCCCTACGCCTGGGTAAGTTGACGCATGTACCATGCCTAGCACACGTCCTAAATCTGGTGGTACAGCGTTTCCTAAACAGGTACCATGGGCTGGCAGAGCTTCTCAGCCAGGCCAGAAAAGTCTGCAGCCACTTCAGACGGCCATTCCCAGCAAGTGTTCGCCTGGCAGAAATTCAAAGAGCATTCCACCTTCCCACAAACAGTCTGATCTGTGACATGCCCACCAGGTGGAACTCGACATTAGCAATGCTACAGCGTCTGCACAAGCAGCAGAGGGCCATCATCGAGTACCTGTGTGTGTATGGCACAAGGACCGGTTCAGGTCAACTTGGTTTCCGCCCCCCCACAGTGGCTGATGATCAAGGATGCATGCACTGTACTGTCACCATTTGAGGAGGCAACGAGGATGGTGAGCAGGGACAGTGCATGCATCAGTGACACAATTCCTTTAGTGTTCCTGCTGGAGCACACTCTGCGGGGAATTATAGATGTGGCTCTAGAGGCAGAGCAGCGGGAGGAAGAGGAGGCCTTCCCTAGCTCTGAAGGCCCCAGTCTTTCCGCAGACAGCCTTCCAGCGGGTCCTCCTCAGATCAGACAGGAAGAGGAGGAATATTTAAGTAGTGGGGGCATTGAAGGTGGGGATTCCTGAAGGGAGGGTTTTGTGTGCCCAGAAACACAAGGGCTAGTGCGTGGCTGGGAGGAGGAAGTGCACGATACAGTCTTCCTCATTGACCAGGAAGACTCGGAAGCTAATGCCACCTCCAACCTACGCTGCATGGGCTCCCTTTATAATGCAAAGCCTGCTAAAGGACCCCAGGATTTGTGCTATCAAGGAGAGGGATCATTACTGGTTGGCAACCCTTCTTGATCCACGATACAAGGGTAAAGTTGCAGAGCTCATCCTGCCCGCACAGAGGGAGCACAGGATGAAAAAACTTGGACGCTCTAAAGCGACACTTGTGTAACACCTTTCCAGGCACTGGTAGGTTACCAAGTGATGACACAGGTGCTTCTGAGGCTGCGGATGATCAGAGGAATAGTGGTGAAGACCAGGGCTGCTTGACTGATGCATTTTTTTATTTTTTTAGTCCACGACACCCAGGGACGTCAAATGTAGGCACCCATTGCCAGCGTCTTCACCATATGGTGCAGGACTACCTAGGGGCAAGGGCAGACCTGGATACCTTTCCAGCAGATGATCCACTGGCTTACTGGGTGTTGAGATTGGATCACTGGACAGAACTTAGCCAATATGCTATGCAGCTACTAGGTTGCCCTTCATCTAGCGTGCTTTCTGAAAGGACGTTCAGTGCCGCTGGAGGTTTTGTCACAGACAAAAGAGTGCATCTGTCCACCGACTCTGTAGACCGGCTGACATTTATAAAAATGAATCCGTCCTGGATCAGCAGTTATCAATCCCCTGATGCTGACGTAACGGAATAGATCGGGGATGTCTTCTGCATTCACAAAACCTCCAGCACTGAACTCTTCCACAATACCACAAAAGGGTTACGGTGTGAAGGGACTTGCTGCCATGAAAGGCACAAAATCTGGGTGCACTGACGCCTTTACCAGATTCATATAACTTTAAAATAGGACATCAAGGTGCACCCCTGCACTATTCTACAATACTACAGAGTGGTTACTGTATGATAGTACTTGCTGGCCTGGCAGTCTGGCACCAAAAGCACAATATCTGGGTGCACTGACTCCCATTACCAGATTCATATCTTTTTAACATAGGACCGCAAGGTCCACCCCTGCATTCTTCCACAATACTACAGAGGGGTTACTGTATGATGGCACTTGCTGGCCTGGCACCAAAGGCACAATATTTGGGTGCATTGCCACTGACACCTGTATCAGATTCATATCCTCAGAGGGGTTACTGTGTGACGGCACTTTTGCCGACGCTAAAGGCCCAATTTTAAAGCACCTATTGTTACTTTCATCCAAAGCCTGCATAAGTTTCACAATAATTTAACCAAAAAAATCACTAAACTTTTTCTGCGTGTCCGAAAATATCTCCTCTTTTCATACAGACTGCCGCCCCAAGCAGTTGTTTATGGATAGATTATAAGAAAACCGTTTACCGTCATTTGAAATGTCATTTTTTGTTATTTACATATTTCTATACATCCGAGAAATCCGCCACTTCACGGGCAGGTTATGGGGACCTCCTAGGCACAATATTTGAAGGAATTTTTCGTTTTTATTTTTAACCCTTATTTCATGGAAAACTCACTGTCCCTTTAAAAACGTTTTTTTTAAAACTTTTTGTCCTTGTTTCCTATCCCCCAGGGCACTACCCGGACCCCCATACACCTTTTATGGCAAATATCTAGCATATATGCCCTCTTGGAGGGCACTCTAAAAATCTAATTTTCAGCCCCATTGACTTGCATTGAGTTCGAATCCGAACATTTGAAAAGTTTGAGTTCGCGCGCGAACTGAACTCGGGGGTGTTCGGCTCATCCCTAGTTGTAATACGACGTTCTGTGCAAAGGGTTTTGCCCCTTGCGTTAATGTGGTTTTGCACACGCGTTAACGTTTGTGCGAAGAATGTAATAGAGCCCTAGATTTGGTCACTGAAGGCAAACACACAGCCCATCTGATTAGTTATAAAGGCAATAGAAACAGCAAGTATCATCTGAAGAAAATCCAGAACTGAATTGGGATACAAAACACACTCTGTAGCATTTTGACGATCACCACTTTTCCCATGTTTTTCTTTTTATGTAGCGAAGCTTATAAAAGATTGATGCTGCGAGGCAGCGGTGATGTTAATGCAGCCCTCGGCATGCTTTTTTTTTTATATATATTCCTGTGTCCTTAGTTAAAGGTGAGTCTCGGCCGCCCATAGTGTGCAGCCATCAAAACCGATGTGCATCATAAATACAAACTGCAAATATTTTTAAGGCAAAGTAACGCTGTCCATGGCATTGAGCGTAAGCGCAATATCCTTGGTTTGTCGAACACCTTCGATTTATTGCGCGGCTTTTGAAATTTGAAGCTTGGGGTCTATGGCACACATGCCTCTTTTGCAAATATACAAATTCTTGTTGGTGCCAGAGCAGGCGGAGTAAAATGCCACAAGACATTTCAAAGAATGCTCGTGTTGGCTGCATTGTCAGCACTGTACAAAGCGACGGAAGATCATTTTGCAATTTATAGGATTAACATTTGGAACTTAAAATCAATGGCAGGAATTCTTCCCAGACTAGCAGCCGTGTATTAGAAGAACTGCTTGGGGTATGTAGAAATGAAACTGTAAAAGATATGGAACTATAACAATAACATCATTGATTATAATCCATTTTAATATAAAATATATTTTCTTGCCTGTCTGGTGGTATTTTTTTGCGTATTCCTCCTTCTTGGATAATAAACACAAAGACTCTTAACTGCCACTGCATGTCTGTATATCTCGATCAATACTAAAGCAAGGACATACTTGAAAACGAGAGAAATCTCAATCTATCCTTCCTGGTAAAATACTTTATAAATAAATAAAATAAAATATACTTTATTAGTATGAATATACTAAATATGCAAAGAAAAGTGTCACTGAAAGGAATAACCACTACTTAACCAAAAATGTGAAAATTAACAATCAATTATAAAAATTTGTGGTAAGTTAATGATATACAATTATAAAATATTACCTAGTATTACCATATCCAGCTTCAAGGGCACCAATCTATCTAAGCTGTATAGCTAAATTATAGAATCTTTGTCAAATTTCTGCTGGTTCCTGCCATGCCCCTGGTGGTGAGAGCGGAGTTCATCAGCTTTGGTAGGTTCTTGGGCTTAGCCATTGCAGACCCCCTGTGGCTGATAGTCTATTTATGTGGCCAGCAGTGCACCTGTTCTCTGGTCCAGGATAAGTCTTTCTCCCTGAGTACCTCCTATAGCGACCTTGGTTCTGATATTTTTGTGTATGACTTCTGGTTTTGGTATATTCTCTGGTCTATTCGCTGTACCCTGTACCGAACATCAAGATATTCCTGTGCATGACTACTGGCGTGTTTCATTCTTGTTTATGTCCTGTATGTGTCTGTATTGTATTTAACCCTCATCATAGAATATATATATATATATATGCCAATCATAAGGATCTCATAGTCCAGGGTTTTGTATTTCTAATGTGTTTCCAGTTGGTGATTTCTTGTATACTCCTGTTCTGTATAATCTGTATTTAGATCAGAAATCTTACCCAGTGTAGGGCTCCCCCTTGTGTCTGGATTCTGTACTATCATCTCTTGCTCTGTTTCTGTGTCTAGTTGTGTGTGCTGGATTCTGCATAATGCAGCAGACCGCAAACCTTCCTTCAAGGGCTTGAAAACAATAGATATAATGGGCGCTCCTTGGCATCTGCCAGGGACCCTGACCGTGACAATCTTATTAGAGTATCAGATATAATTTAAACTGCTTATTTTCAAATGTTGTACTCTCGATGTACATAAAGATGCAAATTCAGCTTATTTATCGGAGTTTGTTACACTCTACAAGCAATAAAAACTCTGGAACTGGATCCCCCATATCTCAAAAAGGTCAGAAAATACAACCATTATTTTATTCACCAGCGTCGGTCTTAGAAAGTCATTCTTGGATACCAGACGCCAGTGAGTCTGAGGTTTCTGCTCAGTACTTTAGCTATTTCTAGACTGTGTTAATTTCATCAACTAATAATTTTCGTCAAAGGCTAGGGTCAGACTGAGGCAGTGCGAACGCGCGTTCTGGCGCACTTAATCACGGCCGTGCTAGCAGCAGATGCCAGGCAATGACAGCCAATATACGAAGTACGGTCGCACAAAAGTCCGGCTGCGCAACGCAAGTGGAAAATGAACGCATTTTTTCGAGAACGTTAAACCACTAGTACTGACGTACAGAGTGCGCTGCGTCCGCTAGAGGCGTGTGTGAGTGAATTGGAGACATCAGACGCTGCTAATGTCCGCCAACATAACGTCCAGATGCAAGAAGTGTTTTATTGATGATCCGTACAAAATCACGGATGAAACTGCGCATAGTATGACCGCTATTGCGTATTCCGTGAAAAAATACGTCCATTCTTCGAACGCACATTTTCACGGACAACGTGAAAAATGCGTTAGTCTGACCCTAGCCAAAGACTTAGGCTTATGTCAGACGTACGCAGTGATCACGTCCGTGTTGCCGCACAGTTTAACATCCGTCGTAGCATAGAATCATGATCAATAGAGACCCACACACGAAGTACGTGCGCACCGAACTGCACAACGTACGTGGCAAACGGACGCAAGTTAGGCAAGAATGTAAAACCGCTAGACGGCCAGTGTGCGCCACGTCCACGTAGCTTTCTTTGTGAGTGATGAGATGTCAGACGCAGCACATTTGCGACGTCCAGCACCTTGACGCACAAAATGGCTTTTCATATCCTTTTCAAATTTTTATCATTTTTCATATTTTATTTCCTATAGTTCCCTTTTTTTTCTATGTCCGTCAAAAAGAACGGACGTGTGGTGTCTACAGTATCTTCCGTCAGTACGTTTGTCTGTTATGCACGCAGAGTGTGTTCTGACTGCGTTCATCTGACATTAGCCTTAACTTAATTTTTTCCAGTGACTAGAACTAGACTCAAACTAAATATAAACTAAAACTGTGATGAAAATCTATTGACATTTTTGTTGACTGATAAAAACTAGACTAAAATGTTTCGGAGGGACTATTTAGGAAGAGATCCAATCAGAACTAATCTCAAGTAACTAAGCACTGGTAAAAAAAATTATGTTCAGATAACATGTGCAATGGCATTACAGCCAATAGTTATTTTTTTAAAATATACATATTTTAGAGTTGCACTTCTATTGACAGAATGAAGAATGCAAGTTGTTATCAATACATATCTAATTACAGGAATTCTGCGAAAACTTCAAGTCGTACTCCTGTTTCTTTGTGAGACTTTGTTTTACTGTTAAACATAGACTTGTAGTATAGCATGTTCAAACATTATTAACCTATTATATATATATATAATAGGTTAATAGAGGTTTACTGTGCAGTATATGAGTGTAGAAATTTTAGAGACATGCTCAACTAATGCGATACACTTTAAACCTATTAGATATTGTTCACTAACTCTACTGTAGATTTAGTCGAATAAAATGTTGCGACATTTAGTCGACTAAAACTACACTAAAGCTAAAACCATTCAGATAACTAAAATATGACTAAAACTAAATGGCATTTTATCCAGACTATCAGGGTTATTCAGAGAGCATGAAAAGCAGGAGAATGAAAAATTCTAGGTCAAAATAGCCAAACCAGAAAAATTCTCCCTTTCATCTCACTTTCCAAATCGGCTATTTTGACCTAGAATTTTTCATTCTCCAGTCATTCTCCTGCTTTTCACGCTCTCTGAATAACCCTGTATGACTAAAAATAAAATAAAGCTTGCTGTCAAAATTAGCGTTGTTCCTAGAACTGCTCTCTTCCGGACAGAGATCTCAGGCTTCCCACTTCTGACACCATCCGCTGACACACTGTCCCACGTTGGGGGTTACAGTCCAGAGTGCACCTATTCCAACTGGAACTACTACTGCCCTTATTTTCCACATACTTTGTGGCTCTTCTTTCAGCCCTTGGTATTTGTCCGCCTTCTCATGTTCCTTCTTGATGTTATGGTCACTTGACATTGGCAGTGCACATCCACCATTGCAGTCTTGCCTTCCTAATCTTCCACATGTGACCTTCAATACCAATGTGCGTTAAGACTAAAAATGAGTACAAATTGATTCCATGTATGTTATTATAATTTTTAGAGGTGCGTGCACAGCTGAAAAATTAGCTTTGTTTGTAAATAATTTCGTCTGAAACAGAATTTGTTTGAGCACGGTTTCAAAATTTTGTTCCGTAATTTGGTAATCGATTCGAAATCGATTCGGAATAACTAAAAAAAAAATCAAATCAATGGTTCTCTTGTGACCGTATAATGAATTAATTTCGTTATATACTGTTTTGTTTTCGTTTCAATTCAGACGAAACCAATTCATTATTTCTGAAGTACTTTCGAAATACGAATTAACGAATTTAGATTTGTTACGAAACGAATGCACACCTCCTAATACCTCTAATACATTTATAGTATTTGACCCAGTTTGGTAATTTGGCTGCATGTAACCGTTGTACTATGCTTCCTGCTTCAACAAAAGGCAATTACATACATTTTCTGGTTCTGTAAATGTAAAGTCCTTTTCCTTCTGTGGAAGGAGAGTTCTGTAACAATGACTGATGGTAGGAGAGCTTTAATATTGCATACTTTGTCACGGGTAATTAAAGCAAACCAGCGCAGCGTCGCTTATAGAGCATGCCAATATTCTTGCATACTAGTTTGTAGACTAATGGCGCCAATTAGACTTTTCCGGAAAATATCACTGCTTTTTAAAAGGCCGATCAATACTCATTGGGAAGAAAATAAAATATTTTATCTGGGAAATATCTCACTGAATTGAGCCATTCTATTTTTATACTGTGTGTCGTGATTCCCCATTGCCTTTGAGTTCTGCAGCAGCCGGTATCTACTATAGATTGGCGAATAGAACCCATAGCACTGCACCTTGATGAGTGAGTGCACACGCAGAAGAAAAACGCATAAATAATTTTATAAACATTTTAATGGATTATTCAGTAAATGTCGGTGTTGCAGTTCCGAGAAACGCAGCACTTCCCAAAAGTAGAATCCAAAGAGCTATGGCAGAAGATTCACAGTGCAGCCTCTCCTGATGCCCTTTGGATTTTAACAGTGAAACGCCGGCATTTCTCCAAGCTGTGAGACCGGCACTTGCTGAATAATACCCAAATGGTGGTCCTCAAATTTTATTTTTGTGCTTTGTTATATATTTATATTTTTTAGAAGCATGTAAAATAATGGATTCCAGAAAGGCACCGTCAATTCATGTCTATTGTTTTTAGTTGTTAATTATTATGTTGTTCTTTTTATTTGGATTTTTAATGCAAAAAAAGTTTAATTTTTTTTTTCCTTTTCATTTTTCAGAGTCTTTTTACGAGCAATAAATCAATACGCAGACATGCTGAACAAAAAATTTATGGACCAAACAAACTTTGAATTGCAGGTAAGACTTTATACTTAACAGGGTTATTCAGAGAGATGTGAAAACCAGGAGAATGACTGGAGAATTGAAAATTCTAGGTCAAAATAGCCAAACCAGAAAAATTCTCCCATTTATCTCACTTTCCAAATTGGCTATTTGGTCTAGATTGTTCTCTTCTCGTGCCATTCTCCTGGTTTTCACATTTCTCTGAATAGACCCGTATATGCCAGGATTTCGAGAAATACAGTGGTAGGATCTAGAATCTATCCTCCTGCTGGAATATTCTGTCTCGTACCCGGGTTTGACACATGCAGGGTCCAGTTTTCTTACGGGATCATTGGCGTCACTCTGAATTACAGCTAATGCCTTGTGAAAGCTTATTGATGCACCGTGTCACGCTTTGAAAGGTTACCTTCTGAATGTAGATGGGAAATGACAGAATTGACAGAAATGACAAAAGTTTACGTTCTTACTCTGAGGATCAGCATTAATATTGCAACATTTGCTTGAAACTCTTGATCTTACCATTTTCTATAAAATGATTCCCATTAGATTGTGCATTTGTGTCGGGGTAAACTTTTCATGATTGCTTGTGTTCCATTCATTCATGTTGCGGATAGGGGTGAATTAATTACGCATTTGTTTGCCCTTGATATAACTTGTGACTCGATTCTAACTTGCGCTCGGCACATTTTTATTTTGACACAAGGTTTAACTTAAAATTGAAGGCTCCGTTGTCTTTGTTCCCAAAGAGTAAAGATCTGTGCGCAAAGTAGATTTACTGCTTTTCTCCACCAACCTACACCTTACCTAATCAAACGAGTGTGAAGGTTATATTCCTGAGGTTTGCTGATGGATAGCAAGAATTGTTGGCAGCTTGAAGCTTGAGATACACATATACTCTGCAGTAACAGAACACACTGTACTTCTGAGAGCCTGGGCTCCCAAATAAAAGTATTCCCCTATTGAGTGATATGAATATTCATCATTTGGTTCTGGTGAGAAGTCTTGGTAAACTGCTTTGCCTGTTCTGCTGATGCTCTAGCAAGAACACACATTTGTCTGCTCCCACAGAGCTATTCGTTTGCCTCATCCTAATATTCCAAACATAATCAACTTGCATTCTGGTGACATAAAATCCAGGATATTGGAACAATATATTTCAAGTACATTTACATTTCATTGACCTAGACCAGGGGTCAGCAACCTTGGCTCCCTGATGTTTTGGGAACTACATTTCCCATGTGGCTCAATCCGCTTAATGGGTGACTGAGCATCATGGGAGATGTAATTCCCAAAACATCAGGAAGCCAAAGTTACTGACCCCTGACCTAGTCTAATGCAGCCAATCGCAGGACTTAACACTCTTGCTATATTGTGCCATACCTGTCAGCACTGGTGTATTTTGGCCTAGGCCAACAAGGCCTAGGCCTATGGCGGCACTCTCCAGGGGGCGGCGGCCCGCCGGGTGGCCCCACCCCAAAAAAAAAAAAAAAAATTTTTTTTTTTACTTTTGCAAACTATTTTACCAGGAAGGAAACATTGAGATGTCACTAATTTTCAAGTATGTCCTGGGTAGGCAACGCCTAGGCTTTCACTTTCCAGGGGGCAACAAAAAACCTCACCACTAATTGGGTTACTCACAGAGCACCGAAATGACGCCAACATTTTGGTGTTCTGTAGTTCCCTGCACTTCGGGGAATACAATTCACCATTCACCGCAGGGTCCCCAAAGTGCATGGAGTCGGCCGCTGTATGTTGCCACCGCAAACCTATGGCCTGCTGTTTTCAAAAGAACTACTGAACGAAAATGTCTGGAATTTACATATAAGATCCTATGATTGATAATAAAAAGTTCTGTTACAGAAAAAGAAGAACCGATATTAAAAAAAAATTACTAAATGGTACAAAAAAAATCAATAAATAAAGACTTTTTACTGCAGATTAAAATAATAAGTGGTTTATTAGATATTGCATAAAAACGGGAATATTTTTAACATTGAAACCTATGGGGTTCGCCTGAATACCTGAACCTGCTGATTGAAACCACCGAACATCAGGGTATTTCACTGACATTTCTCTGCTGTTTGGTGTTCTCTGAATAGATTAACCATTACTTCTCTATGGGGATTTGCACTGCCTTCAAACAGCACCGCACTTGCTGGCAGTTCGCCAAACTTGTGTGTGAGCATATCACCAGAGCAGTGGTGTACTTAGAGGAGTGGCGGAGGGCAGGCCGCCCCAGGTACCAGTGGTTATTGGGGTGTCATTAGGGGGTACTAGGAGGTGCCACTGTCACTGTGTGTCAGCTTTGAGCTGTGTTCTCAAACAATGAGCAGCGGAGCGTGGCGTTTGCATACGGAATAAAATCGAATAGAATAAAAATCCCCCTCACCTCCCTCCATAGCTCCTCCCCTGCCCCGCAGCAGCTCTAGGAGGGGGATGTGATTTGTGTCCAGAGAGAGAAGATGACAGTAAACGGCAGGTAAAGGGGGGGGGGTATCAGCAGTATATGAAGCCCTGTCTGCTTACTGCTGTTTAAAGTGGACCTTTCCTTAACCAGCACTGCAGTGATAGAAATTTGTCATTGAGCTGCCTGGCTCCTGGTGAGGCTGCGTGTGTGCAGGTCACACTCGGTCTGGCCAGTCAGGTGGTACTGAATCTCAGTACCACCTGACTGCCTGAACCACGTGACACGCACGCAGCTGCCCACCCTTTCGTTAACATGGACTGTCACTCTATTCTGGACTGAACACCCACCAGGAAGGGAATCAAAGCCACGGTGCACCCTCTGGCAGTGGCTCCCCACTGCTGACAAGATGGCTCCACGCACAGGTACAGCCGCGATCCTAACGTGGCCTGGAGGGACCTCCTGCTGAGTCTGCACACAGCCCTACCGCGGACGGAGGCCGGTAAATGTAGAATAAATAATTGCTGTGTGCTCATATACACTCGGTTTGCTGGGAGTTTTTTTGCAGTGGATTCTGATGCACTCATACACACCACACATTGCATTGCTGGGAGTTTTATTGCTGTGGATTCTGATACGCTGACCCGCACATTGCATTACTGGGAGTTTTATTGCTGTGGATTCTAATACACTCATACACACTGCACGTTGCATTGCTGGAATTTTTATTGCTGTGGATTCTGATACGCTGACACACACAACATTGCATTGCTGGGAGTTTTATTGCAGTGGATTCTGATGCACTCATACACACCACACATTGCATTGCTGGGAGTTTTATTGCTGTGGATTCTGATACGCTGACCCGCACATTGCATTACTGGGAGTTTTATTGCTGTGGATTCTAATACACTCATACACACTGCACATTGCATTGCTGGAATTTTTATTGCTGTGGATTCTGATACGCTGACACACACCAAACATTGCATTGCTGGGAGTTTTATTGCTGTGGATTCTGTGATACACACTGCATAGTACTGTGAGTTTTATTGCCTTGGAGCTCTGGGATACACTCATACACACTGCACATTACTGTGAGTTTTATTGCTGTGCAGTTCTGTGATATGCTCATACACAGTGCACATTTCTGTGGGTTTTATTGCTGTGCAGCTCTGTGATACGCTCATATGCAGTGCACGTTTCTGTGGATTTTATTGTTCAACCAATTAGAGCGGCTGTGATCCAGTATACTTAACATGCGTGGCTGTTCTTTGTAAATATGAAATGTTTAAATTCAAGCATTATTTTATTTATCTCAATAGATACATTTGAAATGGTATACAAAACATACAAGTAGGCACTTGGTATCCACTTTTAATATAAAGAGAGGAAAAGGCGGAGCTCTAAGAGGAAAAGGTGGAGCTTAAAGAGGAAGGGTGGGGATTAACCAGGAAGAGGTGTGGCCTTGACAGGAAGGGGTGCCTCAAATTTAAATTAGGGGGTGCACGAGTTTAGTCAGGCCTAGGGCAGCACAAAACCTAAATACACCACTGACCACAGCTGCCTCTTCTCTGGATACTACAGATCCTGCTTCTCCTCTGCCTCCATCAATCTAAGTTGTGGGATTTTATACTACTGTTTAGTGCTGGGGGAGAGCATTAAGAGAATTAATATCAGGTTACGGAGTGAAGTGTCATGCTAAAAAGCTCATCTGAAAAGACATCAAAGTCATTTAATTTTCTTACCATTTTTATTTTTTTTATTTATATATTTTGCATAAAATTTACAAATGTCATCATTTGCAAGCCTTTGACTTAACCCCTTAAGGACGGGAGTAATTTTACAACTTCGGCGCTGTTTCGGAAGTAGAAGTTTGCTGAGCTCATTTTGACCATTTTTAAGTCACGTATTATTATACCACCCAGACAAATTATATATCGTTCTTTCCGGCAGACTCGGCAGATTAATAATATATCATTATTATATGTATATGTCATGCCCTGCCAAAATGCTATAACAAAAAATGTAAAAAAATGTGAATTTTCAATAAAATTTCAATCTTCCACAGTGTGTAAAGTGGTTTTTTTTAAATTTTATTATCCGAGGCTCATATTCTATGGGGTAGATTTGTTAAAAAAATTAGAACGGGGAACCAATTTTTTTTTTGGGGAGAAATTGTGTGATTTTAGCTAACCCCCCCCCCCAAAAAAAAAATTCATTAGTGAAGCATCATTGTTCACATTATAATTGAAATGTGAACAATAGTGCTGCATTAAAAAAACAAAAAAAAACTTTATTATTATATTTATTATTTTTTTATTATTTATTATTTTTTTATTATTTTTATTTTTACTTTTTTTACACTTTTATTTTACATATAACATGGTCATGTTTGATATCATTGGAAAGGCCATGCTCTGGCCTTTCCAGCAATATCAGACCTGACCCCCTAGCTGCCACCGATCAGGAGATAGGGGGGTTCTTTGAACCCCTTTTATCTCCTGCAAGGGATTTCCATAGGAAATCCCTTTGCAGCTAGGGGGTTCCCCGGTTAACTGACATCATCGCGCATGGCGCGATGAGTCAGTTGACCAGGGGGGGGACCCAGAGGTGGGGCTGCCATCCAAGATGGCGGCCCCCACCAGAAATAGGCCGCGATCGGGCACAAATTAGTGACGGGTCGCGACCTGGCAGCTAAGGGGTTAACCCCCCATACATCGCTGGAAAGGTCAGGCTGTGACCCAGGGGCTGACTGGCAACTTTTGGCCCAGGGGGCAAGTAGAACCCAGAGGCCCATAGTTCAGCAACCTAGGCCCTTGTGTATGAGCATATCACAGAGCTCCACAGCAATACAACTCACGCTCATACACACCGCACATTACTGTGAATTTTATTGCTGTGGAGGTCTGTGATACGCTCATACACACTGCACATTACTGTGAATTTTATTGCTGTGGAGCTCTGTGATATATGTGGTGGTTATGAGAGTATCAAAGAGCTCCACAGCAATAAAATTCACAGTAATGTGCAGTGTGTATGAGCGTATCACAGACCTCCACAGCAATAAAATTCACAGCAATATGTGGTGGTTATGAGTGAGTTTTATTGCTGTAGAGCTCTGATACAATAATGTGCGGTTTGTATGATCGTTTCAGAGCTCCACAGCAATAAAACTCACGCTCATACACAGCGCACATTACTGTGAGTTTTATTGTTGTGGAACACTCACACAAACCGCACGCACATTCCTGTATCAGAGCTCCACAGCAATAAAACTCACAGTAATGTGCGGCATGTAGAGCGTATCACAGAGCTCCAAAGCAATAAAACTCACAGTAATGTGCAGTGTGTATGAGAATATCACAGAGTTCTGCAGCAATAAAATTCACAGTAATGTGCGGTATGTATATCATAGAGCTCCACCACAGCCTTTTTTACACCTCCCCCCCCACATTCCACTCCCCCCAGACCATTTCCATTCTTTTTTACACTCCTCCCCCAGCAGGTCCCTCACTTTATTCTCCCCCACAACAGCATCCAGGTCACTCACTTTATTCTCCCCCACAGCAGACCCCCCTCAAATTATTCTCCCCCACTGCAGCATCCAGCCCCCCCTAACTTCATTCTCCCCCACCACAGCATCCAGCATCCCTCACTTCATTCTCCCTATCAGCCAGCAACCAGTCCCATCACTTCATTCTCCCCATTACAGTCAGCATCCAGCCCCCCTAACTTCATTCTCCCCCCGCCCCAGCACCCCTCATGTCATTCTCCCTATTAGCCAGCATCCAGCCCCCCTAACTTCATTCTCCCCATCAGCCAGCAACCAGCCCCCCTCAATTCATTCTCCCCATCAGCCAGCAACCAGCCCCCTCCCTTCATTCTCCCCATCAGCCAGCAACCAGCCCCCTCAATTCATTCTCCCCATCAGCCAGCAACCAGCCCCCCTAACTTCATTCTCCCCATCAGCCAGCATCCAGCCCCCCCTCACTTCATTCTCCCCATCAGCCAGCAACCAGCCCCCTAACTTCATTCTCCCCATCAGCCAGCATCCAGCCCCCTCACTTCATTCTCCCCATCAGCCAGCAACCAGCCCCCTCACTTCATTCTCCCCATCAGCCAGCAACCAGCCCCCTCACTTCATTCTCCCCATCAGCCAGCAACCAGCCCCCTCACTTCATTCTCCCCATCAGCCAGCATCCAACCCCCTAACCTCATTCTCCCCCACTGCAGCATCCAGCCCCCCCTAACTTCATTCTCCCCCACCACAGCATCCAGCATCCCTCACTTCATTCTCCCTATCAGCCAACAACCAGTCCCCTCACTTCATTCTCCCCATTACAGTCAGCATCCAGCCCCCCTAACTTCATTCTCCCCCCGCCACAGCACCCAGCACCCCTCATGTCATTCTCCCTATTAGCCAGCATCCAGCCCCCTAACTTCATTCTCCCCATCAGCCAGCAACCAGCCCCCTAACTTCATTCTCCCCATCAGCCAGCAACCAGCCCCCTCACTTCATTCTCCCCATCAGCCAGCAACCAGCCCCCTCACTTCATTCTCCCCATCAGCCAGCAACCAGCCCCCTCACTTTATTCTCCCCATCAGCCAGCAACCAGCCCCCCTAACTTCATTCTCCCCATCAGCCAGCATCCAGCCCCCTCACTTCATTCTCCCCATCAGCCAGCATCCAGCCCCCTCACTTCATTCTCGCCAGCAACCAGCCCCCCTAACTTCATTCTCCCCATCAGCCAGCATCCAGCCCCCCTCACTTCATTCTCCCCATCAGCCAGCATCCAACCCCCTAACCTCATTCTCCCCCACCACAGCATCCAGCCCCCCTCACCTCATTCTCCCCCACCACAGCATCCAGCCCCCTCACTTTATTCTCCCCATCAGCCAGCATCCAGCCCCCTCACTTCATTCTCCCCATTAGCCAGCATCCAGCCCCCCTCAATTCATTCTACCCCACCACAGCATCCAGCCCCCCTCACTTCATTCTCCCCATCAGCCAGCATCCAGCCCCCCCCACTTCATTCTCCCCATCAGCCAGCATCCAACCCCCTAACCTCATTCTCCCCCACCACAGCATCCAGCCCCCTCACTTTATTCTCCCCATCAGCCAGCATCCAGCCCCCCTCACTTCATTCTCCCCATTAGCCAGCATCCAGCCCCCCCTCAATTCATTCTCCCCCACCACAGCATCCAGCCCCCCTCACTTCATTCTCCCCATCAGCCAGCATCCAGCCCCCCCTCACTTCATTCTCCCCATCAGCCAGCATCCAGCCCCCCTCAATTCATTCTCCCCATTAGCCAGCATCCAGCCCCCCTCAATTCATTCTCCCCCACCACAGCATCCAGCCCCCTCACTTCATTCTCCCCATCAGCCAGCATCCAGCCCCCCCTCACTTCATTCTCCCCATCAGCCAGCATCCACCCCCTCAATTCATTCTCCCCATTAGCCAGCATCCAGCCCCCCCTCAATTCATTCTCCCCATTAGCCAGCATCCAGCCCCCCCTCAATTCATTCTCCCCATTAGCCAGCATCCAGCCCCCCCTCACTTCATTCTCCCCATCAGCCAGCATCCAGCCCCCCTCACTTCATTCTCCCCATCAGCCAGCATCCAGCCCCCCTCAATTCATTCTCCCCATTAGCCAGCATCCAGCCCCCCCTCAATTCATTCTCCCCCACCACAGCATCCAGCCCCCCCTCACTTCATTCTCCCCATCAGCCAGCATCCATTTATTCAATTTCACCCCCACAGTCAGCAGGCCAGGTCAGACATTGGGCAGCACCCACTCACCATCAGCTTAAATCCTTTAATTGATTCTCTGGCTGGATGTGTCCTGGGCTGGCCTGGCTGCTCCACTGTCCTCCAGCTATTCTGTCCACACTCTGCAGGCTCCATTCTCACTCTCTACCAAGCCCTCCTCTCCTCTATGCATCACATGTGGGGAGTGTATCACGTGAGGGGGAGGAGCTAACACAGCGTGCCTTCCCAGCTCGTGTTTTTAATGTGGAAGGCAGGCTGCTTTAAGAAGGAGAGGGATTGCAGCGGCCCGAGGGGCATCTGCCCCCCTGCCCCCCGGCCCAGTCCGCCCCTGCTGTGACCCTTCCGGCGATGCTGGCCACAGCCGCCTGGTCCCCGGCGATGGGGAGATAGAGGGATCCAAAGGATCCCCCCCCCTTCAGGCGCTTCCCCTGCTCGCGCCGGTGGCGCGATGACGTCACAGCGCCGGAGGAGGGATCACACTGATCTGACTCCGCGGTAGTCAGAGCAGCGTGGGAGCGACCGGAGGAGGTAAGTATTACCGGAGGGGGGCTGTAAACGCCGAGGATGTACATTTACGTCCTGCGGCGTCAAAGCCCGCCTAATGCAGGGCGTAAATGTACGTCCTGCGGCGTTAAGGGGTTAAATAAACAAATACAAAATTCCAGTGGCTCAACAGACCTTGCAGACCCGAGCCATTGCTCCCATGCGGGACCACCACTCCCAAAACACAGGAACCCAAAAATAAAAAATGAAAGCCGGCTCCAGGGTAGATGCAAATGCTGTTCTTAATTTATTTAAATACCACCTCTTCTGCTTGGTTTGGGCCGCTTTCAGATTGTCCCGTACCAGGGCGGTCAATTCCTGCAGCCGGTCCCTAAACTCAACCACATAATCTATGGCCGAGGTCCCCTCCTCGGCCAGAGCACCTTCCCAGTGCTCCCGGAGCAAGTCCAAGGGGCCTCGGACTCTCCGGCCGTACAACAGCTCAAAGGGAGAGAAGCCAGTGGCTTCCTGGGATACCTCCCTGTACGCGAACAACAGATGAGGCAAGTGGCGTTCCCTGTCCTTATGGGACATGGTAAAGGTGGGAAGGAGTTGGTTTGCGGGTGGTATGGGGAACTGTACAGGGGTTTAATCCCGCACAGTCTCCAGAGCTGCTGGGTCACCTCGGCCGTAAATTGCGTGCCCTGGTCAGACAAGATTTCCTGGGGAAATCCAACCCTGCAGAATATCTGTAGCAGAGCTCCAGCGACGGTCTCTGCGTGGATATCTCGGAGGGCCACGGCCTCGGGGTACCTGGTGGCGTAGTCTACTACAGTCAAGATATACTTCTTGCCCGTAGTACTAGGCACTACCAGGGGTCCTATCAGATCCACTGCCACCCGTCTAAAGGGTTCTCCCACTATGGGTAGGGGTCTCAGGGTTTGCTTTCCGGGTGGCCCCCCTCTTCTCTACCCGCTGGCATACCTCACAGGTCCGGCAATAGTCCCTAACATCCCCGGATAACCTGGGCCAGAAGAAGCTCCGAGTCAGGCGGTGCAGTGTCCGACTGTGCCCCAGATGGCCTGCAAGGGGAATATCATGCCCGATCTTCAACAGATCGCGCCGATATTTCCCCGGCACTATCAGTTGCCTATGGGGTACCTGGTCCACTCCCCTCCTTGCTCCCCCGGAGGTCCTATACAACTTCCCCTGGTCCCAGGCAAATCTCACTTCCCCTACCCCTTCTGGGTTCCTCCCTGCTTGTTGTCGGTATGGGGCAAGGGTAATATCGTCCCGGGTGGCTTGGGCAAAGTCTGTCGGGGAATCCCAGGTCAGGGCAGGGGTGTTGTCAGGGCCAAGGGGGGGTGTTGGTCTGGTCTGGCTTACCGTGGTCCCCTCGGAGTCGGTGTGTGGAGCCTTCCGCGCTTGGTTGCGGGTGGTAACGAGGCATACCCCGCCAGGATGAGGGTCCTCAAAGGTGGAGGTCAGCACTCCCAGGTCGTTGCCAAGTAAGGCTAGGGTCAGACGAACGCATTTTTCACGTGCGTTTAGCCGCACGAAATCACGGCCGTGCTAGCAGCAAATGACGTCCAATGCCGGGGAACATACGACGAACGGCCGCACGAAAGTTCGTCCGTGCAACGCAAGTGGCCAACGAACGCATTTTTTCGAGAACGTCAAACCGCTACTACTGACGTACAGAGTGCGCTGCGGCCGCATAGTGGCGTGTGTGTGTGATTAGGAGACGTCAGACGCTGCTAATGTCCGGCTAACATAACGTCCAGACACAAAAAGTGTTTTATTGATGATCCGTACAAAATCACGGACGAAAAGGCGCATCGTATGACCGCTATCGCATATTCCGGGAAAAAATACGTACGTTCGTTCGAACGCACTTTTTCACGGAAAACGTGAAAAATGCGTTCGTCTGACCCTAGCCTAAGACCTCGGACGGTAGATTCTTCATGACCCCGACCTCCACGTCCCGGGCATTTGTGCCCCAATCTAGATGACACGGGCTGTAGGGATTCGATACACATGGCCGCCAGCGACTCTGACGGCCACCGAATACCCGGTTGAAGCAGCCGAGTGGATAAGATGGGGCTGTGCCAGGGTAAGGGTTGCACCGGTGTCTCGCAGACCGCTGGCAGGTTGTCCATTCACCCGGACTTGTTGTCGATGGTGTTGACGGTTGTCCTGCGCGGCTGCTTGCACTGGGTCGGCCTCATGCAGGATGCCCCAGTCTTCCTCGAGGGTGGCTGTGGGTTCCGGTTCCTGATGGCAACAGTAAGCTGCAGCTCGGCTCTGTGGGTGCGCTGCCCGGGACGGTGCCGGACAATGGGTGTTCAGGGGACAACGGTCCCGTATGTGTCCGATCTGGTTACACCCATAGCACTGGGGTCCTACCCGAGGAGCCGGGGTGGGGGGTGCCGGTGGCCTGGGTGCTCGTTCGAGGGGAGCAGGGCATAACTGTGGCGCTGGATGGAAGGAGGGAGGTGGGACTCGGATGACCGGAAGGGCTACTCGCCTGGCGTCCTGGTACTGGTCGGCAAGGCGGGTGGCTTCAGACAGGGTGAGGGGGCGCCGGTCTCGTACCCAGTCCCGGACCTCTGGAGGAGAGTAGTTGTAGAACTGCTCCAGTAATAGCAGCTGGACGATCTGGTCCGGTTGGGTAGCTTGGCACCCCTGTATCCAGCTACGGAGCGCCTGCTGCATCCTGTGTCCCCACTCCACATAAGAGTCCTGAGTGCCCCTTCTTAAGGCTCGAAATTGGACTCGATACGCCTCCGGGGTGAGTGCATAGTGGGCCAGCAGATGTTCTTTGACCCGCTCGTACACCATACAGTCTTCGTCCGCCACCGCCCGATAGGCTTCAGCTGCCCTGCCGGTCAATTTGCTCGCCAGGATGGGTACCCAGTCTCAGACCGCCACCTCCTGCAGGGCACATTGCCTCTCGAAATCCTGCAGGAACCCGTCGATGTCTTCACTCCCCTCTGGGAAGAGCTTGAACGCCGCGAACGGTATTTTCTGTTTGGGGGGTCCGGTACTACCTTGGGGGGACAGCAACCCCCCGGACCTTTGCTGCATCTCTGCCTGGCGGATCTTGTCTGTGTCGGCCAGGACCCTCCCGATGATGTCGGCGGAGGGGTCCGTTCCGTATAGGGCCAGCCGCCACTGCACCTCTCACCTCCATTCCGAGGTCTCGGAGCCCTCAGAGGGAGCCACGCTGTTGCGGTCGTCCTCCATCAGTTCTCCGATGATGACCGCTTTCGCCTTGCCTCCGGGTGCCTTGCCTCTGGCTTTTAACAGTTCTTTCAGGACCGTGCGCTTCAGCCCTTCGTAGCGCTGTGCCATACGGGGTCACCGCCGTTGCTGGTACTGTCCACCGTCCACCTCTCGAACCCAGGGGTGTCTGAGACTGGGGTCAAGCCAGCGGCTGTATCTCCCCCTGCTGGGCTGGTCTCAGATTCTCCCCCCAGATGATGTCTACTCCAGACGCTCGGCGTGTCGCGGTGGCTGAGACCGGGGTCAAGCCAGCGGCTGTATCTCCCCCTGCTTGTCTGGTCTCAGCCGATCCCAGCGCTGCCAGCCAATGTAACGGATGCCGCTACTCGGGGTGAGTAGATCCGCCGTCAGCGCCGAGTACACCTGGAGGTCGGTAGTGTGGTAGCGAGGTGCCGCTGGTGGCCCAATTTCCCTTTGTTCACCTTGGGCCCCCCTGGTGGGTGCAGCCCTTATCATGAGGCTCGGTGCCAGCTCGTCTGGTGAACTTTCCGTGGCTCTGAGCGGGGAACAGGGGAACAACAGGGAAAATCATATTGAGGTACTTATAAAAATAAGGGCTAACGAACTTTTAATAACACACAAATAAATAAACACTTGAACTGTTGTACTGCGCTACAGCGTAGTGGCGGCCGTCCCGTCACATAACTCTTTAGGAATGATTCGTAAAAATTACAGTCCAATTTAACCCAACAATGGGCCCTATTCTAAAGTTGGTGCTAACTTAACCAGAGCTCTTGTAAACTCACCAGAGCCATTATTGTCAATGACGTTAAGTATACAACCGCTCTGGTTAAGTTAGCACCAACTTTGGAATACTGCCCAATATTTGATAATGATGAGTCTTAAAATCACCATAAGATTACACTTCACGTAGCAAATGTGCACACCCCTGTAATACTGTGTCTCTCTTCCAGCTGTGGAATAACTACTATCACCTGGCTGTTGCGTTCCTCACACAAGAATCTTTACAACTGGAGAATTTCTCAAGTGCCAAACGAACCAAAATTCTTAACAAGTAAGTCATAGCTGGACCCGGCATCCTGGAGTGTGATGTGCGCTTCACGTTGTTTTATTTATTTTCTTTTGAAGTCACCATAGAAACGCAAATTCATACCAGTATATGCAATTCCCAATTCTCATTCTTCTTGCCCTTCACCAGTCGTACATGTAAAGCGATGGTGATGAATTTCTCACCCTGTAATACCTTCTAATAAAAATTAAAGCTGTGCAAGCAGAGAGAGCAATTCTCAACTCAGCTATACTAATAAAAAGTATTATTAAAGACGCTGTATATATATATATATATATTGTTGGAAGAAGCATGCATTAATCATGATAACATCTCAATCCATTTTGGACGATTATCAAGGATACATTCTTTGTGTTCTTCAGGTACTGTGACATGAGAAGACAAATTGGCTTCGAGATCAGGGATATGTGGTATAACCTGGGTGAGTTTCTTTTCTATAGTTATGCACATTTATTATCCTTTTTTTTTTTTGCTTTTTATACTGTGTTTTTTATGTTTTTATATTTTCTTTTCTACATATACCAAACGCCAGTTTTGCACTTTATTGCACGTGATACTTTCCACACTTTATATGTTCGGCGCTTTATTCCGCTTGATTACCACTGCCCCTTTGTTGCATTTGGCACTTTAATTCCGCATGCTGCACAGGTTTTTATAAAAGCCACATTAAATAAGGCAATATTCATATATATTAGACTTGTGCACCTTTTTTTTTTTTTTTTTTTTTTCGGTCTGGTTCGTTCAGATTTTGTAAATTTTCGTTTCTGCCGATTTCCGTTTCGGTTCGGTTATTTTTTCGTATCGACTTTTTTTCGTGATTTCGGAAATTTTTGTGTTTTTCGGAACGTCGGTTCTCCTCGTTTCAAAGTGTCTATTCGTTTTGACGTAAACTAATGGTTTTTCGGATCCGATATTTCTGTCAATACGATAATTTTGTCGATGCGATAATTCTGCCATTGAGATTTCTCATGTTTTACAAGAAGGATACATTGAGATTTCTCTGGTTTCCCGGGAAGGATACAATGAGATTTCTCTGGTTTCCCAGGAAGGATAAATTGAGATTTCTCATGTTTTTCAAGAAGGATACATTGAGATTTCTCTGGTTTCCCTGGAAGGATACATTGAGATTTCTCTGGTTTCCCGGGAAGGATACATTGAGATTTCTCTGGTTTTCCGGGAAGGATACATTGAGATTTCTCATGTTTTACAAGAATGATACATTGAGATTTCTCTGGTTTCCCGGGAAGGATACATTGAGATTTCTCTGGTTTTCCAGGAAGGATACATTGAGATTTCTCATGTTTTACAAGGATACATTGAGATTTCTCTGGTTTTCCAGGAAGGATACATTGAGATGGGAATGATACAAAATTACAGAATCCGCGATATAACCAAAAAATATGTTGTCCGAAATTACTGAAATGGAACCGAAATCAGGAATGGAGCCAAAATCACGAATGGAACGAAAATGATTTTCGATTTTACACATTTCTAATCCATTCGAAAATTCCGAAAAATTTTAGTTTCGGTTTGGAAATTTGTTCGGATCTGCCGTTTTCGGATCCGAAAATTTTCGGAAAATCGGCCAAACCTGAATGCACGAATCGGGAAATTCCGAAACCTGAAACGCACATCGATAATATATATGTTTATTTATCCTATCGTGTTCTCCACCGTTTTGGTAAGCACATTCGTTGAACAGTATTTGTGCTTGCAGGTTCTTCTTTGCACTTTGTCTTGCTAAACAGGGCTGCGAACACATGCAATAATTACAGAGCTTTGATCGTGATTGGTGGTTGAGACTTTACAAAACACTCCTTGTGTCAAAGGAATTTCCCCCCCAGAATGCGGCATATTTGGAGACCTCTTCAGACGGGCGTCGGGGGGGGGGGGTCTGCTTTCTTTTGGATCAACAGCAGTAACTGATTTGTGAGAGGCTGAATTCGATGGACGCACGTCTTTTCTCAGCTTATGTAACCATGTAACAAAGCAGAAATGGGCAACAGGTGGCTCTCTGTCTGCTTCTAAATAGGGATTTGCTGTTCGGTTCATCGGTTCGGAGTTCGCATCAAACATAGCCTGTTCGCTTGTTCGCGAACTACGAACATTTCCGCCTGTTCGCCGCGTGTTCGCCCACAATGCACCACAATGGACCACAATGCACTTTTCCACTGGCCTGAAGCTTGTAATTGGCTACAGCCTTGCACCTGACCACAGGTCAGGTGCAAGACAGGTTCAAGACTATGCCAATCACGGCTCAGCATCCCGATTGGGCAAATTTTGCCCAATCATGGGCTCACAGAGCGAAGTCCCGCAGCACACTATATAAGGCTTCACACAGCGCTTCTGCATGCGTTTGAGAGGAGATTTCAGAGGAGATTGTTGTTTTGTTAGTGTGTGTTCTTACTGCCAGTCTGCCACCAGCTACTGGGGGGGTCTCATCTAACTGGGGGGGTCTTATCTGTTGTAATCTTTGTGTTCTCACTCCCAGTAACTATTTTGGGGGCTCACTAATTTCTACAAAATATTTGGGAATTGAGGTGATCTGTGTCTTGTGACTCACTGCCAGTGCCACCCAGTATTTGGGGGGTCAGTAATTTCTACAAAATATTTGGGAATTGAGGTAATCTTTGTGTTCTCACTCCCAGCAACTATTTTGGGGGCTCACTAATTTCTACAAAATATTTGGGAATTGAGGTGATCTGTGTCTTGTGACTCACTGCCAGCAAGTATTTTGGGGGTTAGTAATTGCTACAAAATATTTGGGAATTGTTCTAATCTGTGTCTTGTCACTGCCACCCATCAGGGGGTCTCACTGATTTATAGGAGGTTTCTGAGATTTGTAATCTGTGTCTTCTCACTGTCAGCTATCAGGGGTCACACATACTTCTAGCAGATTTCTGCGAATTCTAATCTGTCTTGTCACTGTTGCCAGCTATCAGGGGGTCCTATCAGGGGGTCTCACTGACTTGTATCAGATTTCTGCGAATTGTAATTTGTGTCTGTCACTGCCACCCAACAGGGGGTCTCACTGATTTATAGGAGGTTTCTGAGACTTGTAATCTGTGTCTTGTCACTGCCACCCATCAGGGGGTCTCACTGATTTATAGGTTGTTTCTGGGAATTGTAATCTGTGTCTTGTCACTGGCTGCCAGCTATCAGGGTGTCTCACTGAGTTATACAAGAGTTTTGGATATCTTTAATCTTTATATCCGAGTTGAATCAGAGTTTTGTATATATTTAGAAACCTAGAAACATAGAAAAAATGTCAGCATATAAGAACCTTTCGGCCCATCTAGTCTGCCCAATTACATGGATACTTTACCTGGATTTATCTTTTGTTTAGGATAGCCTTATGCCTATTCCATGCCTGCTTAAATTCAATTACTGTTTTGGCCTCTACCACTTCAACTGGAAGACTGTTCCATGTATCCACTACCCTCTCAGTAAAATAATGCTTTCTGATGTTACTTTTAAACCTTTGCCCCTCTAATCTAAGACTATGTCCTCTTGTTTTGCTACTTTGTTTCCTTTTAAATATACTCCCTTCCTCTACCTTGTGGATTCCCTTTACGTATTTAAATGTTTCTATCATATCTCCTCTGTCTCGTCTTTTTTCCAAGCTGTACATGTTAAGATCATTAAGCCTTTCCTGGTAACTTTTCTCCTTCAAGCCGTACACCATTTTAGTAGCCCTTCTCTGAACTCTCTCTAAGATGTCTATATCCTTCTGGAGATACGGTCTCCAGTACTGCACACAGTACTCCAAGTGAGGTCTCACCAGTGCTCTGTACAGTGGCATGAGCACTTCCCTTTTCCTACTGCTAATACCTCTCCCTACACAACCAAGCATTCTGCCAGCATTTCCTGCTGCTCTATTACATTGACTACTTGCCTTTAGATCCTCTGAAATAATAACCCCTAAATCCCTTTCCTCAGATGTTGAGGTTAGGACTGTATCAAATATTCTATATTCAGCCCTTGGGTTTTTACATCCCAGGTGCATTATCTTGCACTTATCCACATTAAAACTTAATTGCCACAGCTCCGACCATTTTTTTAGTTTACCTAAATCATTTGTCATTTGGCTGATCCCTCCAGGAACGTCAACCCTGTTGCAAATCTTTGTGTCATCAGCAAAAAGACATACTTTTCCATTAATACCTTCTGCAATATCACTAATAAAAATATTAAATAGAATGGGTCCAAGTACTGACCCCTGAGGTACCCCACTGGTAACAAGACCTTGCGCCGAATAAACTCCATTTACCACAACCCTCTGTTGCCTGTCACTCAGCCACTGCCTAATCCAGTCAACAATATTGGAATCCAAGCTCAAAGATTGCAATTTATTGATAAGCCTTCTATGCGGAACAGTATCAAAAGCCTTACTGAAATCTAAATAAGCAATGTCTACTGCACCACCTGTGTCTATTATTTTTGTTACCCAATCAAAAAAATCAATAAGATTAGTTTAGCATGATCTCCCTGAGGTAAACCCATGTTGTTTCTGATCCTGTAATCTGTGTTTTTAGATGGTCAACAATCCTTTCCTTTAACATGGTTTCCATTAATTTCCCCACTACTGACGTAAGACTAACTGGCCTATAGTTCCCAGATTCCTCCCTACTACCCTTCTTGTGAATGGGCACAACATTTTCTAATTTCCAGTCTTCTGGGACGACTCCCGTTAGCAAGGATTGGTTAAATAAATCTGTTAACGGTGTTGCTTTTACATCACTGAGCTCTTTTAATAATTTAGGGTGGATCCCATCAGGCCCCATTGACTTATTTGTCTTTACTTTCGACAGCTGCTGTAGAACCTCCTCCTCTGTAAACTGATATGTAATTGTCTCATTAGTGTTCCTCCTAACTGAGGTCCCTTTCCTTCCTTTTCTTCTGCAAAGACTGAAAAAAATTACATTGAGGCAGTCAGCGAGACTTTTATCCTCTTCTACATACCTTCCTTCCTTTGTTTTTAATCTAACTAATCCTTGTTTTACTTTTCTTTTCTCATTTATGTATCTAAAAAATGTTTTGTCCCCCTTTTTTACTGACTGAGCTATTTTCTCTTCTGCGTGTGCTTTGGAATCTCTTATAAATTGCTTTGCCTCTTTCTGCCTAATCTTATAGGTTTGCCTATCTTCTTCACTCTGAGTTTTTTTATAATTATTGAATGCTGTCTTTTTGTTCTTCACTAGTTTGGCCACTTCTGCAGAGTACCACAGTGGTTTCTTCCCTTTTTTGTTTTTGCTAACAAGTCGAATGCATTTGCCTGTGGCCTTCAATAATGCTTCCTTTAAATAATCCCATTTCTCCTGGACAACCTTTAAACTCCTCCAGTCTGATAATGACTCCTTCACACAAAGTCTCATTTTAGAAAAATCAGTTTTTTTAAAGTCTAAAACTTTTGTTTTTGTGTGGTGCAGCTCCATCCCTGTTCTTATATTAAACCATACTGACTGGTGATCACCAGATCCCAAATTTTCACCTACAACAACGTCCGATACCAAACCTCCATTTGTGAGTATTAAATCCAATATGGCCTCTTTACGGGTCGGCTCCTCAACTACTTGTGTTAGAGATAATCCCAGTAGGGAGTTTAGAATATTTGTACTCCTGGTGCACCCAGCTGTTTTGGTTTTCCAGTTCACATCAGGAAGATTAAAGTCCCCCATAATAATAACTTCCCCCTTCATTGCCATTTTGGCTATTTCCTCAAGCAGCAGATTATCTAGCTCTTCTACTTGTCCAGGGGGTCTATAGATCACACCTACACGAGCTACTGTATGATTGCCAAATGTTAGCGTAACCCAAACTGACTCTATGTTCACCTCGCTCACTTTTATTTGGTTCGTTTTTATGTTGTTTTTCACATACAGGGCCACTCCTCCTCCTTTCCTACCTACTCTGTCTTTTCTATATAAAGAGTACCCCGGTATTGTTATGTCCCAGTTATTTTTCTCACTGAACCATGTCTCAGTAACCGCCACTAAATCTACTTTTTCAGCTGCCATCATTGCCTCCAGTTCATTGATTTTATTGACTAAACTGCGAGCATTTATAGACACGACTCTGAGCTTGTCATTTTTTTCCCCGCATGTTGCTTGCACCCTCCGATTTAGTTTTGGGGGACAATCAGGCAGATTGTTTTTTACCCTTTTGTCCCCCCCTCCTAGTTTAAATATTTCTTTGCGAAACCTTTGAACTTCTCACTGAGAACATATGTTCCCCTATGAGTAAGATGCAAACCATCTTTTTTATACAGTTCCTTTCTGCTCCAATTAGAGCTATCATGGGACACAAAGCCAAATCCTTGCTCTCGACACCATTCCTGAAGCCACAAATTAAATTCCCTATTGCGCATCTGCCTATCCTGAATGTTATGCACAGGCAAAACTTCAGAGAATGACACAGTGGATGCAATCTGCTGTATTTCACCTCCAAGAACACAAAAATCTTCCTTAATCTTAGAAACCTCATTGCTAGCCAAGTCATTTGTCCCTAGATGGACTAGAACATCCACTTCCCCTTGCTGCTTTGCTTGTTTGACAATATTGAGAATACGTCTCTTGTCTCTACGAGCAGTAGCCCCAGGAAGACATCTCCCCAAACCACTACTCTCCAGCTCAACACCTCTTATGATAGAATCACCCAGCAACAATTGCCTTCTATCATGTCCCACCTTTTCCTTATTGTTCTTGGTTGCAGTCCTGCATACCTTTAGGCATAGGGGATGGTGGTTCTTCAACTATGGTGTCTGAGCCTACTTCCATCTCACCACTACACTCTGAAAGTGCCTCAAAAGAATTAAGAAGAGCCACAGACTGTGGGACATGCCTTCTATCCACAACTCTAAGTCTACCAGATCCTACAGTAGTCCATCTGCCACTCCTAGGAGGCCTCTGTGGCAGTGGCTTTGTCAGAAAGACCAAAAAGGACAGGCAGACGCTCCCAGACACAGATAAGAGGGCAAGCAGCCTCTGTGTCGGGAGGCTGTGCCTCTCGTCGTGGTGGATGTGGTGCGTCCTCTGCAGGGGCACGCTTGTCCTTTCTAACTGGTGCTGGCCGTCTTAAGCAGCAGCAACATACAGAGGATTTGGTGGATTGGCTAACCAGGCCATCCTCCTCCTCCGAGTCCTCTGCCAGCCAGGCTTGTAGTGCTTTACAGTCCACCTCAGCTGCCAAAGCATCTAATGCAGCCTCCATGTCCACAGCTACTCCTGTTGTAGCCTCGCTATCACACACGGAGGAGTCAGCTGAATTGTTTGACTACAATGACAGTGACATGCTGCTTGAGGATGCACAGCAAGTACAGTGCTCTGATTCAATCTCTGAGGTTGAGGAAGGGAGTATAATCAACCTAGAGGAAGGGGGTGCCAGTGATGACACACAAATAACTGGCACTCATGTTGCCCCAGCAGCTGCAGCATACTGCCAAGTTGGCTCCAGTGATGAGGAGATAGGGGGTGATGATGACAATGATGATGAGGTCACTGACTCCACCTGGGTGCCAGATCGAACAGAAGAGTCAAGTGAGGAGGAGGCACAAGAAACACGAGGCACTACATCCTTTATGACCAACCGTAGCACTAGCCAGTCCAAGGCATCAGATGTCAGAGCTGCTCAGGTGCAGAGCGCTGTTGTCTCAAAGCACACATCCAGGAACTCTGCTGTCTAGGAGTTCTTTAAGAAATGTGCAGCGGACCCCACCGTTGCTATTTGTAATCTATGTCAGATGAGGCTCAAGCGTGGGAAAGACACCGGACACTTGGGTACCAGGTGCTTCAGGCGACATATGACCACCTGCCTCACATCCCGTTGGCGCAAAACTTTGCGTAGGTCCTCCTCCTCCACCCCCACTGTATGTCCTACAATGTCATTGCCTAGAACCTCCACTGACAGGGATGATGCTACAGTAATGAATGTACCAGCCCCTTCCTCACAATGTGACAGCATCCCATCAGCTGAAGATTTACGCAGTCAGATTACGTTGCCCCAGCTGCTGCAGCGTAAGAAAAAATATAGTCCCAACCGTCCCCAAGCACAGCGTCTAAATGCCAGCTTAGCAAAATTACTCACATTGCAGCTGCTGCCTTTCCAGCTGGTAGACTCTACTCCCTTCCGTGAATTTGCTGAATGTGCTGTACCACAGTGGCAGGTTCCAAAACGCCATTACTTTTCACGCAAGGCTATTCCAGCACTATACCAGCATGTGGAAGACAATATTATCGAGTCATTGGAAAGGCAGTCAGCAGCAAGGTGCATGTGACTTTAGACACGTGGTCCAGCAAGCATGGACAGAGTCGTTACATTTCCTTCACGGCACACTGGGTAACTCTGATTGCAGCTGGGAGGGATCCAAGACGGGGCTCTGTGCTGGAGCTTGTTCATCCACCACGCCTCCAGAAAGCTGCTTGTATGAGGTCTGTCTGCTTCACCACCACCTCTCCCTCCTCCTCCTCCTCCTTCTGTGTCTCTGGTGAAGTGGCAGTTAAACCGACGCCAGACAGGGGCTACGCAATGGCTCAAGAAAAAAGATGCCATACTGTGCTTGAGCTGGTTTGTTTAGGGGACAGGAGCCACACTGGGCCAGAAATTCTGTCAGCTCTGCAGGGGCAGGTGCAGAGATGGTTAACACCACGCCAGCTTCAGCTGGGAATGATCGTCTGTGATAATGGCAGCAACCTTCTCTCCACCCTACGCAAGGGTAAATTGACGCATGTACCATGCCTAGCACACGTCCTAAATCTAGTGGTACAGTGTTTCCTAACCAAGTACCCAGGGCTGGCAGACCTTCTCAGCCAGGCCAGAAAAGTCTGCAGCCACTTCAGATGGTCATTCCCAGCAAGTGTTCGCCTGGCAGAAATTCAAAGAGAATTCCACCTTCCCACAAATCGTCTGATCTGTGACATGCCCACCAGGTGGAACTCGACATTAGCAATGCTGCAGCGTCTGCACAAGCAGCAGAGGGCCATCAACGAGTACCTGTGTGAGTATGGCACAAGGACAGGTTCAGGTCAACTTGTTTCCCCCCCCCCGCAGTGGCTGATGATCAAGGATGCATGCACTGTACTTTCACCATTTGAGGAGGCAACGAGGATGGTGAGCAGGGACAGTGCATGCATCAGTGACACAATACCTTTAGTGTTCCTGCTGGAGCACACTCTGTGGGGAATTATAGATGTGGCTCTAGAGGCAGCAGCGGGAGGAAGAGGAGGCCTTCCCTAGCTCTGAAGGCCCCAGTCTTTCCGCAGACAGCATTCCAGCGGGTCCTACTCAGATCAGACAGGAGGAGGATGAGGAGGAGGAATATTTGACTAGTGGGGGCATTGAAGGTGGGGATTCCTCAATGGAGGGTTTTGTGTGCCCAGAAACACAAGGACTGGTACGTGGCTGGGCGGAGGAAGTGCACGATGGGGTCATCCTCCTCATTGAGCAGGAATACTCAGAAGCTAATGCCACCTCCAACCTACGCTGCATGGGCTCCCTTATTATGCAAAGCCTGCTAAAGGACCCCGGGATTCGTGCTATCAAGGAGAGGGATCATTACTGGTTGGCAACCCTTCTTGATTCACGATACAAGTGTAAAGTTGCAGAGCTCATCCTGCCCGCACAGAGGGAGCACAGGATGAAAAAACTTGGACTCTCTAAAGCGACACTTGTGTAACACCTTTCCAGGCACTGGTAGGTTACCAAGTGATGACACATGTGCTTCTGAGGCTGCGGATGATCAGAGGAAGAGCGGTGAAGGCCAGGGCCGTTTGACTGATGCCTTTTTAAAAAATTTTTAGTCCACAACGCCCAGGGACGTCAAATGTAGGCACCCATTGCCAGCGTCTTCACCATATGGTGCAGGACTACCTAGGGGCAAGGGCAGACCTGGATAACTTTCCAGCAGATGATCCACTGGCTTACTTGGTGTTGAGATTGGATCACTGGCCAGAACTTGGCCAATATGCTATGCAGCTATTAGGTTGCCCTTCATCTAGCGTGCTTTCTGAAAGGACGTTCAGTGCCGCTGGAGGTTTTGTCACAGACAAAAGAGTGCGTCTGTCCACCGACTCTGTAGATAAAAATATATATACATGTGTATATATATATATATATATGTTTTTCTTCATAAAATGTACAATTAAAATGTGTTTTATTGTTCCTCTTTTCACAGATATAAAGGAGAGGGAAAAGAATTTTGTTGAAGCTGTATTTTGTTGTAGCTGTAACAGGCTATATTTTTTTCTAATATTTCTATCATTTTCATCATTAGGCGTACTCGTGTCCATTATCTGGTATATACTATAGTTAATATATGAATAATAATTCCTTTTGCAATAAAGATGATGTGAATTAATGTGTTAATAAAAGAACCAGCTTATGGACATATATGTTTTAATCACTGGGTTAGTATGCACAGACCGTTTGCAATAATTGATTGATTGTTTGTTAATTGATCTGTGATGCTATTTATTTCCTGTTCATGACATTTTTGAATTAGGCTTGACAAAGACCAGTTGTGGTCGAAACGTCGTTGTTACTTGGTTTTGAAATCAATCCACTTGGAGTAATGTTGTGGTATCCGGAGTTTATTTTATTGTTTTGACTCTGTAGACCGGCTGACATTTATAAAAATGTATCAGTCCTGGATCAGCAGCTATCAATCCCCTGATGCTGACCTAACGGAATAGATCGGGGATGTCTTCTGCATTCACAAAACCTCCACCACTGAACTCTTCCACAATACCACAAAAGGGTTACGGTGTGAAGACACTTGCTGCCATGAAAGGCACAATATTTGGCTGCACTGATGCCTTTGCCACATTTATATCATTTTTATTTTTTGAACCGTAGGGTCCACCCCTGCACTCTTCCACAATACCACAGAGGGGTTATGGTATGAATGCACTTGCTGGTCTGGCACCAAAAGCACAATATCTGGGTGCACTGACGCCTTTACCAGATTCATATCTTTTAATATAGGACCGCATGGTCCACCCCTGCACTGTTCCACAATACTACAGAGGGGTTACTGTATGAATGCACTTGCTGGCCTGGCACCAAAAGCACAATATTTGGGTGCACTGCCACGGATGCCTGTACCAGATTCATATCCTCAGAGGGGTTACTGTGTGACGGCACTGTTGCCGACGCTAAAGGCCCAGTTTTAAAGCACCGATTGTTACTTTCATCCAAACCCTGCACCATAATTTAGCCCAAAAAATCACTAAACTTTTTCTGCGCGTCCAAAATGTATTTTCATACAGGCTGCCGCCCCAAGCAGTTGTTTATGAATAGATTACAGGAAAAGCATTTACCGTCATTTTAAACGTCATATTTTTGTTTTTAAATTTTTCTATACATCCTAGAAATCCTCCACTTCACGGGCAGGTTATGGGGACCTCCTAGGCACGATATTTGAAGGAATTTTTCGTTTTTATTTTTAACCCTTCTTTCATGGAAAACTCACTGTCCCTTTTTTAAAAACTTTTTTTTTTAAACTTTTTGTCCTTGTTTCCTGTCCCCCAGGGCACTACCCGGACCCCCATACACCTTTTATGGCAAATATCTAGCATATATGCCCTCTTGGAGGGCACCCTAAAAATCGAATTTTGAGTCCCATTTGACTTGTATTGAGTTCGAATTCGAACATTTGGAAAGTTCGAATTCGAACATTTGGAAAGTTCGAATTCGAACATTTGGAAAGTTCGAACATTTGGAAAGTTCGAGTTCGAACATTTGGAAAGTTCGAGTTCGAACATTTGGAAAGTTCGAGTTCGAACATTTGGAAAGTTCGAGTTCGAACATTTGGAAAGTTCGAGTTCGAACGCTAACCGAATTCGGGGGTGTTCGGCTCATCCCTACTTCTAAACCTCAAATCCTATGATAACATCTGGAGACAGACATGGTAACTAAGCTAAGTATAATATATAAATAAGGGATATAAACATTATATATAAAGGGGATCTGATAAATATATACGGGGCCATTATAAACAATTGTCTGGAAACCTATTCATTAATAGGACTATACACAGGACACGAGGTCACCCATTTAGAATGGACGAAAGGAAATTCGGCCTAAAGCATAGGAAGGGTTATTTTACAGTGAGAACAATAAAGCTATGGAATTCTCTGCCTGTTGAGGTGGTTGGGTCAGAGACTGTACAGACTTTTAAACAACGACTGGATGATGTTTTGCAACAACAGGATATTAAGGGTCATAATATTTAACATGTGGGTAAAAGCTGCTTGATACAGGGAGAAATTGGATGCCATTCTGGGGTCAAGAAGGATTTTTCCCCCAGTATGTTGCATATTGGCGAGCGCTTCAGACTGGGTTTTTTGCCTTCTTTTGGATCAACAGCAGTAGGTGGCTTTGTGAAAGGCTGAACCCGATGGACGCACGTCTTTTTTCATCCTATGTAAATATTCCTTGCCCTGGTCTTATTGGAAGCAGTGCAGACTTTGATATATTTTGGTGCAATTATTTTTTCTTCTACTGTTTATGACTAGAGAGTATTGTTGAAGAAGCGATCACTGAGCTGAGAAATAGGAAGTGGAACGAATGGATGATTTTATGCTATATCTCCCGTGTCTCTCCCTCCCTCTTATATTCTTTCGTTGTTTTTAATGTTGAAAACAAGAGTCAACAACCTTGGCCTTGAGATGTTTTGGAAGTACATCTCCCATAATGTTCAGCCGCTCATTAAGTTGGCAGAGGCTCATGGGAAAAGTAGTTTGATAACATCTGGAGGGTCGAGCTTGCTGACTCCTGACCTGAAGTGTAACATGGCAGATGATATTGCATTGGTACGTCACTCTGTGATCATGGCAATCTGAATTCACCACTCCTAGTACCATATCATATTATTTACTGGCTGAACAGGTTTCAAGAATGCTCAACTTGAAAGACAAAACTAAAATTCTGGCAATGAAAAAAACATCTTGAATCCCCTTTCAAAAAGACTCAAAACCTGTACAACATAATGAGCACCTGGTTGTATAATGTCAAGTGCTTTTTTTAAAGGGTTCTTCTTTATAATTGTCTTTGCAATCATTCTGGAGCGCTACATTCTGCTGACTCACTAAATATCTGAAGAGAATCCCCGACTAGACTACATTTTGCATCTAAACATTTTTCGTTAACTACAGTATGTAAAATGTTCTAGAAAGAACAGCGGAAAATATGTTTAAAATTTCAAATTTTTTTTGTTCTACTTTAGGTTGTGTTATTTTATTGCTACATATTTTGTTTAAATTACACTACTCTACGAGCCAGTAATTTTGTACTATAGTGGTTTTTGGTGGTTCGGAACAAAAATATTATGAATTGAACGGTGTCAAAGTCCAGACTTGATTACCACCCTGACATCCAGTCAGGTCCTGCTGCTTGCCGACATTACTGTGATGGCTGCAGCACATCAAGGAACACACTGATAGACTCCATTTAGCTCCAACATGTGAAATACTGCACAAAGAGATGCTGGCTGTGTGCAGCATATCCCTCAAAAAAGACTGCTCAGCTCCTACCAGAGTGTGCACACACTACTACTGCAGCAGGAAGTGAATCACGACTATCGTGTTCAACTTCTCCTCCAATATCGCATTCTCCTGGTTTCTGAAATACAGAAGAATCTGGAATGCCTGGGGTCCTGAACATTCTGGATAAGGGGTACTCGATCGGTAATACTTTTATTCTGTGCAAGACCATACACAGTTGTTCATGATAAAATGGAGCAATGTCCGAGTGAGTAGAAGTAGACAAAATGATGAAGATAAGATGTTGGAGTGATTGGCAGGATTCAGGGGTACTGGAGGAGGGACAGGGTAAAGCCATGCCACGAGAAGAGGGTGGGCACGACAGCATTGAAGGCAAAGATGCAATCCAATGGGTAACTAAGCAATATCTCCCAGCGCACCCTTGAAGTGTAACTATAATATATCAATAATGTATTCAATAGTGCATATATACACTTTCCAACACCCTTGAGTGTAAATGTAATAAAGTATGCAAAAATACTTTATGTGACGAAAGTCCTAGGGGGTCTCCTGACCAATTCTTGAAGTCACAGTCCTCCTATAATTCCTCAAATATAAAAAGAAAAGGTAAAGACAATAATTGTGTAGCACAATCACTTAGAGCTAGTTCCCCATGATTGTCCCTCCCTTGAGGCACAATTTTTTTTGGAGCTTTTAAGGAAAATGGCAGAAGACCAATAAGGGTGATCTCTCCCCTCTTTTCATGCATAATCCGTTTATGCATCCGTTTCATAGGGCAAAACATGTGTATATCGTAAATTAATGCAAAATAGACTAATGGTCTCCTATGGACCCTACTCACGAGACGTGGAGCCTCCCCTGGCACTTAAGGTAGTGCCCCACACCTCCTGGAATGGACTCTGGCAGATGTCCTCCATATTTCTTTATTGCTGGGCTTGGCTGGGATCTTCCATTGTCTCCTACAGGCCTGCTTCTCTGATCTCACCTGAGATGCAAGCATCCGGAGCTCAAATTGCTGTGCCGATACTATGGACAAGACAGAAATGCAGACCAATTAATTGAATGTAAAATAGACAGTGTATTGTTTAAGAAGAGCTCATTGAGCGGAGAAATTGGAAGAAGACCTATGGATAATTTTCTACATCTGTGCATAAAAATATCCGTCAACCAATGAGAGGACTATGTAGCCTACTTAAACATGAGAAGGAGGAGGGGAAGGTGTATATTATTTTTTATGCTTTTAATTTCTGATTTATCGCCCTTGAGAAAGTCTTAGGACGAAACGCGTTGGGCAGTTTGTTATTATTCAATAAATTTTATTATTTTATTCATTTATATACCTTCCCGATTATTCATTCAATTAAGCCTTGGAGACGTCTGATTTGCATCTTCCAACTGGGTTTATTCCACCCAGGTACAACAAAGGATCCACAGCTTCTCTACCTTTTACCTGGTGTCATAAAAATATCCATAAAGGCTTCTTGGATTCCCATATTGGATGATTTCCCCTTTTTCCTTTAACCTTTTAAGATGCTGCATTCTGCTGTCTTTTGCTGTTGTCTGTCTTTCCTGTTTCTCAAAACACAATAAAAATGAGGACATGGCAGTCACATTAGAATGTCTTATCTGCAGTGCTTTCATTTCCCCCTTTTACCTGCCAGCGGATGTGGCACTTTACGCGGAAAAAACTATTTGTTGGTGATTTACTATGGTTTTCAACGAAAAAAAAAACCCTCTGTATCTGCTTTTATTGACGTAGGGTTAGACGCCTCTCCTTACCCCATACAGGAGAGTTTTTTGTCTGGTTTTCTTCTACGTTTTGTGACGTTTAAACAAGGATCACGAAAGTTTACTTTGTCCCTGATACCTTTTTGTATCAAGATCTGTAAATCTTTCCAGGTACCTTTATGACATTGATGTTGCACTTGACGAATAACGTGTATCAGTAACATTTGTTTTCTAAAATGCCGACTTTGACATTTTTTTCAGGAGTAATACATGAAAACTGTCAGAGACCAGCTTGATAACAACAGCTCTGAAAAAGGATCTGTCTTACAGCTCCTTCAAGTATATGTTGCAAACTATTAAACATCGTCATGGTCGATCCATCAGTAGGAGACATGCCTAATGTTTATGTCTGTAGCTTAGAAAGAAAATAAGTAATTTGAGTGAACAGTTTTATACAGCACTTTTTATTATTTTTTGTAAACATCTCTATCTTTAATCAACTAAATACTCACTCAGGTTGAGTGAACAAGATATTGTCATCCAAAGGTGATGTCCTTGTGGATATTGGGAATAGGACTAGGGTAGATCACAATATAGCTTTAGGAATAGGGTATTGTTGAAGAACTGACTGTATGACAATGCAATGAGAAGAGTAAGGCTGGAGCAATACAAATGGCAGCTGTGACATATGAAAAAAATATAATATTAACTGTGATGTATAGGGATGATAATACTAAGGTTGGCAGATAATTGACTTTACACGTATGATGCCTCCATATGTGGGAGAAACTCATGGCCTTGTCAGACATGTAGGGCCCAATTCCAAACAGTGAGCTTGGTAAAGAAGAAAATCTGTGCAAGCCCTTTTCCTCATCTCCCGGTCACTGCTTATTCCGATCCAGCGGCTGTGTTTACAACTGGGAGCAGAATAATAATAATTATTATTATTAATAATCTTTATTTATAAAGCGTCAGCATATTCCGCAGCGCTGTACAATGGGCACAGTATAGACAGGGTTACAATACATTGAACAACATTTCAACATTTGACAAACCAGTACAGGAGGAGATGAGGGCCCTATTCCCGTAGGAACTCACAGTCTAGAAGGGCTGGGGTTGGAAACAGGAGGAGAGGACTGCAAGCTGAGGGTGGTGGACTGCTAGGTGAGAGTGGTGGACTGCTAGTGTCAGTGAGTCGGGTGGTAAGCTTCCCTAAATAGGAATGTTTTAAGGGAGCGTTTGAAGGAAGGGAAACTAGGGGAAAGTCTGACTGTACGAGGGAGAGTGTTCCAGAGAATGGGGGCTGCGCATGAGAAATCCTGCAGTCTATCATGGGAAGAGGTGATGCGGGGAGAAGCTAGGCGCAGGTCAATGTTTGACCTTAGGGAGCGGGCTGGGGTGTATTTGGTGATTAGTGAGGACAGGTAGTGGGGAGCTGAGTTAGTGAGAGCTTTGTAGGTCAGGGTAAGGATTTGGAATTTAATTCTACAGAGGATGGGGAGCCAGTGAAGGGACTCGCAGAGACAGAAAGGTGGTTGAGCTGGATGAGCCTGGCCGAGGCATTCAGAATGGATTGTAGGAGCGAAAGAGGGAGGCCAGCTAGAAGATTATTACAATAGTCAAGTCAGGAGATTACATGGGCGTGGATGAGTTGCTTTGTGGTGTCAGCGGCAAGAAATGGCCGAATTCTGGAAATATTACGTAGTTTGTAGCGGCAGGAGGAGGAAAGATACTGGATGTGGGGGATGATGGAAAGAGCGGAGTCAAATGTATCTTCAAGACTGCGAACCTGGCTTAATGGGGAGATAGTGATACCGTCAACCATGATAGAAAATTCAGGAGGTGGGGAGGCATTAGAGGGAGGAATTGGTAGGAGCTCCGTTAGATAAACAGAAGTGAGCATAAACCTTAAACCATACATAAAGACATAAACTCATGGACAGAAAAATGAAGGGGCATGGGGGGGGGAGAACTAACTACACAAGTAATATGACAACCATTAAAGCGTGCAAATGTAAGTAAAGCTGATTTACTTAAGTTAACTGAAGGCATTGCCCAGAACCTTTTGTTATTTTGTGTTTTGTTTGACTTCCATGTATTCTTTGGGGTCTTGCTCTTCAAAAGTCTCTTAGAAATATCTGGTTTATAAATTGCTCGAACTTCGTACCATTTGGTTTTAAGGTAATAGTTGTTGACCGAAGGTAATTTTTCCTGGTCAGATGAACTCCCTGGGTACCATGTAATTAAAATGCAGTATAATAACGCAGAGGGACATATTTTTCCACTATGTATCAAAACTGCTTTTCAGCTGGTTTTGAAAGCAGGTACAATGTTTCCTTTTTCTGCTTGGATCGTTTGACGTGACTCATGCTACAGCAGAGATGCCTTGAGCTCTCTTTTTACCCTCTGTCTGATTTAATTCCAGCAAATGTTTAAAGTGTATGCAAGTAAACGTGTCTAGTTTTAGAAGTCCTTTCAAGTGCTGCTTTTATTCCCTCTTGAATAGTTTTCTGGTAATTGTACTTATAGACTGTTTAAAATATAATAATGCTGTTCCCTTTGTGAAGGTTATCGACTTAACTAAGGACATTTCATGCAATATGAGACCAAAAAGTCCTATCGGCACTGTTGTTTTATTACATTTATTCTAATTTTTATCTAACACGCAAGAGATGAATTGTGTCTCACGCACTTTTTTATTTCTCTTTTCTTATTAGGTCAACACAAAATCAAATTTATTCCTGAAATGGTCGGCCCGATTTTAGAAATGACCTTGATCCCTGAAACTGAGCTTCGAAAAGCCACCATCCCAATATTCTTTGACATGATGCAGTGTGAATTCCATTCCACGAGAAGTTTCCAAATGGTGAGCAGGGCGCTTATTATACTCGTCTGTCTTTGCTTCCTATATTGCTTGTGTTCTTCTACCCTATGTGCGCCCGTACTGACGTGCCTTTCGGCGTCCATCGCAGCATTGTGACGCTGCGACGGGGGCGGCCACACACTGTTGTGCGCGCAATTTGTGCTGCGTCCGTGCAGCAAACCTCCCCATCAAAGTGCTAGGACGTGCGTTGACGGGGCTGCAAAACGCGATCCTCCATGGGGATCGAGCCTTGCAGCAGCTAGTGCAATAATTGCGCTCAGCGAGGCGGCCAGACGGGTGTCGAGTGGAAGGAATGTCCACTCTCACGGTCGTTCCTTCTGTTCTTACTACCGCTCGTCTGACCCCAGCCTTAAGCCCCATTATACATTGCCTGGCCAAAAAAAGTCACCACCATGGTTTAATTACTGCAGTGATTAATGTTTCAGCTGACTCCCTGAATATACTGAATGAGCAGGTTTTTTCATCAAGGGGTTTTTTCTTCCCTGATGGCACAGCGGGCATATTCCAAGATGGCAATGCCAGGGTTCATCAGGATCAAATTGTGCAAGAGTGGTTCAGGGAGCATGAGACATCATTTTCACACATGGATTGGTCTGCACAGTCCAGACCTTAACCCCATTGAGAATCTTTGGGATAATGTGCTGGAGAAGACTTTACACAGCGCTGCGACTCTCCCATCATCAACACAAGATCTTGGCCACTAATTAATGTTACTCTGGTCGGTAATAAATGTGTCGACATTGCATGAGCCAGGGCTTTCAAACTCACGGCCCCCCAGATTTTGCTGCCTACAATTCTCAGAAATTGTTCAATGTTATAGATGGCTAGGGAATCATGGGAGATGGGAGTTGTAGTTCAGAAACATCTGGGGTGCTGAAGTTTATCGAAACTATGCCAAGGCAAATGTATGCTGTAAACAAAGCAAAAGGCAATCCAGCCAGTATTGGAGCGCGTGACTTTGGTTTTGTTTGATTTTTATCTGTATCTACCAGTCTTCTAGAATTTCCGGTTTCAGAATTAAATAATAAAACTCTCTGCAACAATATGTCTCTTTAAAGGATATTAAAATAAATGTTTATTATTAATATTTTTAAATATGTCTAGAAATTCTATGCAGATATTTATCTTGTTCTACATGGCATTTTAATTACGTTGGCTGGCGTGAACACATCACATAAAACTGTGAATCTGACTGTCGTGCTCAAAACTGAAAACATATGTTTGGGAAGAAAGTTTCAAAATTCTATAATGGACACTTTACATTATCACTGATATTTTAACCCTTTTCTTTTTTTGAGCAGAGAGATATTGGAGGAGGTGTTGGCAACATAAATAATTGATAGTTACATTATCTATCTAACCGATATATTTTGTAACCATCTATGATCCTTGAATATATCCCTCTCAGTAGTCCTTTGTAAAAATCCAATGTGCTGGTGTAGGAGTATCATAAAAAGGAAATGTTTTGGGGAAAAAAATATCCTTTTAAAGTGTGTTTAATGTGAGAAATACAGAGACATCTTTCTGATCTTCTGTTAACACCTACGCAGTAGTGTTGAGCCACAGCAGGTCAGAGTGTGCGAACAAGCAGAGATTTCTATTAGCTTTTGTGCCCCAACTCTTTTTCTTTTTTAATTTAAAAAGTATAGACTGAATTACTAATTGAGCTTTCAGAATGACTTTTCATGGGCAATTTGTGGTTCCGGATTCGTCTAATCACTGGAAAGGTAGGGGTGCTGCATCAAGACTAATGTATCGCCTGTCACTGTGTTTCAGCTGGGAGGAAAAAAAAAAAGATGAAATGAAAATACTAAAAACTGGCCGGTGATTCATGCAACTTGTCGTCATTACAGCTGCTGATGTGGCCGCATTAGTTATAATATTCCATAAAGTACTTTACTGTAAAAACATTCTTGTGTGCTCATTAAAAGGGCAATCTGGATTCTAAAAAGAAGAAAATCGGATATATGATGGGCTTTTTAGCATTCCATATGAAGTGAAAATACAGTCGACGACATGCTGCTATTGTCTCAATAAATTATATATATATAGGAAGGTATAGCTGACACCCCTGAATTGTAAAGGGTCATCCAGACGTGGACCCCTTGCTTGATGTGCCTAGAGGGGTGTCAGCTATACCCTCCTGACGAGGCCCAAGAAGGCCGAAACGATCATCGGGGGTTGCTGCACCTCTCGTGCAGGGATGACGTCCTTGGCAGTCAGCACTGGCCACCCTTTCTGGGTGAGAGCAGGCTGATTTGCATATGGAAAATTCATCCCTGTAATGGCACAAGCAAGCTAAAAACCTTGTTTGTGAGACCTGAGCGGGCACCCAACGTAGAGCAGGCCATTGTGCTGTTGCTCGTTCTCAGGACCCTCACAAACACCCCCCTTGTTTTTCTATATATATATATATATATATATCTGCTTATGTTTCACTTTTCTGCTTTACAGAATTACATCAGGGATCGCGATGAGAAATATTCATGTCCCCTTGCATTCTTCCTTATGTTTATCTACCCAGGCCAGCCATTTCTTCATAATGTGTCTATACACCATCCCTTAACCCTAGCTCATCTCTCTATATTTCTAACCCACCCAATTGTGAGCAGTATTCCAACCCTGGTTAACTCTGCATCTCATGGGCCCCCAACGTATCTGTCTCGTTCACATTACCACCGCTTGTGTCTCTCATTTTCTGATCTCTCACACAAATGCACTGCTCTACTGCTCTACTTGTGTCTCTTACCTCCTCTATACTCGCTGGCGCCTCTCCACCTCTTTATATTTATTCGCTTGCGCCTCTCTCCCTCTTTATTCGCTTGCGCCTCTCTCCCTCTTTATTCAATTGCGCCTCTCTCCACCTCATTATTTGCTTGCACTCTCTCCACCTCATTATTTGCTTGCACCTCTCTCCGCCTCTTTATTCGCTTGCACCTCTCTCCGCCTCTTTATTCGCTTGCACCTCTCTCCGCCGCTTTATTCGCTTGCACCTCTCTCCGCCTCTTTATTCGCTTGCGCCTCTCTCCGCCTCTTTATTCGCTTGCGCCTCTCTCCATCTCTTTATTCGCTTGCGCCTCTCGCCACCTCTTTATTCATTTGCTCTCTCTCCACCTCTTCGCTTGCTTCTCTCTCCACCTCTTTATTCGCTTGCTTCTCTCTCCACCTCTTTATTCACTTGCTTCTCTCTCCACCTCTTTATTCGCTTGCTTCTCTCTCCACCTCTTTATTCGCTTGCGCCTCTCGCCACCTCTTTACTCGCTTGCTTCTCTCTCAACCTCTTTATTCACTTGCGCCTTTCTCCGCCTCTTTATTCAATTGCACCTCTCTCCACCTCTTTATTCGCTTGCACCTCTCTGCCTCTTTATTCGCTTGCTACTCTCTCCATCTCTTTATTCGCTTGCTACTCTCTCCATCTCTTTATTCGCTTGCTTCTCTCTCAACTTCTTTATTCACTTGGGCCTCTCTCTGCCTCTTTATTCACTTGCGCCTCTCTCATCTCTTTATTCGCTTGCGCCTCTCTCCACCTCTTTATTCATTGGCTCTCTCTCCACCTCTTTATTCGCTTGTGCCTCTCTCCCTCTTTATTCGCTTGCTTCTCTCTCCACCTCTTTATTCGCTTGCTTCTCTCTCCACCTTTTTATTCGCTTGCTTCTGTCTCCACCTCTTTATTCGCTTGCGCCTCTCTCCACTTCTTTATTCGCTTGCTTCTCTCTCCACCTCTTTATTCGCTTGTGCCTCTCTCCACCTCTTTATTCGCTTGCGCCTCTCTCCACTTCTTTATTCGCTTGCTTCTCTCTCCACCTCTTTATTCGCTTGCGCCTCTCTCCACCTCTTTATTCGCTTGCTTCTCTCTCCGCCTCTTTATTCACTTGCACCTCTCTCCGCCTCATTATTTGCTTGTGCCTCTCTCCACCAATTTACTTGCTTGCGCCTCTCTCAACCTTTTTTCTTGTGTATTTCCCTCTTTTATACTCACCTGTACACAATCACGTGTTTCTAAACCTCTTTACTCAAGTCTTTCTCTGACCTTTTATTTACTTGTGACTTTCTTCACCTTTTATTTACTTGTCTTAGGAGCCACACATGTTTTGGGTTTTGTCTTACTATTCATTTTTTTAAACTTCTTGTTTGGGTTATGAGGTATATGGATAAATCATTTGTTAGAATTTGTTAGTAGAAAGATGTGGGTCTAAGGCCGGCGTCAGACGAAAGCAGTGATCCCGTCAGTGTTGCCACACAGTTTAACGTCCGTCGTAGCATAGAATCATGAGCAATAGAGACCCATACACGAAGTACGTGCGCACCGAACTGCACACGCACAATGCACGTGCAAATGGACGCAAGTTAGGCAGGAACCTAAAACCGCTTGGACGGATGCGCAGAGTGCGCCACACCCGCGTAGCGTTCTGTGTGAGTGATATGTCAGACGCAGTGCATTTGCGACGTCCAGCAGCTTGACGCAAAAAATGGCTTTTCATCACCTTTTTAAATTTTTATCATTTTTCATATTAATTTTATTTCCCATAGTTCCCTTTTTTTTTCCTACGGCCGTCAATAAAAATGGACCGTGTGGTGTCTACAGCATCTTCCATCTGTACGTCTGTCCGTTGTGCACGCACGCAGAGTGCTCTCAGACTGCATTCGTCTGACTCTAGCCTAATAGCTCTGGAATAGTGCAACGTGCAAGATTCAATGGGCAGCGCATGCAAAGAATCCTTCATATAGTCCCATATAGCAATTAGTGGCAGTATGCAGTGTGATTGATATGTAGCAATCTTGTAAAGCTTCCAAATATACCTGAGTATCCATGGATTATTTTTACGGTTATCCCCTGGCATTAAGGAGGGTCACCTGTCTCCAGATTATTTGCTATCTATTCTCTGTATCGCTGCAAGACTGGTACATATCATTAAGTGCTCCAAGCTCTATATGGGACTTTTGGTACTTTTATATTATACATAGTTTGTTGAATTTGCATTTTATTTACCATGTATACATTTTTTTTGTCTCCCCTAATAGATATATATATATATATCTATCCAGTAGAAATCCAGCACTCATGGGTCCATACTTTCAACCCAGTGCAACGCCAGCCAGACACAATAGTTTGAGAAAACGGCGGCACTCTACGTATTCTCAAAAAGGTATAAATTTATTGTAGATGATCAACGTTTCAGCTTGCTCCCATCTACAATAAATTTATAAAACATAACAAGGAGAAAAATGTCATCTGCGCTTATTCCCATTATACCGTGTGAAACAAAACACAATTAGAGGCTTTGGTTTCTATTAATGGCCATTAAAAGAGTAAGCTCACCCGCCAATGTCACGGCACCTCTAGTGAGGGTGAGTCCTATCCAAAAATGAAGCCACAGGCTGCTGTGTAGCGAACCATCATTGCTTTTCAGTCATGAGGTAGACTGGTGGGCTTTTATTAATGCCCCCCAGAAACAAATCCGCCTTGGGATCAAAAAACAATAAGTTGCCTACTGATGACCGTCCGTACGCAAGGAGATAAACAAACCTGACACAAAAAGACACGAATACTAGACTGTGGAATAATATATATTTATTATAGACCACCGCTAAAACCCCCACCAAATATAAAAATGCCATATAATAATAAATAACAACAAATAGACAGTGCTGACAGGTAACTCCACACTTCCACCATACCTCCCTCAAACCAAGCCAACTAAAAACTCCGCCCCCATCTCCCATACATCTGATCCACCAAATACCACCTTAAATAAAGGAACCCTACCTCAGCACTGCCTACAAGCCCCCACTTTGACAAAGGGGAAAATAAAAACCTATAACCCAACCTAAACCCCCTCCATAACCAAAATAAAGGGAGGGAGGGTGGGGATTTCCTCACGAGTCTACCTCAGGAGAAAAAGGCGCGCAGGGCTGCAGAGCATGCGCTTTATATATCCTCCTGAAACTAAAACCCCGCCCCTACCAGTTCCCGCTCTAACTCCTCACGCGCTACACCCTTGCTAATAAAAAAATTTCTCTTTGCGTCCTGGCATCAGAGGCAACTTAAGGGCCCTACGCCTGAATTGCTTCAGGCCTTCAAGACATGGAGCAGAACATGCTGCAATGATGACCTGGCTCTAGGTATAATAAAACATACATAGTACAGGAGGGGTGGGGTCGCGCCTATTCCCCGATGGGGTGGCTACAACCACCAAATGTACCCAGTCCAGCGCAGATGCCATTTTTCTCCTTGTTATGTTTTATACATGTTGCCAGGCTGGGTACATTTGGTGGTTGCAGCCGCCCCATCGGGAAATAGGCGCGACCCCACCCCTCCTCTACTATGTATGTTTTATTGTACCTCCAGCCAGGCCATCATTGCAGCATTGCAGCTCCGTGTCTTTGTTTTTTGATCCCAAGGCGGATTTGTCTCTGGGGGGGCATTAAGGTACTTTCCTGTTATCCGGACCACATCAATTTTTATAGTTTCATAGACAGAATAAACTGAGTAAATTGTCATAGTTTTATTTTTATAGATAATGAACTGAATAAACAGGAAGACAAACATATGAGAACATGTGACAATAAACTGTAACATATGAAAATGTGACTTGACTTATAATTGAGATACTGGTGGCAAGAAAGTTAGGGTTAGGAATAGGGTTAGGGTAACCCTAACCCTCTAAACCTAACCCTCTAACCCTAACCCTCTAACCCTCTAACCCCAACTGGAGAAGTGAAAATTCTAGGTCAAAATAGCCGATTTGGAAAGCGAGATAAATAGAATTTTTCTGGTTTGGCTATTTTGACCTCGAATTTTCACTTCTCCAGTCATTCTCCAGGTTTTCACCTCTCTCTGAATAACCCTGATAGTGATACCCTTTTTTATTGGACTAACGTTACATTTTAAAGACAAGCTTTCGAGAGGATTCCTCTCTTCTTCAGGTCTGGAAAGCTTGTCTTTTAAATGTAATGTTGGTCCAATAAAAAAGGGTATCACTACGTTCTGCTATACTCGTGATTTTGGCACCTGGGCTAACACGGCCTATCTAAATAAATAAATAAAATTAAATATATTTATTTAAATATATTTTAAGACTTAACTTGTAGCACAGTGATGCTCTACACACTGCAGATGTTGGTGAATTAATTATTGTATGCCTGCAGTTTATAGATATAGCTTAACTCCTTTAGACTTAAATTATTATGATTTATGTTACAAACCGAAAGCCATAAACTCGTTTTTAAGAGAAAGCGTCAAGTGGAAACCATGAATTTTTTTTTTCCCTTCTGAGACATTTGTCGTATGGATATTCTTCATGCACGGCAATATCCCATCATACCGAGATCTCCAATCCAGTTATGGCGGAAAATTTGTTAAATTAAAATAAAAAAAATTATATTCCTTGAATTAGAAAGGTGTGTAAATTATTAATCCCCAGCAATACATTTTCTCATTCGGTTAGGTATATTGGCTCTACATTTCATTATACGGAGCAGGAGAAATCATCGCTGCTTTATAAATAAAAAGAGCAGTAATAATCATCCCAGTCATTGATTTACTCATTGCTTGGGTTCATAGCCAGATATCCTAGTTGTTTATGTTTCTCCACGATTGGCCTCCAGTCCACGTTGATGGTCCTAAAAAAAAAGTAGGCTCCATAGAGCAGTGTGATTTTATTATTTTTTTATTATTCAATAAACACTTCTTCATCTGGATCATACTATGTCTTTATTTTGGAATTGAAACAAATTGGCTGATATTTGTAAACGGTAAAGCAGGTGAAACGCCAGACATTATGCATCAGCACGCAGGTGGATAAAGTGCAAGAGCTTAATAATTATTGGTGCAGAGAGCATTTAAGCAACTAGGACTGAACTCATTAAGATTTAATTGAACATAGACCTTAATGGACTGAGACGATAAAGGCTAGGGAATTATGTTGTAGTATGAATTCACGGGTTTGGGTAAGTTATGAGATCTCAAATTATTGTTCGTGTATCTGTTACAATCAAGTTTCAGGGTCCAAAGCATACATAGTCTTATAATTTGAATAAAAATTGGCCAATTACTGAGAGTGGTTAACCCTATAAGCAAGCAAAAGGGATTTTTCCCTACTGCTGCTTAACCCTTTCGCTGCTGAGGCATTTCCCGCCTCTGTGCTGAGCTCATTTTTACCGGTTTTGCTCATCATGTTTAAACGTGTTTTTAAGGCTTATTTTAGTATATGACCCAGACATATTATATATCGTTCGTTCCGTCAGACTCGGCAGATTCATAATATTTCATTATATGTATACATCATGACCTGTCTGTATATTATAACAAAAAATGCAATAAAATATGAATTTTCAATAATTTACAACGTGTAAAGTGTTTTTTTTTCACATTTTCACATGCGAGCAATTGCGGTTATATTTTGTATGGGGTGCGCTTGTTAAAAAAATTTGAAATGGGGTCTCGTTACATTTTTTTTTGGGGAAAATTACGCGATTTTTAACAAACGCACCACATACAAAAATCGTTAGTGCAGCATCATTGTTCACATTATAATTGAAATGGGAACAATATTGCTGCATTAACAAACTAACAAAAGAAAAAAAACTTGTTTATTTTTTTTTATAATTTCTTTTTTAAATATTTTTTTATTATTTTTAATTATTTTTTTTTTTTTTTTAACTTTTTTCACAGTCGAGTTTGGTATCGTTGGAATGGCCATGCTCTGGCCGATCCAACAGTACCAAACTTTAACCCCTAGCTGCCACGGAGATTGGAACCCCCTATCTCCACCATTGGTGGCAGCTAGGGGTTAACTCCAGGACTGGCGTCATCGTGCTATGCACGATGACGCCAGTCCTCAGGGGGGGTTCCCCGAGGCTTGGCCGACATCCAAGATGTCAGCCAGCTCCGGGAAAGGATCACGAACCGGCGCTTTTCAGCGCCGATTCGTGATCCGGCTCCCCAGGGGTTAATGACAGACACCGTTTGGATGGGCAGGCTGTGCCCTTCCAAACGGTGCCTGGCATTAAGCTCAGGACCGCCGCGATCGGGAGGGAGAGAGGTCTGAAGGTCCCGGATTGGCGGACTGACATCCAAGATGTCAGCCCGCACCGGCCGATCGCAGGCTGCTTCGGGAGGACGCGCTCAGCGCGTCCTCTGCAGCCAACCCTTCCTGCGGCAGGACGCGCTGAGCGCGTCCTCTGCAGCGAAGTGGTTAGATACTGGTGATTTAATACTCTGTCCCTAATTACCCTGTCACAATACACACACACACACACTAGCAACCACATGCTGAAATGCATTATCCTGCCCAAATATATTATGCATGTCCTTCCCAGAGTTCCTTGCTGCATATGGGGACTGTAGTACAAGAGCTCTGGAAAGCAGTTCTCTGAATTGCTGGGATGTGTAAATGTCTTCCACAGTTATAAACTTGATTACATATATATACATTGTGACAGAGTGCTTGGATTGGGTAACAAAATGTCTAGGAGAGTAATCAAAGGAAGATATTTAGGACCCAGAATCCTGCATGGCCTCTATCCGCTCGCCCGCTTGTTCCCAATTAATTAATTAAGCAACAGGTAAATTCTCAGGCCGCTGACTCCTGAACAGAAGTGTTTTCATTATACTGCTCAGAGCAGGGCAGGGAGCAGTAACACTTCTAAGAAAAGCTGGTTTTCTTCATGTTTATTAGATTTTTTTACCTGGATAGTCAGGATTGCTGTAATTGAGCTAGGATTTTGTTTGTGTTTTTTTTTTTTAAATCCCCTGAAATAGTGATTCAGAGCCAAGTGTGGTGTTTGTTTATGCTGGAATAAAAAGACCTCTCATTTGCACAACTTCAAGTCTGCGGCTGTCTATAACCTATACCCGTGTTGTTTGCCTGGAACCAAGTATCCCGAGTGGTTTCTGTATCACTATATATATATATATATATATCAAAATTTCAAGCCCGAAGCTACTAACCAGGCCATAAGAGTTACTCTCCACCAGTTGCTCCACCTAACCCCTACACAGCCCTTAACGCTGCCCCTAAACACACCCCCTTAAATTATCTTATGAAATTACACTGTTAAAGGTTTTATTTAGAATAAAGTTACAAAAATAACATTTAATACCCAGACATCAGACCCCAGATACATGTATACCCAGACATCAGACTCCAGATACATGTATACCCAGACATCAGACCCCAGATACATGTATACCCAGTCATCAGAGCCCAGTGCGACCAGAGCGAAGAGGCAGGGGAGCTTCTCTCCTCCCCCTGCCAGTGACGGAGATGTGCTGGGTCAGGTTAGGCAGCTGATCCCTGCCACCGTGCAGCCTGGGGAAAGGGGGGGCTGCACGGTGGCACCGCCAGAATGTGCTGCACAAAATTAATTTTGCTGCCTTCGTGTGCATTTCCACTTGCCAAATGCGAGTAGGTGAGCGGAAATTTTGAGCCCTGCTATATATATCCATCACAGATTTGGCTCTAGAGTCAGTGAGGCCGAAGGCAAACGTCATCAGTGAGGCCCTATTATTGTGCATAAATTAGTCAAAAACAACCCCATAATCTATAAAGGCTCAGACCGATGTCATGGCAGATTGGTGTATGTTACTGTAGGAACATATTTGTGTGGTATATCAGGACTCCCACAAATATGTGCATACTGAAATGCCACACAAATATCCCTCATACGAGGCCCCTGTTTGAATGAGGCCTTTAGAGATTGTGTATCTGGCCTAATTATAGAGCCGCCTCTGTATACTAACTCTGAAAAATACTGAATCCTTTTAGGTTTATAGAAGGTAGGTACCCATGGTTGCTCCCTTCATCCTTTCCTACTAATGAGTGATGCTATTAATTGATGTACGATGTGCGATTCATTGATGTACGATGTTTTTATGTATTAAGATAGACAGGTTTTAAGTCTGGCTTTTTACGGAGGGTAACTCCTGGAATGTTTGTTCACAATAAGGTAACCGGCTGCTACCAAGTAAACTGAAAATGAAAAACAATAATAACACAACATATGTTATGCTTGGGTATATGTTAATATGCAGGAGCAGAGGAACACTGATAACCTATACTATGTGATAATTCATTACTGTTGTATTAGCTTCTCCACCTCCTCAATCATTTCAGCCGATGCATGTGATGCTCGCTAAGCCTTTTTTTTTTTTGTTACGGTCTTACTTTTCATCGTCTCTGGTTTTATATCCATCGTTTGCAACGAGCAGATCATCAAAGCAAAAGTCTTTTATTCGAGCAGGTACAGAATCTGCTTGTAGAACACTTTTTTTTTCTTTTCTCTCCATCCAGTAACGTATTCCAACTGAGATACAGTTTTTCCTCTTCATTTATCGATTGAACTTTATTTTTTTTTATATATATATATCATATAAATGTCATCTCGTTATTTCAGACTTGTTTTCTTTTTCTCTGTTAAACATAAAACCTTTCCCTTCCATTGCAACGTGATGTTCCTTCAGAAACCCACATTGATTTCTCTTGTGCTGCGCTGGTTTTTAGCTTAAACGTTTCAAAGATGGGAGTTGTTGATGCTGTGTAATTTGACAGACTAACCGTAAGACATACGCTTTCACTTTTTTATTTTCTTTTAGTGCTTTGGGTCATGTCATAAATGCTGTATCAAGAAAACTGAAATTCTATTTCATGTTTCGGGGGTATTTTGTAACCGAGCAGCTAGTAGCATACACAATCAGGGTTATTCCAAGAGATCTGAATGGCTGCCGAAAGGGAACCAACGCTGAAATTCAGCGTTCGGTTACCTTTCTTGGCCATTCGGCTACTCAGAGAGCAGGCAATTTGCCAAATGTTGGCGAATTGCCTGCACATGCGGTGCCTGTTCGAGGGCAGTGAAATCCCATAGAGAAGCAATGCTTCATCTCAGGGCAGCCATCAGAAATGATGGGGCCCCTTACTAAACCTCATGATGGGCCCCCCCCCGGCACTCCCTCAACCTCTAACATCTTTTCTCCCCCTTCAAAAAAAAAGGACATAACATAGCACCACAGCAATAAAACTCCCAGTAATGTGCAGTGTGTATGAGCGTATCACAGAATCCACAGCAATAAATCTCACAGTAACTGGCTGTATATGATGGCCTTTGGGTCTGGTTTGGGCCTTGGGGTCTGGGCCCTGGTCCCTGGGCCTTGGGGTCTGGTCTGGGTCTGGGCTCTGGTCCCTGGGACTGGGCCTTGGGGTCTGGTCCTTGGGACTGGGCCTTGGGGTCTGGTCCCTGGGACTGGGCCTTGGGGTCTGGTCCCTGGGGTCTGGGCCCTGAGTCTGGCCTGGGGTCTGGGCCCTGAGTCTGGCCTGGGGTCTGGTCCCTGGGGTGTGGGCCCTGAGTTTGACCTGGGCCTTGGGGTCTGGTCCCTGGGTCTGGGCCTTGGGGCCTGGTCCCTGGGGTCTGGGCCTTTGGTCTAGGCTGGGCCTGGTCCCTGGGGTCTGGACCCTGGGTCTTGGGGTCTGGGCCCTGTGCCCTGGGTCTGGACCCTGGGTCTGGGCCTTGGGGTCTGGGCCTTGGGTCTGGGCCCTGGGCCTTGGGGTCTGGTCCCTGTGTCTGGGCCTTGGAGTCTGGTCCCTGGGTCTGGGCCTTGGGGTCTGGTCCCTGGGGTCTGGACCCTGGGTCTTCGGGTCTGTGCCCTGGGTCTGGGCCCTGTGCCCTGGGTCTGGGCCTTGGGCCGTGGGGTCTGGGCCCTGGGTCTGGGCCTTGGGGTCTGGGCCCTGGGGTCTGGGCCTTGGGGTCTGGGTTAGAGCCTTGGGGTCTGGGCCCAGGGTCTGGGCCTTGGGCCCTGGGGTCTGGGCCCAGGGTCTGGGCCTTGGGCCCTGGGGTCTGGGCCCAGGGTCTGGGCCTTGGGCCCTGGGGTCTGGGCCCAGGGTCTGGGCCTTGGGCCCTGGGGTCTGGGCCATGGGTCTGGGCCTTGGGCCCTGGGGTCTGGGCCCAGGGTCTGGGCCTTGGGCCCTGGGGTCTGGGCCCAGGGTCTGGGCCTTGGGCCCTGGGGTCTGGGCCCAGGGTCTGGGCCTTGGGCCCTGGGGTCTGGGGCCAAGGTCTGGGCCTTGGGGTCTGGGCCTTGGGGTCTGGGTTGGAGCCTTGGGGTCTGGGCCCAGGGTCTGGGCCCAGGGTCTGGGCCTTGGGCCCTGGGGTCTGGGCCCAGGGTCTGGGCCTTGGGCCCTGGGGTCTGGGCCCAGGGTCTGGGCCTTGGGCCCTGGTGTCTGGGCCCTGGGGTCTGGGCCCAGGGTCTGGGCCTTGGGCCCTGGGGTCTGGGCCTTGGGCCCTGGGGTCTGGGCCTTGGGCCCTGGGGTCTGGGCCTTGGGCCCTGGGGTCTGGGGTCTGGGCCTTGGGCCCTGGGGTCTTGGCCCTGGGGTCTGGGCCCTGGGGTCTGGGCTCTGGGTCTGGGCCTTGAAGTCTGGGGTCTGGACCCTGGGTCTGGGCCTTGGGGACTGGGCCCTGGGTCTGGGCCTTGGGGTCTGGGTCGGAGTCATGGGGTCTGGGCCCAGGGTCTGGGCCTTGGGCCCTGGGGTCTGGGCCCAAGGTCTGGGCCTTGGGCCCTGGGTCTGGGCCTTGGGGTCTGGGCCCTGGGGTCTGGACCCAGGGTCTGGGCCCTGGGGTCTGGACCCGGGGACTGGGCCTTGGGCCCAGGGTCTGGGCCTTGGGCCCTGGGGTCTGGGCCCAGGTCTGGGCCTTGGGCCCTGGGGTCTGGGCCCAGGGTCTGGGCCTTGGGCCCTGGGGTCTGGGCCCAGGGTCTGGGCCTTGGGCCCTGGGGTCTGGGCCCAGGGTCTGGGCCTTGGGCCCTGGGGTCTGGGGCCAAGGTCTGGGCCTTGGGGTCTGGGCCTTGGGGTCTGGGTTGGAGCCTTGGGGTCTGGGCCCAGGGTCTGGGCCCAGGGTCTGGGCCTTGGGCCCTGGGGTCTGGGCCCAGGGTCTGGGCCTTGGGCCCTGGTGTCTGGGCCCTGGGGTCTGGGCCCAGGGTCTGGGCCTTGGGCCCTGGGGTCTGGGCCTTGGGCCCTGGGGTCTGGGCCTTGGGCCCTGGGGCCCTGGGGTCTGGGCCTTGGGCCCTGGGGTCTGGGCCTTGGGCCCTGGGGCCCTGGGGTCTGGGCCTTGGGCCCTGGGGTCTGGGCCTTGGGCCCTGGGGTCTGGGGTCTGGGCCTTGGGCCCTGGGGTCTTGGCCCTGGGGTCTGGGCCCTGGGGTCTGGGCTCTGGGTCTGGGCCTTGAAGTCTGGGCCCTGGGGTCTGGACCCTGGGTCTGGGCCTTGGGGACTGGGCCCTGGGTCTGGGCCTTGGGGTCTGGGTCGGAGTCATGGGGTCTGGGCCCTGGGTCTGGGCCTTGGGGTCTGGGCCCTGGGGTCTGGACCCGGGGTCTGGGCCTTGGGGTCTGGTCCCTGGGGTCTGGGCCCTGGGCCTTGGGGTCTGGTCCCTGGGGCTGGGCCTTGGGGTCTGGTCCCTGGGGTCTGGGCCCTGGGGTCTGGTCCCTGGGGCTGGGCCTTGGGGCCTGGTCCCTGGGGTCTGGGCCCTTGGTCTAGGCTGGGCCTGGGGTCTGGACCCTGGGGTCTTGGGGTCTGGGCCCTGGGCCTTGGGGTCTGGGCCTTGGGGTCTGTGCCCTAGGTCTGGGCCCTGGGGTCTGGGTCCTGGGTCTGGACCTTGGAGTCTGGGCCCTGGGTCTAGGCTGGGCCCTGGCTCACCACTCCGCTGTCTTCTTTTCTTCTATCTTCTGCTCTTCTCTTCTTTCTTCTTCTCTTCTCTCTTCTTCTCTTGAGTCTTCTTTTCTTCTCCTCTTCAGCCCGGGCCCTCCGTCTCAGGCGCGCAGCTTCACTGAGTGGAGGGGGCGGAGCCAAAGCAACGTGCTTGGGAGGCCCCCACACGCTGCTTGGCCCCGCCCAGCCAGCCAGTGAAGCTGCCAGGAGCCGGAAGAGACACAGTGTCTCCTCCGGCTCCTGCAGCAGAGACACAGCTCCGGATTCGGACTCATCGGTGTCCGATACTGGAGCTGTAAAAGGGCAATGCTGCTGCCGACGGGGGCCCGGTGGCCCGGGCGCCCCACCGGGCCCGGGCCCCTTATGGCAGTATGGGGCGTAATGCCCTGATGGCGGCCCTGGTTCATCTATTCAGAGAGCAAAACCCAGCAGTAAAAAGTTGCCGAATTGCCCTGCCGTTCGGTGGTTTAATTTGGCAGGTTTATTCAGGCGAATTCCATAGGCTTCAATGTTAAAAATATTCCTGTTTTAATTCAATATCTAATAAACCGTTCATTATAATATTCTGCAGTAAAAAGTCTCTTTATTTATAGATTTTTTTGTGATTATTTTAAGCATTTTTCTGGATTTTTTTTTTTGGCAAAACTTTTCTCCGTTTTTATTTTTTTAAACGTTTGTTCTTTTTTCTGTAACAGACCTTTTTATTATCATTCATTGGATCTCATATGTAAATTTCTGACATTTTCGCTTAGTAGTTTCTTTGCAAACAGCGTTTCACTTTTCAAACTTTCAAGCGTACTGTTTGTTCTTTTTTTTTTTCTCCATTCGTCTGCGGTGTCGACTTTTTCTGGCAGCTGCTCTGCACTGTGATCTGCTCCTATTCCTATTCGGGTTTCTCTGGCGTGTTCGGCGGGGTTATTCCAGATTTTTTTGCGTGTTTTCAGCGTGCCTTCGCCGGGTTTTGCGGTGAGTTTTCAGCGGGTTTGCGATGACTTTTCCCTGCAATTCGGCGGCCCTGTGGTGCTTGCTGAATACACCACAGGGTTGCCAAAATGGGATCGCCGAATCGCCCTGAATTGAAGAGAACGAAAAGTCACCGAACGTGCAGTGACTTTTCGATTCTCTTTGAATTATCCTGAATGTGTCACATATTTGTTATTTTGTTTCATATATAAATCTTATACTCAATAAAAATATATAAATTATTCACACCATTGTCTTTTCGAAAGTAGGAATTTCCTTAGGACTATGAAACCACTAAACAGGCGCTTCAGGAGCTGTATCCACTCAGCAGGTTGGAGGGGCTATGGTGGACCCAAAGGGCAGTAGTGACTCCAGGAACAATCTATAATGGGAGCACATATGATCCCACAGTCAAAACTGTGGGGGGGGGGGGCACTAATAATTTTCACAACTTAATTTAATCATACCACTGATAAAAATGAAGTATATATAAATAAGATTCCAAAATCCCAAAGTAATGGGAT